>OZ022312.1:7636725-8236725 GCA_963989215.1 Hedychridium roseum | reverse complement strand
CGAACCAACCAACCAACAAGCTCCCGCAGACGTTGCCCTGTCAATGACATTAACGATATGCCATCGATCGAAAACCCAAGCGCAGGGAAAGATTTCACGTGCTGCCACGGGCCTGGACTTTTCGAAAGGGCTGCAACGTGGGAACGGGTCGTATGACGTGCATATGTATATACGTGCATTGCGTCAATGCGCTGCGCGGCTTTCGAAGTTGGCGCGAAGAGAGCACGGCTTAGAGGGTTTTGCCAAACCGCAAGCGCGCCACCTGAAAGTGAAATCGCCCTTCGTGCGCACCTTCGGGGAAACGTAAGGTGGAAAAGCTGGTAGGGGGATAAAGACGCGATGGGTTCTTTTGGTAATTCCGCTTATTGCGGGAGAAACGGCCGCGTAACTGGGCCATTTCTCTCCGGCACGGCGAGCCAATGCCTCGCGTCGGTGTGACGATGTGTCACACGACGTGTGACCCCGTTCGCCGGGGTTACGGCGGTTCGTGGAAACGCGGAAAACGGCAGATGGCAGCACGACACGAGCCGTAAAAAAAAATATCTACCCGTTCCCTCGGAAAATGCATCGCGTGCAATGCGCCACTGATGGGACCTGAAAAATCGCTTCGTCCACCTTCCATCGTCAGAGCCCACAAAACTTTTAGGGTCGAGACAAACGCGTCTTTCAATTCTGAAAGAATTGGACTATAATATTTGTCGATAAATCAACGGTAAATATCTGCCGCTCGTCGAGTGTTGGAGCCTTCACCTTCGCAAGAGAGAATTGATACAGGCAAAACGTGTCAGCGGTTCGTCCACTCAACATTGACTGTGGCGTGGGCGATTTCGGCAAATGAAACACGAAACGCGACGCTAATGGCGATGACGATCATCGAATCAGTGCACGCGTAGGACTACGTGCAAGATTTGTAAACGAGGTAATGTATGAGCGAATTATGTTAGCTCGTTCGCTGTGGTCCTTCCGGTTTTTACATCGACGTCAACCTAACGAAATTTCCAGCGAATTACCTACTCTAAAAATTCTTCAAACTCTATACAGTCAGTTGGCGATAATTCTGACCACCTTTTCATTCGAACCGAAAGAGCAGGAATTTATTTAAGACGTGGAAACAATAGGAATTAGTTGATCATTGAATCAATGTGCACGACACCATCTAAAAATGTTAGTGTTCGGTTAGCGAGTTATTTCATAAATGAGTGCATCCCGACAATGTTGCGAACTCAATTACCACTAGCCTGTATAACATGACACGATACAATCTAGACGCAGTGTGCGACGAATTTCGATCGTACGGGCAGCCGGCCAAATCACGGAAATATTAATTAGTTCGCGGTTCCGGCGCTCCAGATATTAATTAGCCCGTGTAGACCAGTTAACGTATTTGTCCTGTACAAAAAGCTCATGGCAATTTTCCCATGAACAAACGAATTTTAAATCGATACGCGACATGTAACATATGTATCAATATCAGTCCATTAATCTGCATTACTTTCTTGGCTTCCTCTTTCGTACGTCTTCGGGTAGAAACAGGGAAACTTAACACGTTGCCAGGGGACTATCGTTTTTTGAATCTTATCAGGATACGAGCTTGGGTGAATTCCAGTGCAGATATGGAATACATGTAATCTGCGTGAGGCGTGGACCGTATTTAGGCATGTCGATAAATAAGGCAACGAGGTGCGACAGTGCTGAAAAGCTCGCACGAACGAGTCTTCCACATGAGCTCGCACGAGCACATAAATTAAGGTCAGGCCCGAAGAGGGCTCGCGACTGAAGATACCAATGGAGAATGCTAATCTTCTCCCTCGGCCGTTTGTTTATGTTTGTTCCCGGCCGATCGTCAAAACACGCACTTATATTAACGCTCCCATCGACTTTGATTGACGATACTTCCTGCTTGGGAATCGCGTGACAAGGCCGATTTATTCTCGCGCTCAGCCAGATAAGAAATATCTCAAAACGAGCATCAGAATTCACATATTATAACGTTTGACAAATGGTCCTTTGAAAAAGTTGCTCCAGTTTTAGCCGTTCCGAGAGAATAGTAAGCGAAGTACGTGTTAAGGGGAGGCATCTGGAATCGAGACATACGTCAAATACGACGGAAACGAAGAGGAATGTCGACGACCCTGTTGTAGTCGACATTTCGCCGTACAAATTCGAAGTGCAGCGCGCAGGGACGCATTTGGGCCGCATAGGGATGCATGTCGGATGACACGCGGGCCGAATGACACGTGTGCGGCATACTGAACGGCGCCCTTTCGCTTCCAATCGATCTAATGGACCTTATACCGGCCGTCCTAGCCACCGATCAATTGCTGACTTTGCCTCAGCCTTTTTTCATCCGCAGTGCCGCGAGAATCCCACTATTTTTAATCCAAGCCTGATGCGCATTGATCGCCGGCCAACGAGAGGAATGTCGAAACACGGAAAATAGTACGCCAAGCGTAGGACGTTTAGATTGACTAGACGATTTTATACCCCGTGTCGCGTGGGGAAAATTCTGAATGAACAGGCTTTTCCTAGATCGGAGAATCGTAGCTCGTTTTTCACGTTCACTCGATTACGTAACCACTGTCCCGTACCCTGCGAAAGATTCTAACGAATTATCTTCCCTCGACTGATAAAAGTCTGTACTATTTATCAAATAATAGTTGTCGGAAAAATACCCCGTTCGGCGTATATCACGCCACGCCCATTTATTACAATTTCTACGGTGTTTGAATTCTATTGGAACGACATAAACGTGCGTTTGTCCGATTGGTAGAAGATCAAGTAATTTATAGAAATCAGCCTATCAAATTAGTTGAGAGAACAAATGCCACGTGTATACCTATCGTGAATCGGGTCAATCGATATGACAAATTTGATCTCAAATAATTTATAACTCATAGCTGCATACGTGGAAATGTAGAAGATAGATACGTTCTGACCCTTGGGGTATTTAGGCTATAAATGTCTTTATTCTACAAGACAATAAAAAATAGTAATTGCATCGCCAGACCCACACGTAAAAACATTGCTGGTTTGCAGTGAATGAATAAGGAGACGGGAAGAACAAGGATGCGTTAGTAGCTTCGGTGAAAATCGGTGGTTGTGAACAAGTGGCTGGCACGAAAATAACATGTGCAAGGCGCTATGGTGGTAACGCACGTTCGCAGTCAATGTGCTCAGGAGCGACGTTTTACGAGGTTATACCGACACATGACAATAACCCGCACCCCAAGAGCGGCAAATAATGAACGAAAACGTAGATGGAGAAAGCGCGTAAATCGTGGAAAATGTGGGCTGAGTTGGGTGGGTAGTTTGGGCGCGTGAAGGGAACAGTCGGTTTGGAGGTTAACCTGTCAGTTGGCAGATCGATGTTCGGTCCCGGGTGTTCGCGTGAAAATCCGCATAAACCGATATTATATAATTTTGGCTACTCACCGGTGGGTCTGGACGTTCGGTTGTCTGGCACAGCTCGTCGTATCGACTCGCAGGGCAGGCCGAGGGCACCGTGGAACCGTGTGGCGCACCGAAAAACGTCAAATTCTATCACGAAAACATGATCGGGGAACTTTGAAGCGGGGACAGTAGAGGAACGAGCCCACTCGGCGAGCACCGACACTCAGTGACGTCATTCCACCAGCGGCAACATGGAGACCGACCTACACGACGACTGATCGGGGCTCTATACGCTGCGCGCCTCGCCACTCACTTCTCCTCGTCTCTGTTGACCACCTAACCTCAAAATCCTCGGGGGCGGCGGCAGCAGCTACGCGATGACAGTCGAGTGCGATGTCCTGCGCAACAACTCCCCCGCGAGATATCGTTTCCCGGTGATCGCGCGACTTTCTCGTCGGTTTCAGAAGACGTCCACGCGAGGTGGCTTATCGCGCGGAAATTAACGCGCGAGCTTCTCAGTCCCGGGGACACTGACACGGTGATCCTAACCTCTCTGGCCACGACCCGTCCCGACGAAACTCCGAGCGAAACTGAACGATCGCGGACATCTCGTTTGCTCCTCTACGATTCATCCAACGGCGTCGCGCTGTTTATCGCAGGTAACTTGCATGCCACGTGCGATAAAAACCCAGAGGGAACGTTATTGGAGCGCTAAAGGCGAGAAAGAATGGCATGACCTTGCGCTTTATCGAGAATACGCCGGGCGGCCACGAAAGCGTCAACAAAGTTCGCGTCGCAGCTGCTTGACGGTCCTTCGTCTGTTCTCTCGAGCGATCGGAATTTTTTCGACGCTATTGTGATGCTTCGTATAGTTAATAAAGAATAATTTCATTATGTTTTCAGCGCTCGTAAGAAATGTCCCCAACTCCGTATGTATCGCGTATAAATCAGGTCGACGCGGGATTATTGGACGATGAAATCTACAAGGTCCTCAAGGCTCACACGAAAGAGATAACGAATTACTGTCCACCTGGCAGCATCGACAAATGGCAACCGGAAATCGACGCATTCCTCAAACTTCTCATATGGAATTTTTCCCTACGGACCGGGGCATCGACGTTCGGTCAACAGCTATTGAACCTACACTTCGTAAACTTCAGTCATAAAAAAGCAATTCTTTATCTCCTTTTGTCCGTCCTTCCAAAATATGTCCAAGAGAAACTGGCGGACAGCAGAAACGTGATAACCAGCGAAAGATCCGAAAAACTGAAATCCACAATCGAGTGGGCCATGGATATCTTCAAACTGCTGGAATTTGTAAATTTGTTGAGTTTCCTGCACCGCGGTACGCAACCACGCATCATTGAACGATTATTAGGGATCTCTAGTCAAACAGTAACGACCCACAAACCTCGAAGTATCGGCTATTCTTATATGACTCGGGAACTATTGTGGCACGGTCTCATGGAACTGTTTACCCTGGGTCTGCCCATGATCAATTTCCATTATCTAAAACAGATGGTGATACGTCTCTGGTCGAGGAAAAAGGGTAATCAAATTATCAGGACTACCCCGAGCATGGATCTTTCCACAAAATGTCCTTATTGTCAGGAAAGCCCGGTTCTGCCCTTTCACGCAGGATGTGAGCATGTTTTTTGCTATTACTGCCTAAAAGCACATTTTACGGCGATGCAGGTCTTTGAGTGTCCAGATTGCGGGATGGAATTGCATGCTGATAACGCACAGATGTACGTGGCAAACGTTTCACCGCCTGAAATAACCGATGATACGTGAAGATTACGCGGCTCGTCAAATTAACAAACTATCATGGGTCTCTGGTGTGGTATAAACAATTCGTTGCACGAATAAAGTTAAGCTTATAGAGGTCTATTCAACATAACATGTATTTGATGAGAAAACATTTTTCACGTCCTCGATGACTATTGTAAATATGACAAAGTGTAACTGTTATCGAATCCTCGATGTATAATTCCTATGGTACCAAAAATGTTACGTTGATTCATATTTTTTTATTAAAAAATAGCAATACAAAATTTGTTTCTTTATTTACTTCAATACAACATTTTTTCGGTTTGAGGCATCGATTATCGGGGTTTTCCTCGAAACGAACAATAATAGATCAATATGATGTACTCATTGCTTATCAAAATACTCGATTATCATATAAAAATATCATGCTGCACTATTATAAAATGCTTTCTCCTTCTTCGTACACATAAACTATTACACAATAACAATCATTAATTTACGGATTTAGTTGGTGCACCTGCTGGATGGGCGGGTCCGTCTCTCGATAACAATTACCGCTATGAAGATGAAATAAATCGGAAAAACGCACGTAAACTCATGACACACCTTCGCCCGCGACAGTTGGACTCTTGTCCGAGTTCTTCCCGTTGGAATGTGGAGTTGATTAAATGTTCGTAAAATACCTCGACCGTCCGACGGTGGTCGTAAAAACCATCCGCCAAAGTTTACGTCCTGCGACATCGCCGAGGCAATTACGCGCGCTCAGACCATCGTATCCCGTGTTCTCTTTTTTTTTTCACTTTAATACTTAATTCGATAATCGCGATTCTTACGAGTACTAATGAAAGCTAAAAAATCACAAATTTAAGTATATCGTCTCCTTCTTGGTACACATACACACGCGCGGTATGGCGACAGTGGGAATTAATGTAACATAATGTACGGATATGGTCGTCGTTAAGAAGCAGACGGTGCATTCGTTAATTCTATTACAGTTTTACGGATAATCCCGAAGAGACGCTCCTGGCGAAGAAATCGAACATGACCGATCAGCGGTTTCCTTTGTGTCGATGAAAATAAAAGGTATTCGTGGGGGAACGTCTCCGAGGAATTATTTTACAATTTACGGTGAGCCTTACGGTGTCTGAAAACGACGACACGTCGCTGTGCGTCCGGAAAATCGACGCACGGTTCAAACGTTTTTCTCGACTCCCTTCTCTTTCGCATTCGCTTCTTCGCATCGTAAGGAAGATTGGCAGGAATTGCACGCTAGATCCTCACCGGCGATCATCGTTAAGATTCTTTCTATCCGTTTGCGATTCCTCCGAGGGGTGCTCGGAGATGCCGATAACGTTAATCTGTGTCATTTACTGTCGATCAACGAATTCCCCGTTTCGAGGGACGAGGAATTACTGTCAAATAGTCGCTGAACGGTTACCGCGAGGAAACCGTCGTTACGGGGTATTGGCCAAGTCTATGCTACTTCGCTATTTTCACAGTCAGGATGCAGACGATCTACACCAAGAATGCATTTGCCGTAGACGAACGTCCGGTTTGCTAGTGTCGTGATGAACGTTACGTATTATCGTTTCGAGTAATCATTCGCTTACGCGTAAAGTCCTGCGATTTCTCAACACAAGATTTTTCCTGGTAATCGAATGAATTACAGGAAGGAACGAAATCTTCCACAGGGATGTACGTTTAACAAATTTCGCTCCGTGGTGTGAGGATCTGCGATGCAGGTCGATTCGGCTCGATGCGAACGTCGATAAGGTGCTTTTTCTCGGTTTCTCCCGCTCGTCGGTAAACGGGGAAAGAAACAGAAATGGAAAGAGAAAGAGAGGTATGTCATGTTATTTGCTATGTGCAAAAAATCGTCAATGTATGAGGGCAGTAGCAAGAGAAATGTGGAAAATACGATGGAGCGTTGGTTCTTGCGAGGTTTCGCGCATTTACGGTCCAATAAGGCCGATCGAGACACTTGGATCGCCTGGAAAATCATGGATCGAGAAGAATCGGACTCGAGTGTTCAGACAGTCGGACAATCGCGAATTCACGAAGACTTCGTTCCGTCCGACCACTGGTATTTCGCGAATTCCCGTTTTAATTTGAATCTTCGTAGCTACACGTGTAGACCTATAGTTCGCGCTAAATCGCGTACGCTTAGTATACATAATTACATAGGAACATCGAGGACTTCCAGGGCTACGCTTTGCGTGTAGAAAACTCGCGAAATTCCGACAGGGCGAGGCGACCGGAAGGTCAATGAACTTCAGACACTGCTTCGAAATTCGCCCGAAATCGGTCAGCGGTTGAAATCAAAATTTGGCCCTTTTCTACGTACCCAAAAGCTACGAATGACTTGGCCGCTGACAGCACGGTAATATTCCAATGGTGGGCGAAAAGAAGCGAAGAAATACCGAGCTGGTGGCCTCGAGTTGCCGGAAATTCGACCTTGGAGAGCGATCCGCGACGTTCGATCGCTTTCCGCGAGAGACGTTGTCATTCCCCGTTAAGGAGATACAGCGATAATCGTTGCTCGTTAGCATCGCCGAGCGATCTTCGACCGGGCGGCGATAAGAAAAAAAAAAAAAAAAGAAAACGTAGGAAGTGTTCACCTATTTCCATCTAACTTAAACGATCATCGTTAAACGAACACGAGGAACACATCACACAATCGGACAGTCTGCATATCACATGAACACGTACACACGATCATCGATTACTTCTTTGCATGTGTAAACATATAATATTCATTTAATATATATATATTTATTCCTTCCCGATTACCCAGTAAGCACGCGATCACGGCGCACGACGAAGAATAATTTACGCTTAAAAAGAAAGACTTCACAAAGGCTTAGTCAAGAACTCTCAGCGGTAAAATCGTTCGCTAGGCATTATGTTCGGTAAGCTCGATCGTGAAAAGTGATGCCTTCCCGATTTTCAGCTTTCGTTTCTCATCAGGGCAGTTGGACAGGGCTTTCTCGTGGCGATCGGCCAATAATCGCGCGACGGACGTTGCAATTGATTTCCAATCGTCGCTCAGCCTAGGACAAAGAGGTGACAAATGGCGACAATCGGCCGAATTAGTTGGTAATTTGGCGACGATCAACGAATCACGCGAACCTGAAATCTCGAAACGATCCATCCTGTTTACCCTGTTTAGTCATTATGCGAGCGGCGCGTACGTGAGCGGAGCTCATTACCTAACGCTTTCATTTGATTGGTGCGAAAAAAAAAAAGTTTTAAAATCGTAATAATTTATATCAAAGCGAGATATCTTACTTCCGTAAAATTACTGTGATTGAAGTCGACCGCGACATGTAGGGTTTTCGTTCAGGTGAGAGAAAAATTAGATATGAACGCGCGTGTGACGTTTTAAGTGGCTCGTAGAACGAACAGGAAGCGATTCCTCAAAGTCTTCCTTCCGGCTCAACGATCGTCCGACGATTATTCGCTCGACAATTAACGTTAATTAACGTCCACGCGTCGGGAAAGATTATTCTGCGTTTTCTTAGTCGACGGAAGAAGCAACGGTGAATCCTTTCGAGGGCTCCCAGTTCTGTTAGACTTTTGGATTCGCTTACTACAAACACACAAAGAATGATTCCTACCGTCGGTCGGTCGGCGTGAGTCCAGCGTCTTTCGCGATTGAATAATAAATACTTTGTTACTATGTAAAACTCGAAAACGTGTGGCCGTGATGCCTTTTACGCGCCGATTCCACGCGAGAACGCGAGATATAGGATATATATTTAGACATTTGGCTTACATCGATAGAGATCTACGATAAATCGTCGCATTTTCACAGTCGATCGGTTCCCGCTCGCGGAGCTACGCGAAGGGCGCGACGGTCAGCCGGGTTTCGAGCTTAGTCTGAATTAAATATTTTAGCTTTACTAGGACGAAAGGCCGCTGAACACACGGGACAACCCCTCGCCCATCTCGTAACGATATTCTCGAAGCCTCGCTTCTGCTGTACGCGCATTACGGCATACCCAATTATTCAAAACACTTCCAATCTACTTAGCAACAAATATACTTCATCAGTCGATCCTATAGATACCTCTCACCATCACAAACAGACAAAGTCGTCGAACGATACTCGCCGGGGCCGTCGCGGCGAGAGCATGAAAATCCACCGGATTACATGGTCAGCCCCGCGGGTACCGTCCAACCGGACGTGTAAACGACTTAGTAATCGGAGAAAAATGTTAAAGAAACGAAACCAGTAACGATCATTTACCTTAAACCTAAGGCACCTACCGGGCGCGTGCCAGGAACGACGAAAAAAAAAATGTTACAGTTCCCGACCACAAAAATAATCGTAAGGCTATTCTCCCGGTTCCAGTGTACAAAAGTAACATGCAAATTCATTATTCATTCCTATTGTCAAGTCAGCGAGTGAACCGTCGCTGTGCGGCTTCCGTTTTCCATCGTTCCTCTCTTTCTCGGTCGAGTAGGTTTTTTCCCCTTCCGGTGTGTGGATCAGCGTTCAACGATCGACGAGACGATCGTTCTCACCGGTGAATTCGCTCCAGGGGAAACGAGAGTAAGGATTCCATCGAATCCTCTTCGATTCGCTTTTCGCTCGGCTTGTGGGCTCGCACTGGCGTAAGTACGTATTTCCTGTCGTCTTAACGGAGCTCAGTGCGACAAATCGTTTTACCATTTGTTGTCGAGGTTGCATTTGTTAACAGACGCGGAGGCCGACGAGGAGCTCGCCTTTCGTTCTGCTCCGGGTGCTGCGCTGCCAGAAAATGGACTGCTTCGTTTGTTCATCTCTGGGGACCAAATGGTTTCATAAATCAGTTCTCAAAATTCTTGACAGACAAGCAACCTTCTTTCCAGCACTATTCTAAGCCGCGGCAAGGTTAACGAAGCAAGCAAGGATAAGAATAATGTGGCAAGGGCAGCAGTGTAATCGGTAAAGTCTTTGAAGGGAAATATAGGGTTCAATGGAAAGAGTCATGATTCGCTAGAAGCCTTACATACCCGAAATGAGAAGCATTATTTTACGCCTCGCACCCCAAGCGGTTATTCCAATTTCACAGAGATCCTTGTCCGTCAATGAGGGGAAGGTAGCCATGTCCACCTCGTGAGACGTGAACAGGCCTGGCAAACAGAAAAATGACGTGGAATCAAGCCCTCGAAAATCCCAAGTTTCTCGGATCTTCTCAAAGGAAGGAGACAGGAAGCAAAGATCATCAAGCACATCGAAAAGGATGGGACACGATTTTCCTACTCACGGATATATTTTTCCAGGCCGACGCTCGTCAGCATGCTAGCCAGATCCTCGTAACGGTACGACGTGATTTTGTTGACCTGAGACGATGGCGTGTGGTCCATGTAGTTGGAAGCCATGCCGATCTGCCCGACACGGTCTTTGCCAGAACCGATTCCAAAGTCCATGGCTGTGCTGAAGACGGGGGTCGTTGGTTCCCTCCACAAATCAGACGGATGGGACGTCAGTTCCTGAACAAAAACAAACAAATATATATTATTCAAAATATCAACTGCCCATTGCTAAACTATCAAGGAGATTATGTTTGTTGCTTGACTCTTGGGAATTACCTTAATTAGGTCGGTCGTCGTTATCGGAGGAATAGTCTGGCTGAGACCGTAACCCGACCAGGCGGATGTAGGCACGCGAAATTCCGTGGAGTTTGGCTTGTTTTGCATAGCTTTTGCGGCGAGCATTTTCTTCTGCTCGTAATCGAAGGGGGTGAGGTTTTGCTGCGCAGCCATCTCCAAGGATTTCTTCTCGCATCCAGGTGCTCGGCGGTCGGTCACTGAGAAATCCGACAGCACGCTCGATAAATCTGTCAAGCAAAAACGGGGCAATTAAAATAATGAATCCTCGAAGAGAAATCGTGGACAATGTTGTTCGAAATTACCTAAGTTACTAGGACTAGTCTCTGAAGGGTTGACTGGAGATATATTGCGAGGGCTGATAGCCGGACTAGACAGGGAGCTGGAAACGCTGCTCAACGAAGAATATGCTGCAAGAAAAATCAAAACATTCCATTCACGTTCATCATGAAAACTGTACTTTTGTACGATTTGAATTACGTCAAATCTCTTACTGACCGCTGCTTTCTTTGCTGTCTGACAAATTGCCGAGATTATGAATGCCAGTGAAACCTGGCAAATTCGGATGGACCTGACCGACGCCGGTGAACGTGTGATTCGGCATGCCGTGCGTGTGGGCCATCAGATTGTTGTGCATCATGTGTTGCGTCGTCAGCAGATGATTGAGGTGAGCGTACGGATAGGTGTGGTGAAACGGCAGTGGCGAGAACATGGACGGAATCGGCGATAAGCTCCAGTGCGGAGATAATCCCATCGGATTTGGTGAATGCGACATTGGAGACACACAGTACGGTGGATTCTGCGTGTTCACCGTCAGCATGTTCGACAGATTGTCCGGTAATCCAGTGGAAAGGTTGTTAGGATCTACGAGAAAATATCCATCTCAGTTTTACAACCCAAATTAAATCGTAATTAAATATATTTAAAGAAGAAAACACGACCTACCGCTACATCATGGTTTTAGTTTATTTATTTACCATTTCTTTCGGACTTACTTGATCCATTATTAGTGTTCCCTTGGAAGATACTGCCAGCGTTTGGAATGTGATATGTAGCCGGGATTTCGGCGTGAACCCTGGGCTCGTCCAAGGCCAAGAGTTGCTTCCTCGCCTCGTAGATGTTGCTCGCGTTTCTTTCGATTCCCTTGATGATGACGGAGAGCGTACTCTGCTTCGGCTTGTGTCTGACGTTGATGAATACATCGAGTGACTGCATTAGCTGGGTGATGTTGTCCGTGTCCACAGAGGCCATCGAGTCCTCCGGGAGGTCGAACATAAGAACCAGGGGCAAGGAACCCTAAAATCCAAGGAATACTCATCAAAATTCTATACATGAAATTGCTCGCAGAAATTTGCCATTCCTACTGGCAATGTCTTCGTTGTATCGGGGCTCGAAGAAATGTAAAAAAAATACGTCGACCTTATCGGCGACTGTTTTATTGGTCGGATACAACATCCAAAAGTGGCAAACGAAGGCAAACCTAATGTATGCCGTGCACGGCCGGCTGATAAGCGAGCACGTGAACGTCACGATTTGCTTACCACTAACTGTTGCCGGGCCAGATAAACGTTGTGGATGGTACCGGTGATCGTCACGTTGCTCTTCTTCAAGCTCGGAATGTTCGGGTCACCGGCATCGGGGAACATGATTTGCGTGGCTGTACGCTGCATTATCATCTTTAGATTGCTGCTCTGTTTGCCCAGCACGATGCTGTGATGCTGCGGCGAGATTTCCATCGTCATTTGTACTTGGATTTGACTCTGCAAACCGACAAATCCCAACGCTGATATCGCCGTTCGTGAGCAAACGTTTACGCAGATTACGTATTTTTAATGCGATCGATGACAAAGGATATTATTTCCATGGACCAAGTCGTGGATTCCATGGTGAAATAAATAGACAGGGGACTTCTGTTTATGTTCCCTGGCCTTTTTTTAACTGTCACCTGTAAGCTTGGGATTATGAAAAGAGGATGATGCTTACAGCTAAGTTGTCACACATGTGACGCATCAGCAGCACAGTAGCTTCCTTCACTTGGGAAACCTCCCACTCGCATCCCTTGACGACCACCAGTGTGGCATGTAGCTTCGGTCTCGTTCGGAAAGAAACCTGTACGTTATAATTCTCTTGGATCTTCACGACGTACGGCGACGTGGGATCCGGCGTTGTCTGTGATGTCCCCATTATTGGCAGTTCGAAGGAGAAAACCAGCGGTGTCAGATTCTGCAACGAAACACCATATTACGCTACGTATTTCTCATCCCCCCCGAAGGTTCAACTTTTTTCCAGCGCGTGAAGGAAACCCAGGAGATTCGTAGGCTGGGATTCAATCCCACCGATCGAATTTCGCCTCGGCAAGACGCAAATTTCTTACTCACCCTGACACGGGCACGCGCACGTTCGACGCCCTCCATCTCCCCTGCAATGGAAACTTGATTGCTCTTCTCCTGGTGATTACTACGGTTACTATCGGGAAAGTGGATGTGGCAACCAGTTTCTTCCATCACTCGTTTAATCGTCAATCCGCCCTTTCCGATAATATGCGAATGGTCGGTATAACTAACGTCCAACTTCATCGTCACCCTATTACTTTGCTGGAAAACAGAATAGCGCCGTTGTGTGTAAACGAAGGGACAAAAGTAAAGGTGAAACCTGAACGCAATCCCATTACCTTCCCCCCTGTCAACAAGACCGAAGAAACATTAAGATAAGAATTCAATAACGAAGAAGAGCTTCTTGACAATAAGTTGACATAATTATAACTCATTGTTGTTATTATTAATTCCGAACCTAAAATATTTGGTATACGTTATTGGTGGTAGTTTACGTTTTTTTTCCATGACTTTGCCCATCGATCACGATTGAGGACGGCTCCTTGGAAGCGAGTGCGCACCACGGGCCTTACCTGCCGTAAACAGGAACGTGGACATTTGGTTTCGTCATCGCGCGAAACCAGGAAACGCTCGACACACTGACTCCTTGCACTTAAAAGCCGCTAACTCGCGCTGACATTACCGGCCGGTGAGTTCAACGTGCACGGCTCTCGAAATTCCGATTCGGCCACGGCGATTAAAACGAAAGCCCGCGCGACGTACACAGATGCTGCACGCGATCCCGCAAAAGCCTTTCCCCGTCCCCCCCCCCCCTTCCCCTCTCGTCCTGTCGTTCTCGCGCACGACCGGTTGTCCGACGGTTTTATTGCGCTCGGATTATTTTCGTCCGCGCGCTTTACGAGCACCGCCTTATCCCGCTGCCGCGGAAATTATTGATACGATAAAGACTCGGGGAAACGACGGCTAATTACTCCCCGTCCGTTTTTCCACGTTCGCTCGGGTGCGGCCCGAGCGAACGACACTTCCGTAAATGGTTTCCCGCTGACAGGTTCTCTCACAAGATAAGACGTAAATCTAAATGCCTAGGAAATCCTGCGACGATTCGAAATCGCTTCCACGCAGATTTTTCCGACGATCATTAAAATGACGGCTTGAAAAAGGAAGTACAAAATACTGCTGTTCCTTTTTAAGTATTCTATTTAAGTATTCTATTTCTCCATCTATTCGTGGCGTTTACCTAAAGACCCGAGATACCCAGGACGTTCCCTGTTTTCTCGTAAACCGACGCGCATAGCGCGCTCAACGAGTGACTCCTAATCGCAATAATAATTCGCCGGTCCCACCTACGGCGCTTTGTTCTCCAACGCGGATACTTGGCGAGCGCAGTCGTCGCATGTGTCCTCGAATGCACGCTATATACGGAACGGAATGTTTTTTACGCAGCGCGTATCAGCGACTATGTGACATCAGCGGAACTCCTCGTGTATCACTTGCACGGTTCAAAACGTGTCTACGTCAGTGACGAGGAACCATCTTTGCAGCAGGTCAAAATTCAAATTCCAATAATCCGGTCCTTTAGAATATGATTTCACAGATTTTACATTTTAGATGATTCTAGTGGATCGCAGAGAGAACTTCAAAGGATTTCAAGTATATAATTGATAGGTTGCTCATGAAAAACGACAATAAGTCCTTCAGCATTCTTATTAACCGCGGGGTTATTTTCTTCCTCGTTTCATCGCATTTTCTCCGGCATTTGTGTAGCTCGAAAACTTGCAGGAATCTGGTCGGCGCGGAAGTTCAAGTCGCATGTTAGACTGCGCGGTGCAGTTGAGAGAACGTTTGGATTCTATTGTCGACGAAGAAAATCTTTTTGTGCCTCGGTACACGTGCCCGACGACAATACCGCGCTATTAATACGATTCCGCTATTTATAACGCAACCGACGAACCCTGCAGTTACATCAACGCCGAGCTCCTGTATTTTATTTCCGTTGGTATTCTGGCCGAAGGCGAAGCAAGGAACCTGCATTGGAATCTGCGCGATGCATAATCGTCGACGGACAGGCAAACCGGCCGATATATTCTTATCGCAATTCTATGATGTAACGGCGATTACGGGAATTTTATCAATCGCCTTGACAGTGAATCGCCGACGAAGCCACACGGTTCGCCACACAATAATTTCCCGATCGAAAGGTTTCTCCCGCGGAACTTGTCGGACCGCGAGCAATAAATTCGCCGCGTCTTCCGACACAGCGAGTCCCTCGTTGATATTCGATTGCCGTGACGTCAGTGCCGTCGGATCCGAGGAATCGGACTTCCCAGCGCCGGAGATTCGCTTTCTCGTCTTGGGAATTCGCCGAGAGATATTATTAGACCAACGTCTTCCCGCGTGACATCGAACGTGAGTCTCCGCGCTTTCGACCCGGTCTCGTCGTCGATAATTACCAAGAAGATACCGAAAAATGCGTAAGGAAGCGTCGTTCTTATGAAATAAATTCACAGCGTCGTCGGGGAAAGGATAACGACAGGGGGGTGGTGAAATATCGATTCGGAACATCCGGTTGGACGATTGGGTTGGGTCGAAAGTGATTCGCCGATCTAAACGAGCCGGACGATAAACAAGGACCATTCGGTTTTCCCATAATGGCGTGGGTAAATTTTGCCAAAAAGCCCCGTTGCTTTTTATCGCGAGGCCGGAGTTATCGGCGCCGATAGCAAAGCGGAATGTTTGCACGACACTCGGGTCCGATCGATCGCCCGGATACATGAGAAAGAGCACACCAAGGTCAGGAAATTCACGTAAAATCAATCGAAAAATATCCTCGTAAACAGTCACAGAGGTTCACCGAACAAACCCGTTGTTCATCGTTGACGTTTGACGTTTGAGAAAGAAAATTTGACTTACCCGCGTGTCCAAAATCTGCATAATTTTTTCCTTTGCCGCTCGCACGTCATCCGGTCGGCCCGCGACCTTTATATGTGGATCTGCAAAACAGACAGACAAGAACGACGTCAACTAAGAAACAGGAATAGCGCTGAGCTTATGAAATTCAATGTTAGCTCGAAAAAATGTAATCTAACTTTTTGTCGAATACGTTGCGTAGGATGAGTTGGATAATGGCGATTCAAGGCAAATAGTTTCCTTCAGTTGATGGTGATACTGTGATGACGCATTACTACCGGAGTAGAAGAACCGAGTGTCAGTGACTTCGCCCAAGAATACATATTCATCGACGGTCATACATAGTGGCACGCCAAACGACGCGACGGCCCTGGTCCTTCCGCAATCTTTCCTTAATAGCAATCACCCGACAGATAAATCGCCTACGACTATCGAATAACGACCTACCCGTTTTCCCGCACACGAGATACCCAAGATCGGCTTATTCAACGGACATTTCATTATCTTAATCCGTCTCTGTGCAACGACCGCAATGCTCTGCTCGAAAGTTTCATTTCTTCTGCAGGAAATGCCAGAGATCAAAGTCGGGAAGTCGGCAATGTTTTCGCGATATAATTACAGCTCGGGCGAAAGTCGCCGGCTGCTAGTCTTACGAAATGTCGAGGATCCATCATCCTCCTCGTCGCGGAAGTTTACCGAGTCTCATCGCCAGAATAATTACGACTCGAGACGGCCGAAAGAAGCGGAGAGTAGAAAATCGCGGTACGTCCATTGAGGTAGAAACGGGGACCGTGGAATATTTCGGCACTTGGCATTTTCTAATAATAGTTGGAGGGGAAAAATTGGCGGCCTTGCGAGTACCGGGAGGAAAGTTACTCCGAATCGAAAGACTAAACGGAGAAACCAGCTGACTGTCACCTATTGGCCAATTCCCTTGATCCAAATTCCTTTTTCTACGGGCCAGTAAATTTTTTTCGTGGACGAATTTCACGCTGGGTACGATTGAACATGAATTTCAGGTCGTTTAACCGCGATTGCCAGCTAATCGGCCTGTTGAAGGAACGTGTCAGTCGGGCATTTTCTGCGCTTTCGACGACGATAGGTTACGCCTCTGGTAAGCAATTCAACGATACACAAATCGTTTATCGACGCCGTGAACGTGCAATCGCGAGAATCATTTGGCATACGTGCAAATCCAGTCTTTATCTGGCTGGCTCAGCCGGTGTTTATCTCTTTCGCGTAAATGCAAAACTCAACGTACGAATCTCGAGCTTATCTCCGAACATGCAGAGCCAGATGCTATCTCGCTTATGTAAATTCGACTGTGCCGCCCGCGAAATTCATCTTTTCAGCCCCGGAAACGCAGTAAAACAATCATTACTGTAATCGCCGCTGCGTCTTTACCAATCGATTGCGTAAGACGGGCCCCGCTCGGGGTAAAAAATGGCTCGTGCGTTGCTGAATACAAATTCAGCGTATACGACAATCGCGACTGTTCCTTATTCAAGCCGGCTGACAAACTTTTTGCGCAACTCAATGCTCGGTATGCAAAGATCTGAGACTCCGTCCGTTCTGCGGCAACTATGCCAGCTAATCGATAGTTGCTTCTGCAGGAAACGACTGTCTGCGGAAATAGAATGAACCTATCGGGTAATATATACCCCTATACACCTACGCGTACATACAGCTGTGGGCAACAGTACACGATAGCATTTATGAAGGCTTGCAGGCGAAATATGTGACCCCATTGTTAGCTTCGTTCTATGTCAAAGGTCACGAAATTCAGCTTCAGTGTCCAATGATCGATGAAACGAGAAATTAGTAGATTCGCGCGACTGTCAAGTCTGGAAGGATTCCGATAGCGAATTATTTTCGGAGCGATCGAAATCGAAATATTGAGATACAGAGAATTTTTTGATGATTCAATCGCGGTTTTTTCGCGATCGACCAGATGATTTCTGTTGATAAGATGAACGGTGTTTCATCGAAATGGACTTTAATTTAAAATCGCAACGAGCCGTTCTCGTGGAACTTTCGAGAAACTTTGTGATAAATCGCCGCGAGCCAATTCGATCAGAACGAAAAAATGCCCGTCATTGAGATTACGAGGAAAAAGCTGTTGTCAAATACACTCCTCATTCTAAGGACAAATGTAAGGACCGAAGTGAGTACTCAACAAAGGATCGTGTTCGACCGAGAACGATTTTTACAATATCATCTGATTTGAGGGCCGGTCATTTGCAGAGGTGGTTTCTTATCAACGTTTCGTCATCGCATCTTACGAGAAGGCCTCACGTTCTAAGACGTTGAAACATGTTATTGACTCTGCCGTCGCGTGGCAGGTGTCACGTTTCTCTGGCGGCACGTGTACGCGCGTAATCGCATGGAAATTGATAAGGGGATCTCGCCAACAATCCGAGGACCAGAAGAACAACGGGACGAGGGTCCGCGGTCGGCCAATCCTCTCAAAACTTTTGGAAATTCAGCGTGGCCGAGCCTCGGGGAAAACGTGAGGAGAGCTTCCTAAGCTCGAGAAGGAGAATAGAGTCACTCGACGGTCCACGTGCAAGTCGTTTTTTGTCAGCGATATTATTTCCTCGGATTCATTTCAGTTGCAAAACCGATCGTCTTTCCTCCCGATCCACGTCACACGAGGCAAACGTAAAAAATTTCGTTGTTTTCAGGACAGTTACTTCAAATTCAATCTTACCGGCGTAATTTAGCGATTAGTCCGTCAATACGGACGCGAAGACAATGTCGTGGACGGAAAGGGCAAATAGCTGAACGGTGATTGATACGATTCTTTGAGTCACGATCGAAAACCCGTGCATGGATAAAACTGTTGTTCTTTGCGGTGTTTGTCGGACTTTGAGAAAGGCAGGCTGTTCGGGGGGAGATTACCGGCGCCAGTGCTCGGAAATTTCAACAATGTCACCTGTGGTACATGGCAACAATGTGTGGCGACTGGGATCGCTGTTATCAGAAATAACAGACCTCAGAGCGATGTAGCAGAGTGGCGTACAAACAGTCGCGTCATCGTGTCGCTTCGTGTCATCGCGAGCGATGATTTTCGCTTATCAAACGAACCGGTACAACCGCTACGTCGTTTACCCGCGTGGAATTTTCACGCAGGGTGGAAGATTTCCCCGGTTCAGCGGCGAGAGTCGTTCGGAAATTTTCTCCCGCCTCGAGTTACTCGGCCAACACGAGGCGACGGTCGAAGACAGACAGACAGAGAGAGAGAGAGGGAGGGAGAGGGAAAGGACGAAAGCCAGCTGTTCGGGGTCGCGAGGAAGGGATGAATCACCGAAAAGTTTCCACGGCCGTGCCGTGTGTGTGGCTCTAACCAGAATCGATCCTCCTCCTGGCGAGTCGCATGTGCGCGATAAGCTCCAACTGATCGTTCGACGATCGTCCGATGGAAATCGCCGTTCTCGTTCCCCCGAAGACCATTCTTACGCGTCGACTCGCCCGGAAATCGGCTAAAAGTGCGACTCTCCCGGAGCCACTTTGGCTGGCCGATAAACCACGGATATCAAACGTCGACTTTGAAATTCTGACGCCAGTCTCGCGACGTCAGCGCGACAACGTCACAAGGGGCGGGGGGGGGGATGTGAGAGGGTTTAAAGGCGCCGTTAATCCGTTTTCGTAATTCGCGAGAACGCCTAGGAAAGGGAGAATTAGCTGGCGGCGAGCGAGGTTATTTGTTTTCACAAGTTTCCCGTCGCGCCGGGAACAGAGCCGAGGTTGTTTTATTCCGCTCGGCAGACGAGCTACGTAATGTGCCTCGAATCGTTTCGCAATTGTTTTCGTTAATCGGGCCACTCTAATCAATCAGTGCTTGCCGGGACAAACGCCGTCAATGGCTGGACGCTTTTCAAGCGCCCGTCGATCGTCGTGGAAAAACTCTTCAATTAGACTTTCCCCAAATAATCTCGAGCGTGCAGGACTGTGAGCATCGATTCCATGCTCGTTTGGACTTACGTAACGTCAATGGAAGAATACCTCGCAACAAAAACTACTCGATTAAATTATGATTATGAGTAGCATCATATCCGTTGCGTCACCGCTGATCAAGTTATAACAGAACATTATGCAATTGTCGTTGCATAATATCGGTACCGGTGGTCTTCTTTTTTTTGCGCTCATTCCTCGTCAAAGAGGTAGAGATTTTGCCGTTCTCGCAGGACGGCGAAAAATCCGCGTCGCAGATTGCCGTGGATCTGACGGGGAGTCGGGCCAGCTGCGCTAATAAAAGCCCGTGTTTCGGTGATTTCCTTTCGAGGGAACCCACGGTAGCACCTGCATTCACGCAAATATCCACACGAACCGGCGACCTTTGGCCGCGTAACCGCGCGACTCGCGCGTCAACTCGGCTGGACCTTTAAATAGTGCAGCGAGGAAATACAAGGCACGTTAGCTGACGATTTTCAAAGCACACGCGAGTGTACCGATGATTGACGTAATCGCGGGCAAAATGTACGATCGATCGGCGTCACAACCAAGAGACAGGGTCAACCGGAACTTAAGGAAGGACCGCGACAAGGAATTACCGAGGAAAATCGTGGCCATTTTCCCCCGAAATTTCTGCGAAAGAAGGCCGGAAGAGCCTCGACATTTCCAAGGACGTTCAACTTGACGAACCAAAACGACCATTGTCCCGGTTCTTCCCCCCCTTCCCTTCCTTTACGTGGGACACGGTTTCCGACGACCGGAAACTTTTTCGAGGTCCTCGACACATTTTTCCCCCACTCTCAGAGCCTGACGCATGCTTGCACACGATTCATTTTTTAATGAAAAATTAAACCACATCGTACGGAGTGGAGGTCCGCGGAACGGAGCAATATCGTCGCCATTGAATATCGCTTACCGAGCAGATTTGCAGACACACTTAGCACATTTTTTAAAACATTACTCCATCAGCGGATTTCGAGTGAAGGTCACGTGAATTACGCCACGCGTATAGGAATGGCAAAAAGGTAGCGGAAATTCCGGTAATTTAATTGAATAAATTGGAGGATCGAGTCTAACTGTGATGAGAAAGTGGTTTCAATTTTTCTCAGTTCGTTGAATTTCCTGACACCGAAATCACGCTGTAAAGCATTGATATTCGACGAAAACTGAATTCTTACCTTTCTTCGACTTCGCTCCGATCTTCAGTCGCGATGGCCACGTAACGAAGGTATTCGTCTCCTCCATAACCTGGAACAGAGAGAAAATAATGGCGTTAAACCTTGCGTTTAACGGTGTGCTATGCCGAGTCGGTAGAGTCTCGCAATGGTCATTAAAATCTATCGATCCGTCGCAGGGACAATAAATCTGTAACGAAGTCTAACCGAGCTTCCGGCCGGAATAGGGGAGGGAATTGAAAAAAGTCGATCTTTACCACAGTCATTGTCGTGGCGTAGGGCCCAGTCGTGTTCGTCCTTTTCCTGATTTACCAAGAAGACTGAGGCTCGTAGAAACACGCGCGAGTGCGAGCGAGACAGTCGCAGAGGCGGAAATTAGCAGGAACGAGAGGACCGATAAACTTGCAGAGCAGTGCTAATACAATCCCTGCCCTTTAACGGGGGTATACGCCGTGGTTGTTGGCTTTCGAGGACTTTCTCGACGACTCCATCGAGAGAAGACACGTTGAAAGCGATCGCTCGTTCCTTGCCGGTCAAAGGCGAGCCACTCGGGGCGATAAAAATGCGGCAACCACTTTTATCCCTCGGGGTTACTCAGAAATTGCACTATTCTCGCTGACGTTTAAAGGACACGTCGAGGATGCGTAACACATGGATCTATCGCTGATCGAACGGGCAACGACACTCGGAAGACAAAGTTGTCAACTCCTTTGATTACCACTGAGCACCAACGTTTGGACTTTCACTCGCGCTCGTACAACGGGGTTCGTTTGCCAGACGGATCTTCGTGACTGGTTCCTCGAGGCTCGTAATGGGTCGGTGAAAAGCTATGGCGCCCCGTTGTCGGTGATTTCCGAGACCGGCTTCCGTCCGGACAATCCGAAGGACGAGCGCCGGAAGTGGGCCGGTATATTGCCGGGTATCCCGCTGAGCCCTGTCGGGTCAGAGACCTCGTTCTTCGTTGCCCTCGGGCCGTTCGAGGTACATCGGAAATTCCTCCGCGAGGTTCAAGGACGAATCTCCTTGACCGTCGGAAGCGAGCGCGATGGATGAGTTCCGTGGTGGTGATGGTCAAACTGCCACCGTGTCAAGACTGTCCGTTGAAACGCTCCAGCGTGGCTCTATAAGTTCATCGAGGACTACAAGACTCGGAGAACGTCGTGGACTCGTCTTTCTCTTTATTTCTCTATCTTTCTCTCTGTGTGTGTGTGTGAGTGTGTATGTGCTGTCTGGCCCCGTCGTCCGTTTTTACCGCGGCGAGATCGCTGGCACGACTGACTGACTAACGCCAGATAATATAACGGGTCGGCTTGCTTGAACCGCCACCTCCCACTCGACCGCCGACACGATTCTGTCTCTGTCCCCGTCCCGCCTACGTCCACCCTTCCCTGTCTCTCTCCGCCCCTTCCTCTGGAAGCATACACAGGCAGGCACACGCACACACACACGTGTCTCGTCCTCCACCGACCATTCCTGTCCCCCTGGCCGGCACTATCCGGCGAATGGGACTTTAAAGCCCACCGCCAGGTAGAATTTGCGATATCTCCTTCCAGCTGGACTGAACCTTCGACGGGCCGGTCTCTCTACGAATTCTGCCGACGACACGCATCCCATTTCCGAGCATGTCACACGGCCTCGTAATCCTCAGTCAATTCTCCTTCTTCGCATTACGTGGACGACTGTCTCGTCCGGAGACGCAGATCCCTGCATCATTCGACGCTCGGTAATTACTCCTCGGCGAATGTCATTCTTCGCATCAGCATTATTCCTTGCTTTCGAGGCTCCGACAAAAACGACAGTTTCCAGGGAGCCTTTGTAATTGCACGTTCACCGTGCCGAAAGAAGCTCGCGTGCGGTGATTCGCTGTTTTCGCGGCCTGCTTTACAAGCCAACGAATTACCGAGCTCCAGGCAAGCACTGTACGTACGTACGGTAAAACGGGGAGATACGTGGGTCCTTGTTCCAGTCTTAAACAGGTACGAGCACTCGAGCACGGAGGCCCGGCTGACCCAATCGTTAACCCCATTGGCACGGACCCAATTACGAAAAAGAATTAACAGTCGACGAGAATTATAGCTAACTGCCCCGTACGGTCATTCCAAATCGTTCCACCAACGTAATCGGAAAACAAGAATCCCCTCAAGTTTCGACGTTGGAAAAGTTGGCCAATTTCCGTGGAAAATTCTGCGTCGTCGTGTTTGTGCCAGGCGTCTTCCGAGTTTGCCGGTCGAAGTAAAGAATAACAGATAACAAGCGGGGGCGATGGTACCCGAAGGTCCCCGCTGACAGAACGTAGGAAGGTAATGGCGGAAATAGGTGGACAAACAACGTTCCACAATTATAAGGGAAGTGTCAGCTGACATTTCGAAATTATTAACACGTACACAGAGAAATATCAATACACGTATTAACTGTACTTTTTGGCCATGTTTCTGCAAAGCCCGAAAAATGGACGGCAGTGACCCGGTATTAGGATTCGTGTATTTATAGACCAGCGATTGAAGAAGTAGATTTTTATGATTGAGTAAACGGGCGATTCACGTAAGAAGAAGTGGGAGTATCGACTTCAGTTATCTAATCTGTATCCGTTCGATACTCCGTTTGGGGGACTGTCGTTCCATTTGGAAACAGGTGAGCCTCGAAACAGCTATGGTATTTACATATTTGCTCTATGCAATCACAATTGGAACGTAGGGCAAACGTGTTTACGCCGATTAAATGTTTATGCCAGTGGATTACGATACTCGAACGAGCAAGCGACGAATTCGGCGGTGGCGATGCAAAGATTAGGACACAGACAACCCGATAAGAATCGTTTAATTCCAATGGAATGGCAGAAAGCTCGATGCAAGTGGCAATCGGCTTTTTCTTATCGGCAGAAAACAAGGCGGACCGTCCGGTGAAAAAGGGTAATTACTGCGCATTGGCCGAAGGCGAGTTTCATCGTTGCGAACTTTCATCCGCTACGCAGGGAATAAGAGAATTGGTTAAGGGAATAGCCGGTGGACTTTAGAGCGTAAATCGTTGCCTGGTCGTCAACGCGACAAAGGAAATCCTGCGATTCGCTAGAAACTGAGCCAACTGTACAATGACAAGTCTCTTCGTAGAATTCTACAACAGCAGCGCTTAGAAGGAACAAAGCGCAACGTGTTTTTGTATTTTGCGTTGAACGGCGAATTGTTTGATTAAGCCTCCGGGCAGCTAATCGAAAAATAAGCGATTCGTCTTATCGTCGGAGCCGTGGACGGACGACGTGCACCGGTCGGTGCTAAAATTATGTTAGATGAGAATGACGTCCTCCCGCCTCCCCCTTCTTCGTGTCTTACGGTGATATTTTTAGCCGGGCGACGAGACGATCCGCTGATGAGAGATGCGCAGCGGCGAGAGGAAGTGACGGACGGGACGATGATGGGAAGAGACACAGAAAAGTAGAAGGGGGGGGGGGCAGGGGCGATAGTACGACAGGGAACAAAGAGGAGAAGAGAAGACTCTCTCGCGAGTGAGGGAAAAAGGAAACACGGAGAAACGAGGAAACGAATAGACGAGTACGACTGACGGGTCCAACGACGTAAGCTAGGCAAAAAGTGATGAGAAAAAAAAAAATGAAGAAATCATCATCCGTTGGCGGAGACGGAAAGCCGTGTTTGTACAGGCCTCTCTTGTCTTCTAAACGTGATAATGCTGGACGGGACCGTGCGTAAACTTTTTCGGAAATCTACCGACCGTACGGTCCGTTGCGTCATCAACGACTCAGGAGTGCAAACGACAGATCGCCCCTGGAAATCTACTTCGGAGCTTCGCCCATTAGGATCCGACAGCTTAGTCATTTCGTTCCGAGGTACGCGGAATTACGTGAGCTGTTGGTCCCTTCAAAAGAACCAACCGGCTTGACAAGGGAAATATGTCAATTTCACCGAAAAAAGACCGTCTTTGCACCGTTCGAGAATCTGTCCGTCCTTCAACCTGTTACCCGGGACTAGTTAAGCGGACGGTAGATCTGTTAACTTGTCGACGACCTTGCGGAACAATGGCGATCGCGAGAGGCTAGTACGTTGCAACGTTGCCAGGGGAAAGCGAATAATTGATTATCCGTGAAAATGTTTATCGAATGTCGCTAATGGCCGTATCTCAGGCCGAGAGGTGTGTTCCCCTCTGGCAATGATAAATATTATTTCCCCGGCTCTGATGGGCTGTTTATTTATCGGCGATCGAGTTTTCTCAGCGACTACGAGCTAATCGTACTGACTAAGCACCGCGGAGAAGCTCTGCAATCTCATCCGTTCGAGCGTGTTGACAAACTGCCATTATCGGCGAAACCTTTAACAACAGCGTTAACGAGGCAGATTCGTTTGAAGAATCAATACATCGCACCGAAATTACCGCTATCGTTCGCCGAGCGGTTTACTGAACGAATACATTATGCAACGCGGAGTTAACGACGCGATATTGATATTCGAACGTTACTTTATCGTCGAGAGACCAGAACGCGAGACGAGGTCGACAAACAAATTCCCTCTTACGTCATCCGTTCCGAATCCTTGCCCGTACGAGATGCATATGCAGCGTCAAAACTCGATTTTTCGGGCATCCTCAGTAATCGCGCTAATTGTAAGTTACGAAAAACCGACGGGTACGAGCGGATCATTCCTCACGCTCGATACCTGTCGTTATTCAGAGGAATTCTCGATCAACGTGGCAGATGTCTGCCGTCGATATGCAGATGCGAGTCAACCGTGTCGTGCATGATACGTGCATTTTTATGCATACAGGATTTCATCGGAGCGAGGAGGAAGGGGTAGGGGAATGACGATTCACAGTGGTTTCAACTGGTACGGCAGCTGTGTGAAACGAAATAATATTTACATGGCGTCAGGCATTACATACTACCCCCCCGTGATTAAAGAAATTCTCATCATCGGCCTGAAAAGTCTCCCCTCCCCCTCTCCTAGTACTTATTTCTGAATATTAACAAATGCGTATATCGCGGGCGTCTTTGCGAAGACGATTGGCTGTACTCGTTGTTTTTCGTATTCGCTGTAACGAGACATTGCGGGCTGAAATAGCAAAAGCGGAGCGAAAATTGTTAAAGCACACTAGGCACGGCTGCTCGTGAAATTGTCACAATTAACGTGTGCGCTAAACAGGCGAAAAAAAGCAGAAGGGAACCGATCGGCAAGCTTTTTACGGCGACGTTGCGTCAAGATAAGGCCAGACCGATAACATTCTGCAGCGCGCCACGTGTCGGTCATCGGTGTCGATCGGGGGAGAAACATTTCGCGTTGTTTCGGCCTCCGATGACGATCGTTCCTCGAGCAAATAGTCGCTCGGATGCTCCTGTTATTCGAAAAGACGTGAATCATAAATATTCAGCGGCCCCGGGTATTCGTGGGAATGGGAAAAATTCCGCGACAGCTGCACGACCGTTGGCGAAAACGATCCGATTCCAAAATTTCCCCTCCCCCCTCCGAGGCGCTCGACATTCAGCTTACCACGACCGATCGAATTTTGACAAAACGACGAATCGTCGGGTTAATACGCGCACGGTTATTCTTCGCTCCTTGCAATGAACAGATTCCTCACGATCGGACCGATGATCGTGGCGGACGCCGCGCGAAAATAACGGTGATTTATTCTAGCCGCGTAAATGGATTCAAATTAATGCCTCGTGGAGGAACGGTCCCGCTGTTCGTTTTCGGCCCCGCCTGGCCGATCGCCAGCAACTTGGCCGGTTGAAGAACACTGAGAAAGTCACACAGTAGATACCCGCTGACTCCGCAATCGGGCCGCTACGTCATCAATTCGTGACCAACAAATATGTTTTTCACGTTGCTGTCACGGAAAAGCATGTACCGATAAAAGAAATGTCAACCCGAGCGCGAACACGAGGCGCAAGATATTCAAGCGTTCGTTCGTTCAGATATTCGGTGTTGGAATATTCAAGGGTAAATTAGGATCGATCTCCTCTGGTTGTACGATCGTTTAGAAACTGGCCGGAAGATTCCGGTTCATTGAAAAGTGGCTCGCGATATCAGCTGTTCCAGGGTATTCGTGCGTTCTGCTTATTTGATATCGTCGACGATACGACGCGATCGTCGGAGATAAGAAGCAGGAACTCGGCATTTCCGGATTGTTAGAACGAGTCCAGTGAGAAAAGCTTTTCTCGCGACGACGTCGGGGATACCGGTAAGAACCGAAAGGGAGTCGTTCCATAAATAATCGCCCGGTGTATTTCCAAGCCCCCGTTTTACGCAATCCATCGCCGATAAGGATAAGCGCGAACATTGCCGTCAAATCCGTCGACCGTTCGATCGTCGTTTCTGTCCAATTTACTCCTTGAATTCGGATGAAGCATTCGTTTAAAAATAGTACACATTCGTCGACGACGAAGACAAGAGCTTTCGGACCTTCTCTTTTCATTTTTATGTTACAACACGAATAAAAAATGATTTAATAATACACCAAGATCCCGTGAATTGAAGAAACAGGCATTTAAGGTTGTTTGAAAGCCACGCTCGAAGGCAATATTGTTTTATCTGCTGATCCATGGATCCAGATAAAGGTTTATCAGGAACTTGTAGACTAAGTTGCATTAATATAGCCACTGCGATTATTTTTAATCAGCTCCATCGTGCGAAACAAGTGGAACCCGCGCGAGATACGTAATCTGGTGAAACGCTGTTACGAGTAGCGAGTCGAAAGGAAGATGGACATGCTGTCGTGTTATCGCCGTCCTCGCCAAGGCATATTCTGCCGTTGAGTCGTTTTAGCCGGGAATTATCAGGCGTTTAACCGTCCAGAGGAGAGCACACTCGGGCGGACAATCGCAAGGTCAGAGAACCGAGTTCGTTGGCGATTTTGCACGGCCCGAGAAGGAATTAGCCAGGGCGACAGGCTGATCAGGTTTCAAGGAAGCAACAACAACCGCGCCGGTGAAACCCGGGTGAAATCGCGTGCCCGTAATTTTAGAACGGCATTGCCGTCGGTGCACGCGGCTGCCACTTTTTCCCCGTCCCTCCCCGGAGAGAAAGAGAAAGGTATTGCGTCAGCGAACGCTATGATAGCCCGGTCTTACGCCGTCGATCGGCTGATAATGATCCGCGCCCATCGAGACGGAAGTTTTCACCGACACACATAATATACCGCGGTCGCGTGCACGATCGTCCAAAGTAATATGCATACGGCCCTCTTATCCATGAAGAAAATTATCTGCAAAGACCTGCCTCCGCTCGGATGTATTCTTACGTAATTATACACTCGCTCACAGAAACTCGTGTTTGCTGCCACGTTGATTCAACAGCGCTAATTGATCATTACGGGAGGGGGACAAGTAAAATTCTAATGATTCGATAAAGCTAGTAAATGACCGCACGTTCGTCATTCGTCGACACATTTTTTCGTCTTTATGGCAAATACGGCGAAAAAATAGGAACGAATGATGGCACTTGGCGGTTGGATTCTTCGACGTGGCGCAACAACTTCGATGAAAACTCGTCGAATTCTCCGGCGAGAAGTAAAAGGAAAACTCCAGTCGATCGGCGGTTCAACGTGCCCCGCTGTTTAGCAAAGTTTAACGGTCCAATTCCTCGGCGGGAACCAGCGCCAATTTGCGAGGATTCTCGTTCGGGTCGGAAGGCTTGTTTCATTGAGAAGAAGGTGGAGAACGAGAGTAGCCAAGTGGTAGGACGTGTTATTTTAATTTCATGAATGCCGGGTGTTCATGAAGCCGCATTAACAGTTGTATTTACTTTCACCGGACGGTTGTAAGAGCAGGACAGGTTCTTTCGATCGACTGTCTTAGCCGGAGAAGAGTTGATGGATTTCGCGTGGCCCAAGGTTCCTGTAATTCGCCATGAGACCCTCGGCCCCCGGGGAATTATGTAAAACCATTTACGGGCATCGTTGGAAAGTCAATTGCGAAGGACCCTCGGACGTCTGCCATATTCCGTCTTAATTGCCGCACGCGGGCCAGCAGGATCGGCCGGTGCGGCTTGAAATTTTACGCCGACGGACGATCGTGTGAAAGTATCGTCGGTGGTTAGAGCGCAGAGTCATTTCTACGAGTTAGCCGCACCGCACGGACGTATTTGTCAGCGGCGGAGTTCAACGATCCTCCTTGCCTTGCCCGTTTCGCGCTTCTTCCGGTCGTCTGGCCCAAACTAAGCAGCCCGTGGAAGCTCACTGCCCCCTCCGCCATTGTGTATTCTTTATGCCTCTCTCTCCCGAGCGACTAATTGGTCGCTCGGCGGAAAAGCAGCTTCTACCGGGGAATCCACTTAACGACTAACGGGTAAACCTTAACGAGACGATCCTCTCGTCCTTCTCGAGATTCGACGAAAGAAGAAATCGATAAACCAAATCGCAGGATGATAAAGGTATTATGGCGTTTTCGTAATTTTGGTTTACTATTAGCGGATAAAGAGGTGGAACTTACGTTTTGAAAGAAAATAGTAGCTGGCTGCGGCGCCTCATTGTCACCTGAAAATACGTTGAAGTACATGAATATCGGGGCATATAAGTTTCGAAGGCGTGGAATGGAAAATTATGAAAATAGTTATTCGCTCGGTAACGATCGTTTTTATCGATCGACTGCCCTTCTGCCCGATCTTTGTACCCTGGGAAATGGAAATTTTTCGGTGTTTCCTAAGCGAGGATTTATCGAAATAAAACGCCGGGCAATTTCGATGAGGGTAATAAGCGTTACGGAATAAGCCAGAGATGTCAGGGCTGACAGTTCGTATTAACCTCGTTTACAAACAGAGAGTCTATTTAAATCCCAGAACTGACAAATATACGCTCATGTAAGATGCGGAGAAACGATCGAGGCAGCTTCGAACGATAATTAAAAGTTATACTCGAACCCCTTCACTCGTCTCCTGTTGATTCGAGCAAATGGCACGAAATGAAAAGTAGAGGGGTGGTGGGCAATGCCGGAATCAACAATAGCTTGTATTTACGATTTATTTAACAACACTTGAACATGCGATATAAATATTATCAAAGACAACGAAGGCTGGGAACAAGTTGACCGCTGACTCCGCACGCTCGTTATTTCTGCCATGTTATGCTGAATCAGAGCGAATACGAACGATTGATAATGAGCTGTTTAGAGCGAAGAATTTAATACGCGGCCTGAAACCGTCGCAAAGACAAAAGCGAATTTAAGTCGCGGCAGACGAGAATCAAAGCGTGAGATACTTTCGCCATAGTGCGAGCACTTTAGGAAATTACGTCTAACAATCGGAGGAGAAACGAAAGTGCTGACTCTCGTGACTCACGGCCCTGCGATTCACCCATGTAAATATTACATATTTCGCAATAACAATAGCTACATCATAAATTACGAGACGATGAGAGAGGGGATAATGTTTACAAGACGAAAATAAAAAGCCTGCAGGGGAATTCACAGTAAAAGAGGTGAAAAATGGGATATTACGCGGGTTAATGGCTCGCGCGTTTGTCCTCTGCGGGGCAATAACAATATTTGCGAGGGCCTAGGACAAGTTGATGTGGCCGACGAAAAGCCGGCAAGGTAATGGCAAGTTTATTGCCCGTTCAAAGACCTACGACGCAGGTACACAAAGTCGAAAATTCGGGCCGTTCGGCTAGGATTCGCAGGGGAATCGCGTAATTACGCCGGGGAAAGCAAAAGTGAAAATCGCCGTGGGACGAGCAACGATGCTGAAAACTGCGCCGGTAATAACACTTGTGTCATAATAATTGTAATGAACGTCGGCGAGCTTACAGAACCATGCACAAACGACCCACGAGTTAAACGACAAACCCGTCGATTGCCAATGAATTTTGTTTGCCAAGAAACAGGAGGCGTACCGACAGAGGGAAGTCTTTCCTACGTGCAAAAACTAATCAGATATCCCGTCGATATGGAATAAAAAGGATTTCAAATGAACTGAATTTATTCGAAGAAAGTCGCGTACGACGAGGACAAAATGAATGTTATGTAGCGATAGGTATAATTGCTAGGCACGAATGAAATATTAACTTGCCGCGTGGGCCTCGATGAGGAGCAGGCAAACTCGAGCGCTGCCAACTTGCAATTACGTCACAGACGAATCCCGCAAATTATTTTAATCGTACTCCGTCTCTCGTTTTATCAAAAGTGGGAATGAAAAACGAGCAAACGCGCGAGCCGTTGAGATAAGAGGGCGAATTTGACACGGTTCGTTGTGTTTCTTTTTTGCCGGCTTCTCATTATCGGCAGATGGAGAAATAGCGGTTGCATAGGATTCTGCGACGAGGACTCACCAAGTAGCATGTGCTCCAATTTACGACGGTCGACGCGGAACCGTTCCTGGTGGAGTTCGTCGGGGTTGCTGATGCCGAGGATGGCCGCGACGTCGCGCAGATCCTCGCGGCTCTGGAAATCCGATTTGCCCGAGACACTGGTAGCCGCGGTGCCTTCCGACGTCTCGGACATTGTCTCCGCCGACCTCCGATCATGGTGTAACAGCTCGTCCGGTCTCATTCTGCTCGGCTGCACCCGCCTCGGTTTCCACTAGCCGATTCCCTGGAAAAGGTCAATCTACAAGCTCAGTTCACTTTCAATCGGCCAAGTCGTGTCGTCTTTTCCTTCCTGCCTCAGAGCCAAAAATTCCCTCGTCCAACGGATGTTTCGAACTTTCTAACGCGTATCCCGTGGACTCGAGTTACCTCGCTTCCGAGAATATTACCGAGAACTCAATCTCCAACATTTATTGCCGTTACTTCTCTCGCGCGAATAATGCAACGTTCTCTTTATCTTAGTTGCCGTGCTCCGCCTACGACGGACAAATGATTTCACCCTGCGGGGCCACTTTCTTCGCACAAAAACGTTACGCAAGGATGGCGTAAGAATATAACTCGGTACATTTTACTACCGCTCGCGACGGACATGTTAAATGAAAGTACGACCTTCGAGTCGCCCGAAGTCTTCGATTTAACAAGGTTTTCGGTACCCCCCGACGTTATATGTGTATATTTTTTTGGCCATACTTGGCGCGCAGTTGCAGGACGCGTGTTTTTGGGTAAAATCAAAACTGACGAGGAAGCGGTCGATTGGTCTCCGGGAAGATATACCTTTGATCGCAGGCAGGACGGTCCGTAAACTTTCCTCTGGGCAGGTCGATATTGTTTGTACACGGTGCCGGCGATGCTGCCGGTTCCGAGGCTGAGTCAGAAAAAGGGAGCGTGCCGGGCGTTGCGCCGATTTCTCGGAATAGTCGAGGATTTTCGTGGTAAGTGTCGCCAGGCTCGAGGAACCAATGAAATCGCGATGAGTACTGGGACGATTCGCTTCACACGTTTTTCCCCGATGATTTCCAGCCAGGTACGCGACTCTTCTGTGTGTTCCTTTCCGAGACCTCTGTCGAGTAACGCGGCAAAAAATTGTTTTCGCAAGACACGTGCCCGCCAGTGTCGTATACCCGTGCTTCCTACTTTGCCGCAGGACGACGGCAAAGATAACAATGCATTGTTCCTCCCTCGTCAATTTTCCTAGCGCGTGCCCGCTAATTTCCTGAGGAATTATGCAGCGCGAGCCGATCGACCGATCTAACGAGTCATTTTCACCTTCACTCGCATCGTGAGGGGGAACTTTTTAATTTCGTCCGAGGGGACTCATACTAATGTTTATAGGGAAACATCGAGCTTGTCCTAGAAAGTCATCAACCGGGCAACAGAGGGATCAATGTACCTTATTCGAAAACTTTACTCTTACTTCGACCGACTTCGAACCCTGTGACCTTTCGTAGAACTGGGAATCGCCGTTCCGAGCGAAACGGAGCGCGTTCTAACTTACGTTCGATTTACCGAATAATGTGCTCCGCGGATGATAACATTCGCCGATGATAAACCGGCGAAATTAAAGCGACAACACGACCTCCGCCGATGATCGCGTGCAGAAACTTTGATGTTGGCTCATATATACAAAGTGGAAGCGGACAGAACGGTCAATTATTCACACAAGGTCAAGGTAGCGAGACGATATCCACGCGTACCGTTAAAAATAGAACAAAAGTCTTGAAAAACCGTCGAAGACCGGATAGCAAAGCCGGCGCTCAGCCCCCGGCAACTCAGTTTCATCTCCGCCATAGGAGCATGGCTTTTTATCGTATTTCAAAGCTGCCTTAATTCTCCTGATTTATCGGTTGATTTGCATCTGAAGGAGAGAATCGATATCCACATCGAATTCGGATGTGTTTCGTACAAAGCACAAGATCCGCGAGCCCAAGAGGAATTTATATCTTTCCATAAAAAAAATTCTAGTATTACGCGACCCTCGAACGTTTTTAGCCGTTTCTTCTTTTACGGCATTCCGGCAATTGCGCGGCAATTACGAAAACGGCGTACACACGATACGTCGGCAAAAAAGTTATTGAAATAACGAGCTGCGAGCCGCGAAACGCGATACCCCTTGGACGTGCATGAAAATTGAGCGTTCCTAACGACAATTTCCACTGGCCGTTTATCGCGCGCAATTGTAGCGATAAATAAAAGGCTGCGTCGGCGATTAGGAACGAGCGGCTGGCCGAGGGCGCGATTTTAACGGGAGATTAAATTTAAACCCGCGACTGTTGGGAGCGGGGTTCGCGGCGCGTAAGTTCGGTTCAAACGGATGCTGCTGTTTATTCGGCATACGAACCTGGGAATTGGCGCTGCCAAGGACGACAGCCCGCTGGAGGCAGACCGAAGCGGTTCCGGAGGAGCACGTGGATGTCTTGCCGTGAGGCCAGAAGAGAACGACGACGAGGCGATTGACGACGAGGCGATTGACGACAACGAGGAAGCCAACGACAGAGGAGGGAGACCACCAGCAGCCAGGTCTCTCTTGCTCACCACCTGTTCCCGGCGGCTGTCACCTTGACACCGTCGCGAGAGACTGCCGTGAGCGCGTGTCCCGGGTCAGTCCTCCCCTTACCCCCCCACCTCCCAACAGCCCCCTTTGCCAGAGCCCCCTCCAACGCACCGTAAGCCGCGAGACCGCGTGACCGACGTCGATCACCGCCGATTGGCGCCGGTCAATCGCCCGCCCTTTTCAATCTCCGTGCAGATAACCGTGTTATCGGCCATCATCAATCCCCCTTATCGCACGTCCTTTCGTGCCAAGCGTAACCACCGATTCCCCAACGCCCGTCACGCGGTCTTCTTAGATAATTTCGCTTTAATCTCCTCGCGAAAAACGTACGCGGTGTCTATCTCTCCCGCAACGAATCGGTCCTTTTAATCGGCTTAGAAGCCACGCGCAGTTGTCGCGAAGCGAATTCGTTTGAAATTCCCGGCTACGTTTAGTTAAAGATTCTTCGTTATGTCAGGTTATTTTAACGATTTTAATGCGGACCCGGGGACACACCGGCCTCGTGTCGTTTTCAATTACGACTGATGAAACGAATGGAATGAAACGCCGCGGACTACCGATAGCGTTCATTCGTGACGTGGATATGTGCGCGTTATCTCGTCCGATTTATGCCAACACAACTCACTTGATTCTCCGTTCTGCCCACATCCGTAATTCACTTCGCCGCTGTCTTCCTTCGTGGTAATTTTCACGTACTTTTCCCTTTCTGCATCCTACGTTCACCTCCTTCATTATAAGCGCACTTTTTTCATCAGTGTGCATTATCCAACATTCTTTGAATGACTTTTGTGTAATAATCGCCGTAAACGTGAATTAATGACAATAATTTTATATACATTTCTGTCGTGCGTATAAACATTTACATACATTTACATACATTTCCATTATCAGTAATTGCACCGATGATTTGGGCATTGTTTCAAATTAAGCGCCAATTGTATTACTCCGTTGACATATGGTTGCTATGTTATGCAGACACGTGACGCCCCAGGACGTTATTTCATAATGCTGTTATGTGCCAACATTTTTATGCTGCATTAAATAACATCGGTGTTAAACTTATAATTAATTACGTAAACACAAGAGAATGGGACAAATTATCAGGCATAGGATGTATTCCTGACCAAACCAGTTATGAATTTCACTGATAATTCGAACTCACAATCTCTTTGGTTATGTGTTAATTACCTATTATTAGGCAGTTATATTTATAAACAGATAAGTGTTTAATGACAATATGTTACAAACACTTCGTGAACGTTCACAAAAACGCAAGAAACTCCTTGCACAAACGGTAAGGAACGTCCAGTTGTTGTGTGTGTATGTAACGTTTTGAGGTTATACCGAGTTGAAACTATTTTTGTTTTCTAGTTGGGAGTTTCGAGCGTAGATGAATTAAGACAGATTTTAGGGACGGACATCGATGATGTGCAAAAAAAAAAAGGCAAAACCTCTACCAATAAATCTGACACTTCAGTGAAAGATGTGAAAGACGATTCAATTCCAACAGATGAAATTGTTTACAAAGACTCTTCAACTTTTTTGAAGGTACATTATTCTTAATATTCTCAGGGTATGCATTCTATAAAATTGTAAATTCACTGTAAATTTATTTGATTTTAGGGTACTCAATCATCGAATCCTCATAACGATTACTGTCAGCATTTCATTGACACTGGTCAGAGACCACAGAATTTTATTAGGGACGTAGGATTGGCAGACAGATTTGAGGAATATCCTAAATTAAGAGAACTTATTAAATTAAAAGATGACTTAATCTCCGAAACAGCTACTCCTCCTATGTATCTGAAAACAGACCTGTTAACATATAATCTCAAGGACTTAAATTGTAAATTTGATGTTATCCTTATAGAACCTCCATTAGAGGAATATCAAAGAACATGTGGTGCTACAAACGTACAACTATGGAACTGGGATCAGGTGAGTAATTGAATAAACGTGAAATAAAAAAAATGGATGACTCTACTCACAGATGAATTTCATGATTTTTGCAGATAATGGAGTTAGATATAGGCGAAGTGGCTGCAAATCGAAGCTTTGTATTTTTGTGGTGCGGTAGTAGCGATGGATTAGACATGGGTCGTTTCTGTTTGCGTAAATGGGGCTTTAGACGGTGTGAGGACATTTGTTGGATACGCACCAACATTAACAACCCAGGGCACAGTAAAAACTTGGACAGTAAAGCAGTTCTCCAAAGGACAAAAGAGCACTGTTTAATGGGAATCAAGGGCACTGTGCGTAGGTCAACGGATGGAGATTTTATCCATGCGAATGTCGACATAGATTTAATTATATCGGAGGAGCCTGAATATGGCTCTATCGAAAAACCGGTGGAAATATTTCACATCATCGAACACTTCTGTCTTGGAAGAAGGCGGTACGGATGAATGTAATCCTGTTTACGCAATATACGATGTTTTCTTATATCTCTGTCACTTTATAGATTACATCTTTTTGGCCGCGATAGTACAATAAGACCAGGTTGGCTTACAGTAGGACCAGAATTGACGAATACAAATTTTAATGCCGACCTTTACACAAGTTACTTTGTCAATGGGCAAATTACAACGGGCTGCACCGAAAGGATAGAGGCTCTGAGACCAAAGTCACCTCCGCCAAAAGGAAAGGTTTCTGGACGTGGTAGAGCAGGATTTACGCGTGGAAGAGGCCGAGGAAGGTAAACGTACACACGGTCTCATCGAGCTAACAAACTGCAAAGTTTTGTGATGCATGTATAGATATAATATTGTATACATATACAAAACAAATGTAATTATTTCTTTATGACACTGTTATATTTGTATTTTCAAGAGGAAGTCAGAGAGAATCAATTCGATGAACTACAATATGAGGTATAACGTTATACTTCATTTCTTTAATGTGAATTATAAGGAGACGCCTTCCTCTTTCTATTGATAGTCATCAGTTTTACGTCTATGATTATTCCGATCGTTAAGCGTACTACAATTTATTACTATAATTGTATATTTTCACATTAAGCTTGTTGATGATCGTGAGAATTTTAATGTGACGCTTTCTGCAATTGTACTACTGGATGTTTACAATAATAACACTCTTTTCTATAAATGTTATAAATACCTTTAATCGCATATCAACGTTTACAAATTATTTGAATAGTTGAAGATAATATTATTTATCTCAATTTGTGGATGGAATAGTTCCGTTGCGGTTACAAAAATTTCCATAAATAATGGATAATAACATATATTATTGTGGTATCATTAGCTTAACAGCAATTTTGTAATGAAAACCTATATCGTGATGTAAAGTAGTTATCCTTATGTTTAAACATCCCGAAAATACAGGGTCAAATATAAAGTAAAATATTTAACTCAATTTTATCGTTGATATTACATAGTATAAAATTACTACATCATGTACTATAGTTGAAAAGAATTCTTAATTATGTATGTAAGTGCGGCATATAAGAAAGCGTAACTGGGAAACCTGATTTGCAATCCAAGGAACGCATAACATACCTTTCTTACAACTTACAAACAAACCTTAATATTATTTGGATTTCTACTTATCGAAAGCAAAAAACAAAAGGATTGCTGCCATAATTAAAATAGATGGAAAGTCAATATTTTTGGTATGTAATACTACATTCATAGTATAGAATTTCTGCAGGTTGTTACATGTGATATTCTTCTACATTTTTGCAAAATTATCCCGAAGTACAAAAGACTTATTTACACTTTTTGTGATGGTTATGCCAATGTAAATGGCGGTATTAATTTCCGCGGGCTGTCTTTTCTTGTGCCATTCCTGTCAATATTCCTACAGCATTGACACGCATTACAATGACATTTGATCCGATTATAATACACATTTATTAACCAATACAATGCAAGTAATTAACTATTGTATTTCGAAAGCCGATCGAAGGGAAATTTATGGAATCAATAATCATAGTTGCATACCACTACACGTTATATACCTTAACAATGAAATTTCTTAAAACCGTACATAACATAGCCTCGGCGTACAAAGTCTTAAATATTAAAAATAACAGTTTTAGCTATTTGAGATCAAGTCATGTACTTTGTACTATATAGGTCGAGTAATAGACTACTTGAAAATTCTTAATAATAAAAGCAATTCAAGATAGAATATTTGAAGGTCAATTTTCTCAAAACCCGCAAAAATTTATGATGACGTGAAATACATATCAAAAACTACGATCCAATTCCGCGTTTTCTCTCATATTTAAACGTTTAACGTACTATATGTCAGTAAATTGAAACCGTCACCAGAATTATCTCGAAATTTTTCCGATGAATAACTTAGAAACCAATAACGTCAAAACGATAAGCAAGTAAATATTAACATGGCCGTAACAAACATTAACATCTTTTTATGGAACACAATTAATCAACACAGCTACAAGCGTTATATCATACTATCAATTTAGAGTGATGATACGTGTCAAGCTTAAAATAAAAAGAAAATCTACGTACAGAAACATCAGAATTCAGATTACAAACACTCCATCTTCTGATATCGAGAAACAAACGAGCGGAGCTTATCCGAATTTACAAAATAATTCGAAGGTTTATAAATGTAAATAAATAATGCAACCAGAATTACCTGGACACTGGCGTACTGTAGGTTTTGGTTAATAAATAAATAAAAACAAGATAATTTACTAATAACAGTATTATAGCATGATTAATCACAGGTTCACGTGTAATCCAAATGATAGATCCTCTATATACGCTATGGCAAGATAAAAATCGTAACGTGTATCCTGTCAGATTCTATATGAATTTTCGAGTCATTCACGGTGCTAGAAGATTATAATAACTTTATGTGCATGGTGACATGCATATTTGAAGACTTATTGCTTTCCACAGAATGGCAGACACTGCCGTATGTACAATTAACGCTCTTTTGAATATTTCATTACATCTTTTTGACACGTTTAATGTAGTTATTATGAACTTGAGTCAAATGCTTTCTTATTCCACCTGAAGAGGTAAGTATCACATATAAAATTTTGCACACTGCAAAATAACAGAGCTAGATTTCTGAAAAGTAAAATACGTTCCTAGCTATACGAATGTACGGTATTTCCGTAAAATAGTACTATACATGTTAAAAAATTTGTAACTTAAAATGGAGAACATAAAACACGTGTCGCAGCGAATAAAAATCTTTAAGGCTCCGGTTCAGCGAGTAATGAAAAACGTGAAATGCTCAGCAAAATTTAGTCATCAGATACGGTTCTAATTAAGGCAATTTTAAGTACATAAATTTAGGAAGAAATGCATAATAACGACATGACAAAAACCCGGAATTTATCCCCGAGTTCCAAGATAATTTAGCATTGAAATTTCGTGAATTACGGTGACTGGTTTGGCCAAGCTAGAGCCTTAATACCGCATATCCTAGGAGATCGCGTATTACAATGAACTTCCACGTGCTGCTTCCTTTGCCTAACATCATTCTCTCTGTTCCTCCTCTCGTTCACGGAGAAAATCGTATTTCGGTAGCACATACGCCTATCACTACGAGTAGCGTGTACGTTATGCGAAGATCCGATTAAATTTAACGCATAAAGATATTAAAATAAAAAAAACAAAGACTGAAAAGCATCAGCTTGTACCAAAAATTAGAGGGGATGCGGGTATGCATGCGTAGCGGATGGCAGGCAGGATGCGATGGCTGATCTATCGTTTGACCGACTGATAATCAAGCGGTGCGTTGTGATCAGAGGGTCGATCGTCTGTGAGGAGTATATCTCTCATTGGCCCGCCATCAGTCAAGTCTCATAGTCACAAGTATGTCGATTCCCCTGTAATCAGACCTAACGTCAATCTACGACCTTTTTATTTTTGACGCACTTAAGCCTCATGGGCGATACAATTCATGATAAACTATCGCCATTATTACTTAACGTACTTCACAGTATACCCATAATGCTTTCAAATAGCAGGCTTAATTAAAGACGAAGGTAATAGGGCAATCGATTTTAGTAAAAGAGAGTAATGATGATCATCTCCCGAAGAAAGGTAGCAGAAACTTATAGAATACTAAAATGTAGTAACTATGTGGTATCATTATGCCATTGACAGGACACATAGAAAGAGAAAGCCCGCAACGAAACTAAAAACGCGAGTGAAATACGGCTTAATTTACTGGTAGGGATAACGATAAACAACTTGAGTCTTGTTTGCATTTCATCTCCGTTATTTTCTTATGATTTAGATACGTTTCTACATATTTATTTGTAAACGTGGGAAAGGTGCCCTTCTTTCAATACACCAGGTATATTCTTACACAAACTGCATAATAACATTTATTTATCAGTAACTAATGCACGTTAATTCACAATTTTTTATGAGAGAACTGTTAAAGTCTATCAACATTGAGGTACTTGCTTATGAAAAACCGTCTTAAACAAACGTATTCCCCTGCGGAACGAAATGCAGGAAAACGTATTCTACGCAAAGTGTTTGATTCGGATGAATTTGCAGCGCAGGTTGACACATTCATACATTTCAAACGACGTTCGTGGTTACAATTCGAATGGTGGTGAATGTCAACTTCGTGAATTGGACTTCTCTTTTCACTTTTCGTAGCATATTTTTTTCCGAATGGGACCGCTCCATTACAAAAATGAAAACATGCTACCGTAGTAAAGATGCCAATTATCATTGGAACAATGAGAGAAACAATGACGGAAGTAAACTCAACGTGTTCATAAATATGTACAGCGAGGAGAAGTATGGCTTAAATGGAACGCATCGACGAATAACGTGCAATTTAATCGACAAAAATTAGCCACTTGAAACGAATCTTTTTCAGGATAATAAAACGCTGATTCCGTTGTCAACGATCGGCCGTTCGTTCAACAAACCATATTTTTCCTCAGCGTAATAACCATGTTAATACCGCAATGGCTATGAATCGGTAACAATATAATTATAATAATTATCTGACGCATGTGAAATCACTGTTGCCAGGAGTTGCTGTAAAACTTCCAAAATTCGAATAGGCCAATTATTGATACTCTTGGACATTACTATTAAAAGTAATCTTCCAGTTCGACGTTTTGCAGAGATTGCTATGCAGAAATTTTGAGAAGAAATATTCCTAAGACTTGGTGCAATGAACTTTTAAAGATGAATTATGTTGAGTCGCTTAATATTACAGCATTCACGCTAGTGGATAAGTTATAGGTAGGCGAAATTATAAAAAGGAAGATCCCAATCTTACAGATACATTTTACGAGCTACAAACTGAGAAATTCACTCACTGATCTTGATTTTTCCCCTCGCCAGTGGTACAAACGATTCCTCTCATTTGTCATCCATTCTATCAGCGTGAGAATGTAAAATAAATAGTTTATTAAGTCTGTCGTATCGTTTTTCAGTTAATAAATGACGCACGCTTAGCATCGACCCTTCGGTATTTTCGGAACTGTGGAAAGCTCTACTGACAAGCTCGTATCGTAACATGCAGTGTAAACACATTACAATAGTTTTTCGTAAATACTCCGTCGCATTTTGATTACTATCGAATCTACTACCGATCACGTTTTAATACGTTCTAGGAACATTTAACAGTACGTTTATCCTACCGTGCGGAATCACAAATTTTCGCGGTAATCCCAGAAAGGGGATGACTTTGGCAAAAAGTGTAAGGTGGCTCGCATCGTCGACGTCGCTATTATTTCGCGGAGTGTAAAAGGGTAATCGTATGAATTGTAAAGGACGGCATCGAGTGTAACGTCTCTGAATCGGATAGGCTTCTTAATAACACGAATGCCGCTGTCAGACTATACCTAATAACGGAATCGTTATATAACTACATTATACTATACTATCCCGAGATTTCAATCGTCCCTCCTGACACTTTTTGTTGCGCGAAACCTTCGAATTGCCCTCGCGCGATTTATTAATTGAAAAAGATACTCCGTTTTACATGTGTGTGTGTTCGCCTGCGAACAATATAATTTCAACGCCAAGAATATGTCCTTAGCGGCTTGACCATCCTTAAACGTACGTACAATAAATACAAATAGATTTCAATGAGCAACCGCGCACCATTTTTGTTCGTCGAGCAAGGAGTTTGGATATTCGACGAACGGTTAGCAATATTGAACTTTATCGTTGATCAAGGATATTATGAAAATGTCGATGTTGAACCAAGAATCAGTGGCGAATTTCCTTCTCTCTAGACATATTATTGACTTACGATTTAGTCCTTATGAAAATAGTCTTGTCTTCTTATAGCGTTATCTTCTTATCAGTCCATAGTTTATATAAACATGTTTTCCCACTATATCATCGTAGCCCATCCTTTTCGCATATTTGTCTCGTAAGTTTACAGATATAACCCGCCGCTCTATGTCTCCTTAAACGTAGAATGTAGCTCAATATATTTATACATATATATATATATTAACGTTGTACAGGAAATTATTCATCGATCACAAATTCGCAAGCAGTAAACAGGGATGTGTTTTGAATCGCGTTTGCACGTCTTTTTTTGCACGCACAGCATGTTGATGAAATTTAAAATGGAAGAGAACGTATTAATTTAAACTCTCTGACGAACCCTGTAACGGGATTGATTATCGAAAGGACGAAAGATTAGAAATCAATTCTGCGTGTCGAATGAAGTTAAAGATCGCCCGGAAATATCTTGTGCGCCATTTTTACATAGTATTTCGTGTCTTTTACGGCACGTAAATATTGAACCCCCACTTACATAAGCTTTACAAACGTCCTGCGTTTCTAATAAACATCGGCAATTTTCCCGTTGAACGTTAATCAACCTCGTACGTGTTGTCAATTAGGACAAAAAAATTGTATTTGTGGGAAAGCCAAGGCAAGTTTGGGAAAATTGTCGCATGTTTATACGCAACGGAAAGGAAAACAATAATGATGAGCGTACAAAATGAGTTGCTTATAAAATATGAATAACGGGCGGCCAGAGGCGATATTTTTGAGAATCGAAATCTTCTAGCGATAGCGAACGATACGGAAGATCCGATTGACGCACTGTTAACGTTAAAAATACTCTCTGGTTACCCTATGCAAAATAACACGGCGCGTAATAGGCAATGGTCGAAAAGTACTATAGCGAAGGATGCCAAAGAATGCGTAGGCGCGTGAAAACACACGTAATCCGTGTGCTTCCGGTGCGTGAGTCGACCAGTTTCCTGTCGATCTCGGAATTATAGGAGGAAACGTAAGCGTAAAAGAGGAGAAGAGAGATCCCAGCCGCGGCAGACGCGTATGAACCTGTTTACGAAAATATCAGTGACATTGAAGTTGAGAGATGAATGAGAGGGTGATGGGCGATGGGCTCACAAAAGATCTATCATCCCTCCATCCGACAGAAGACGGTACCGGCCAACGCGTTGATCCATGTCCACTAGGGGCGAACAGACACACAGACACAATCGGTCAGTCACTGAATTAACTTCATTCGGGCAAGAATTAAAATGAAAACGAGTAATGTAGGGCGGTGTTGTGTCATAGGTCGGGGTTCGTTTCGCGAGCTTTCCTCAGCGAACGACTCTTCCGTGTTGTATCAACACCTATTTCTTTAGCTTCGTTAATAACTGTCGGTCTGAGCACACCTACCGGACTGTTAAGAGAGTCATACTCGTATAGCATTTGATGAAAGTGACAATGCTCCGTGAACATGCAGTAAAAAAGAGTGCAATGAAAGCTGCTTTACACATCGGCCGTGGGACCATCCTTAATAAGGTACCGTACAAAGGCATTTACATTCGTATCGTGCGGAAACAGTGTCGTGTGACAGTGTACAACTGAAAATACGAGAAACCACCAGTAAGAAACTCGCACAGACTTTCCCGTGTTTATCCTTACTAAGTGTATACAGATGGGAAGTGAATTTGTTTCAACGTATCACTACAAGTGCTTCGACTCTATGGGGAAAGCGTGAAAAGTGTGCAGATAATAGGGCAAATCTAGACAAGAAGAATTTTATCTATGAACGAGATTGCGAGATTGGTAGGTATTCGTCCTACAGAGAATTGGGAGTTACAAGTAGAAGATATTACAAAAAGTACTATGATGTAATTGTAACATACATATAATCTTATACTTAAATTATAAATTACACAAGTACATTTATAACATAGCATTATATTTAAAAATCATTAACATTTTAATTATGACAATAGTAATAAGGATGTTTCTATAGATGTGTCAAAATAGAATAGTAACAGCTGTAGCAATTGTAGTGGTAATAAAATAATAAAATCATAGTAATAATAACAACGGTACAATTCGTAATAATAATGATAATAGTAGTAATGGTAATAATAAGTATGATAGTATCACAAAATAATTATTACAATATAATAGATGTCGTGAATAGATCTTACATGTTTCAGGCATTACAACAATCTTAAAGTTTGCGATTATAAATTATCAACATGCAACAATACAAAAACTAGAACAAAATCAAAAAATGTAATAGGGCTTCGATATCCATGTCGCTATGATTCAGTACACAGTTTCGAAAGCAATAGAGGAAAAGACTGAAATAGATTCAGATATTTTTCAATCATGGAAATTCGATTCATGCAATCTATTTTACTTGGAAAACTTTGTTATATCGCATATTATGAGAGGTGTTGGAAAATTCAAAGAGAAACCAGTAGAAAGCGGTAAATTTCGATACAAAGTGTCTGAACATCTAGGCCCCGTACAAAAATGTTCTACAAATTATTGTCAAGTTAATTGTTATCAGTACATCGATAGTAATTACTAAATATTTACAGAACCGCCGTGTTGAGAATGACAAACACTTAACAAGCTTCGGGGACATGACCCATCGAACTCATAATAAACAAAAGTTCCTCACTTGCCAGACTGTTTTCGGTAAAAAAAAGCGAATATTAATCACAATAGCAAACCTTTTCGTTCGTGCGATTCGTTGGTTTCGTACGTAGCAAACGCATTCGTTTCTATGTCTTTACGCGAGGAAGGATATTTATAGTAATTAAGATTTTAAGATGTATAAAGAATTGTCCTCAACTCTCAAGCACCTTGAAATTAAGGGGAATAAAACACGTTCCTCGAGAGTATAAATAGGAATACGATTCTCACGCGTATGAAAGACGAACGTGTATTTTTTCTACGGTTTTTCTTTAGAGAAGTTCCTCTCAGAACGAATTGTCTTATTCTCACCAAACGGCGGTGAATTTACTAATATTTTCTAGGAATACTCGAATCTAATACCAAACGTACAATATTCTTGTTCCTCCGATACGATCATCTTTTGTCTACAACTAATTTCCTATCGACAGATCAATCAGTATTAGAAAAATTTTATCCCTACGATTAAATTACACGAAACTATTTAGCGTTCCGCAGTTATTACGTTTCCGAACAAGACTCAAGCATAACCGAACTCTGATAGCCCCCGAAGCGAGTCTATTTATCATATTAATTCATATTACTTAACGATATACTTGTGTCATAACAATAGTCACGTATATAACTAAACTAAGATTGCGTAATCTTCTGTATACATTAAAATGAAATATAGACAATAGAAAGACAATCGGTTTTCAAGCCGCACCCAGTATTTATGCTGAATGGAGACTCGTGTTTCGTTTGTGTTTAACAAGTCACATAGGTCCCTTATAAACTGATTGTTGCAGCACTTCTCAGTAATTTTAAGAAGTTTCGAATATACTCGCGATCTAATCTACAGAAAGATCAACTCTTTGCTTTTGTACTGTGTTTGATTGATGTCGTACGACAAGTTGTCGATAAAATGTCAGTTTTAAGACCGCTTTTAAAACTGAATTTTATCGGAGTTAAGAGAATCACTTGAAGGTAGAGATTACGCCTGATGATATATGCGGGGTAAGAAATGTGACGATCACTTGGTTCCTCTGTGTTCGGAGTCTGAAATACATGTCTCGTCTTATTGCAATCACAAAAAGTTGATCATTAAGATGCGGGTTAATTCTATTGAGTACAGTACACTTTAATAAAATGGGTTACACCCTGACATCGACTTGCATTCAATATTCGAGAGACATCAAGGAATAAAACTTTAGACATTGCACAGCCAGGTAACATTCAGCAAATTTTCTTTTAAAAAAGGAGGTTTAAAACGATGCGAATCTTCTGTCCCAAACGCGTCAACATTACGATGTAAATTTATATTCCGATCGTTCTTAGCAGTCTATGCAAATAAACTTTGGTATTTCCAAAGCATTCGTAATCACAATGAGTCTGATTAAGGATTAGACAATGCTTTCCTTTAATGATTCCGTATACCTTCTATTATCCAAAAAACATGAATACTACGTGAAGGACTGATGAAATCACGTACACAGTGCTCATACTAGATACACAGATGACAATGAGTCTAATGAATTTCCGATTCAGAGGTTTCAAGGACAAAGAAGTATGAGCGTACCACATAAATATTATTTCGTATCGAAATTTTAATGCCTGATCGAAAAAAGGAGATATGAGTACCACTTCCGAATGAATTTAAGGAACATCAAAAACCAGTTGGATTGGACACACTTAATACTGCAAAATAGTAAATATATAGAGAGTTTACAATAGCCCTAACAGTGTGGTACTTGAAAGACAAAGGAATTGGAGAAAGACATGCCATACAACATTCGAGTAAAAAATTGTCAAATTATTTAAGGTTTCGTATATAGTATAATAATGGTAAACTTAATGACAAATGAATAAAACTATGCATACACCGCTGTAATTTACGAAAAACTGATTTCATGTTCACACACACATTAACAAATCAATGCAACGAGACTACTGAAGTAAGAAAAGAACAGATCGCCCGTTTCGTTAACTTTGAGGTGCTTTTTCGTACTAGGCCACGATCACTAAGGACTACTTTATTAACGTTGCTTCACCTTGGGTATAACTACTGAGCTAGGACAATGAAAACATTCTTTGCCTGACACTATTAAAACACGTCTTGAACCCTTTGAATGCCAAGGAGCGTTGTCGCACTTCTCGCGATAAGAAAGAAAAGTGGCACGGACGCGACGATGCTCCTCTATTGTAAGTTCAAATTCAATGAAATCATCATGCTTAAATCACCATGGCACTGGAGGCATAGGCAAGAGGAAATAGCTTGGCGCTCAGAGGGTCACAGAACGACATATCGAATGATTGGAAATTCATCGTTTAAAAACAGATCGGTGCAGTGAGTGCAATTTCTAATCATTATACTTAAGGCATAGAAAGAGGCATTTATTTGTACCCGTTCGATCGTGTTCACTTTCAGGAAGTGATATCGAAGAAAGCTTTGCTTTCTATACGTGGCAAAAACCAACGGTCGACTATACACACTGATCTTGAAAAACTTGGATTACAGTTCTACGTGTGAATCTATGAAGCTCAATGCCAGTTAAGAGACCTCAGCTTTTAAGTACCAAAAGCGACAAAAGGATTATGTATCTAAGGTGGTTGAACGTACAAAGGTCGAAGAACGTTTCACACTAGTGGTGTTTTGTCTATGGCTATTTCTACTTTTATCCCCACGCGACAGTAGACCCTTAGCAGTTTCTCTGAGACTAGTTCTCTGTTGGGTGTTAACGTGTGTACGGCTACTGCTGTGTGTAAGAGGATGGTGATTCACCAGAGATGCAGAGGACTCACCCGATTCCCAACCATCTTCATCGCCCGTCGTATCACACTCGCTGCTGTCGGCTTCGCTCGATTCACTCGGCGTTTCCTGACCACCCATTCCTATCTGAATACCTTCACCCGTTCTATTTGCCGTCGCTGGCACAGCCGGCGAAATGGTACCACCCACCCGGTGCATAAATAAGCTTACCTGAAATTCGAGCATATACAAGATGATACGTGATCATTAATCGCGATTCATTGTTCCACGAATATCAGTCCTCAGGTTAGCATCCTGATGACGAAATCAAACGAGACTCACTTTAAAATCTGCACTGTACAACTTGTGATGCTTATCTTTGTGCGCGTCATCCAAGTCCCATTTGTCAATAGCCAATACAAGAGTAGGTGGCATAGGACCAAGGCTGGCCAATGATCCTGTTCTGGGTTTAACGTGAGACATCACCATTGGCAGTTCCATAGCTGTACCATCACAGCTCAATGCCCTTGTTGAACGTTCTACTGGTAATTCTCCGTTGTCGTATTCAGACGCCGGCTCTCGAACGAAAAAGGTATTGAACCAAAAGTGGAACATCTTTTCCTGCAAGTGATGAAACGATTCTTCAATTGTACGTTGTCTTACTTCATATCCCATAACGTGCTTAATACATACCTTCTTCTTCACTTTTGGCCTGTTGTAAAAATCTACGCGGATATCTCCCGTTACGGCAATACTCTGCTCTAGTGGGATACAAATAGAAGTCATGCCTTTCCGTACCTCATGTACTTCCGAACTGAATATCCTTTTGTTGGATTCAGATATCACAAAATGCAGATCTGAAAAGACCGACAAATTTAGCCGATAGAATGGAAATGAGTTGCGCGTTAATAAAAGCGTCATTTTGGTATAAACTCACAGCCTTGACCACCGCTGAAATTGGGAACCGGGCTCAATTGAATTTGCCGTAGAATTAACGTTACCGGTTGATAATTCAAACCCTCTTGAACGAGAGATGCGTAATAACCGACGTATCTCCTTTGCGAAGGTATCGTAACGCCCTTCCTAATGAATTACAAGAAAGGACATTGAATTGAAAGTACATTATATCCGCCCAAATCAATAACACCCTCGTATTTACCTATCGTGTGTCCTTTTCGTTCCGTAATAATTAAGAGCTTCGGTGGCAGTGGGAAATTGTTTGCTATGAAGAAGGTAGCAACACACCATCACACCTGTTCGACCTTTACCTGCCTTACAGTGAACTACCGCTACGTTGTCTTTATGTTGGGAAAGCCACGTATGTACGTCTTCACAGAACGGCTTGATTTGTTCCAACATAGGTGGGTTGTGATCATCGAATGCATACGTTGCCACTCTTTGTTTGAATTTCTTACAGTCATAAGTCCTCTCTGAACATCTAAACGGAATTAATACCTCATCAGCAATTATATTGACATTTGTACAATAAAAGGACGTAACTAACTTACAGATTGTAAATTTTATAATGATCCTTGTGTTTAGATTCCAATAATTTAACCACATCATCTATGTGATTTCTATACACTCCTTCTAACTTTTCAGCAGGGAAACCCATAGCTATTAAATTGTCTCTTATATCTATATTAACATACAGTTAAGGATGATAATCGATTTTTAGAATATATTAAACAATTATGCAAAACCTTCGCGATGTTCAGCTGCAAAGAGAATGATAGAAAGGATACATGTGAGATCAAGATCGAAGCCGTCCTCGGTGAAACGTTTGCGACGTTTACTGACAAGCCCCTTGATGGGGTTGGTCATCTTCATGTTACTGATAGTATTAGCCATGCTTTGATGGTTGTGTCTTAACTCAATGCCTTCGTTTCTCCCTGAACCAGCTTCCGCCTCTGCACTGCCTCCTTTTTCTTGGTCTTCCTGATTTTCAGAGGTCTTTTTAGCCTGTTGATCAACATGGATGAGGACACAAAGTGATGTATTACTTCACAGACTATATAATGAAATGAAAGAAATCTTAATACAGTATAAATACCTTGCATAAGGTACATAATGCTACCTGTGGCTTGTGAGCTGAAGCGTCACATGAGCCCAGTTCTGGTCCTCTTTGTTCCTCCAGACAAACATGGAGGGGAGTTACAGAAGCCGAAATGTGCTCAGAGATCTTGTTGTTCAGCCTGCTACTCGTAGGTCTCCTGCAGGAAAAGCATATACCCATCAATTCCCAGAGCATGTGTCCTTCGTGTTGTCCATCTTATCGAACCAGCTATCTCTCTTCTCCGACATATTGTCGTTCAAGTCATGTCACTACTACCATCACCATGTTGGCACTACTAACACAAATTACACTCAAACTCATACCACAGTCATACTTGGGTTCGTAAAAACACATTGCACAACACAAAAAATTGGAGAAACAGAGGACACAACTGTGATGTTTTGGGATCCCAAGGGTTTCATGGACTGCTTTGCAAGCACACAAAAATGATTATCTAGTTTGTAGACCAAAACTATAATCCTTGATATTTTTCACAGTCTTCCCTTTGTTTTTGGAGTAAGAACAACGTTTTTTGATGGGCCTTTGTTATCTTGAAGGATCCAACATGAAACACAGACATATACCCCAAATAAGTTATGAATCTTCTTGTCGAAGGTTTATTAAATGCAGTTTAGTAAGTTTGGGTGATATTTTAAAGGAATGGACAAAAAAATTCTCACTAACACAGATTAAATTAATAAGGTGGACGACTAAGATGCACGACTACGAACTGCAGCATACAATACACATTACAAGCTGTTTTGCAGTACGGTCGAGAGAAACGTAAGGTTAACTGTGATTATATCACAGATATCTCGCGACAGTTTCGATTCTGAGTTACAGAAAAAAAGTCCGATGCGATAGACTTTCCACTGTAAACACGCGTGAAACTCGTAAAACCTCAAAACTTGATATTGATCGATTGTATTATTAGTAGATTGGATTTCCGTCTTGGTCGTTTTATCCGAACGACGTTGCTCGCAACGAAGCTGTGTGAAAACGCTAGCGACGGTGAAAAGTTAGGTTAAGCACCATTTGCATCGCCGGGCCGTTTTCGCTACACCGCCATAGACTTCACGTCAGATTTGTCGAAAGCACGAAACACACTATTCGTACCCTTTAAACTGAGCTTTCACATGCCCGGGAAAGAGTTTCCGCGCGGAGTCCGGGAATTTAAGACGGTTTTCAGAGAGTACAAAAGATTCTTTCCCTCGCACAGTTCTGAAGGTAGCCGGACTCGCTCGAATCATCTTCCGAATGCAGCGTTAACGACACTCCCACCTTTCTGCGATTTCTAACAACGAATAACGTCAGCAGAATCTCGTTTCCTCTTTCCATTTTAACCTCCAATGTTCGTGTCACCGTGGGGAGGACAGAAGAGGACCGTGTTTGAGCGTTCGCCGATACGATCCTTCTCTGTCTCACTGTGTTTTCTTTCGCGACACGATCATGTCATCGTGCCAGGATCAGAACGCTCGATTCTTCCCGTTCTCTCGCACGCGTACGTTGATTCGCGCACCAGATGCATACGCGCGACGAGACAGCATATAGAGACACGTATACGTACGCAACGCAGAAGCGATCTCTCTCTCGTGTGTGTCGTTCCCTCGCTTCACTGACGACGATTGCCACTCACGCGTGCACGCATACAATCTCGAAATGCAGGCACATGGATATGCACGCGCACGCTTTATAGACACTCACCAACAACGCATCGGACCGTGCACCGCAGGTGTTGCAGAGGCAGAGACGTCCGTCCACTTTGCACGCGAGCCTCGAAACGCGTTTCACGGACGCGCCGCCCGGGACACTTTGGCCACCGCAAATGTCGTGTCCATGTTGGTTCTGGCGACTCTCGTCGAATGAACGAACCTACCCGAACTCGGAAAAGGAGTGAAAAGTCACGCTTAATTAGCGAACGGAAGTGGCTCTCGTAGCGTCCATCTCAAGCACGTTCTACGGGCAACACGCGAACGTTACTCCTCGCACAGCCAGCCTCTCACTAATGGCGTTCCTCGCACCGACGCGTCCGGCGTCCGTACTGCATCCGTGTACCGTCCTCAGTACCGCTCACGGTGAAGTGTAATATCGCGGTGCGCCACCGACCCTACGGCATTACAAGGGAGGGCAAGGCTTTGTCCTGCTGAGTTTCATTCCCGGAAACTCTCGCCGCCGCCAGAGGCGCTCGGTACTCACAATTCGTGCGCATGCGTAATCTACCTGCTCTCGGCCGCGTGCGATCTGCCGCGATAAAAGAAAAACTACTGAAAGGATTAAGGTTGCCTTCGCACGCGCATCCGACGACAACCCACGTCGTTCTATGTTCTATTTCGTCAAAGTATCGCATCTCGTTTGCATGAAACAAATGAAACAATAGAATAAAAGCCATCCAAAGATACCTCTTCGTCGTATTCATTTTTTCCCAAGCCTCCTATATCAAACACCAAGTGAACACATGACCTTTATAAAATACTGTTTCTACCATTCCCAATGACTCTTGAAGACAGCCCATATCATATTCTATGAAAATGTAGTATTCATGCTGTACCGGCATTATTGTGTAACTGCGCAAAAAACTGTTTGAATACCGATAGAGTGTCAGTGTGTTTATTCCAACGACATTTTCGCGCCTGTGACTTAATGTTTGTTGTGATTGGTAGGCAGATATTAAATGATCTTCATAGGCACTTAATACGACACACACTACGAAGGAAACTTTAAGATACATTCGCATCAAACTACATTAACAACATTAATAAATATAATCACGTGACCTTCGGTATTGTTTGGTCATACTGATATTAAACCGTGAGACGTTAATCGAGTCAAATTAAATCGTTGGCACTGGCAAAGTATCAGGACGTTGAAAATTTCAAGTCAGCAAAATGACTACGATAGAGTGGTTTCACTCGCAAGTCAATCGTCTCAACGATTTACGTGATTTTAGTGAGAAGAGAGACCTCCTGTCCCAAATAAAAATCAAATTTTTAGGTCTGAATTCCAAGGAATCGAGCGAAGTCTCGCACAATATAAATTACCAACGCATATTTCTCCAACTGACTGGGAACAACAGGTATGATGACCATGCTAATTTCGTTACAGTTAAAAGATTCACCCTAACTTACATTTGTTATACAATAGAAGTAGAATATCTATGGAAATCAGTGTAAAGTATTATGATTTTTTTATGCAGTGATTACATTGAAGAAGTATGCGACCTGATAAGAGCTTTGTTGGAAGGAGCGGAGACTGGAGATATTTATCGCAGATACCCTGCAGACATAACGAGATTAATATCTGCAGAACATTGGATGGTTAGAGCTGTTTTCCTACAAGAGGTATTACGTACCACATCATCTGCTTCAAAGACACGTATGTTGCTGAGGGATAGAATCTTGATCGTTGCTATTGTAGAAAGAATTGGTGATGAGAATTTGACAGTTGCTAAACTGGCAATGTCTATACTAAAGAAATTAGGATCCACTGCACGTGGAGTACGTATCTTGTTCTCGGGTAACAGTTTCTCAACTCTCTGCCAACTATTAACTATAAATGACACCATCAGTTTTCGTGTGTATGAAACTGTAGTGCACATAGCTAAAGTTACAAAGGAAGGCTTTCATGGAGCTGCTCACTGTGGATTCTTGCACAGCCTTTTAAGATATGTGGACTCTGAAGATGTATTAGTTCAGTTGAACACAATAGAAATCCTAAGGCAGTTCATTATAGCCGATGATGGTTTGATATATTTAGAGCAACATAATGTTGTGAACAAACTCATTCATCTCTTGGACAGAGCCAGAACAAATTCTTTTTCAACCCTGGTGTTACCTGGCTTGATGAAGTTCTTTGGTAGCGTTGGCATATTTTGGCCAAAAGAGCTCTTTCTGAAATATCCAATGGTTGTCATTGCAATCTTTGAGATGCTTGAAAGTAGGGATCCAACGCTATTAGGTGCAGCTTTGGATAGTTTAGGACATATGGCATCTTCTACCGAGAGCAAATATTCTTTATATGCTTTGGGAAACTATATGCCCTGCGCGCTAATGAAAATATCCGAAGTTTTACACACAATGGCATCAGATCTTAAAATACGAGCTCTCAATTGCCTTGCATTGATACTAGATGTCAGAAAAACCGATCACGACAACAGAATTTTGTCACTGACAAAGTTATGGTTTGATTCCCTTTGCCACAACCCATTGGAAGTGATCTTTACATTATGTAAGCAACCATTCTGTGATATCAGGCACGCAGCTTTAGAAGTTTTGGTCGTTCTGGCGTCGCAAGTTTGGGGACAGGAATATATAGCTGTTGATCCTGAACTCATTGAATTTATTTTGGACAGACGAAGCGAGAAATACAAAGAATGTAAAGAAGCAAAATATGAAATTGTTGAGCATTTATCAGAAGCAGAGCCGAATATATTTGACCCACACACATTGCAAAGGTTTAAAGATTATGTTAATGATGGGCCGCATTCCCTTAGTTTGCTTAGACAATTCGCGACAGAAGGTGTAATATAAAAGAAAAATTATGACCGTTGTTATTACCTTTAACATAGTATAAGAAATGCTATTTCATACTTAAAATATATTAATATCGTTACCTTTTGATATCCATTTAAAAATTGCTTTGTCCATATTTGCAAACAGATAAATTATATTTAATAACGTTTAATCGAGTTGTCGTTGTTTTTGTTTTCCTGCCAAACATCTCGATAAAATGTTTATTTATGGAGAAATGGTAGAATAGAAAAAAATAATTTATTCACCACGGCATAGACAGCGTCACATTTGAAAAAAGGGTACGCGTACAAAATAATTTGAACATGTAAAATGTCATATTTCTAACATATAAATCAATATATTATCACTGATCACGATCTTTTTTACATCGACGAAGTACAATAGGTAAATTATATAAATAATTATATAAACATTGGTAAACTTAAAGCTATCTACTTATTGTATCCGGTTTTTCTTCTTCGGTGAAAGAATCTTAAGCATACTGACTACAGGTGCTTCGAACGTGAGTGACACTATGAATGACAAGCAGTAGGATAGACACACTTGTCCCAAGAAAATTAACACCTGTAAAATAAGCGTAGAGACGTTATTTTTATACATTTTGCATATCGAATAAGACAAAGAGAATTGTATGTTGTGTGATCTTACCACCGTGTCCTTTCCTAAGTGAAACGGCGCATCTAAATGCATCGCCGTGAAGCGAATTAATATCGGATGCACTAAGTAGGCACAGTAGGTCACTCTACTGAACGGATATAGGATTGGCGCTGATAAAATTTTGTTAACATACCCTGTAAGTAAAATAAATTGTATTCGTTGATCGATTACTGGTCTCGCTTGGAGTCGGGACAACATGGTGAAAAGTTACCTCCGTAACCGGTACTGCACGCAATTACGATCCACGCCAAACCGAGGGCCCAGGCGCTGTGGCTCAGCGAAGAATAAGCGGCTGCTGTGGCCGGTGTAAGCTCGGCTTCGTACAAGCCGTAAACTAAACTTAAGAGACACACAGTGGAAAGAATCCATCCGATGACCACCGTCGTCTGGAAATCATATCGAGAATATTCCAAGATCCTCCGGGAATTGTTGAATTCGATGCAGGAGTCGAGAAACTCACCTTTGACATTTTTACTTTACAATCAGTCTTGAAGAGGAAATAGCCCACCGACATGCCAATTAGATATGGGCCAAGCCGTGTCCACGGTTTATCGTAAATTTTGTCGAAGAGAGCCAAGGGATCATCGAAACTGGGCATGTGGTTGTTTACCAAGGCGATGTAGCCCGTTGTCAACCAGGAACTTACCAAAAGGGTCACCAGTGCAGACGCCGCTATTTTGAAATGGTTCGTAGCCAGAATCAGGATCACAGCACCCACTGTGTAGAATTGTGTGTCGTCCGCTACGTACCAGCTCCATATCATGCACTGCAAAAAGAAATATCACGTAAACATACCTCGATTTCACGGTTGAATTACGTGAAGAGAACGAACCATTTGTTCGACGGGGAAGAGGGTATTGATGTACAACAGGTTTCTCCACCAGTAGTTAGGACAATTATAATGATCGGCCGCTGGTGGTTCGAATACGGAGTTGGCGTGGAACCATTTCATGGAGACTTCAACGACTCCCAGGACAAACATGTAAGGTGTGGTCAATCTGCAGAATCTATAGGCCAGCAGTCCGACGAACTTGAGGGACCCAGCCACGAAGCCTTTTGTGCCCTGGGTCAGCTTGCTCAAGTCACCTTTGGCATTTGTCCGGAAGTAAAGAAAACTGACGAGCAAACCACCCATGAAGAAGAAAGTGTCCACGCTAAACGCTCCATTCGTTATCGTCTGGAATAGGAACTTCTTTTCCACGACCTTGCGATACTCCATATTGTCCGAGTACTTGAAGATGACGATGCAACTGTGACCCAGTATCACCCAAGCCATGGAAATCGCTCTCAATCCATGAACTGTCCCAATCGTGTCTCTTCCTACCGTGCTGTCGCAAATCGTCTGTAAGTTACCGCGAACAGAGAAGGACAGCAGAAGCTCCTCCAGGACAGCTGTAATGAAATTCGAATAAACCATGTTGTATATGAAACCTAATTTGTACATTGAGCGATGTGAAAAAAGATGTAAAGCAGTACGTACTAAGCTTCAGTGGTTTGGGACTAGGTGGTCTTAAATTGCCTTCGTTGTCATTATTATTGTTTACTGCGAGTGATCCATTGATAATGACGTCTGTAAAAACGATATACAATTACCATTAAGACAACCAAATTGTACTTTATGTTCTTGAAAGATTGTGTTGTCTTTCATGACAGTATGTTTAATAAACATTGACGCAAAGCTTAAAATTCTCTACCATTCATTCCTTTTCCGTGTCCATTTGCCAACGGTTCCAGTTTAGAGTGACTTTCGAGATCGTATATTACTTTCTTCCTGCGCTTAACTTTTCTCGTCAGATAGAAATCGTAGCCGGTACCGAAGATCATCAGCACTAAAGCTCCTGAAGTTACGCCACTGGAATGCAATAGGTGTAAAAACTCCGTTCCCTCTGGCAATAACTTCCTTTTAATTGCTACCTAATTCGACTTACAATAAGACCCAGAATATAGGGTCAGAGTACATGTCGTACAAATTGTGTTGGTCTCGTATTTTGACAATCGTGAAATGTTTCGCAGCAATATCACCAGCCGCAAGTTTCGCTATGACAGCTACATCGGCCGCAGAGCAAGAGAAAGGTAAGCATACTCCGAGATGTATCAGTCTTACCTAAAAACAAATTATTAATCAACTCCTGAATCCAGATAAAATGATTATGTATGTAGGGTGGCTTACAGTCGGAGAAATTGAGGCATTCAGAGATATTGCCATCATGTAAAATCCTAAGGTGTAAGGAGCTTTATCAGGTACATAGTTTAACAACATATCAGCCCCGCTGGGGCCAGTTTTTATCATTTCTCGGGCTTCTGCTTCCAAGGTCACCGGTTTCTGGTTCCTCTTCGCATAATCCTGACCGATGTATTTGCACTCCGTCGCCGATCCGGTAAAGTAAGAATTGCCCCAGAAGAAACCATTGGTGTACCTGCCTGAAGCATCGTCAACTGAAAGAAAAAATACAAAAAAATCTTTATCAACAGAAACAATAGTAAGCCTTCCTGCAGCTTATATTCTTTTCTCGTAGTCTGTCTTACGTGGATCTACGATTGAGGTCATCGGTAATAAAATTGCATACTTTGTGCGACATTACGACATCGGTCGTCACCGATAAACGCCGATTGCCTAGCGTTTTGCTAGGAACGTGCCGATTGACACGTCGGCAAAAGCGTCAATTACTTGACATTTTAATTGAAACCCCATTAGAATATAACTACGCGTATTAACAGGAAATGAAGGCTTAGAGTCTACGGCGAAAGTGTTCCGAGCGCTGGAAGTAGGTCGACAATGATTACTACACCTTACTTCGATCCGTCCGAGTTGGTAGAATGAAAATTGATATTAAATAATCGTGGATTGCGTGACAATCCGGTGCGACTTTTGACCGCTGAAAACTCATCATCAAACATTGGAAGAACTTTCTTTTGGATCAGCCATCATTTCTTTCGCGGTATATTGCATTCTGTGGTTTCACATTTTCGGGTGGGGATAATTTCATGTAACGTGACTCAGGCTGGATTACTGGGAGCGGGTGATGAAAACTGAAAGTGTATTGAAACCTATTAGAAAAGAGCAGCTGAAACCGATCATCCCGCTGGAATTTAACATGAATCGCGTTTGACGGTGGAAGTAATTGCTAATTCTCACAGTAGAGCAAGTCGCTCGTGCGGGAATCCGAATAAGAATGGATTTGACGAAAGGCTGTCGTCCTCCGAAAAGACACGATTTCGACGTCAAAGTCAAGTTCAACCGCGACACGTGACTCGCTGCTTTACGTTTAAAGTCGCGGCGTGCGTAAAACGTGACTCCGCGAACAACAGCCGAGTACCTTCCATTGAGAATGCTGGAGACGAGCTTTGAAACAATTCCCAAAATGCAGAAGACACAACGATTGGTAAATGGTGTCCGGGAAGGTAATTTTCATTCACTACTTTTCGTGGTAAATGTGATTTCTTAGTAGAGGCGCAAAATGTACAACGTCTCGGGGATGGAAATCTGATGCGATTTAGGTCGAGCACGTGCGGACGTTACGGTGCAACGCGGCTACATGCAACCGGTTTCCAACGAAGAGTTGCGCACCTTACCGTGAACATTACGTTCACTGCCGAGGTTTTCACGACGTCTGAAGTTCACGGGCCGCCTTTGTCCCGAGGATTTCTCACGTTTTTCCCACTGGCTAAGTGTCTTTAACAAATTACAATTAAAAACAGGTCTTTGTCAGCCTGTCCCTGACTATCGCTTTCACTACCGACGTCGAAATGTTAAACAATCGAATTACAATGATCAAATATGAAAAGTTTAAGATAATATCCGTGTGCTCGCGAGTCTGTTTGGCTGACGTGTATATTATTGAACATCGATTTCGTAACGGACAGAGAATTTAGTAGTGGAGTGTTCTTCCTTCCGAACGGTCAAACGTTCGAAGCTGCCTTTGTATCGCCTCGGGGAAAGTATTTCGGAAAGAGAAAGGCTCTCTCCCGTATGCGTGATCGCGACGTAATATTAATGACTGATCGAAGAGGGCCTTTCGAGGGGTCTCCAGAAGGCACCGGGTAACGCAACATATTCGCTAGGACTTCGACGTACTCCGGAGACTTGAATTATCGACCTTGAAATACAATCCTGCGCCGAATAGTAGCGAACCGTTTATTTTCGTTGATCATTGACATTCTTCGATAGCTGTGGTATTTTTAGATGAATCCACGTGCCGATTTGACGCTTTCTTCGCCACCCAATCGTGATATTTAATATGGCATAAAATTAGAAGTTTCACAATTGTACCGGCGATGAAGTTATTTGAATATTCCTGCCTGCGACGTATTGAAAAAACGGTTGCACAGAGACCGTTCGTATTGCTGGGACGAATCTGGGTCCCCAAGGTTTTCCAGATGCCAGACTTGACATTTCGAGAAACGACAATATATCACAAGAATCACGTGAAACAACGGATTCTACGCTGCAGAGTTATCTAACGTCCTCATTACCGATGTTTGTTTCGTTAATTTTGACAGTAATGCCTGTCGGCGGTGGACATGCGTGCATAAACCTTCAAGACTCGAGCAGCATGAAAGGTCGCTCGTAAGAACGAAGATAGACGTTGCCTTCGAAGGAACAAAGGATCCTGTGGGCCAGCATGATTTCAGCTCTAGACCGGCCTTCAGGATGAAATTACCGAAATGCGAGCTGCCGCAAAAAAACGAAAAGTGTAGCGTGATTGCCGGTTCGTTTCGACACGTACCACAGAATTGTATCTTTTACGGTCACGCAGGAATTCCCTGAGAGAGCAAATGGCCAGTCGAAGCCAAGTTTGTTCGACGAATTATTGTCTGTAATAGAATTGAATATTCAGGTTGCATTTCCCAGACGCATCGAACGTTTTACGGGCTGTCATCAAGGCAGAAGAAAGCTCAAGGTGTGATCGAAGGCTGCCCACTCATTGTTTCTGCTAACGACACACGAGTGAGAATTCGCAGTGTTGCGACGGTGCATATTCCTTGCTAGGAAAGTTCGTCCCACAATTGGTCCTCGGTGAAACCAACGTGCCACGAATATTCGGCTTTCACAGCCGCCTCACAGTGCGACAATGCACGTAGAAATTTCTGTTCGACGAAAAAACCCCATCCGAATGAACCTCAATCGTACAATTACGAGAAATATTAAAATTGAAGGGTAGACTTGGGTTTACGTCGAATTTTGTTTTGTACACACGAAGCGTACACTGATCATAAAGTCGGGCAATTAGTTCGTAAATGTTTGCTTTCAAGGGCGTGGGCACGTTGGTCGTCAACAAAGGATTAATTAATTGCCGTTATGCAATAACTCAACTTCACGTGTGGTATATTAAGAGACATAGACTTTCTATTTCTAATTGATTTGGGACAGGAACCAGTCCTAACGGTCGGCCGATTGACATTCCTTTCTGTCCGAAATCTCGTGGAGAAATATGCAAATCGAATTGTGCTTCATGTGAGTTTCGACACTTTCGCAAATTGTAACTAACGACAGGGGAGTGGAAGTGGATTACCCTGGAGGCTGAGGACGAGTTGGCTTCGCGGTTGTCCTTTATGGACTTGGAAATAACGATGCAGACTATCGAGGCCATGGACCTTTTTATTTCATCCGCTGACAAGTAGTGCCAGACAATCAGGGTCATCCGCAAAGAACAACTATACTTCCTACGCGTAAACCTTGGACATCACTTAACGTCGCCTCTGTCCCCTTTTTGATTTTCCTCAACTTTCTACTATGCATAGGACTTATTAAATTCGGGGAAGAAGATAGAACGAATAATGTGACGACGGAGGAACTTTCCCTCTCGTTGCAACTCTAAATTAGCGTGTCTTGGCGAAACCATGATCTTGCAGTTGTCTTTCTACCATTTCACCGGGACTTTAATTAAATAAGTCTAATCCCTGGCGAGACACTTGGCAATTTTCAACAGGACATTCGTGGAAAGTCATTATTCTGTCTCACGATTATATTTCGCCGGTGTCGCGTGTCTGCGTAATTAGGGGAAAGGCCCGGAGAAACCAGTAGGTGAAATGAAAGTGTCACGTGCATACATAATAATGTAATATTACAATAGAAGTACGGAGCAATGTAGACATTAGTTTCGCACGAGGGGCCTGTAAGTCCCGACGTTTTCAACCGTGAGTTTCTTGAAAAGATCCTCGGCCATGTCGGGAGTACGTTTCTGTGCAATCACAGTTCGAGCGTAAGAAATGCACGTTAATATTAACGAGACCGGCAGTTGGGAGTAGGGAAGTAATAACTACGAGGCACGCACATTTTGTCTCGTTTTCCCCGTCATTTCGTTCTTCCTCGGACGAGTAAGGCCGACTGCAATTTCCGGGGTTCCTCTTCATCGTTTTCCGCCCACCGGAGTTGCGTCTGGCTTTGACTTTCCACCCATTATGTCCCCGGGACATTATCGAATGACCATTGTGAAAGCAACGCGTGTGCACCAATTTAAAGGCAATTGCGTAAACCGAAAGATCTATCGACCGACACCCAAACCATTCGTGTCCCGCTGATTTCGCAAATAAGGGCGTCTCATCTTTCCTGGCCATGTTTTATGTCCCACGAGAAAGTGATTTTATGGAAATTCCATTCTATGGCCTTGACACGCTCATTCGAAATTCCTCAATGGACTAATTCAAAAATTCAGCCTGAGATATGTCCTGGATGTCGCTATAAATTTATTTTAGAACCCGCGTTAATCGGTTGTCATCTGCCCGCGCAGACGTCGAAGGACACGGCAAAAGGGACGGAGACTTTGCTCGAAGGTCACACCAAGTTTATGGCGTATCCTCGAAGAACTAAATTTTACATCGAACAAGCTCGGAATATCTTCAGAGAATTCAAAAAATCACGGATCGTTCGGTTACCTAATCCCGTTTACTGCACAAGGAAGGATACTTCATTGGCTCAACTGTCAATGAATATCACCAGGAAGTTTTCTGACGAACCATAAACGAGCGACACTTACACCGACGCACCGGATGACTTGCACATCTCTCTTTGGTGGGGCTTTATATTATAGAAACTAGGAAACTGCACGCGAAAGTCGAGAAAAGTGACGACCGTTCGGGTATCTGCCAATGTAATATCATCGAAAGTTGCTGGAAAAGCTAGACCGGAAATGCGTCGTGAAGAATACCATAACTGTAATGTTCCTAACGTGTCTTCCTTCCCTTAAAGCCAGCACCTTTCACCTTTCCACGGTCGGGCAGACGAATCCGGGTTTCCTATAATGACAATGCACATCTCCGGATAGGGAAAGTCCCGAGCGATTATTCGATGCACCGACGCTCAACGGCCAGTCATCTTCCGACTCCGGAGATCATCGTCAAAGCGGATTATCAAACGCTCTTACGAAATAAATACAGACGTTCGGCAAATGAAGAATGACGACGAAGAAATGAAAGGGACACCCTGACCTACTTAACGACACCTGCATATCCCTTCGATCGTCAACAGACGGAACTTCCAGCAGATGTGTAATAATCGAACCCCTTTTTCTTATACTTTTTATATCATTTTCCTTGATCGTTCGATACAACAGTCTAATTGTATTGTTGGGCAATGTGCAGAATTGCATCTGCTTAGTCTAACGAACGTAAAAACACGAGGCAAACAGGAATCGCGCGATTACTCGCTTGATTAATCGAGGTGATCGATGTTATCGCCGAGAATTACTCCTGTTGTGGGTACCTTGACATCCTTCGATAGCCAGTGACTCCGATTTTTTCTTATACTTCCGTTTATAGCAACATTTACAGCGATTAAAATTTTATTTATTGCCGCGCCTCAAGGTTACTTGCCTATGAGAAAAAACTCTGTAACATTCTCTTTGAAAGATATGAAAATAAAAAAATGCTCTAGAGTGGCGAATTGCTTCGCCATGGATGAGCATTCGTCAATTTTCGTACTTCCTTTAAGCTGTCGCGAAGGACTATTCAACTCAGCGATATAACGTCCCCACAGCATTCATGTGCAAATAGTTGTAGAGTAGAAATACGAAGGAGGATAGAAACACGGAAACGAGGTACGGAATTAGCTATTTCCCTGAAGACTGTACCGAATCTCCACTCCTGAGAAAACGAACATAAAGCGTCGGTATTTTCTACGCTAGTGACGCTGCGATTTCGTTGCACGAAGTCACGATGTCGTGACGTAAAAGCGCAGTAACTCCGTTATGTCGGGGACGTTCTTTTTTTTGGCCGGGGAATGGAGAAACGTCGGAAGCGAGAACAGTCGGGACAGTGGAAAAAGTCAGAAGAAATTCGATGCCTATGCGTGCGTCATTGTCCAGTTCCCGAGGATCTCGAGGAAGTTCCCTGGCGAAAAGTGGCATTGACCGAGGAAAGTAAAACGTCGAAAGCGATTCGCTCCTCGTCTTCCCCGGTCTCACGTAGCCCGCGAGGCTCACGATCGGCGCTTTGTCTCGCTAAAAGTGAAACCTCACGATGAAAGTAGGCAAACCAGGAGGAACTGTTCGGACGGAGGCGGCTGGTTTCGGTGCGAGGAAGGCACGGAACGGTCTCTCTCACGGAGCCGGCCGATGGACCGGGCACACCTCTTACGACATCACTGCGCAAGAAATCAGCCCGCCTCTTTACGAAAATACCACCACTCTTTCGTCACTGCTGTTTTTTCCAAAATCACAGCTAAGTACGCGATTAAAAAAAAATTCTGTATTTATGTAATGAGCTAATCGAGTGATTTGTCAACGCGGGAAAATCGCTGGCAAGTTTAACGAATGGCTGTCGTTTGGAAGACGACATTAAGGTCCTCTATTAATTAGGACCCGATGGTCGTTTAATTTGGAATCCACGAGAGTCCGTAGAATGTTTCTAGTAGTAACGGCTCGTTAATGATCAGCCGACAGATGTTCTCAGGTTTATTAGCCGAGACTCGGTGGCACTTTCTTCATTTCCTTCTGGGGAAAGAGCGTAGACGTACGGATAATCTTTGCGTTACCATATGTCCGTATTTGTTGCCGGAGAATTAATGTCCGCGGGCGTAGAATCACGTCCGACAGTCGGTGGAAGTAGTTCCTATCGCGATTCGGTCAGACGTACTTTGATCTTTCCCAACTCTCATCTCCCGTCAATTGGTTATCTAACGCCTACTTCCACAGTCATCTCAAGTTTTCGCGAAAGTTTATACGAAGCTATGTAAAGCTGCTGAGTGGTTACACATTGTGCAATGGAATCCCGTATGATTGTCAAAATTCAAATGCAAACCGGTTTCCGAGACGCGGAAGAGAAACTTCCGAAAAGTTTCGTAAATAGCAAACGGAAACTGGCCCACCGCCAGGACCAGCGCGAAGATACCTGCGAGCTTACGTTTGAGCCGTTAGCTGCAAATCCTCGATCACTACCGCCCCGTGAACTTTCTATTGGTACATTAAATTTTGAGTTGCACGGGCCAGCGGGTTTCACAATGGGGAGACAAGAAGGAGAAACACGTGTACGAGAGGAGAAAAATTTTGTGTACCTTGAATCTCCTTTCGTTAGGAAATTATGCATAATAATCGGTAACGTTAGGTCAGATAATATTTGCCAGAGAGTCTGTTTGACTTTTTTTCTGAATTCTCTGCGTAAGCTAATGTACCTTTGAGCGCCCAGAGTTCCTTGTTTCTGAGGCCGTGGATGTACCTCGTAATGTCCTTGGAGCATCGCTCGTCGATCGGATATTTGCCTTCGACCCAATTCCTGGCAAGCCAGCGGGCACTGTAAACGTCGAGCTCGTCGGATAAGCTCGTCCAATTGCCAATAACGTCGGTCGCCTCGACTTCCGGTAAACTCCGTACCCGAAGAATCGGGATCTCGTTGCCGGCATTGTCCTTCCGCAAATGCGAAATTTCCTCGGCACAGCCAGCCGCGAGGAGAAGAGTCAGTAGAAAAGGAAAACTAGCCACGAGTCTCATCTTGTCCATGGATTCACGTAGATTTACGCACGAGAGGAATGCTAAAGTTCTTTCTTACACTGCGATCACCTTGTCATCGTCAACATGGAATATCACGAAATTTTCGTAGATCTTTTCTCACTGAAAAAACGTCATACCGGTCCCAGTAGGAAGAGAAGTTGATCCTAGCCGACGAATTTCGATCTACCGAACTTCCTTTGACCGCGATTCTATCCGCGAGGATTCAGATTGTCAGAGTATCCTGACAGTCCTTTTACTCTTCTTTCGCGACGACTGGCACTGGAAAAACCGTGGACCCGCGTTATCACAACCTTGAATTTCCCTTCGGATTGTCTTCCGGCTGACATCGTTCTTCGGGAAAATCTGATCCAGCGGCACGTGGGGAACACGATTCCCACATTTGGACCAATGATGACATTCACAAGATGAAGGATGAGATTTCTGAATTTTTTACAGAGGAAAGTAAAGACCTCCCCCCGAATCGGAAACTCCTCGAGGATGATTTTTTCTTCCTTGACCACTTGGAGCTCTTCTTCAGCGCGTATGGACTAAGTCGTCGACCAGTCAATTCGAATGAAAAAAACAACCCGTGGAAAGAAGGATTTATCGATGGTTCCTTTTCACTTGATAGCCAGGGACCAACTGTACCGTCCGTGTGGCTCGTCGACGACGGAGAAATGATTTTGGTCGTCGCGGCGATGGCTCTTGGCGGTGCCCATAAAGCAGCACTCGCTGGTGGGTGGGAGGGGGGCAGTACTCCCTGCGCTTGAAAAGTCAAAACCTTCGTCCACGCGTGCCTTATGCCGCACGTTCCTCGATTCGCCGTATAACATCGGCGTAATAATCCTGACGTGGGGCGACGTTAGTTTCACGGGATTTCGCGGGGCAAAAAGTTTTACGAGTCTTACGATGGCGGGACACTTCCGGCAGGACTGTCCCCGACGCTTTACATGTGCTCGCTTCTTCACGCCAGCCGGAGAAAGTTACCTAATACCGCGCTGACTGACAACATAATTTCTTGCTAATCGTCGGCCCGGGGAATTAGTCGTTGCCCGGAAATATGAAGTATTGTGAACGTCAGCCGCCTACAAAGGGACCCGCCTGGAAGAAGACTAAACGTTTGAAGCCTTTGCGGTCGGGCGCTTTCACAACTCCGACAAATTCGTCATCACACTTGAGTTACGACCAAGTGAATTAGAGTTCTCCGTTTTTTTTTTCAACCGACAATCGAACGCTTCGAGCGACCCCTTTTCGAGGATAAAATAATTACGCGATAATGAAGCCACGGCGATGCGTGGACGTTCATCGGAATACACCGTCAATTAATTTCGCTGATGAACGCTCACGCCGGGAAACGTAACGATTATCCTCGCGTCGTACTTTCTCGTAAAGTCCTTCTTCAATGATGCAAGATATTCGCCTTGATCGACGATTGTACCGCCAGCAGGGAAGAAAATTATAACGACAACGACGATGAGTTGCGGAACTTTCGCGGGTGGTTTCGCATGGATTCACTTCGCGGTGGACAATAACCCAAGCCTACAAATTTCACCGTGAAAATTTCATGCCATTACGGTACCCCATCCCCTTCTCTCTCTCTCTCTCTCTTCGTCGTTTACAATTTTTTTTTCGAATTTCTCGTCTTCGATCGTAACCGAAAAATAACGAACCGAGTGTAAAAAGGAAGTATGTAAAACACGTGTTTGAGAACACAAAGGAATGCTTTGAAAAAGAAACCACTACCAGTCAGAGTAACGTGTATCTTAGAATTAATGCTTTCGCGTGAACGTACCGTTCATGTCCCTACTGTTTAGATAATTGCATAATAAGTTCTGCCGAGACTAACGAGTCATAAAGTTGTAAAATCTTTTCACGGGGATGGAGGAGAACTATCTTTTTACGCTGGTCTCCTAATGAATGCGGATACGTTGTTAACGGATTTGCTTGCCGCGAGGCAGTGCTACAGTTTCTGTGTGCGCCGTTCGAATATTGTTAGTATAATTTCTAGTAGTCGTTTCTGCTCAGCTGTATTCACCGCGCGGCAAACCGAAACGTGCGCTGCGTGTTAATTAATGAACTCGAATGCGACACGATGAAACGGGATCGCATTTACCAAAAGCAATTACATGCTCGCCCCCTTTGAAATGCATCGTGGAAAATTTTCGGCAACGTATTTTTTTCTCAAAATTTAGGGGACCCAGGTTAGGTAGAAATTTAAGAAATAGTTTGGAAACAGCCACGGGTCCATTCATCCCATGACCTTCATTATACATATTCCTCGGCAGAATGTTATCTCTGATCCAAAACTTTCGTTTCAGGAGAGTAGCAGAAATTTCGTATCCGCGTTTCACTTTCGTTCGTCGTTTTTTTGATGCCATCTTATGCTCTGTGCAACTCGACATTAAACCCCACGAGGATTATTGTCATTATAATAGAATTATAACGCAAGAGTGCTGATCTTTTTAGATAGCGTAATATTTATGTCCTCCAGTGCTGACGGTTTAATACCCGTGATTTTTAATTTTCGTTGAGAATTCACATAAGCGAAATATTTTTTCGGAGAAAAGTGTGGTCGATCTTTGCACCTTGATCACATTCAGCGACCTGCATGTAATTACTAGGAAGAATTATCTGTACACTCATCGAATGAGTCAGTCGAGTAACAGAGGAAAGTGAAATCTCGGAGATGGGCAAAAAACTTCATCCACTGCTACTTCAACTTAACCGTAGATTATGGAAACTAATGAAATTGCTTTTTTCGCAACAATATCGCTGTTTCCCGTAACAATATCATGCACGAATGATATAATTCAGGTACGAGAAGGTATAAGAAATGAAACGCCGAGAGTAACACCAGTCAGTCTTGTGGTTTTTATTCCACAAAGAAAAGTAAAAAAGAGTATTATTTCGAAGTAATATTACATAAATATACACTGAAATATATCAGGTAAAATTAGTGTATTCCTGTAGAAAAGAATTTAGTCGTCGCAGAAAAGAAACCTTTGGAAAATAATTAAAATATATGCTTTAAGTTCCTTTGAATCAGTCTTTTTTCCAGTTAGCAAGGATTTTTAATTCCACCCATCCTACGGAATCTGAATCCTCAATTTCGTTTTGATCAATGTTTCCTCGCAGTTGACCCAAATATTCTTTTACAGGATTAATAATAACGTGAGTTCTCGTTATTATCAATGGTTAATGCCGGTTACTTTTGATAAAAATGGTTACGATTCTAGCATGTTATTCTCGCTTCCACCGCCTTAAAGGATGGACTATCCTTAGCAAAGAAACCATCGGGGCCTCGAAGAACAGGCTGATAAATAAAGATGCACCGTACGATATTACAGCAACGCCGAAGAAGAGAAGGGCCTAAAAGAAGAAAAACTTTATTGTACACTCTGTAAATTCTTCGCAAAAAATATAGGGGCTGAATAGAGGTGTAGTCATAAAATTCTTCGACATAAAATGGTGAAATTCCTGCGAGACCTTGGAACCACGAAGTTCTGTGCTAAATACCGACGGAAGCCCTCGTCTCCCGACGCTTTCGAATCGTCGGAAAAACGGTGACGTCCCGCACGGAGAAAGAGTCGACATCCGTCGGAGTGGGTTGCAACCCATGGACTTTCACACATCGGTAATGGAATTTCAGCGCAGATATTCATTTTCCCTAATACCGTCGGGAATAAGCGAATGATTTCAGGCTGAGATTCTACGCATAATTGCGCCATTTAAAGTTCCTACGAACCGCGAATGGAGGAAAATACGAAGGAGGCAAGAATTGCAAGTAAATCGATTAAGGGAACAGACGAATACAGTACCACAAATCCTTCCGTGAGATGATACGAACTCTCTCCCCGCAGAATGATAGCTCGTGTTAGCGCTGGATGCAGCAAATAAACGCAATACGTCAATCTTGATAGAGGGTATACGTATTTCCATGAAAGGAATTTATTCACCATACCTAAAAAAGATTTTTACATAAGCACAGAGTGTACATTACAACACAGGGGTTACTTTAATGCGGTCTACTTTTAATCGAAATTGCATGGTTCTCTAGATTTAGCGCAATACTTTGACGAGGGTAAAGGGAGAAAGGAGAAAAAATGGCAGGCTAAAGGTTGCTTTGTGAGTGTATTTACCGCCGTTGCCAGTGACGCAGGCGAATAGAAGCCAGCCGACAGAGAGGGCCCATCCTGAGTGGGAAAGGGCGGTGTACATCGCCGACATGGTCGGACTGAACATGTTCCCGTACAATCCGTAGACTATACTTACCATCGTGACGGTGGCGAGGGTCCAGCCAAGCGTCGCGACAGCCTGCAATCACGAGAAAACCGGACCGACAATCATCGAAACGCGAGAAATCTTGGTTCTCGATCACGGGGGGTCAACTTCTACCAACACCGGTTAGATCACGCAGAAATTCTACGCGGATTATTACAGTCTGCATTACCGTAATGCACCGTAATGAACGATGCACGTGGGTAATGAAGAACGTATCGTTACGTCATTCGCTAGTCAATCCGCGAAGTAGTATATTTGTGTTTGGCGCTGATACATGTTTGCCGATTTGTAATCTTTCTTTTAATGACCTCCACACCGTGATGGCTAAGAATATGAGTTTCTCACGAGTAAATTAACCGGTTGCAGCTGCTTACCTTGTTCATTTTTATCTTACAGTTGGTCCTAAAAAGTAACCATCCGACTGCCATCCCAATGAGGTAAGGTCCGATCCTTGTCCAAGGCTTATCGTAAAGGCTCTCGTAGTGCGCGAACGGATCTTGTATGCTAAAGGACCGAAATTGTTGTACATCATTTTTTCCCAGCCGACCTGAGTCGGGTATTGCGAGTTTGCGAACGGAAGAGCTTAAACCTTAAAGATAAATCTCTGACCCCCTACCTGGGCACGTATTCTGTATACAAAGTTATTATGGCTGTAGTAATCCAGGATGCAATCAGGAAGATGCCAGTCATTAGGGCCGCTATATAAAAGTAGCTGTAGAAAGTGAATTGTATTATTAACAACCATTTTTAACGGCAGACTATAAATTGTTATTATAGTACGGCTAGTACCTTGCTCCGATAATCAGAATGATTAATCCTACGGCATAAAATTGAGTGTCATTGGCCAGGTACCAACTCCAAACCATACACTGTTGAAAACCAAGGTAAATTTTATTGTAGGACCTTCGAAAAACCCTACGTTGATGGGGCTATTAAAATTTTACTGCGTACCCGATCGTCCATGTCGAAATATGTATTTATGTACAATGCATTCCGCCACCAAAACTTCTCACAAGTTTTGTAGTCGAGTGCAGGTAATTCCATGAGGGTGTGGTCGTGGTACCACTTCATCGACACTTGAATAAGACCGATAACAAGGAGATACGGTGGTGTCAGCCGGAAGTACCTGTAGGACAGCATTCCTAAGAACTGCACAATCCGGCCAAAGAAGCCCTTGATGATCTTTTTCTCACGTATCCTCTCCTTCACGATCGTACGAAAATATAGAAACGATACCAAACATCCGCTGAAATAACAGGACAGAATGGTTAACAATAATCGATAATTGACCTATGTATTTGGAAAGGAAAATAACATGTACCTGATGAAAAAAAATGTATCCACAGAATAATTTCCGTTGCTAATAGTTTGGTACATGAAGTCCTCTTCAGCTTTTGCTCTGAACGTCCTATTATCTAGAATAATTGTTTTCTTAGATTTGAGCAGATAATTGAATACAATAATAGGTATATACAGACCAGAAATTTCATTAGCCAGGAGACAGGTGTGAACCAGAATGATCCACAACATGGTATAAAAACGTAAACCGTGAATAGGAGCAAGAGTATCACTACCCACGTCTAAACTGAAAAGTTTCGACAAGTTCAGCAACAAACTGAAGGACAATAATGCCTCCGACAAAGGTCTAGGCACGTCCTTGGAATTGCTAACATCTAAATAGAATAAATTTGTCAAGTATTAAATGTATGTTTGTTTAGAAGTTTCAATTAACCCTTCGACGATTACCTAAGGAACCGTTGTGGTTCTTGACGGACCACAATTTCGAAAATGTGATATCTCCGTTCAAAACAGGAACGCTCCTTAGGGTTTTCATTTCTCTCATCATATGAGTAGCATTCTGTTGTTCTTCTTCTCTACGCAGAACTTGATACCGAAGACTTATGTCGTACAAAGTACCGATAATCACGAGAACGATGACAACGGCGAAGGTGACCCTGCAAACAGATTTTCCTTTATGCACCTAGCCATTTCTGTTGCATATCTTAAGCTACTACAAGGCAACTTTCTATTACTTTACGTCACTACATAGGGCCCTATTGGACTAAGAAATTAATATACCTAGATCTTGTGTAATCGAATTTCTGTCGATATATGATTTAAATAATATTAACATATTGGGTTTTTCTATTTAATAAGGACCCTCCGAGGTAAACCTACACTAAAACGTAGAAGGTCCTGTCCTCCCAGATGCTGTAGCCATGCGAAAGATTACGGATATGATCTATCTCGATCTTCCTTGGCAAATCTTCTCGAGCTTGCTTCTGGGCGAAAAGAATCAGCATTTCCACGTCGCGAATATTGCACGTCCCCGGCAGGCAAAGTCCGAGCGTGATATTATGCGTCTGGGAATGAGAAAAAAAAGGTACGAAGTTGTGGTGGATTTTTTCGCCTAAGGATCGTGCGGGTAAATACTCGGTCCATATCAACCGGAAGGGTGCGATGACGTAAACTACTGCTAGGAAATACATAACAGTCTATAACGGGCTGAGAAAACGGTGAAAGTGCTCCAACTACGAATGATATTTGAGGTGGAACGACCAGACAGAAAAACTGGTGTACCGTGAGGAAGTAATTGATTTCAGCGGAGACAACGAGGAAATCTTGAGGGATGTTTTACCCCGTTTATGCCAGGTCTCAGGATATCGAGGATGAGGCTAATGGCGTTGACGTTTACGCGAAAGGGTGGAACATTTCCGTTCATCTCATTATCTTCCTGATTCTTCTGCATGTCGAAGTTCTTTTCCATATCTCGACACAGATCAGGAGCTCCTGTCCAATATCTGCTTCCGGAAAGTGCACCCCAAGTGCGTTTGCCACTCGCGTCCATCACTGAAATGAAAAAAAAATATCAATATTGCTCTCTCAAACTCTTTTCTTTGCTCCTTCGATTTTCTCAGAGTAACAATTACGACATCCTCGTCCTGCGATTTCGAAGTCTAAATTAGCAGAGAAAAGCAAATATGATTATCCGGTGAATTATACTAATTAGAAACGTAGGTACAATTACCCGACTCCCATCTGGCTTCATACGTAATTTCGCTCAAGATACACTCATCGTTCCCCATTAATCATGGCAACGAATCGCGCGTAATCGGCTTGCTAGTTTGAAAGTCACGATTCGGCAGCATCATTTTACAGTTTGAGTAAGGGGTGGGGCATGCACGTCTCCCGAGGCTCACAGAAAGATCGGTTTGCTGAGACGTCGGAGCATCTCGATTAGCTGTAATGATCATCCTAGGCTATCTCTATGGTGGTTACGTCATCAGAGATTTAACCATGTGCGCGAATGCCCACTCGTACGAGACGGCAAGTGGAGCCGATCCTATGGCACGCGCGCCTCGACAAACCACTTTCTCGCTTTCTACAGGAAACATTTCGACGCGACGGCTCTCATTTCGTTAAAGGCTTTTCACGAACTCTCCTCCGCCGGGAAGTCTTTGACCTCCGCATCGACCGATCCAATAAACCAGATTCTTCCAGAGAGGAAGCCCTCAGACTGAACGGCAGATGAAGTCCTCGCAGTCTTTGAATAGAGAATTTTTCAACTATAAGCGCAGACTTTCTATTAATATCAGTTAGATGCTTCGGTAGAATGCACCCCATCGATTTCGTAATCAGGTAGCACATTAGAGGTGAAAAGCGATTACCACGAATTAAATAACGTCTCTTTAAGAATGCATAACGCGTGCAGCCATGATGTAAGGAAAGTGCAATGGAGTTTTAGAGGAAAACTCGTAACAAGAGTAGCACTTACAACTTTCACTCAGGTAATTAAACCAACGGACAACGCACTATGGTGCTTACTTTTACCCGTAAATCAATGCCATTTAGACGTCTAAATCGCATTATGCATTAAGTAATGAACCACGAATTTACCCAGCATCTGTCATTAGATCCGGCCTGTATAGACTGCAACTGAGAACACCGATCGTAGTTGAAAAGAAAGTACGTTCCGCGTGTAAGCTATCCTTTATGCAATAGGGAGATTACGTTGATCCATAATGCCGGCAATCTTTATACGGTTATGCCGTGAAAACACGTAACATTTGTTACATTCACGAGTTGAGTGATGGTTAGGGTGGATCTAAGGCGCAACGACGAAACGTTCGTTTCAAAAGGACCGCCCTGGCGAGCGCTGATTTCGTCGGTTCGGCAATTTTATTCGGATCGGGACTTTCCCGTCGGTCTTACTGCCGGTATCGGCCTCATAGGGAAAAAAGCGCGCCTTTCGAATCCAGCGTTACATAAATACGTTTGGCACTCGATTTAATTCGCCCGATATTCCAAGACATATACTACGGCTATTAAAGTTAGCGATATTACTCGACGTTAATGCGAAGATTTACGTTCGCTTTTATTTACACGTGGGTAGGAAAGACAGTGATGGTCGACGATCGAAGCCAGCCGTAAAGTGCATTAACAGGTTTCCGCGCTCAAGCGTAAGCGGGGCGACACTTCCTTGTTTCATGAAAGGACTAACAATAGCAATCATCTGATAAAAATACCGACACGCATTCCGGCCGAGCCTGTGCAAGAAAGTTGCATTCCTAAAACTTAGGAATCATATTGACGATTTTCGATTTTTTACTTTCTTGAATATTTTGTATCACAATTTTCATTACTGGCAGATTTTGTACATCGATGCTAGACATTTGATCTGATTGGAAAATTTTGTTAATTACTGACAAGTGCTTCGTTTTATTTAATATGATTATATTTCGATACGCTACGTGTGGTTAGAAACAGAGTTTAGTATAATAATAGTACTTACTTCTTAGCGCCCAGTTTGTTCCTTCTAAAACGCCTGCCATGTAACGGGAAATGTCCGTTTGGCAATCTGTCGTGATGTATGCTTTTGAATATTTTTGAGCTATCCACGGTCGCGCTAACGTTTTTGGGTCCCAAATATCTAGAAGCTCGTCAAGATTGAACGGTTCAGATCCCCCATAAGATTTTACGGTGTCGTTCCATTTGTTTGAAAGTACCGGCGGTGGTTCAACATCGTGTCTTTTTTTAACGAGATTATTCGGCGGAAGGGTTTGAATTCGTTCGGAGGCGGCATCGTTTTCCGCCGAGATTGCATTTTCGATTGATATCTGAGTCGTTTCACTTAAGCACGTACCGATTACCGAACATTGAAGCAAAACTACTGGCAAAAACAGCTGAACAAACATGTTTATACTCGACGTATAATTGTGTCTTTACAAAAACATAATCGATGACTATGACCGTTGGCAAAATGGACGTTCGCTCACGACGTAAGTTGGACGTCAATGAAATCGAACGAATTAACCGAAGGTTGTAATTTACAAATAATAGAAACTATTTAATCGAAGAAACGACTTTGAGCATCGTAAATTTTCAAAGACCGCAGCACGAATTTCCCGCTCGATAGATTTAAAACTGCTCAAAGCCGTTGGTTGTAGAGGGACTGTAACCATCGGATCAAGTGCATGTTCAGATATATTCTTGACCATCGCCTCCCACCTTTTAGTAACACTCGGCTTCGCCTTTGTGCTTCCCGTAACTTTCAATCGCGCTCATATTATTACTATGAAGCCGACTATGTATTCCCCGCACGATGACCGCGTCAATTTTTTTTACTTTCTATGGCATTTAACCAAGTGCATCGTCGATATTGTTTCCTTCATAACCCTCTTATTGTATAATCGAAGAATTCGATGATCTTACGGAGACGTTCGATTGGAAAGTCACTTGATATTCGTTGCGTATCGCATTAAATTGCCATTTTCAGTTACATTTTTTAGCGACGTGTGAATATATTTCATAGGCTGTGTAAAGAATTTTAAACTAAGAGAGAAACAGTTCCTTATCGTAAAATGGTGCTTTGCAATCACATCGTCACTGATAATACTTTTAATCGCAGATTTAAATTTACGCGCCATTTCGTAATGTGAGACTTTCACTTGCGCGTACGTAGCGGACGAAAAGCGATCTATTATTTTGATCGATAGAAGGTATTTATTTATGCTTTTTCTATGCACACCGAAATGTCGTAGAAAAGCAAATTGATCAAGAAACTGTTTTCTATAAATTTCTGAACGATCTACTTTTCCCTCTATCATATTTTTGGCAACGACTTGAGATACATTCATGATCGACTTAACGTTGACTTTGAATACCATGTCGAATATTTCAGACTCTGTTTCGACGAAGGCTCGTAGTACAACAACAGCCGCATTGTTTACCAACAGATTGTTCGGTAGAACACTTTCGACCGCTTTCCTAATGGCATCCCAATCTCTGAGATCCACGCAAACCATCTCAATATTTGGATCTTTGACCTTCAACTGATCAAAATTCTTCTTCATTTTCGAAAGAGCAAATACTTTCCCATTATATTTCGGCAAACAGAGGGCAATTTCTTTGCCGGTACATGTTATGTTTTAAACATTCCGTAATTCCAAATGCGATGATGCAAGTAATTGAAAACTCCTATTTACCTCTTCCGACGTCTATTACAAGGATACGTTTACTTTGGAAATTAATATTCGTAATTCCGTTCCTTCAAAGATTCAATTACCCGATTAACAACAGCGCAATTCAGTCAATATACGGCCAACTAAATATCTGCTTCCCTGAATCAAATTATGAAGATTTTTGCATCAATTAACGTAACTAACAGTCAATTAACTTTTACAGGATCAGTTCAGTTGTCCACGCCACTGATAAAGAACTACTCTGACCTTATAATTTATCATTGTTTAATGTGTTGTTTAAGGTAACTTGTTCAGGAATGTAATGTACTTTTTTATTCCGATTTAAAATTTGTTACCGTGATCTAGGACGATGTGCTAAAGCAACGGACACACCATTAGCCATGGTATACGTGCGCACGTGCACAGTTGATTGTATATAAAGTAAACATCTGATGACATACTGTAATAATGGACATAATAATTGACACTGTGGGACAGGTAGATTTATTATCAAAATCTAAATTAATAAATAGCGATGATGAAGATGATTTGGACATCGGGGATACTGGTATGTATCATAAATTGACTGGTTTAATAGTATTAAGGTTAGGTCTACACACAGTTAGGTTAACAAAATGCAAGGCTTGGCATATTTCTAAGGTATTTCTATCGTAGGTTTCGATCCATTGAAAGCGTTTAACAAGGACGACTTTTTCGTTGGAGCATCCCAAGATTCCACTAAGAGAAAGAAAAAAGTCTCCAGTAAAGATATAGATCTTGATGAATTCGAACGAGATATGGGTTGGAAGAGAATACAAAGAAAACAGCCTGAAGATTCAGTAAATGTTCTAAATCTAACTAAGGAATTGACACCACTGGAAAAAATTCTAGAAAAAAGTGCCATAAAGCCTGGGTTTGAACAACTAGAAGCTGTGCCACCATATGATGAAAGTCAAAGGCAACTAAAGGCACAACGAAAGAAGGAACGTGAGAAGACAAAGGGCAAGAAGTGGTTTAATTTGCCAGCTCCTGAAATGACTGATGAAGTTAAACATGATTTAGAAGTTATTCAAATGAGATCAGTGTTGGATCCTAAACACTTCTACAAAAAGAATGATCTTAAAGCTCTGCCTAAATATTTCCAAATTGGAAAAGTTGTGGATTCACCATTAGAGTATTATTCAGGACGTCTCACAAAGAAGGATAGAAAGAAGACCATTGTTGACGAACTTATGGCAGATGCTCAATTCTCCAAATACAATAAACGCAAATATAAAGAAATTATTGACGAAAAACGAAAATTACATTACAAAGCACATAGGCATGCAAGAAGGTTGAAGAAGAAAAAGAAGTAATACTAGCAGTAATTAATAGTGTTATATTAATTACCAAATAAGTTTAGAAAGATTCTTATATTTTAAATACAGTTAATTTGTACAAAAATAATCTGTTTATATATTATTGTATAAACATGTGTATACTTAAGTATACAGTTATACTCATAAAAATTGCAACTTTCAATGTAGCCCACCCGTGACTTCGATGGATGCACCATTAACATATGAACTTCTGTCAGATGCTAAAAACGTCACTACCTCTGCTATCTCTTCCGGCTTTCCCATTCTATTAAGTGGTATCCTTTTCAGGAACATGTGTTTAACCTTATCAGGTACAGACGCAGTCATAGCGGTGTCAATGAAACCTGGTAATATCGTGTTTACGCGTATTCCGTGCCTGCGATAAAATCAATTATTATCAACTTACTGATGTATAAGGGTGAACTATTTCAATCATCACTTACTGCGAGAATTCCATAGCCGCAGTTTTCGTTAAAATTTCGACACCAGCCTTGGAAGCCCCATAATGGCATTGACCTATATTTCCAGCTTTACCAATAATAGATCCCATATTGATGATAGAACTTCCTTGAGATACGTTTGCTTCGACCATAGCCTTTGCAGCATTTTGTATAACCAGAAATGTCCCCTTCAAGTTGACATTAACCACATCTTCGAAATCCGCTAGACTAAGATTCAATATGAAGTTATCGCGAACAATACCAGCGGAATTAACGAGAACCGTGGGCACTTTTGAAAAATGTTTGGCAACTTGGTGGAAGGTTTGTTGAACATTTTCGGGGTTAGTAACTTGAAGTTCCAATGACAGGTGATCGGATCCTGAAATATACTTAATTCAAATAATTCCGAAAAATGATTGCATAATGAGCTTCTTATCCACACCTTGTAGATTCTTTACAGTCTCTTGAGCGGTTTTAACATCCACATCTGTTGCAACAACTGTTGCCCCTTCTCTAGCTAAAACCTTGCAAACTTCCCTGCCAATACCTCCCCCAGCGCCTACGATTTTATAAATATAAATATAGCTATTACAACGCTAAGAAAGTATAAAAGACCTTTCATATCGAAATGTATACAAACTTTGTATTACAAAGTGTAAAATATTGAAGTAGTGTAGGAGGGAGAGGGGGAGGAGTCTGACCTTACAGTTCAGATAATTAAAGTGCTTTTGAAGGGCCAGTTTAAATATATATTGAATTAGGAAGGATTCTGTGCAGCACAAAGGTCATCACAGAAGTTTGTATTACACTGTCATTTATTGTCCAATAAACATTTACTTCGGCCCACTTAAGACGAATTCTGTGACCTCCAAAATAGGTATTGTTAGTCTAATACTACACATTTGAAGGAGATAATTTCAGTTAGGACACAGTCTCATTCGTACGTAGATAACATGTATGTGTAGATAATATATCAATAATTGTAGGTACAAACCTGTAACGAGAGCTAATTTGCCTGCAACAAGGCGCGACATGTTCGATGTGTATTCTCTGTACAACTAATCAGTATCACCTAACTTGGTGATAGCGGGTCCTGAGTAAAACATAAATGAAAATCATTGTCGAACCTTGAACTCCGTCCGATACAAATTTCAAAAATTCCGATTACTTCTGAAAGTATTTTTGAGAAATAACAAATATACATTGGGAATTGAAAAATTCTTTATTCGAATTTTAGGAGATTAAAGGTACATAATACGATGAAATTTCTATAGACTTAAATTTTGCAAAGTAAATGGATGTGAGCATCGGACCAATTAGGATCGACTTCCGTTGCCTAGGTGACGGTATCATATGCTGCTGACGTCAAAGCACGTCTGCAGTGACGTCAGGAAATGCAACACAAGTGGCTGTGTTTACAGAAAAATTGAACTTGAATTATCGTTCTCTGAAATGAACGGATCTAATAAGCACGAATGTTGCGTGCTCTCTCAAGAATATTACTGAGCCGCTCTAAAGCACGTAATAACACATACGTATATCTGGTAATTTAATGTTTCGGAATTTAATAACAAAGGACGGAAGCAATTTCGCCGCACGAATATTCTTAATTTTCTATCGATGTGGAATAAGTGCTTCATTTTCAAAAATGGAAATATAATAGGTATCTACGAAATTCCATTTTAATAATATTCCATTGGAAATGTAATAAATGTTAATAGATGTGCGTACGAGCATAATAAGTCTTACGAATGAGGGAGATGGTAAAGAGTTTAAACCGGTCGGTAACAACGTTCTCTGGGTAGAAAAATAACAAGGTGACTATGTGTTTCGCTCAATGCTATATTGTGTACATTTGTGCGCTGTGTTCACAATTTCTTGACAATCAAACAGATGAAGCCCTTATTCGAAGTAAAAATGTAGAACATTTATTGTGAATCGCAATTGACGACTGTCGTACGAGTTTAACACACACATAAAAAAGTGGCCAGGAACCTTCTATCTTTACTAGGGTCCGACCGGTGACTCTGTAACACCTTGATCGCTCTAACACGCACTGGTATTGGAGCGTTTTCGTCATAGTTCCGCGGCGGGAAAACTTGAACCGCCATATTTCTTCCGACGCTCTTCGAAGACGCGATAAAAATGTCGATAAAAAGCGGAGTGCAGGAGCTTGGGTAGCCAAGTCGGAATATTTTGACGTTGAATCTCAAGTGCTAGGAATTACGGGAAGAAGGAAAGAAGATAATGAGCCGTCTGCGGAGAGGGGGAACGGCGCGACGGTGAGCTGCTGCTGGCAGCACCGGCGCTTCGAGGAACGTAGCCCCGCACCTCGACATCGTGTCACTCGTGCCAGTTTTCTTTCGGGACGGCTCGAGGCAAGAAGCCAGGTAAATCGTCGAAGGTGAGGAAACCCGTGTACATCTGCCGAGCGGTCGACCTATGCGAGGAACCGTGTGCGCTTTTTATCGTGGACGTTTCGGCCGGCCGTCATTCGATATCACGGCATGCTGCGGATCTCTGTGTCCCGGAGGTTCGATTCGGCACGCATAAGGAGGAGCGAGAAGCGGAGAGGGTGGCGAGGACCGACATCGCGTCGTGAATCGCCGTGCGGTAAAACAACGACGACGACGACGGCGTGGTGAGTCTTCGCCCAGGAAAATCGCCGGCACGGTTACAGCGATTTTCCTCCCGACGTCTGCGTATTTAAAGCTCTCGTGGAAATTTTTCTATCGATTTTGTCACTGGAAAATATAGCGCTCCTACTCCTATTTCCGTATTATATTACGTTAATACGATAATATGAAATTAATACGATTACCTACCCTCTGCATGGAATAATATTGCCTAACAAGTACATCGGACGGTCTATGCTGAGAATTTAGTAAATGTCAAGGAGCACTACACACACTGTACCCATTTAAATGGCAAACTACGTAACTGTGCCATGGGTATGCTATTGTTTTCGAAGTCTGTTAAACTTGCCCGGCTACTTCCGTCATTTTTTTCCCTTCATTTACTCATTATGTGATCGAATGTAGCGAAAACTTTCCAAGGCCTATTAATTTGTTGATTTTAAAGATTCCAAGAGAGTGTATGCTTCACACACAAAGCATATAAACACGTATGATAAACATAAATATACGAAATAGAATTCCTTTGTGTGTACATTTCATGAAATCTTATTTCTGAACGATAACTTTCATTTTACGATATACCAATCGGTATGTATGCATTTATTATTATTTAAATTCATTTATCTTAACATTGATATTCAGAAAAGATTTCACGTAAGAATGGTGAATAATAAAATCATTCTGGCCCTAGTGCAAGTAGGTATCCTAACAAAAAATTGATAATTATTCCAGTGTTTGAGGCAATGATTACTTTATATTGCAGCACCAGGCCGACCTCGTGGACATAATCAAGTATCCCGCAGACTAGGAAGAGCGGTGGCAAAAAGCTGCCAAGGTGTTTCGCAGCGCAGCAGTAGCGGCCCAGGATGCTGCCCGACGGAGCAAAAAAATGGCCGTGATCGGCGAGACTCGATACTATACGGAGATCCGCGCGAGCGCGTACACGGATTCTTCGTGTCATAGGATCAAGAGTGAGGCGGGCCCCGCAACACCGTCGTCGTTGACCCGCCGCCGTCGGCACAGGAGAAAAGGTCACACGAACGTGAAAGCCACGATGTCCTCTTCGCGTGGCAACGGTCCCGATTCTGGGGAACTCAGCGACTCGGAGGACGGTTACTTGGACACGGATCCCCTGAGATCCGAGTTGCACAACATTCAGAATGTCATACACGTGACGAGGCAAAACATCGACGCTCTGAACAGTCGGTTCGCCGTGTTCCAGCATCCCCCGTCGATATACCTCAACGAATACCAGGAGCTGACGAGCAAGCTGCACGATCTAGAGTCCAAGGAGCAGAAGCTCAACGAACTACTGAACGCTAGCAAAGCATCCGGCAATGCCACGTCCTCAGAGAACGAGACGCGTGATAGCAATGCCGCGAATCGCGGTCCCAGAACGCCGATGAGATCTCTGCTGAGGGCTTACTTGCCGAATCAGCAGCGCACGAGCGTCCAGGTACGTGAAGGTCTGTCGCTGCGAGACGCGTTGGCCAAAGCGATGAAGCTACGTAATCTGACGACGGAAATGTGCGCCGTGTACATACTGGGCACTGACAATTCCAAGTATCTTACGTCCTGGGACGCGGACATTTCCCTGCTGGACTGTGACGAGATCTCCGTCGAGATCCTCGACAAGTTCCCCATAACCACTTCGATCTCGCACAACTTCGTGCGCAAGACCTTCTTCTCGCTGGCATTCTGCGAGTACTGCAGGAAACTGCTGTTCCAGGGTTTTTACTGTAGAACGTGCAATTACCGATTTCATATGAGATGTGCCGGGGGTGTACCGGCGCTTTGTCATCAGGTGCGAATGCAGGACGCGTATTACCAGGCTTTACTCGCACACAATCCGGAGACTACGGCGGGTATCCTGCAACTGCCATCGGGTTACGGTCTTAGCAGAAGCATGTCGCCCTCTTTAGCCCCGTCGAGGAACCAAAGGCATCCACGATCATTGGGTCAGCAAGATCGATCGAGCTCCGCGCCAAACGTTTGTTTCAATATGGTGAAACCGGGTGGCGAACCTGCCAATATGGACGAGTATAACAGGTCGCAGAGCCTGGGACGTCCTATCGGCACCATGCAGAGCCCTGTGTCACCAGGAAGTAGTCCAACAAAGCACAGCCAATCGACGCAGGCCAGCCCCACCAGCACCCTAAGACCTAAGAGACCTAGGGCCAGGTCGGCTGACGAATCATCGAAAAATCTCCTGGCGCCCCGGGAATCCATTGAAGACTGGGAAATCCCAGCGGAGGAGATTTTGGTAGGTGCTCGTATAGGCTCCGGATCCTTTGGGACCGTGTACAAAGCTCACTGGCATGGTCCCGTTGCTGTGAAGACCCTCAACGTCAAAATCCCAACAACGGCCCAACTACAGGCTTTCAAAAATGAAGTCGCCGTCTTACGGAAGACTCGGCACGTGAATATTCTGCTGTTCATGGGTTGCGTGAGTAAACCTCAGCTCTCGATCGTCACGCAGTGGTGCGAAGGTTCGTCGCTTTACAAGCACCTGCACGTATTCGAATCCAAGTTCGAGCTACTAACCCTCATAGAGATCGGTAGACAGACCGCTCAGGGTATGGACTACTTGCACGCGAAGAACATCATCCACCGGGACCTGAAGAGCAACAACATTTTCCTGCACGACGATCTCACAGTGAAGATCGGTGATTTCGGTCTGGCAACAGCGAAAACAAGATGGTCTGGATCGCAGCAATTCCACCAACCAACGGGCTCTATTCTATGGATGGCGCCCGAGGTCATAAGAATGCAAGAAGAGAACCCCTACAGCTTTCAATCCGATGTTTACGCGTTCGGCGTGGTTTTGTTTGAGCTGCTAGCTGGTCAACTGCCTTATTCCAATATCAACAATAAGGATCAGATTCTGTTTATGGTGGGTCGTGGATACCTACGACCGGATCTCAACAAACTCCGCTCGGATACGCCGAAAGCATTGAAAAGGTTGACGGAGGATTGTATAAAATTCTCGAGGGACGATCGGCCAATATTCCGGCAAATCCTCGCCAGCTTGGAAGGCTTGATAAGGGGACTGCCTAAGATCACGAGATCGGCATCTGAGCCGAATTTGAACAGAACCCAGCTGCAGTCGGACGATTTTCTGTATACATGCGCTTCGCCCAAGACTCCCGTGAACTTTCAATTCGGAGCATTTCCCTTTTATTCTACCGGTGGGAACATATAAGGAAAACATCACTCGACATAATAAGTCTGATGCAATTCGCATGCAGGAAATATCTAAAAAAATAAAAAAAACAATAAACTTAGCTATGAACAAACTACATAATTCTTTCCAATTATACTTCGATCGTGTTGCAAACGTCTGCTCGATTTTCTGTCTAACAAGACTCGAAGGTCCGGAAATCTTGAAAGGTCAATTCACAAAATGGTACCTCATGAAATCATCATCGAACAGTTTTAGTTACCACTAAATCAACGTTCGTTGAACAATGAAGAAATGATAGACCTGGAGTAGAGGGAAATATCGAAGGTTTTGTTAGACACCATGTCGATGTATGACATGATTGCGTTCTTCAATATAAAAAAGCAACAAAAAAATACTTAACATAAGTGAGGAATACTACTACGACTGTGAGGGAAGTAAGGGACTAATGTTCATGTCGAATGTACGGCATGGACGAGAACGTACGTGTAGCTTCTATCTTTACATACTTACTATTTACGAGATGGATTTTCATTTAATGAGTTACGATCATTCATGTATAAATACATACTCGTATATCCATGTGTATATATATTATGCGCGTGCACGCACGTGATTACAGTGATCTGTTGATTTTGTGGGATCCTTATGAAGGATGTAAAAATAACGTAATTAATAGATGTAGCGGCATTTAAATCGCGCCGACCGTCGTTTTATCTGAGATATTTTTCCTAAGGACCGAGGTGATTTTGTACCTACTTCCTTGATTTCTTGTTTCTGGGTATGCACACATATCTCATCGCCGGCCCCATTGGTGATACGCGGACGGAGAACCCGACTGTTTTTTTCGTAATCGAAGGCAGCTCCGTGAGTTTAGTGGCATACGGCGTTCGAAAGTTATGCGAATGCTCGCATTTGCGCATCGACTGCTCGTCAATACGACGAAGAAAGTTCATTGAACAAATGGAAAAGTATAAGTATTCATAGGCATCACTTGTAAACTCGCTATATCATGACTACTTCAACGACAAAAGACAAACGATACTTTAATCGTTCAGCCTGCAACGTGGGCGTGTTGGTTCACGTTAGAATCTGTATAAACTGATTTTATTAATCTTTTTTATTATCCGTTTCTTAACGATGAAGACAGCAAATGAATGCGACGTGATTAGACCAGATAGCTAGGTTTAAGATTCAGATTTACCAATTTTAAGGTCGACCTGTGGATTCGATTGATCCCGGAGAGAAAGGAAGGGAGTGAGAGAAGAGTGATTGATTTATTTGACGAATCATTTTCGAGGATACTATTTAATAATTACGGTCTTGCTTTTAATAGGTAATTATTGTTAACTATAGAGATTATCCGAAGCTAACGACTTGAATCTTTTATGCTCTAAAGCAGAAATTGTATGATCTCATTTAACTGTCTATCTCAAATAGTGTATGCTGTATCGTGTTATGATTTTTAACGATTACTTCCCATGCAATAGATCTGATGAAAACGTTGACGAAATAAAAAGCTATTCTCATACAAGCGAAAGCATAAATATCGCACGTCGAGATATGTTCATTACAAACAACGTGGAAATCTAACATCTTTAAGAAATATTTCAGCTTTTCTTCTCTACAACAATCTTAACTTCTATAACGTAACTTTAATTTCTTTGATTATTCAATTGGATTTTTTCATTTGGTCGACGCGCGTTGAATCGATGATGTATGAAAATTCGGGCTTCGTTTTTTTGCCAAACGGGCCTTGAAGAACCGTCAGCTCTGTAGTATTTGTCCTGTGACGGCTAACGAAGATACTTAATTCAGTTAATTGCAACGAGAGATCAATCAGTCATTGTATCCAAAAAAACCAAAAAATAAAATGATTTTATCTTCGCGTAGCCTGCCTTTGTTTCTTCTAACGAAATGAAAACTTCATGAAAGTTCATATGCATGTATATTTAGCTGGAAATCTTGTACAGGTAAATAACACTGAAAGGAGTTACAACGTTGCGTTTATTGTAGAGGGATTAATACGCTTGTAAAGCTCAGTGAGTTATCGTGCAAGACAACCTTAGCCGTGGGAATTGCAGCCGCCTATTTTTGTACCTTTATCCCACCTTCGGGCTCAGTTTCGCAATGGGGTGGACGCATTTACGCTTCCACCCGTGCACGGGTACCGAAGGAACGTAAGTAAGTGGGATGGCATTGACAGATCTCGCCGCAATCTCAAAAGCCGGGAATCCCTGTCGGAAGGTCATGCCTTCACGAGACTAACCAGTAATCCTCTCGCGAGGCTTTCAATCCTCCGACTTTACCCCGCGGCCCGCCCGTAGGAATGTGGACGCCGTAGAAAAGGTGCTTCTTCCTAAATATACGTATCTATATATCACACACGTGGACGCAGGGTCGGCTAATCCTACTTGTGGAAAGCGCACACTTCCGTTCCTACTTCATAGCCCATTTCATCGAAAACTATTTCCCAACGCAGAGTATACGGTCCTCTTTTAATTCGAAAATATTGCTTGCTAATATCGTTAATGAATCTCCAGAGGGTGTCTGAGAAGGTTCGATTTTACGCATGCGATCGAATCGTCTTTAAGACGGCCCTGCGGCCGACGCAAACGGGGCCAACGTGCTTTGCGCATGAACCCGTTCCATGTAGAAATTAGAACACGTTCGAGATATATCTGTCGTCGAAGATATGGTAAAAGAAATACTCGTCCCGGTCCCAGGAGATAATCGTAGATCCCCAAACGCGGCAAAGCGGCAATGATAAATTAGAAAATACGATATCGTTTCTCGTACGCCATGCGCTGCTTCGTGCGCATGTATATATGTGTGCATTTGGAGCTCTCGATGGGGGGGAGAGGTAAGTGCGTGCACGTATACGCGCGGGAAATTTATTCCGAGTGTGGGGTTATGGCGATCGGTGCGCATGCTCGGTTCCAGCTGGCGCCTCGGCCGGCCGAATAGTCGATGCCAGAGCTTCGAGGTGCGAGTGCCCCCCTGTATCTCTGCGCCCTTTCCGTGTCATCGCTGTTGATTTACCGCTCCGACTAAACTCATACTCGCGCAAAACTGTGTCCCGTTTGCGTACGATCGCCGTGAACAGGTGGACGCACCGCGTACTTCGCTTCCCGCGCGGGGCTATCGCGAAGTTAACGTAGGCTGCCGAATAGAAATTTTCACGGCATCGTTTTTAGTGCGAATCTACATTGACGATTGACGCTCGCGATTCACCGGCGGCTTCGGCTGTGTTTAACTGTTTAATTACACGTTGTGTGACATCGAGTGAGTGGGGACCCCCGTGATTGCCGAGGATGTGACGGTACGGACAACGCGCTTTCTGGAGAACTGTTGCTCCGCGTAAGTATATTTACTCCTTTTTTACGAATGCTTCATTTTCTTGGCGATTGTACACGGGCGTTGCCGAACAGTTTGTTCGAATTGTATGTCAACCGATTTATTTCGGAACTTCGGGCCGTGCGAAGCGCCTCGCCTCTTGAGTTACTTGAGTCGTTTTAGAAGCGGTTTCGATCGGAGGAACAGCGAAACCGGATGTCATCATTCTGTTCTGTCAAATATTAAGAAATTGTTGAATCCCAAAAATCCGACAAACTGCCAAGCTCCCAAACGGGTTTTGTACCTTCGTTTATATTTAGAACATTTAGCAGGTGACGCCCGTTCAAAGCGTTTATTATGTCCTCTGTGAAATCGATAATTCCTATTAAATTATTTTTGCATCAAAACAAGTGCCCCGGTATATCTCTTAAGACTTATATTCTTGATATCTCGATCGTCGAACAAATTTATCCGGAGTATGTATTATTGTCTGCCTTACGAATCTAATATGCTACGACGGAATAAAAAAAGAAGACGCGAATAAGTGCGCATGTACAGACATGTGATTCTGCTAGTATATGAAATCTCTCGGAATTATAAAGACACTTTAATTGCTCGAGTTTTGAATGGTTATACTGTTCTTAAAGGCGCTGAGTTAATAAAAATGAGACCATTATGTCCTCGCTCCTCGTTTAATTATCACGGAAGTTCCTTCAACGATCGGTGACCTGAGTTCTGCTGCAACGATAAGCCGCACCAGTCGATAATGCGGATCATTGATAAAAGCCTTGGTTGAATTTTTTTTCATGCCGCTTCAACCACTTTGCCCTTATCCGCATCCTATCCCTCTAATAGATCGATGTCGACGTACTATGCCGCGTTTTGCCGGAAAGTGGCTGATTAATCATTCGCCTCTCTTTACTAATAACACCGCAAGTATGAATGCGGACGGGCTAATGCGCATTAAACCCACTTCTGAAAGTGCAACAGCTGTCAGCACCGTTGTTCGAGCATAATTCGCTGGTAGCATTAAAAAGCAATTATTCAACCGCGACATCGATTCGGCTTTATCGTTACGATGTTCATAATTACAATTTTCGTTGTAATTGACTCGACGATTTCTATCTGGATAGGCTATTTCTCAAATGAACCGATCTTATCTCGTGGGATATAACAATCAGCGTGATAATGCGTCGTTTATCACGATGTTTACGAGTAGGTTTTCAAACATAACACATGTTTTGTTTTTTTATTTATCGTAGTATTATTATTATTATGCTTTGATTTGTGTGTTTTTACGCACGGCTTAACGATGATAAATAGTCCCGAAAATTATAAAAAATGCTATCTTTGGTTCGAAAAGTCGAAGGGGAAGAGAATTCTTTGAAGTGTCCCAATTGTAAAGTACAGTCGTACCGTACAGTAGCGCGTGTTTTCTTTTTTCAGCGGCGAACGAGATAATCAGATCCCACTGCCCGAAAGTCCGCAGGGAGGCGTTCACCTCGAGAACAGCGGAGAAAAGAGCGATAGAGAATGAAAAAACGTCGGTCGGTTGCCCCACTTCCAGCTCCTCCCACGTAGCTGACATAACTTCAAGACTGCCGAAGAGGACTGTTTTTACTTTTAACATGTCGTTTCCCTGCTATTATTGGATTCAAGTAGCTAAATCAAGAGGACGCCTGCGGCATATTGCGATGGCCAGAAATTTCTCCGTTGACTCTAGAGACAAGGATCTCGTTACAATTAACGTTGCGCGCGAGACCCGAAGGAAATCGGCGCTGAGGAATTATTTCGCGGATGAGCAAAAATCCCATGGAAGCTTGCACTCCCTACGTTAGGAAGCTGGGACGTAGTTAGATCGATCGTGTACTTGCTCGGTTTGCTGTAATTCACAGGAGGAAGATCTCGAGGAATTACACAGAGCGGATGTATCGTAGAACGGTACGAGAGAATGCCCGTTTCGTTGCGCTGGACATGGGGTAGATGATAGCACTGACGAACCATGGGGTGGTAGAGAAATTTGAAGACGCAAAAATGGATTGGCTGCCTGGGCATCGCAGGTAGCCGCGACAACCGACCGAACAGAAACGCGACTGGATCCAATCGACCCCTCCTCTCGAATCAGTCGCTGGTCCGTGTTATCGCGGCGAATAGATTACCGAAAGCCCTTCAAGCGAGTGCCCGCCCGAAGACTTAGAGTTTCGTGTTGGCAGGGAAGGACGGTTATAGGCCGGGAGGACGTACCGAGGACAAGAGGAAAGCAGGCAAGAGTCTGCGGGACACGCGAGACGTCGACGATCCCGGCACTGTCCCCGGAGGGGCCGTTAATACCGCCCTTTCTCGCCAGCCGTTTCTCCGCGCCCTTGCCCCGACTTATCGCGGCGAATTTATTACCGAGTCTGTTATGCTAACGACTCCAGCGAAGACTGAACGGCCGGCGGTTCGTCGGTAGGAAAAGGCCAACCCCTCGGACCTGGAATTACGGAAACTGAGAGGACGCGCAGGCCGCAGATCTCGTTTCCGTTCCCCCAGGAGGACTGGATACATCGCCCCTATCTTCTCCTCCGCAGCTCTGCTCTTCTACCCCGTCGCCTTATCAACGGGGATCTACATCCTACGGGACTATTACCCAACGTCGAGCTTCTGTCATTTTCCCGGAGACTGACAACCTACCGCCATTGCCGTTTATCCGACGATCTTTGGCAAACCGGCGCGATATCGGCCACGACGTACATTAACGTCGCGAATTACCTAGTAATTACAAACGAGAGGCGTGTGCCGAATATCGAGCTGTGTACGGCACCCTTTTCATCGAACCCAGGAAGTGTACGCCAACTATCAGCCCAACTTCCATCTCTCTTACCTCCCCTCCTCGTTCTCTCTACCCTTCCTCGCGTATTAAGACTGAATCGATAATCCCGTTAATTCACATAGGAGGAAGACACATATCCCCGAAAGATACGAGAGGGTCCTACTCGCCAGGCGTACTTCACAGGAGACGTGGAAAATAGGTTGACACGTTTAACATATCTTCGGAGATCTCAACCCCGTCATATCGGTTCGATATCGATGATACCGTGAATTTCTATTGGGCATACATTTGTATAGTATTCTTCCCATATTCACACATATATATATATACATACATCTATATGAATGTTGCTAATATATATATATTTATGTATATACATGTTATACATAACGTAAATACTTTTATTGTGATCGGTTAATGAGAAGAGGTAAACCATTGCTGCACGAGTTTCGCGTATTGTGAAAGCAACGTGCGCCAATTTCTACATTGGTGGAGATCTGATGCCGTGAAACGGCAATGACCAGTGCGAAGTGTTCTAACGTACCTGGATAACGATCAATCAGCAACCTTTTCTTCGGGAATATAATGGACAAGTTTGTGAAGTAAAGGGCATCGGAAAAAGTGAACAGTGTCGCACCTGTACGCGCTCCCAGGGGAACAGGATGGGTTGTGGACAGAGCAAAATCGGCAGCATCTATCTCAAGAACAAGAAGAACAAGAATAGCACGAAGAAAAACGGCGACTCAATACGTAAGTCTTTAATTAATTCCTTTCTTAGCTAATATTCGTTTATTGCACGTGAAATCTTTGGTCAGCGCATTTCTTGCGTAAACTTTGTAATGGTTGTTACGTGACCCGCTTTTGTTGGCAATCAATCGGTCTACGAAGTCAAACGACGGAAATTCATTTTGAAAGACTTTGAAAAGAAGTGTAACCACTCGACTTTTATCCGGTACTTTCCCAAATTAATGTAATTATTCGATAGCATCGGCTTTTTACTAGAACGGAAGGTTCTTGAAACGTTATTACAACGCTTCTAGTGGATACAATTTTAGCTCTCCGGAGGCTTTATCTCGAAAGCTAATCCGCAATTTCAAGTGTATAATTAGCGTACGGTGGACGATAAATCTTCCGTGGAATGCCTGGAGGACAGGGACCTTTGTAGTACTTCGTTTCCGACCCTTCGGCAGCTCCGCGACACGTAAACGTGCGCGAGGTGGAATAATAGTAATTTCAGGGGACGTGTACAGAGTAATTTAGCAAGTTGTGCGGTACGAGGAAGACCGTCGAGGTCGAGCAAAACCAACGAGTCCTCGGTTGACAAATATTACCCCGTTCATTAATCATTTTTCTTATTCACGGCTTAATAGGCTCTCGAAAACAAATATCCGGTTTTAGCGAAATGACTTCGGGTGGCAATAACCATCAGTTGCGGAGAAATTTCAGAGGGAATATACCCGACATTCAGGCTGGCGTAATCTATTTTCGACAAAAAATGGATCGACATGGGCGTGAAAACAAAATTCTCAATAAGTGATATGGTATCGAATAGTGACACACTTAGCCGGTTAATGTAGATCGGAGACAAAAACATCGAATAAAGAGCTTATTCCGGTCTCGTGTATTCTCATTGACATGCGTATGACGCAGACAGAGATAGGACCGTCTGCTTCTTAGCGCTTAATCGTCGCACGCAGCAAATCACATGTTTCCTCAATTTGGACTAGGTTAATGGAGAAGTAATTGTGTTGTCTTCATCCGGGAAACTTTTAACGAGGTTTTTCCGCTCATGACTTTGAAGTGCGCATTCAATTTCTTCCTATTTAGGGAAATTAGTTGATTTTGGAGAAAGTTCTTCGAACGGACATCAAAACTGAAACTTCTCTATTGAGTTTGATTTGTAACTTTGTCGGGTTGTATGATTCCATCGGCACTTGCGCAAATGTTTTCCGTGTTGGCATAGTTGACCCCTTTGCTTGTCTCTCAAATACTGTTACGTGTTTACTGTGCTTTCTTTTTTAACGAACTATAGCAAATTTATATTTCTGTAGCATTAAAGCTATAATCACGCCGAGCCATATGCTGCAAATCAGACTAGGATGCGGTTTGCTGTTTACCGACTTTGACGGTTGTGGGCTAAATATACAACGCGATAATTCTGATATTTATATCTCCACACGACTGCGCATACAGACATGTACGAGATGCCGGTCGTCTAATTCGTAGGAGTATTCCAATAGCCGGTAAATGGCATTTCATGAATACTTCCAATAGTTTTCTCATAGTGAAATACAGAATGCGGTTACTCACGAACTGTTACCCTTATCTTACCGGACGCTAACATTAATTATCGAATCCAATTAATTCATGCATTCGAAAAATTCGCAAATGTGGGGCACTTGCGCTCGACAAATTCCGATCAGCTGTTTTTTTGTATACCAGGTGGGAGAAAATATTTTCATGTCTGACCGTAATATCAACTGGGATTACGAAGAACCGTGTTGTTAAGTTGGAATGGGATAATCGTGTCTCGGAATCGTTGCTGAGATTACATAATTTTTATTGAACGTTAAAACGTGTTTACAAAAAAGAACAGTACACAAACGGCGGCAACGGCTTCTGAGGTCAATCTAAATATACGTGGTGCAATGGATGCACGTACGAACTTCCATACGAAGGTTCAGTAGAGTAGATTCATATGCAAATGGCAGTCTTGTCGGAAATCCGTAGAGCTTTCAAATTTCGCATACGTCGCAAAAAATCGCGCCTGCGCACCGTATTGCCGTTTCCGCGGAGGGCCGGAGGAAAAGAGAGGGAAGAAGCAGCAGCAAGCGGTGTGTCGATTCGGCGGCAACGGGGTCGCGTTGTCGCCGTCGTCATTTTATGTGTATATGTGTGAGTGGTGTGTGTGTGTGTGTGTGTGTGTGTGTGTGTGGTGTGTGTGCGGCCCCGAAAATCGAGCGTCGTCGGTGCACGCGACCGCAGTAGTGCTCCGGACGTCGCATTGTTGATGTGTTAGTGAAGCGCGTGCACGTGCAGAGGAACGTCGGGAGGAGGGGGCTGACTCTGTCGGCGGTTGGTGGTGGCGGCGCGGGAAGGAAAGGTCGGCGCTAGAAGAGTGTCTTCTTCGTCTGTCGTTCAGCGCGGTAAACAAGCGACGACGAAGCCAAGGCCCGGGGCCGATGGTATCGCACTCGGTAGTAGAGTAAACCGGCTTGCCTACGTGATCCATGTCGCGTATATAAGAGAGACGCGCTTCCTCGGCATTCAATTCTGTTCCGCCTTGTAATTTCGAGAGCGAACGTCGCGCGCATCGGGCGCCATCTTTCATACGCACCTTCGCGCCGTTAATTGCGTATCCCCTCTCTCTCGCTCCACGGATCGTCCCACTCTTTCCCTCTCTTTCTGCCTCTCTCTCGCTCCACAGCGTGCCGAGTGTAAACAGTTCGTTAAAGTGCGTCGACGAGCGACGGTTAGAGCGGACCGTTCGTCCGGTTCGTTATCGAAGCCAGATTCGTTTTCAACGTCAGTGCGTTTCTAACCGTGAAACAGGACTTACCGTGTACGGACTTCTTCCTTCGCTGGCAGAACGACGAATTACGAAGGAAAGCATCAGCAACGTGCAAAGATGTGGCTGAAGGTTCTCAGGCAGAATATTTCGCATTTGGCGCGCAGGGCTAAAGGTAAGCACGCCACTATTCGACGATCTTCATATTTTTGCGAGTGCAGCTACTCTCCGTTATTTTAACAAAATATTATTGCATTCTTGTCTACTATATAGTTGGATTTCCAAATATTGTGTTCGTCGGTACTTATAGGTGTGAAGAATATTCTACTTTGAACCGATAATTCGCCATTCTTATCTTAACGCGAAAGCTGTTACGGCCGAAAACGAATTTGTCCGAACACTTGTTAAACTATCGCACGCTCTGACATGGAACGTGTATGTACTTAATGTCGGCCTGTAGATTAGCCCACATCTAATTCGTACACGCGTCATCTCGCTGTCGTGTCTTTCGGGGAATTAATGTCGCGCAAATGGAATGCACACGTTTGCAGAATGCCATGAGTCACAGCTGCACGGCAAATTCGTGCATCCGGTTTTTGCATTGTCCTCGCTTTATTAACCACGCCCTCCAATTCGCTCGAGTCGCTGAATATTCGACAGAATCGTCCGTTGGATTCCCAAGGTGTTCATAACCTATATCTGCTATTTGAAAGCATTGACCATAGCTGTTCTGAACGATAATATGAGATAATCGCGTCGTTCCTGTACAAAGGTACGCGTATGTGTTAGCCCGCCGAGTCGTCTGGACGAGCTATTTGACCGACTTTATCGCTTTACATGGCAGAACAGTGCAGTTTTACAAGTCCTCTTGTGTGGCAGAGAGACACGTGTTTATGTTACGGCGTGCACGATCATACGTGACGATAGCCACGGCGTCATCGTGCCTAAACAAAGCAACCTTGGTGAGAGATACTCCAATCGGCTTATTTCGGTGCTCTTTATCGCCGGCGATATCTCGCAAAGCGCTGATAGGCTTATTAATTTCGCTGCACAAAAGCCTCACACTTCAAACACCTGTCCCTTGTGCTCATTTCACTAGGCTTCGATAAGAGCACGACGTTCTCAACGCTTTCCTCCAACTTTGCCAAACGTCCGTATAAAGCTACAACAATCTATTAAATCTTGATGTACACGGTGTCTAAATGATTATTCGAGACATCTCGGTAGAGTGTGAGGTTTTTGCGTGGTTGCAAGGAGATCGAACTGGCATCTCGGACTTTCCACGTACGTGCACGCACGTGGGAGATTTTCCGCGTGAAAGGCCGTCGTGCGCTCTGATTGCCCGAAGATGTACGATATAACGCGATGACATTCACCGACAAAGTTCCCTTCCTATGTCGAGGTGCGCCTCGGGTGCCATCAAGAAGGAAAGAAAGGGGAGAAAGAGCGGTCTATTCCTCGCAATCGTGCTCTAACTCCCGAGTAAGGCGAGATTCTTGCTGTGACGTCGTAAGCTGAGGCGTATTGCTTGCGTATAAAGATCCGACATAGGAATTAACTCATATTGTGCGCGCATTCGCATATTCCTCCCCTTGGTCAGCTTGGCCGTGTGGTTAATGGAGTAGCCGATATCTTTTATTTGTAGGATCATTTTAAAATGCCCTACACAGGTCAAGTCGTATTTCATTCATTTCGAACGTGTCACCTAAAGAGCCATCAATTTTCATTGTTCCGCTTTTTAAATGTACGAATTAAATTACATTACACGACGACTTTAAGTCAGCTTTTCTATGCCACACCTTCGCGCGATATAAGGGATATCGCGTTTCGATGAATCCGTCAAGATAGATAAGAACAAGAAACGTAATCTTATTCTTACGGTATTTACTTCGCGTAAATAATCCCTCTTATCTTCTCGGGATTCATGGTAGCCGCTTCTGCATTGTTTATCGTGCAGAGAACTCGGAGTTTTCGCTAGTTATATAGGCACACTGCACTGACCGAAATAGAGTGCGGTTCGAGGAACAGCGACTAGAAATAGCGCCGGAGTCTCGTGACACGAAAGTAATTATACGACTTCTCGGATTGAACTTCCCTTGTACGACTTTAATCCGAAAATCGTAGGGTCTCGTGGAACCCGTTGAAACTTAAAGCTTTGCCAACAAAAACTTGCCTATACATTGCCGTTTTTCGTGTTATACTACGGTTGCTTTCATAACGCGTAATATCGATCATAAATTGATTTACAGATACATTCCGTGCAAAGTACTTAGCGCACATATTTCGCTCGTTATTTCGTGCAGGCCGTGAAGGCCGTGATTATTCGATAAACACAGCAATTATCGTATAGCCGGCACCTCTTCTAGTTTTTCGAATGGATTGTGCCTTCCTGCGCACTTCGATAACCACCCCGTCGACAAATATTTGCAGAAGTTCTCAGTATGTTCCAAGGATAAGCAATCCTTCGTAGAGTCTGTAATGGAATACCCCCGCAAACACTCGGCGGAACACCGTTCTAACTAGATTTATCACGTCGATTTTAAGCGTCGGCAAATCGTCGCGAGAACCAGCCATATGATTTCTGATGATATTTCAATTGGGAATGATACGTAACACACTGAGAACATTTTCCTGATCGCAATGCCACGACAGCGTGAATTATTTTGATTATTTCGTTTGAAAATATGGGTCGTGAAGGTTCTGAGAATGCTTATCGCCGGGAGAATTTCTCATCAGCTGTTTGGGCAACTGGCTGTCACCAACCTGCTTGTCCGACAGGTTCTTACTGTCCACGACAAAAAACAAGCGGCGTTTTCAGTTCTCGCTATACTCGTTTTATTCCTGGATACCCGAATGGTATTTTATTTTCATCGTCCTGCAGATTGTAGCACGTGAATCAGATCCGCTTGCGTGGCATTCTATCAATGATAAGTTACCCGGAGGATCGAGCGCTTGCCTTTCAGACAGAACAAAGAATTACGTGCGGGGAAATGACAATATACTTACTATCTTTTGCAGATTTCTTTGAACGATACAATGGTAGGGAGATGACTCGGGAGCGTTGTGACTTGAATCTCTGCCAATCTCGGTTAACCTACTTTTACCGAAGATCGTAAACTCTGCTCTTTAGTAGCCATAAAAAAATATCGTGGAAAGCACGTGGACATAGGGTATGGATTAATTTTCAGCGAGTCGCGTCGACGGCCAGTGCAAAAAATGAGCGTTTAGACGTCCTTGGGGAAGGACCGGTATATCGGCGATGGAAAATTCTCTGGTCGGCTCGATGACGTCCGGCAGTCTAGACGATTATCCGTTTGCAAGGGGATAGAACTGCAGGGCGTCTCGGCGGAGCCTGTGCGGAATCGCTGCCGTTACTCGGCGATATTTGTTTTACTTATGTGCCGCCCGCAGAACATCAGAAGCACTGTCCGTCGTCGAGCCGTATTGATTTCGAGGGAAACTAGCCGGCGGTAATTCAAAACCTCACCGTCCGATTCGTAGTGCCATTCCGCGGAATTGGAACGAGCTTTCCTCCCGTTTGACCTCTCGCTTGCGTGCTCTTCATTCCCGGAACTTCCGCCCATAAAAAGATGTCGGCTCGTGACATCGACCCGTCCCCCTTTTTCTCCGCAAATTTACGCAAAAACGACGCTTCTCGCGCGAATCCAATTTTCATCGCGACGTGCTAGATAAAAGACGTGGTCGTTCATCAGATAAGCCGAACGGATTACCGATCGACCGCCATCTTGAGGTCGAGTTTGCTTTCCGATAAAACTTTATCTACGATTATACACAGGCTATCGTATATCATCGTACGGTCCGATCACACTTGCTGGAGCTTCGGAGTTCGCTGGGGAAAGTCGCACTTTACACGTCTACTTTCCAGGTGTAAACCATTCGAGCCTAATCCTTCGCCATTATCTCCGCGTTCCATCGGAACTTGGATCTTGTTGCATATAATTTTCCTGACAAATTTAACTGTCATCTCGATGAGCAAGCCGCGGATTTCCATAGTCGGTGTCGCCTTTGCTAATACCGTACTGTCATTGTGTTACGTAGGTGTTGCAACATGTCGGAACGTGTTGCTCCAACAAACCACAAGCTTCCTTCTTACCCAGTCGTCTGGGTTTCCTCTTTCGCCCATCTCTCGGGCTTACGAGGACCACATATATCTTCCTTTCGTACTTCCTATACACTCTGAGTCGTATGTATTTCCTTCGCAATCGTGTATATGTGAATAGCTTCTCGATACGGCAACACTAACATTTCTTGTTGCTGGTCCTATCTGTCTACGGCCTTTTTATATCTCGCCATCTCACGAGACCCCACTATACGCATGGGATGAGAAATCACGTTACTCCGTAAAACGTCGCCTTCGTGATTCAACGACGCGTCTCTGCAATACGTCATTGGCTGGCTTAAGTGTGCCTTGGAGTACGTCGACTTACAATGAACACGAAAAGGTTCGTTCTATATTTGACCCTGTGCCACGTGCTGCCAAGACGTATTTTGGCGACCGTCCTGTATCAGGGTGAATCAACTAGTTACGCCGTACTCCACTTTTTTTACCGGCTGCACCGAAGGAGCCAAAACCGGTGACTCGGGTTCGGTTTCTCAACTGGGCACATGTCATGTTTTTAGAGCTTTCTAAATCCTTTCGGAAGGTCGAGTCCCCCGATTTTCTGTTTTCCATTGACTCAACCAAGACGCTCTCATCGTCGCGTGCATTCTTTAATTTCAAAATAAAACCCTCACACGGACATAAATCACTCGTCCGACAAGGTCGTAGTAACGCACATAGGAGTAACGCGACATATCGGGCCGTTTAAACTCTGACGCTAATTAGTCAGAATGCAAGTGACTTCGGAGTGGCAGAATAATTGTGCGTGGTAGAAGTTCGCGCTGCCGAGTAGGACTTTGACTTATTGCGTCGCGCGGAGAATGGAGTAATCGCATCCCGGGGACAACAGAACTATTATGGCAGTTCTTTCTTAACGCGACTTGCGAGATCGGATGTAGCACTTTATTAAGCCAATAAGACAATTACGCTGATTTTCATACGCAGATGGATGCGTCGTTACGTCAACCAGTGTTTGTACAAATGCCGCCAATCTCCCTGTGTCTCTCGCTTTTCAGACCCCACCTCGGTTCAATGTATACAAACATTGCGATGGGACAAAAGGTATGCTCAACGTTGCGTGAAAACACACGACACACAAAATCCATCACAATTCAAGTCCATCTCTCTGTAAGGCATTTCTTCTTAAATCAATCGAATTTCCTACAAAAATGCCGAAATGGGCCAAAAAATACAGCTTCTGACATAACAGTTTTCTATGATGTAATTGAAAATAATTTCTTTGGAATTGTAGCGTCGATCAGTGTGGTAGGTGAAACATTGTTTCCCATGAAAATACATTGAATAGTTCATCGCGGGTACGAAGGACGTGTCGTTGCAGTTGACAAAATACCGCTGACAAAAAAATGCAATTATTTGCACGAAAAGCAGCGCGTGTGCAAAACAACGGGAAACACAAGGAAGTGAAAGGCACACGTATGTAGAGAGACATACGAGGCACGTGTAACGGAGATGAAGGCGCAGTCTGGTCCTATCACGAATAATAGCATATAGCGCCCACATAGCGATGAATAATGTATAGGCCAATGACGCGAAGCATTCAATCGGAAGCTTTTACCTCGACGGAAATACATACGGGCCATAGGCATACGTACATGTCTGTATATACATATCTATATGGGCTCGCTCGCCACGGAAGTGTCAGGAATTTCGCCACGAGGCCAAATCCGGCTGATTTTGGGTGCTGACGGCTCGTCGGCTTTCACTTTTAGAACGTCCATCGACCATCATTTTCTGTGCGGCCGGTGATGTTAAAAATCCGTCTGATGATCGATGGTTAAAAAAGGATGGAGCATCGCGTAGGAACGAGGAATAGCAGGGATTTCCTCAAATTCATGAGTCTTAGTTTTACGTAGCGTAATTGACGATAAAATCACATGATATTCCCGGGGTTACGATCAGGGACCTTTCCGATCTAAAATTACATTTGTTATCAAATCGCATAAAGGTCAGGTCTGAATTATTTAGAGAGAAAATTAATGCAAGTTGACGATTGTTCGTATGGGAAATCGAGTTAAGTTTCTGTCGGCTGAATAAAATTACAGGTTGCTAGCGTCGAGTGTATCGCGTTTCGGTGCTTTAATGAGTTACAAGCTATCTTGGTTTTATAAAGAACAGTGTTAGCGACAGCTGTTTAAAACTTAGTGAAGAAAATGATGCAGGGGTCAGAGGAGACATGTACTATTTATAAACTCGACAATAAAAACAATAGGTTTAAAGACAGGCGCGTGGTAAACATGAGATGCAAATACCAGATTAATGAGAGATACATACATATGTATATGTCGCGTGCAGATTATTTCGTAGCTTTCGTCGGACCGTATTGATATTGCGATTACTTCGGCGAAGCGTGAATTCCATGTCCTCGTGCACGGTTTATCGATTTTCAAGGAATATCTCTACGACGTAATGCACGTACGTTTGTATCCAAAGCCGATGACGCTCGCGTGTAACGAGAGCACTTACGCTCCTGCAATCATTTATTATGCAAGGAATATCCTGTAATTTTCTATTTTTAGTCACGGTCTATAAAAGCGCGTGAACTTTTGTTTTGCCCGGGACTGACTAATCGATGTCTAGTAGAACGGCCCTTTTTCTCGCTCTCGGCGACAGCCTTCGGGACACTCACTACTCCGGAATCCAAGGTGAACTCGTTTCCCTTGCGCTTTGCCATTGTTTACTCGCGCAAACGTAACGCAGTGTCTGGCCGCGTTACGTTAGTCTTTTGTGGACTGCGATTTTCCGACGACAGATCTGAAGGAAAAAGTTGACGGACTGCAAAAACCTCTACCGCAATTTTTTTTCGTCTCTGCTACTCGTTTCAATGTAAGCAGCGTTGGCAGTCGGGGGTATCGGTTTGCGGAAACGTCGCTGAAAACTCGGCAGGTCTGGCAGTTTGAATTTCAAAGTGTGACTCTGCATTTCGACGTCTTACGCGAGACGAAGTCAATGCCTGGCGCGGTCTAAAATAGTCTTTTCGCCTGGACAGGCCCCGGCAAGGACGTGGTCACTTCCGCTGGCGAGAATATTGCCGACTTCTCTCTCGCAAGGTCGAAGTCGATACGCGCCGGCAATTCTCCGGCTTTTTGCCACGCGGCTTGTCCCTCAAATATTTACAGTACTTCCTTGATGAAAACCCTTTTCAAGCGCTTCATAGTAATATTATGAAATTCCTCATACTCGAGTCATCCAAGATGGTTCAAAAAATGATCGAATCTTTCTCCGCTCTGCGCGATGTTCAGGCGGCATATTTTTGAAACCATAAGTTTGAATATGCGGTCGAAAAGACGGGCTTCCAATGGCTTTCATGTCTCTCCCTGACAATCTGTGTTACTGTTACATTCACGAACGTGTATTGGACAGGCACTTTGAGGAATTTCGCAACGTGCATTGCGTGCGTGACATGGGCACATTGCCCGGCGCTCTGCTAATTGAGTCGCCAGTTAATTACACCTTCCTTGTTACACGCGCACGTTAATTACGCACCAAGGATTCTTTGAACTTGCGAACTAGGCTGCAAATAGTATAACCGTCGAATAAACGGAGAAAATTCGCAAGGTTATTGAAAATGTCAATATTCATGACCCAACACCTTTATCAAATTCATATTGAGATAAGACGGAATTATCGTCGAGCTATTTGCGATCTTTGCGTAGTTTTTTCTCGAAATTCGATGTTTTTACTCACAAGTTCTGCAAAGATATGTTCCGCGTAGAGTTCGTGACAGGCCTGGTCAGCTCCACGCGATTAATTACCAGATTAATTAATTCCCGTTGCGGGCAATCAGTGGCGATTATCGAAATCACATGGATAGATTCCGCTAATGCGCTGACCACCGAATCCTGCCATTTACTGCGAAATTTGTGATTGATTGACACAATCGGTGAACGCAGTTCGCGAAGAAAGTGACTAATTGTTATTCCGATCAACGTGTCATTATCCGTGAGACTCGATTATCTCCGATGCTTATCGTTTCGGGAACATGTAGACGTCATTTTCCCCGAACGGCATTTATTACGAACTTGTCATTCCGTTATCTCGAATTTCATATCGTAAGATTTTTATTTTCGGATGGGGTAAGGTAAACGTGTTACAGCCAATCCGACAATCTCGGTAAGTTGGGATGAACCTTCGTGGAATGTACTTGGGGGGTCAATCGATCTTCATTCGTCAACAACTTGTCCCGGCACTAGTCGAATGCGGAAGACTTCCAATTTTCGTCGTCCCTCGACTTATTTACCCGGCCCTCGTCGTCAAGGGGTGAAACGGACGTGCTCCGTCAAACACGTATAGAGTAACTCTCACGGGAGAAGAGAATTGTCCCTTCTTTATTCAGTCAGCGAACTTGTGTCAGTCGTAGGTCGTTCACGTAGGTCTAAGGTCGGTGTCTAACGATCTCCCGAGGCCATGCATTTAATATTCTCGTAATGCGATTTACCGGTAACTCGCCACGATGGAGCTAACTTCTTTTATTTCCTTATTAAATTATCTGTCATTTTTTCACGTCTTCCGCTTAACTCTGTTACTGGACTTTGATCCGTCAAGGGATAATACAAATTTTCCTTGTTCGTTTAATATTAATGATATTTCCCGCACGTGCTTGTGACCCAATTTTACGGACAGTCATTCTTATCTTCAGCATTCGTTTGATTGTGGCAGCCGACGAACGTCTGGTTAATTAGGCCGACAAGATTGCTCTTTGTTGATTCTCGTTGAGGTCTATCGCTGTCTTCAACACATTTTCCATTAAGGCTATAGTGCAAAAAGAGACCACAGCTGTGCCTCAAGTCAGGTATAATTCCGCAGGAAAAGGAACAGATGTGCCTTTCACGGCGATCCATTCCTTTTAAAATTTCATGTACGCTTGGAGATTGGTCGTTACGTATTTGTCATGCTTCCACGCTGAAAGTTATCGCGACAATCAAACGATCTTTCTACTCTTCATTACCGAAAGATTTCATTAAAAAAATAATGCCTGGCATAATGGTGACCACGGTGTAATGGCTTTAAATGGCGTTTATCGATTAAGTTAAAAATGGTAGCGAGAGATTTTCATCATCGTCCGTCCATCTGGCCTGAATCTGTGCTCATTATTAGACGACGCGTTGACCCGGCCACTGGAGCCGTGATAAACCTCATTTCGCCGGCAAATTATTCAATCGTGAAGGGGCCGTCCGCAAACGGTGCTACGCCGACTCGACTTTTAATTGCCGTCCATGAAATTGCCCCTCTAATTACGACTAAGCGATACGCCTTATCGCGCGGCACGATGACAATTAATGCCGCCCTCGGGCGTGGAATCGTCGAAAACCCAGAGAAGTTCCCCCGCGAACTTGTTTCCGACGACGCACAAATTTCCTTCGTTTTACGTTCGTATAATATTCTACAAATTTTCGAATGCACGATGAAATATACAGGGACGAAAATACGTTTTCACGGGCGCGAGTAAATTTGACTAAACTTTTGCCGGTGCTGTTCAACGGCGCGAAACATCTCTCTCGATTCGCATCGACGTAAATTTCTTCGAATTACCCGTACTAGAGGGGAATTTCGCATACGACTGAAATTTATATTGTTTCCCGGGATGGCTGTCGTCGTGAATCACACGACCAGCTCTGCGTACGTACGAGTGCATTCCCGTGTAATGGATTACGTCCGCGGCTTTCGCAGTCTGAACAATGCGTGACGTAAATTTACACGCACCTTGATGCTTCCGTTAGGAGCGTATTGTCTCCTCATGCGTGTAATCATGACGAGCCTGCTTTCGTCAGAGCAAAATTACAGGCCTTTTATCTTCCCCTCCTTACGGTATATCTCTGTTTACAAGTACCGACCTCGCTCCTGACCTCGCCATATTTTTATCGTCATTAAGTCGATGCACGGGCCATTTATGCAAATTGCTTTTGCGTAGTACGTTGTAATATCACGTTCTTAAATGCACACGAATTAAGATTCCCTACGCTTCAAGCATACCTAAGTCCATAATTACAGCTTTGGGAAAACAGGTGAATCTGCGTTACAAAATTCGGTGTTTGTCGATAAACATGTCATTTTACCAACGTATGATTATACTTTGTTTTTATACTTTGTTCTACGTCGGTAGGGGTACTACTATTTACGGGTCATTATTAGTAGGATTTTATCATTGATAACCCCCCAAGCGTGACCCATTTTTGCTTGTCCTTTTCGCTATAAACATTCGAAAAGCCTAGAATTCCTAGCTGTCGACTACGATGTCCGTGTTCATTGATTATACGTTCCTTAGCCTGTGCTCATTGATTGCGTCTACTTATTCCTGCTCGTCCTTCGTTATGTGATGAAGAAGTTGGCCGACAACTCGTCACGAGCCATATTTTTATCTACCCTCCGCGTCGCCAGGTAATGACAGACTTTCGTGGAGACATAATTTCCTTAAACGCTAGAGAATCTGCCGTCGTAATGACAAAGCGGGGTGATTGACAATCCAAGTGGAAATTGACCGCTTTCGGCCCTTCCGGTTAACCGCGAATACCATCGTTTGACTGTTGCCTTCCCCTGATGTGACGTTAAACCGTGTCCTCGACATATTTATCGGGCACTCGACGAACCAAGTACATGCGCTCTCGTTCCGCGTATGACCGTGGAGCGACGTTTACGCGAAATTGTCTTTCCGTCTTGACGATGAAGATTAGGAACCGTTATCGGCTATTTACTTTTGCTTAGCCGCCTGATAAACATCGCTAGAGAACAAACGGTATACGCGGAAGAAACTGCACGAAAAACAAGGAATCCTCGAGCGTGTATAATTTAAATAATGAATCATAAACCTGTCCAACAATCAGGGATTGTCGGATGATAAACATGAAAGCCGATAAACGCGGGGCTTTATGTTGATCTTTGAGTGGTCTTTGTTTTTTCAGATTTTTGTGTTCCGCTCGAGATAGTGGTACAATATTCGGGGGAACATGAACGATGTACACTCAGTATGGGAGGTCTGGAAATATGTACGTGTCTAGACAGGAATACTCGGAAAGAATTCGATAAATGTTTCGAGCGTAGATGCAGTTTCGCGGTGGGCCAGATTTTCCGCGGAATCGATGGCTTTCGAATAAATATAAACGATGCATGAAAATATCGATGCTTTCCGTTTGACACGTTACCTGTTGCTATATTATTTTGGTGATTAAGTGCAGCTGCACCGACCAAGCGTATCCTACTTCCACGAGTGTATTCGCCAGCGGGTGAGATCTCCGTCTGAGTTCTAAGAATAAAGGCATTTGCATAGCTGAGCTCCTCGGAAAATACCGGCTGCTATTTTTTCTAATTAGTCGAAATTGTTATCGAGTGAATCATCGAACGGCATATCCCCGGGCAATACGTCAGCCGACTCGACGTATTGGACTGATGTCAACTGTGTTTCAAGGAGCGGTAAAAACGTTGGCGAATCGAATATGCTATTTTCCCCGGGACATTCATCACCAGCGAGATTTTACCCATTTGCTCGACAGTCCAATGACGTTACCGCCTGTCCGTTGCGCGTAACGGACTTCACGTTGGAATTCCTCATGACAGAATTTCCTTTACTCCATTTCTCTAGCTACGACATTCATGCTTTTTTCCCGGCTTTAGAAAATAAGTTGGAGCATTATCGGTGTATCGATTTTGTGATTATGTTTGGAAAGTGTCAGGTCGGAAGTGTTATAGTCTATAGTTTTACCTTTCCATCTGTAGACATTGCCATTTGACCCTTAAGAACGGGTGTTTACTAGCTGTCGGTTTACCGAACGGGTTTCGTGCCGAGGACCTTGAACCTCTATCGCGACAACAAGCACGAAGAAAGTTACGGCTAGTTCGATTCGGAGCGAGCGTCGATGGACTTGCGTGGCATAAATCAAAATCGCGGATCATTGTCGTCATTCCTCGGCGCTACGCACACGACGAATCAGCAAAGCATCAATCTTTCTCGGTCTCCTCAACATGGTATATTAAATTAACGGTGCACGTAATAAGTATGCAGGAATGGATGTCGTTGGGTAACAGTATTATTAAGATAATGAGATCAAGCTACGTGACTGTTGATAAAAAAAAAGTGCTGAAAAAGTACGAAACCCAAGCGGAAAATGGAACGTGATCAAGTCGCGGAAAAATAGGAAGTTATTTCCACCGGCCACTGACCGGTTTGTTATTATTGACAGTCTCGAATTACGGAAACAAGTGGACGTATTTGCGAGCATCCAGACCCGTGATTCGTACGATGACTCGGCATTTTTTTGGGACATTAACGTCAAGGTTTCTCAGGGTTTTCTATCAACCGAGCCTGTCGATCGTTGCTTGAGCTAGAAATACCGTAAAATCCACACGACCATCACATCTCGAGCAGAAATTAGCAAACGACAGTGGGCTTTTATTTGCGTTCCACCGATCGATCTCGCCGTCCGTCGCGCCACACGGAGAGATCAATAAACACGCCTTGCGCGTTTTAAAACTAGATGCTATTTTCTTTGTCTGCGCACTTCCGTCCCCGGGGAGCATTGGACACATCTCTTGGTTGGTGCGTGGGTCGTCCCCGATTAGGAGAGCGACGTAACAAGAAAACCCTTCGGTCGCGAATTCCTTCCTTTTTCCGCGTCAGTTCACCTCGATCGAATGGGTTCCTTCTTATCGCAGTACGCAGGCATTTCGCTCGGGGTGAATTTTCGTGCTGTCGCACAGGTGCGCTAGAAAGGTGCTACATGGAATGGTGATTTCAAGCTTGCTGTGCTAGATGCATGCAAATAGGCGTCCACGAGTCGACATCGCACTTAATTGCCAGTTGCGAGGTGTGCCACGTGCAACGTCCTCGTCGTCGTCGTGTCTCCTCCCTCGAATGAATACGACGACGCTGCTTGGTTTATTTGCGTTTCATTGTAATCTGAGTTCATTCTCCTTTTCCTCAGCCCCCACTTCCTCTCTTTATCGTCTCGCGTGCGAATGAATGGACCGTCCTATATGTGTGACGCCCGCTCATTTATAGGTATATAACGGCGGTAGTCGGCGGTCGCTCATCGCGAACCGTTTCGGTCTAACACTCTCGAAGAAACGGACCTCCTCCCGGTCGATTGACGCCACTCAAAATTACTCACACGTACGCGTCAGTCCCGTTGGACGTGTTCGTCAGTCCTGTTCCTATCTTCTCCGAAATGTTCCGCCCGCGCGCCACGTTCCCCAGCGCTCGAAAAGCCAGAAAATTATTTTTCACGTTGGTGCTTTTCCGGGGAACACAAATATCTTGGAGAAAGTTAATAGTACGAGTGTTTTGTATTTCTCTGAAAAGTCAGTGTAATCCGATACACACGCAGTAGGAAAGTCATTTACAAACCGTAGGCTGCGAAAGTTTCCCCTGGAAGCAATAGGACGAGCAAGCCAAACGTGATTGTCATACCTACCCTGATCAACAAACAAGCGAGGTTACTGAAAATTTAATGACGAGCGAAAGTGCACTTTACGGCGCACGAGCCTTGTATATTTCCTCTGTGGCCAGTGTTTCTTGGACAGCGTAAAAGCGTCCTAGATTGTTTTGAAAATAATTTACCTGGCGTGTGGCCGTTGCAGGTGGATAAAGGAAGGGTCTAATTAACTTGGGTGAAAGGAAACAGCAGCCCTTGTTATTTAAAGATAAACCTATTATTTATGAAACTTTCGTTTGTCATAAACATTGAGCTGTTGGTCAGACGCGACACAGATGCATATTTTATTTCCCATTCCGTATCTTTATGAATCTGGAGTCTTTCATGTCGTCGCCCGTGGGACGAAATTGGAAGTCGCGTGACAGACCTACAAGTCGCCGAATACGCGTCATGCACATCGCCGCGGCTAACAACCGTTTCTATTTTCGTCAGGGATTCTATTGTTAGACGCGCACAGCGGACGACTGCCCTTAAAAATTGGACGGTTTCCTCGACGAGCACGGCTCGTCCTGATAAGATTACGCCGCGTGTTTACGAGTGCATTCTCGAACCTTGCACTCTCGTATGCATATGTGGCTCTTTCGCAGGCGCGAGAAGCCGAATAGGAAATGCCCCCGGTCAGTCCTCGTAAATAAACCGTGTGTACGTGCCGCGAGAATGGCTGTTTGCAACATTTTACGGACGATAATAGTCGAGTTCACGACCCCGTTGAACGAACGCTATGGATTTTCCACCGTAGCCTACATCTCGAACCTTCGAATACCTTTCAGGAGGAAACCTTCGACTTTCAACCGAGTCCATTGTGCCTTTTCACCACGAAATACTTTGCCAACTCGGACGCATGGGAGACGATTTTGTATGCGCGAGAACGTTTATCGATTGCCTCAAATGTGCGGTCAGCAAAGAAATGTGCGCGGTCGAAAGATTTATAAGCCCTTAGCTGAAGCCATTGAAGCCTTACAAGTAATCTCATGATACCTAAACAGGAAGATATAAGAGGTTTTCCACTCTGACCGCTTTCTTTTATGCAGCGATTTGACGGTGGTTCTTTTTGGGTTTCAGGTAGTGCGTCCATCGAGCAGAAAAACGGAAATGGCAATGCCAAGGGCAATAAAACGAACAACAACGGGGTCGAGGCTAACAGGAACGAGGAACAGAATGGCGGCGTTGATGCTAAAGGTCAGGCGAAGAAGAAACCAAACGCACCTGGAGGTGGCCCTCTGTTGCAACAAGCGTAAGTCAGATATTTTCTGCTTACTGTTTATAATGACGTACCGCGTAGACACGGTGCGAAGGAAAATTCGTTTACCTCCAGCTGTGATTAATTCGCGCTGTATAATCGACACGTTGGCGGTAGACGATCGACAAATCGAGCTATCTTATAATAGACGTTCTTTGTAAACAATGGTTGCATCACCGATCGTTACTCATTCAGCCGCAGGAATGAAAATAACTTCCGAGTCCACGCTTCTAATGTTATGCTGCCCGTTTTATCTCACTATCGTCGCTGTTTTTCTCTTGGTTAGCATATTTTTTGTATCACTAAAAGCGATTGTAGATAACTTTTCGCGCGCTTGCAATCAGCTCATAATATTATAGAAAAAAATGTTGAGGAAAAATTGCTATCTCGGTGACTTGGAAATAATATTTGTTTTTCAAATCGTGGCGTCAGTAGTCTAATGCATGTTTTTCCGTGAAAACAAGTGACATTCTCAAGTGGCAGGATTAATGGTCCGCTTCTTTTTCTCCCCAGAGAGATATCTACCAGCCAGTTGGACTTCTTCAAGATGCTCGACGAAAAAATCGAGAATGTGAGTCAACGATCTTTAAATATCTTTCTTTTGCATGAACTTCAGTAAATCTTTTTGGTTAAACAATTCGCTATGCGATTAACACATACCGTTCTTTGGGCAATAAATAAGACCAGGAGTCGAAAGGAATCTTGTCTCATAAATACGTAGTGTTTTGTTATACTACAGTTTCTCTTTCCACGTAGTTATCGTTATCCAAGGCAATGTATATTCCAGGGTCCGGACTACGACGAGAGCCTGGACACGACGGCGAGGGCTGAACGGATATCGAGTCTTCTACGTCGCTGGGAATTGGCCAGCATGACGTGGTCCAGCGTTTCTGATTTGAACAGCGGTGTATCTCCCTCGGCATTAAAGGGCCGTACCAGCGACCTCAGTACTTCGCGTCAGAGTTTGAGCGCGAAGGACCGAGAGGGGATGCGAAACATCATTGGCGGTCGACCGGAGAGCGCGCCTATATTCATGAGGAATGCCAATCGCGTGGATGGTTTGCAGGAAACTCATTGTGCGTCGCCGAAGATGCCTCGGCACGTGTTGGAGTCGATCACTCAGAGTCCTACGCAGAGCCTCAAGAACTCCACCCCTCCAGGCACATCGCCGACCAGTTTGCGCTACCAAGACAGCTACAAAGACTGCAACGTCGGCCAAAGTGCTTCGAAGATCACAAAAGCCTCGTACGGCCCATCGAATCCCGTAAACGGCGAGTACGTGACCCAGCAGTCCCTTTACCGCGAGCAGTTTCTTCAACAGACCGGCATCATCACCGTTCCCGCTCAATACTCGGCAGGCTCGCCTGGTGGCAACGTCCTCAGAGACAGCCCATACGTCCAGCAGTACCAGATCGGTAGCCCCCAGCATTTCGCAGCTCCCCGAAAACGAGGATTCAACGCTGCACAGATGACGTGACCGGGCTGGCCGCGAACGACGAGATAAGACTGAGCGCTCGCGAGCACGAGCCACCAAAATACGAGCACTATTTCAGAACAGAGATAAGTTACCATTCCTCTAGGAAGCAATGCCGTTGAGAGGCACGAAGGTTTCTTGGAGAGGAAGAGGATGATCAGTGGAGGGGCTGGGGATCAGGGAGAATGGATTTATGTACGGTAATAAAGTCCGCAGGACGCATTATCCTCGGTGTTCCTAAGAATTACGTACTTTGAATCTTCCTCCTGATGTGTGATCTTCTGAGTGGGTCTCGGACGGCCTGCCGGACGATCACGACGGAAGGCCTAAGACTACGTCATCATTATGCTGCTAACTACTTTCGAACGAAAGAGAAAGACAGAGGGAGAAGAGTCGGAACTTCGTGTAATTTGTGCATACGACGAGAGACTTGTTTATCAAGCGCCAAACGCCAACCGAGCAACCCGAATGCCGCAGTTCGAGAATAGCCTCGATGAAAAAATACTCTGCTCTTCGTGATCACGTTACATCTGTAAAAAAATGCGTGTCGATGTGCATATGATACTATTTCCTTCGTCCGCCTCTTCTCTTTTTCTAATCGGTGGTGTATCGTCGTACCCAATAATTCAACGTATATCCCCGAGGTGAGAACATGCGAGCGCGTACTACGCTGCTGCATTTCTTTTATATAATTGTATTAGCCTGATTTTCGAGGATATGTAGATATATACGTAAGGGAGGTTTCGGCAAAACTCGAACCGTCGGTTATCAGTCGTGAAATCAATTTCAACACCTATCATATCCTGAACGGGAACGAGTTCTCTTTAACGCGCTAAATTTTATGATATAGAAATTATTTTTATATTTATCGCATTTACCGATCGTTTCTCCGATTACTACGAATCCTAAAATCGCTGAAACACTTTACGTATATGTATATATATTTATATATATATATGTATATGTAACTATGTATGTATGTATCTGAGCGAACAAAGATAAATCAGCCTTAGAAATCATGATTATACCGTGTATAGATTTGCTGTATGTATTGTATCGATACTTTTAACTCAACGTGATGACTGTATATTTATATGTTGACCATGTTCAGAGTTAACGATATATATAGTTGATGATGAGAGTTTTATATTTCATGTTATGATATGCTCTATACTGTAGGAAACACCCAATCGAATCCGCTGCATCACTGTCGAACTGTGACTATATACATTTTATTCCGTTGAATGATCTGTTTTTTTTTTTATAAATAAATTCACAATTTCTCCCCAAACTTACCATTTCATACGTTACCTGTGCCATCTATGAGAAGTTCGTAATGTTTCTTTGAATTATATTTCCATGCTTTCATGAAAACGTTTGATCCTCTGTATGATAATTTCTTGTTGTTAAGTAAGTTTATTAACTTTCGTAAATAAATTTTTGAACAACTGACGTGTACTTTCCGGATTTCGCCAGTCTTACTCTTGTACGATTTCTTCTACATTTGTACTGTCTTTTCAGCATGTTCCTCTTATTTCGACACGTGTAGCAATATGACTACAAGGTAAATTGTACGAGGAACTTCACGAATCGGATTAATATACGACGATTGAATTATAAAACGTTTAGCGTCATGAAACATGATGATTATCCAGAGGAACAGCAACCCAACAGACGGACGTAATTGCATTTGACAATCTGCTAACAAGATTTTGGTGGCCTGGAATCCCTACGATACGCATGTAATCGCATTTATTTGTAGTGCACACGTGTACAAGTTGTTCGCAGCATTTCCCGTCGGAGTATTTCTCCTCTACAAATGACTAAATGTATTTTCAATAGGAGAATAGTAACGCTACCAATAGATTATGATCTCATAAGACAGGTACGCATGAAATGTATCTTCAATGAAGCATTCCTTCCTTTTTCCGCGTCAGTTGGTTACAAAGGATTGTAAATACTTGAATGTCACCTAAGTGTTGTTATAAGAGCACATAAATACGTCGTCGGTGAATAAAGGTGATATAAATCACCTTTAAATGTTTCTTAAAATTTATGTACTTCGACGACGACACGTGGGGTTAAAATTTGGAATACAGCGCCACCTGGCACTAGGTTTCTGCAAGATGGCTGCTTCTGTCAAACACAAGTTGGACTGACACGGTTATTTCTTACAGAATAATTTAAAGTACGACGTGCTGACAGGAACGCTGTACTTGATTTCATCCGTATGTGATCGTAAGAAAAAATGTATTATTTCTTTCACCAAATACCCTTTGACATATTTCTGGGCGTGGCACTATCTAATTACAAATCAAACGTTGTTAGGTCATGTTCTACAATTAAGTTTCTCTATCGTCACGCTTTTTTTCGTTTGTAAAGGACAATTATTGCATGTCTACAACTAGCTTTTAAAATTGATTAACCAGATTCGTATAACGTCATATCTGTATTTACTTTAACAGAAATTGAGGTTAGGACAGATTACGAATGTCTATGTGTCAAACTATCAGTTGTCCTGTATTCCATAAGTCTGCAAGTGCATTCTTCTAGCACTTGAATTTTTTAGTTTATAACCTTAAATGGCACTGACTTCATTTCTTTGATTTTCATTCAAGCTCGTCACTACGTCACAAATGTGGAAAACTAGTCAACAAGAAGCAATGTCTATTCAGTGGGAGTAAATAAATTTAGTGATACTCAATATAAGCATGGAGAAAAGAGGGAGTGCTGAACTTTTGAATGCAGAACAGAACAACTCTAAAAATGCCAGCTCCGATTCCCTCAATTCGGACAGCAAAAGCAGTTCCCTTAATTCTAAAATGGGTCACGAATCGGTAAGAAATAGAATCATTTTACAAGCATTTAAGGATGTAATCTAGAACTATGTGCATTTTATTCCATGCTGGTCACTTGGTATCTTAGGAAAGTTGGGAAAAAGCATCACACTCAAAGAGCTTTTCTACAACAAGCTCATCTTCTTCTGATAATAACATTGTCTCTGCTTTAGAAACTAAAAAAGATAATCAAGTAAAAGTGAGTCTGTAGGAACTAAGCACATTGAATTTCACTGACATGCATAGGATCACATTTCTACTGATTTCCTCAAAACATGAAACATTTTTCATGTTCATACACACTAGTATCTGTTGTAATATATGTCACTCTTTATTTTTAATAGAGCTTATCTGGAACTGACACAGGGCCCCCACTGTTAAATGGAGAAAGAGTGCAGGGAATTGCTCATGAAGTGACTTATTTGTGTCCTTACTCAGGACCAGCAGCAGGAGTGCTTAGTGTAACAAATTATAAACTTCACTTTCGTAGTGTCGACCGCGAAACGCCTTATATTATTGAAGTGCCACTAGGTGCTGTAAGTCGAATCGAGAAAGTCGGTGGTGCCTCGAGTAGAGGAGAAAACGCTTATGGAATTGAAGTGTTTTGTAAGGACATGAGGAATGTTAAATTCGCTCACAAACAGGAGAATCATTCCAGGCGCGGCATCTTTGAGAAGCTTCAACAATATTCCTTTCCCCTGTCCCATAAATTGCCCCTCTTCGCGTTTGAATATTCCGAGACGTTCCCAGAAAATGGGTGGAACGTGTACGAGCCAATCGCCGAGTTGAAAAGAATGGTAATTCATTTATTAAATATAAAGAAACGCAATGTTGGCATTCGCGGATAATTTATCAGCAGCACGGTTCAATTCATTTTAGGGTGTTAATAACGACATGTGGAAAATTTCCAAGATCAACGATACATATTCCGTATGTGATAGTTATCCGGCCGTTTGGGCCGTCCCTGCTGCTGCAACTGATGAAGATTTACATGCATCCGCTGCATTTAGGAGCAGAGGTAGGTTGCCTGTGCTTTCTTGGATTCATCCCGAGAGCCAAGCAACGATAACTCGCTGCGCACAACCACTGGTGGGTGTTGGCGGAAAGCGAAGTCGTGAAGACGAACGATACGTCCAGTTGATTATGGACGCAAATGCACAAAGCCACAAATTATTTATAATGGACGCCCGTCCGATGCCCAACGCGATAGCGAATAAAGCGAGAGGCGGTGGCTATGAAAGTGAAGATGCTTATCAAAACGCAGAGCTTGTGTTTCTTGATATTCATAACATTCACGTTATGAGGGAAAGCCTTAGAAAATTAAAAGGTAATAGGCCGTCCAAAGACAAAGTACAGTATCCGTTTGGAAATACAACTTCAGTTCACGAACCCCTCAAACTTTATTTCAGAATTTTGTTTTCCAAATATCGACGAAACCAGATGGTTATCAGGTATAGAGTCGACTGTTTGGCTTAAACATATTAAGCTCGTTTTAGCGGGTGCGGCTAAAATTGTAGATAAAGTCGAAAATCATAAAACTTCTGTGTTAGTACACTGTTCTGACGGATGGGACAGAACAGCACAGGTAATCTTTAATTTATCATCGTGTGAAATAGTCTCTGAGAGTGACAAGTCTTATATACAAATTTCTTGCAGCTGACAACTCTTGCCATGTTAATGTTAGACCCATATTATCGGACAATTAAGGGATTTGAAGTTCTAATTGAAAAAGAATGGCTTAGTTTCGGGCATAAATTTCAACAGGTCAGTTCCCACGTGAAATATTATCGGATTTTTATACAAGCAGATTTAAGATATTTATACGGAATACGATATTTTAGAGGATCGGTCATGGCGATGAACATCACAGCGACCCCGATAGGTCACCTGTATTTTTACAATTCATAGACTGTGTCTGGCAGATCACTCGACAATTTCCCAATGCATTTCAGTTTAATGAACATTTTCTGATTACGATACTCGACCATTTATACTCCTGTAGATTCGGAACGTTTTTGTTTAGCAGGTAAATAGTAGTTTACACAATTGTTGATATCAGACAGGTAAGATATGAGCTGTAGCTTCTTCAAACATTTTAGTGAACGTGAGAGAGTGCAGGAACAGGTAAAGCAGAGGACAGTTTCATTATGGTCTTACACGAATAGCCAATTACCACTTTACCAGAATCCTCTATATTGGGCCGGGCCCAATCATCAGATTGTACTCATGCCCATCGCTAGCATGAGGTACATCAAGCCATGGAAAAGTCTGTACTGTAGGTGGAATCCCAGCATGAGACAACAGGTTCGTTGCAACATTTGTAAACATTAGTTCCTTAAATGGCTATATCTTTTTATTGTTTGTTTATTTACACTTTTAAAATAACATTTCTAATAGTACGTAGAATTGTTCAACTACTCCCGTAGAAATAAAGACTATGTTTCACAATTTATATTCAAGGATCCCGTTTACCAGCGAACGAGGGAACTTCTAGTCTTGAAAGAGCAGCTCGAGAAGCAACTTGAAGAAGGACGACGCGAGCAGGCCTCTCGAGCAAATCGATCTCTCACCTCACCGGCGCCTCCCAGGATACATTCCCCGGTTCACTCATAGCACCAGGAGAGAATTTCGATTAACGTCAAATGATCTGTAGTTTTGTAAATGAGCCTTACGCTTACTCCTTCCATTGAAGCCAGTGTATAAGATATCCTTGACTGAACTCGCATTGCTCTGTACAAAATGCTCCTCGATAAAACAATGTTTACGACACGTGTGCCCATCTGTGACGCAAATTCTCGAACAGCATGGCTGATATGCCCCGCGATCGGTGGTCCCAAACGAGCATCGATGTAAAGATTATAAAAATAAGCTATATTACATTTTCATACAATTTAAATAAGGAGATTAAAAGCACGTGTAGCAGGACATGATAATCTTATTGAGGATTTATCTCAGACGCCAACACAGTACCACTACGGATCTCGATAAATACTCTTCTGAGTCATCCTTCTTCTGCCTATCCTTATTTTTTTTTGCTAAGTCCATTCGTAAGCATTCGCATTAGTAACACATATGGAGTTTCCATCATCAAAGAAAGCACATACGCGCAGAAATAACTGCACATCAGGTTACCCATAAACATTGCGCCCTAAATAGAGATAGAACATTATTATACGTGTAGTTTATTTTTTCCGGCGACCGTCGTCAGAATTACGGATACTTACATCATATAGGAAATCCACGCGCGCAGCACCGTCGCTGTTTAAAAATACTGAGTTTATGATAAAAGGATTTATAAGGTAAGCACAATACGTCATTCTGCTAAGAGGTATCCATCCTTTAAACGAAAGGATTTCGTTTATAATACCTATAATGAAAAGTACGTTTTTATCCAATTGCAAATATGTGGGGAACCGTTAATATGCGGGATTGTATGCCCTAAGTAACGGACTAACCTCCATGATGAGTACAACACGCAATCAACAACCAGGCTATACCGACAGCCCACACAGTCCTGCTTAAGGAAACGTAAACAGCAGACAGGGTTAGAGAGAGGTACCTCTCGTAAATACCAAACAGTACCAAAAGGTTACAGGAACTGCCAAAGCACCACAGTGCCGCTACGGTTCTCTACAATTAATTATCATTTGTTTAAATTTTCAATAGCATTGACACTAATTATTCAATTCTGTATCATAAATAATGGTTTTTACGATGCTCAATGAATGAAAACGTTTGTCATACCTTCTTCAAAATCAGATTGTTGTTTAATTTGACGATGATATAAGCCGTTATTATCCCAATAATGTAGGGTCCAATTCTAGTCCATGGTGGATCGTAGAGGACGTCGAGCAGTTTATACTGAAGATCCAAACTAGGAAAAACGCGGATAAAGTCCATTACGAATTTTCTACAGTGATGCGTTATTATTTTTCTTAATGACGATTACTTACGTTGGAACGTATTCATAAATATACGAAATGTAAGCAGTGATCGCTAATGACCCGGCTAACATTATAACGAGAATAGCGGTAGCTAAGTTGAAGTATCTGAAATGGATTTTCGGGATGAGTACAAATTAGATATATATGAATTTTCATATAGTCGAATAAAAGCTTACATGGTGGACAGGATTAATAGAAAATTGCCAATTATGAAAAATTGCATATCGTTGGAGAGGTACCAGCTCCAAGACAGGCACTGGAAGAAAGTAATTGACATTGAAATTACAATGTACGTTAGTCGCAATGTATTTTTAAAGATTAATTCGTACCATTGACTCTCTACCGAAAAGATTGTTTATGTACAAAATATTTCTCCACCAATACTTTGCGCAGACATCGTGCGGTCTCTCGGTCATATAGAACTGCGAAGTTTTGCTATACCAGCCGTAGTTTAATTCCGCAATGCCTACCGTTAGCATGTAGGCTGGGGTCAGTCTTAAAACATTTGAATAATACCAAGTTAGATTCTGAAGTTGATGGACAGGTGATCAAAGGTGAACGATCGCAGAATTGGTCTCACCTAATGAATCTTTTGAATAAGACAGCTAAAAATTCCATGACCTTGTTGCAGTAATTGACGGGCCTGTGTTCGGTTTTACCTTTCTGTGCCTTGAAAAACAGGTAGGCCACTAAAAATCCACTGAGGAAGAAGAAGGTGTCGACGGATAATGTCGAGTTGCTGATGATCTGAGCACTGATGCCTTCGGCCATTCTCCATCCGAGGGGTTTGTTTTCTGAAGTTTTAGTTGATGATTAGAACTGCCGAATTAGCAAATTATATTTCCCAAATACTTCTCACTGACCAGTATAATCGCTCATGTAGAAAATCGTATGTATCATAACAATCCAGACCATTCCGAGGAATCTTAATCCATGAATGACGGGTATCGAGTCAGCTCCGAGTTTCGTATCGAACAGCATTTTCGTGTTTGTGTAAATGGAAAAGCACATGATAATCTTTCCAAATCGACTTTCCTGCGGGGGTTCTGACAATGCAGCCTCCGCATTCTCAGTCATCATCTTTACGCCTTTATAACATATTTTTTCAGCTAAATGATACACATTGATCCTCGACTTATAGATATTTAAGAATCAACTTTTCTTACGAGCTATCGATTGTCGTCTTATTAACATTATTATTTTGTTCTTAAGAAAGCAAACGTTTGATGATAATCACAATTCTAACTTACCATTGTGGCCACCTGATTTGGTATTTTCGGAAGTGTACATTTTTTCCTTAGCTCTCAGATACTTTTGGTGCACGAATACATCGTAAGTAGTCCCTATCAACATCGCCGCCAAGGTGAGGACCAGTACCAGTCTACAATACGTAGAGGGACGGTGAACAGTAGAAGAATTATTACATCACCGGTTAAAGATTAGGGTAAATTAAAATTCCTCGTGAATAGCAATCACTTTGACGTCGGCGAATTTTTTTCACGTACCCAAGGATAAAAAATTTCCCGGTTAGAAGCCATTGGTGATCATCTTGAAGGTCCCTGACTTCGACCAGTTTAAAGTCCGCGGAGTATAAATCACTCATCAGCAAGATCCTTTCGCGAAATATTTTATTCAATATCAAACTGAGTTCCCTAACGGAGCAAGAGGCTGGCAGGCATAGTCCAAGGGTTACTAAATCCTGATGAAAAAAAGGCCCATAACACATAAGTATGTATCCCTATTTCCATTTCATGTATATTTAACTATACACTCGGCTAGGGAAAAAAAGGCTAGCGGACGTATGTACCGGGAACGATTACGTGCGCAGAACGCTGCAAGAGAATTCCAGTAGGTTTATGGCAAGTGTTCTACATGCGAGAAGTATTGCAACATTGTGCCGCGCGAAAGGCATTAGTCGTCCAAAGTTGTACCTCGTTAGGCAGCCTAATGTGATACTGCAGGGTGCTGTTGTGTCGAAAATGAGCGGCGAAGTAATTCACTGCGTACGGAGGAAACTCTTCTTCTGGGTTCCGGTACAGGCTGTCATTAAGCAGTGTCTTTTTGTTTATCATCAAAGGCGATCGATTCGTACTGTCCATGCATCCACTCTTGCTGCCCAGCCAATAATTATTCCCGTAAATGAATCCCGGCTTCGGTTTTCCACTGAAGTCGAGCACTTTAACATAAAATACCTTACTGAGCACGTGAATTTCTCTTTGAGGAAAACTAGCGCTTTGCGGCGTCGCAATTTCCCTCGCAGCGAATGCAGAGAAGAATTTTATTGAATTCAACGCGACTTTCTTCCTTCGCAGGAAACAAGAATGCGTGATTAAAATCGATAATGCAAGGAAAGATCATTGCTGAAGCCGAATTAATGTTTTCCCGATTGGGATCGCGAGGTACCGGAGAATTATCTGTCATAGTTTTAGGATTCTTAGGCTATATTGGACGGCTAGAAGGAAAGAAAAGGCAATGGAATACGCGCCTATGGCGCTTGTCTTTCCTCGTGCCGCAAACGCATCGTGCGCAGGCACGAAACTAGTTTCTTGTGTAACTCGATGAAAGTCAGTCCTCATTGGGGCGCCCCTACGAAAAATCATTCACCTGACACAATCGAAGTGCATAATCGGCTTGTGCGGTATAACCGTTACACAATGCACCGCGGGGTGAACGGGCACGCGTCAAACACGAGTTATAAAAGCTTCGCTGGAAAATTGCCTTAGCGACTCGGCCTCTTCGATTGTTCGTACCAGCTAAACGATCGTGTCAACATCGTTAACCGTTTGCGATTATCTAAGCGAACGTTTTTTTCGAGGGAGAAACACGGTTTATGGGTCCTTGACTATCTGCAAAGTTACATTGTGTAGCCAGCAGATTCTACATTCTTAAGGTCTCAGCGAAATTGACAATTGGTCGCCGAGAAAAGCAGGATATCAGGGGAAATAATACGAACTTTTTAAGGCCCAGAGTAGGCGACTGTCCACCCCGTTCCGGAAGTTCTCCAGCTCGCGTTGACATCTTGTAGAGTTAAGAAGATCAGCGTTGACAGCCAACGCGTAAGCCGGCAGTGTTTGTTGAATCGTTTTCGTATCGGTGATCGCCTGTACTTGCGACAAAGCAATTAAAAAATAAGCGAATATTATCATCGCGATACTCATCTTCCTCTTGATTATGAAACAGAAGGACGGAGATGTGAGTCTTTTCTTAATTTCTTCTGCGACCCTTAAAGTTCAAGATTCACAGGATGTTGAGCTACTTCGGATGTTGAGTTTTTCCTTCGATGTTCTCCCTCGGTAGTCAACTAATTTATTCCCAACGTTCGTCAGGTGCAGAACGTTGGTACCCCTCGATGGCACATGCAGAATCTTGCAGCTGACGATGTCTCCTTTGCTCGGGGTTACAATCTCGACTCTACCCTTAGTCGAGTATCATATTTGCTGGTTAACACTTATTCCGCAGAGACCGCAATGCGTATCTTCCCGAAGAATAGAGGAAACCAAGGGAACACCAGGTGCTCGACGTTTCCAAGTCCCGGCTTCTCTGTTAGTGGCGAGCGTACGGAAGAAGCGGAAAGTTTTCAACGCGGCAAGTAGCACCGACCGTCGAGATCAGACGACCATCACGAGAGGACTGCCGGTGTCGGAGAAGTTGTCGCAGAATCCGAGTGAAAAGCATCGGGCGCGGGGCTCGTCGCCGGCTAGACCATCGTCGTCGTAGAGTAAGCCGGGCTAGACCCCACCATGTGCCCGTTATCTACATATTATTTGCGTAATCCGACCTCGCCGGACCCACCGTGTCCTGGGATGAACGGTCCACGAGAAATGGTCGTCGATGGATGATCGTCCCCCCGGACTCTGGCATCTCAGTCAGATTTTCGAGCGTCCATCGGATCATAAATCATGCTCTGCCAACCCCCCCGGCCAACGTCATAGCAAAATAAATAATCCATCCGGCGAATTCACGCTTTTACATGTGTAAACGAATGTTAAAACAATCAAATTGTATGCTCATCCGTCTCAAGTGTTTTTCTGCGTAAAGCAAAGGATAATCGGAATACGATTTTCGGGGGTTTTTCGAGACGGCAACATGTTTTGCTCGCGCGTGCACGCATGTCATGCATAATACGATATTCAAATTACGCACGCGTCTTATCTGTTAAAAAATGTTGAGAAAGACGCGCTTAGATCTGGTAAGGCGTCAATCAGGAATATTTATAACGGGGGGTCTCCGTTGCCGTAATAATGGAACCATCACCTTCTCTTTTTCGAAGAGAGAATGTTTACCTTGAAAAACCCATTCAGCAACAAAGGCTCCTACAATGTCAAAAGTATTTTTACGAAAAATCTCAGCTGGCTGGGTTGTCCTCGTAGGACTTGTCTTCTCGTCAAAAGACTCGAAATATCCCGAAAATGTGAATTTGAATGGTGGCAATTGATGACGAAGGTGCCCCTAGCTGGTTCGACAAAACCGATTTGATTTTAATAAATATCACGGTACGTAAAAATGTTTTCAGGCGAATCTTCAAAAGACATTCATTACCATTGGCTGCCGCATATTCAGCAAGGTCAACGTACTCATACGCAAATGTCTAGGAAACCCCCTGACTTTAATGAATTACACGTCTTATTAAATCGATGTTTCATTTCTCAACGCCCCGGGCTCTGGCGAGAGAAAAAAAATTCTCAGTCGGAAGACACACGGTTCCGTAGCGTATAATAGAAATCAGTTGGTAATGAATGAGAAAGGATTTGCGAATTGCAACCGTGCAGTTATTATGTCACAGGTCAGCGTATAAGCGAGATACATAAAACCCGCTATGCGTAACAGCGCACCATAAAGCCTGCCCGCCTCCCCTCTATATTCCCTATGTCGTGTATGCGTTTCTTATGCAATCGGTTTTCACCTTTTCTCCTTTTCCTTCGTTTTCCCTTTCTCCCTTGAACGTGCCAAAAAAGGCACCTTTCGGACAATTGACCTGTCGGCTACCACTTGGCATAACACCATTTTTATTTGCATACGTTATTAACAGCGGTCCAAGTTTTTTCGGGCCAGTGTTTCCTACGGGCTGAGATAGAAAAGTGGGGACCTATAGGCCGTTGAATCTTTAGGTTTTTCGGACGTTAAGGCGCTAAACGTGACGAATGAGACGGTGAACCTTGCCGAATGGACAGCTCGATGGTAATTGACCGTTGAACAAACTCACTAAACCTCCTGCACTCCGCCGTAAATATGAATTTATGCCCCCTTGATCGGCGCCTATGAATAATTCATAAACAAAATTCGCACGCAGTACTTAATTACAAGAGTTATAAAACTGTAGTCATATATTCCGCTTGCTGAACTTACGGGAATTGACTGTCCATTCGGAAATGTATATATTTTAGTGTCTGTCTATCTATTAAAAACACTGAATTTTGGAGGTGCAAGTTGCAGTTGCATGCGATCAGTTTCCCGCAGCGCGCGACGGCTTTGATATCGGCTAGCGCGGGTAAACCGATAGTCGAGGAGAAGCTAGGAGCCTTTCACCGAAAACTCGTTGACTGGTAAGTCGTGCGGCGCGATTGGCCGGCGGTTCGTTGGCACGAACCAAGGGTGACTCGCGTTTGTTTTCAGTCAGCGAGGAATCGCATCGTGAAAGCGTTCGGGCGATCGTGTAACGCGCGATCTACGCAGCCGCCTAATGTTATGTATCGGTATCTCCAAACGGACGTTACGTCACGGCCGGGGATCTGCCCCAAACGGGAGAAAGTCCTCGACTTCCGCTTCTCTCGGTGGCACGCATTGCTACGACCTTCCGGTTTTCGAAGGAGAGCAAAACGGCTCCTGCCGCCGTTCACCGCCCCTCCCCACTCTTGTCCCTTCTACCCGGGACGCATTATTATGTCGATTATGCAATTGCATAAGATCCATAACATCGCGAAATTGTGTAATAGCGCTCTAATAATTCTTACGTCATATCGCCCGGACACGTAATGATCCTTTTTCACTAATTCATGCGATTTCTTAACGTCCGCGAAAGCCGCGCAGATTTTATGTCTTTACGCATAAAACGTAGCCGCCGTGTCGATATATTTCTACTAAAATTCGAGGAAAATAACTGAGCGGCGCGCGTTACACACGCCGGGTCGAATGGGAAAATCGAAATGAATTGCATAAACATTTCTAATTGGTCAAAGATCCCGCGGCATCGGAGAACGACCTTGTCGGATTACAGTGCCCCATGCGCTTGGTAAACTCGCGGCTTTCATAATCCCGATTGAGGTGCTTTCAAAATAAAGCCGAAAATTTCTATTCCCATCAATACGTGAATGCACATGAAACACGCTATTCGTCGATAATGGGCAACATAAATTTTGCCAATCTTGTCGCACGTGCAATGATGGCACATGTAAATGCTATATAAATCGCTTGGTGATGCGATTAGAAGGAAAGGTGATCGACGCGTGTATTTGATGGATTTCTCAACTGTTGTCTACTGGGACAAGGTCAGCCACCTTCGCGTCTCTGTGAAACGTCCAGCTTGCGTTCAGTATCTTTCCACGTTTTCTGGCGATAGGCCGAAATAAAATTTGACGTGCAACTAGCCTTGTCCTCGGCGGAAGACAAGTCAAGGCCGTGTCGAAGAGAATTTCACTCGACCATCTTGCAAATGCCGTGACGGTGCATTATTCACGGTCGGACGCAACCGATGCCCTATTATATTAATGTTGCTTTTCGAAGTCCCACTTTCCGTGTAGTAGTCATGGCGCGTATAAAATACCGCGATAAAGGTAGTTCCAATAGGAAAAGGGGAAGGAATATTGGCAATAAAGTAGAGATCAATAAAAACCAGTCTGACTTTGAAGGTGTTATTATCAGCACATGGAAGTTTCTTATCCATTTCAGAAAATAAGGTTTCGACAAAATATGTCAACAATCGTAAATTAAATAGAACAGCGCGAGAATCTTCGCGGTCGCTCTTCCTGTAGGTGGCTGGTTCCGCGAAGACCCGATGTCGGGTTTCGCAAATAAAACTGACGTCTATAATACAATCGATAATACGAGTCTGCCGTGGCGAACAGAAGAGCCGTATCTCCGCTCTTTCGGGAGCCTTCGGGCAATGTCACTGGAATTTCGCATTTTCATTTTCCCGGAGCCCGGAGATGCGGCTGTTCTCGTCGTTCACGATAGATAGCAATAACGCGCTCTTATTACAATATCGTAAAATATCACAACATCAATATCTGTCGGGCGCCGTAATTTACAAAAGACCATCGATCGCCTTTTCGTGAGAACATTCGCGAGGGAACGTAATGGTCGAAGATCGAAACGAAAGTTCATACGGCGCGTTAGGTGGGCACAGTTTACAATGGTTTACACAGAGTCATCGATTCTTACGAGACTGTCAATAGCTGCAGAACGTGTCAACAGTCGTCTCTCTCAGTCACATTTTCGGCCGTCACGAGCAGGACTTTTAAACATCCCGACGTGCCAAACGTTTCTTTTGTATGTCTTTCGCTATTTTACCTGACGTCAGGGGCCCTGAATGGCCACGTTCCTCCGCGAATGTCTTCAACAGTGACTTAGATCCGAGCGTATCGTAGCAAAATAAACAAAATACATCGGCTAATCTCTAGATGCAATCACGATGTATAAAATGAAAAGTAGAGGGAATTGTCCGTGCGCTTCACGGAAAGTTGGTCAATAAATTAAACTCACGACGATCCGAAATTACGCGCTTCATATAAATAAGAACTCGGGGATATATTCGACGATAACGGACAGTTCCGGCGCACACATTCACGCGCGTTCCTTTATTCCTCGGGCAACGGATTCCTCCGAACTAGGAAGTCGTTCGTAAAGAATTTTCGGCGAACAGCAGGCAAATGCACTGATTAATTGGAGTCAGAGGAAAGTACGAAAAATACTGGATTATAATCAGATAAACAAAATGTCAATTTGTCAAGGCTAAGGGGACGAATAGCGTACAAGTAGATTCTATGGAACTCAATACTGCTAAAACACATGCGTTATGCACTCGCAAAACTTAAATGAATTTTAACTACGTTCTTTACATCCTAATGTTTGATTATGAGAAAATTGATTGAGTTTCAGTAACGCGAGTAGTGAACTTTGTTAATCAGATTCGTTGTTCAAAAAGGAGTGCTCTGAATTCCTGTAAAGATATGCCTTGTAGAAAAATTGCTATGGTTTTATAAGAAAAACCAGAAGTAATTAGAGGTAATAAAGTTCAAATAATAAGTCGAAAGCAAGTGTTTATAATACTATTGTCTCGTTGGATTAGGCTAAAGTAATGAAACGAAAGTTTATGCCATTTAATAAGAATCGGCATTTAATGGAGACGAAAGTTGCAACTAAATGGGAAACGCATGGAGCTTTCGGGGTAACAGAAAGGAACGAAAACTTGTAGGATCAATGATAATAATTTTGAAGTGAATGGTTATATAATCACCGACACGTGGGGCTTTAGGGGACAAATTCTATAAAGTATCCCGTGGCACTGGAAGTATTTGTAGTTCTCCTCGACATTTCTGGCTCGTCTGTACAAAGTCCTGTCGTACCTTTCTTGCGCACGCATAATTAACCACGTCACACACACGCACACACATACATAGCCGTACACACCTCGATACAGCGTCACACTATACACTAGTGATTACGAATAAATCGAATACGGAGAAAATGTTCCTTTTTTTATAACACCAGGCTTTTAACTACGTAACAATTACTACCGCTCTATGTACAAATTCCTATTGAGTATCCGATTACACCAACCGTGAAAACAAACACGTTTATCGCAAAAACCTCGACAAAAATACAATTTCTCAGAACGAATGAGCGACGAAAGTAACGTAGTTTCAAGTCTAAGGGGAATTCAGCCTCAAGCAAATCATGTGGCACTTTGTCGGTGATTTTTGTCCCACCAAAGAAGCAAATATGTGTAACTTACTTCGTGCCGCCGGATCTATTTTACATTACAAAAATTGTAACTGGTAGCTCAAACTTGTTGCTTCAAGAAATTCCACGGCTTTTTATACTATCATAAATATTTCATAAACTGTAACAATATGTGGCAGTAACGATTTTTTTTATTATTTATCCCGTAATATACATAAGAAAGCAGTATAGTCGTAAAGGCTGCCTGGTGGGACAAGGTCTGATTTGAATCGTAAATTAAGAAGCAGATCGTCGAAAATATTCGAACGTACCGTAACGGAAGAAAAGTTTGTATTCGCGTAATAAGTATAAGATACACGAAACACTGTAAAGCGGAGTAAAATTGTACGAAATGACGAAGTCGACTGTAAAGTCAGAGTTGTAAAAAAAGAAAGAATATTTGTAAGAAGAATACATAAATATGAAAACTATACAAAATGTGTTTTGTCCGTGAGGTTTTCGCCCTTAGTCGTAACCTGTTGTATATAATAATAAATATGCACGTCAGCGATCTCACTTTCTTTTTCCGATGTCAACTTTATTCCGCTTTATAGTAAGTCCTACCCTAATCGCGACGAAGGAACCGTTGATAGAAATAGGAGAATAAGCGTTGGTGCACGCGCATTATTCGGCATTAGTTAACATTTATATAAGTTTCATTGGGCCTTCACCGCATGTCGTATCTTTCGATAATACTTTATACAGCTATACTGCCTTGTTTGAAACATTTTTAGTCTCTCGGATAAGCTTTACGAACTAAACGCTCCACGTCTCTGAAGCACGCGAATCGACATCAATCATTGTGCTTCGGTTTCATGGAAGAAAATAAGAGTACTCCATTGAAAATTATTGTTCTAAGCACGCCCACATCAAGTTTCGTACAGATCAACGTTGTCATTTTCCTTGCCCCTTTCCAAACGGTTCCGCTTTATCCTCGATTCGAGCTTAACATCTTTATAGCGTCCTTTATACTACTGTGAGCAATATTCGTCAACTACACTTTCGATCAGAAATTTCACATCATCGTGGCTTCGTATGGGACAGGACAAACTTGTCGTACGAATTTAGTTCGGTCAATCTAACGATAGTGTAGCGACCTATTACCCTCTCATTGTGTTTATAATAAATTAACATGTATTTTCAATGTCAAATGTCTGAGGACTGCGAAGCAGAAACGAACGAGGGGCAAGTTTAATATCATAATCAATTTAGATACGAGTACTGGGCGCTGAATCTTGTCGCGTTTGGTTGCCTCCTCGGCTCGACGAATATCTCCTCCGAGGTGACGTTTTTTTTTCATCCACTTCTCCCAACTACCGAGGCTCGTAGGCCTCGTAGACGAGCTCTGGCACCAGGGCCAGCGAAAACGTGGCGCTGGGTTGTCTCGTGTACTGCCGTCTCGACACATTGGTCTCGTGTTACCTATTATTCTCTTCCATCACGACCTGCTTGAACACACCAGCGGGCATTTGGCTTTTCACTTCGTGACTGCCAAGAGCTGTCGTTCCGTCTTTCGCGATGAAAAGCTGGAGCCCCGATGCTGCCAAGATACATTACAATGAAACTGAGGTATGGAAAAAGTATTTGTGTGATTTACAATGGTGGTGTAACATACTTTCAGCACTCTCAAGATCTGACTGTTCTAAATTCGTCGCTTTTAGCAATTCGTCGATCAAGGAATCTGGATTTGGCCTTGTAACTTCAACCCTGCAGAGAATCGAATTTCCCGAGCTATCTTCAGCCTTTTTCCTTCGTTCCATTGCTGCCTTGGCACGATCCAAGGATCCCGTCTCGCTAAGACCAGAGCCACTGGAAGGATTTCTGTCAAGTAAATGAAAGATCGGTTTAAATTCTGATTGGATTATTACGATATTTTTACTGCAGCTGTACGAATACGAATGGCTTAGAGAACGAAGCGTGCGTACGGAACATTTTCAATATGCACATAAATATCAGCTGCTTCACTTACAAATTCTTGACCATGTACTGACTTACATTATTTACAAATGCCTGACTGTGTACTGACTTATACTACTTACAAATGCCTGAGCATTTACTGACTTATACTACTTCCAAAATGCCCGATCATGCAATGACGTATACTACATACAAATGCCTGTAGCCCAAACTTTGAGAATATTTTTCGCACATTATATTTACGAATCAACAAATCCCCAGATAATCCAAAATTTTCACATTTTCATGTCGCAGATCGCTAAATGTATTTTAACGATTTCCAATGGCATTTTTAACGTATCTACACGTTGTATATTTATTAGATACTTACTATGTACCTATTACGTACACTATATACGTACCATATGTATAATATACGTACTCACATGTACTATATACCATATATGTAATAAACGTATTTTGACACATTTTCTAATGCATTTTCAATGTATTTTACCGTATTTAAAGGCATTTTAACGTACTTCAACGTATCTTCATGCAGATTCAAGGGATTTTAACGTATTTTACCGTATTTTAACGCATTGTAATGCATTTGCAACGTGTTTCAACATATTTTAATCCATTTCTAAATATTATAACCTATTTCAACACATTTTAATCCATTTTCTCATATTCTAAGCATCTTCAACGCATTATAATGTATTCTTAACGTACTCTAATGTATTTTCACAGACCATTGACGTATCTTAACACATTTTCACGCAGCATAACACATTCTTAACCCACTTTAAAATATTTTAACGCACTATACCGCATACTTAACCCATTATAACACATTTTAACGCAATTTAATTTATTATCACGCACTATTCACGTGTTTTAACATATTTTAATGCATTATAACTCACTCTTAACGCATTTTAATACACTTTCACGCTCCATGATGCATTCTCAACCCGTTTTAACACAAATTAACGCACTATAACGCATTCTTAACGTAATTTTAACGCATTTGAAAGTGTTTAAACGCATTTTATCGCATTTCAACGCATTTTAACGTGGTTAAACGCATTTTCAACGCATTTGAAAGTATTTTGATGCATTTTTAACCTATTTTATCGTATTTCAAAGCATTTTCATGCATTTTTAATGTATTTTATCGTATTTCAACGCATTTTAATTGATTTTAATGCATTCTTAACGCATTTTATCGTATTTCAACGCATTTTAATGGATTTTAATGCATTCTTAACGTATTTTATCGTATTTCAACGCATTTTAATGGATTTTAATGCATTTTTAACGTATTTTATCTTATTTCAACGCATTTTAATGGATTTTAATGCATTCTTAACGTATTTTATCGTATTTCAACGCATTTTAATGGATTTTAATGCATTCTTAACGTATTTTATCGTATTTCAACGCATTTTAATGGATTTTAATGTTATTTTAATGCATTCTTAACGTATTTTATCGTATTTCAACGCATTTTAATGGATTTTAATGCATTTTTAACGTATTTTATCGTATTTCAACGCATTTTAATGGATTTTAATGCATTTTTAACGTATTTTATCTTATTTCAACGCATTTTAATGGATTTTAATGCATTCTTAACGTATTTTATCGTATTTCAACGCATTTTAATGGATTTTAATGCATTCTTAACGTATTTTATCGTATTTCAACGCATTTTAATGGATTTTAATGTTATTTTAATGCATTCTTAACGTATTTTATCGTATTTCAACGCATTTTAATGGATTTTAATGTTATTTTAATGTATTTTATCGTATTTCAACGCATTTTAATGGATTTTAATGTTATTTTAATGTATTTTATCGTATTTCAACGCATTTTAATGGATTTTAATGCATTTTTAACGTATTTTAACGTATTTCAACGCATTTTAATGGATTTTAATGCATTCTTAACGTATTTTATCGTATTTCAACGCATTTTAATGCATTCTTAACGTATTTTATCGTATTTCAACGCATTTTAATGGGTTTTAATGCATTTTTAACGTATTTTAACGTATTTCAACGCATTTTAATGGATTTTAATGCATTTTTAACGTATATTATCGTATTTCAACGCATTTTAATGGATTTTAATGCATTTTTAACGTATATTATCGTATTTCAACGCATTTTAATGGATTTTAATGCTATTTTAACGTATTTTATCGTATTTCAACGCATTTTAATGCATTTTTAACGTATATTATCGTATTTCAACGCATTTTAATGGATTTTAATGCATTTTTAACGTATTTTATCGTATTTCAACGCATTTTAAGGGATTTTAAAGCATTTTTAACGTATATTATCGTATTTCAACGCATTTTAATGGATTTTAATGCATTTTTAACGTATTTTATCGTATTTCAACGCATTTTAATGGATTTTAATGCTATTTTAACGTATTTTATCGTATTTCAACACATTTTAATGGATTTTAATGCATTTTTAACGTATTTTATCGTATTTCTACGCATTTTAATGGATTTTAATGCATTTTTAACGTATATTATCGCATTTCAACGCATTTTAATGGATTTTAATGCATTTTTAACGTATTTTATCGCATTTCAACGCATTTTAATGGATTTTAATGCATTTTTTATTGTAATTGTAATTGTAATTACAATTGGCGAGGTTCAGCTAAAGCTGAATTACAACCTGACCGTACATGTCTAACTTAATAACTATGTTCTTAATAACTATATATTGTATAAAATAAAATAATTGTATGATAACTGTATTACTCAATAGACTGACTCAGGAAACTAAATGGTGTAGTTTAGGAAATTAGAAATTCGAGCGTATGTAATCTGCTGCCGACGATTTGAAGGATGAGAATGATTTTTAACGTATATTATCGCATTTCAACGCATTTTAATGGATTTTAATGCATTTTTAACGTATATTATCGTATTTCAACGCATTTTAATGGATTTTAATGCATTTTTAACGTATATTATCCTATTTCAACGCATTTTAATGGATTTTAATGCTATTTTAACGTATTTTATCGTATTTCAACGCATTTTAATGCATTTTTAACGTATATTATCGTATTTCAACGCATTTTAATGGATTTTAATGCATTTTTAACGTATTTTATCGTATTTCAACGCATTTTAATGGATTTTAATGCATTTTTCGCGTATTTTATCGTATTTAAACGCATATTAATGGATTTTAATGCATTTTTCGCGTATTTTATCGTATTTCAACGCATTTTAATGGATTTTAATGCATTCTTAACGCATTTTATCGTATTTCAACGCATTTTAATGGATTTTAATGCATTCTTAACGCATTTTATCGTATTTCAACGCATTTTAATGGATTTTAATGCTAATTTCAGTTTCTTTAATTTCTTCGGCTAATATAGTAGTTTTTTCTGCTAGTATAGTAGTTTTTTTCTGTTAGTATAGTAGTTTTTTCTGGTAGTATAGTAGTTTTTTCTGCTAGTATAGTAGTTTTTTCTGGTAGTGTAGTAGTTTTTTTTTCTAGTATAGTAGTTTTTCTAGTAGTATAGTAGTTTTTTCAGCTAGTATAGTAGTTTTTTTCGGCTAGTATAGTAGTTTTTTTCTGTTAGTATAGTAGTTTTTTCTGGTAGTATAGTAGTTTTTCTGGTAGTATAGTAGTTTTTTCAGCTAGTATAATAGTTTTTTTCGGCTAGTATAGTAGTTTTTTTTCTGTTAGTATAGTAGTTTTTTCTGGTAGTATAGTAGTTTTATCGGCTAGTATAGTAGTTTTTTCTGGCTAGTATAGTAGTTTTTTCTGTTAGTATAGTAGTATAAAAAAACTACTATACTAGCCGGGAAAAACTACTATACTAGCAAAAAAAACTACTATACTAGCAGAAAAAACTACTATACTACCAGAAAAAAACTACTATACTAGCAGAAAAAACTACTATACTAACAGAAAAAAACTACTATACTAGCCGAAAAAAACTACTATACTAGCTGAAAAAACTACTATACTACCAGAAAAACTACTATACTAGCAAAAAAAACTACTATACTACCAGAAAAAACTACTATACTAGCAGAAAAAACTACTATATTAGCCGAAAAAATTAAAGAAACTGAAATTAGCATTAAAATCCATTAAAATGCGTTGAAATACGATAAAATACGTTAAAAATGCATTAAAATCCATTAAAATGCGTTGAAATACGATAAAATACGTTAAAAATGCATTAAAATCCATTAAAATGCGTTGAAATACGATAAAATGCGTTAAGAATGCATTAAAATCCATTAAAATGCGTTGAAATACGATAAAATACGTTAAGAATGCATTAAAATCCATTAAAATGCGTTGAAATACGTTAAAATACGTTAAAAATGCATTAAAATCCATTAAAATGCGTTGAAATACGTTAAAATACGTTAAAAATGCATTAAAATCCATTAAAATGCGTAGAAATACGTTAAAATACGTTAAAAATGCATTAAAATCCATTAAAATGCGTTGAAATACGATAAAATACGTTAAAAATGCATTAAAATCCATTAAAATGCGTTGAAATACGATAAAATACATTAAAATAACATTAAAATCCATTAAAATGCGTTGAAATACGATAAAATACGTTAAGAATGCATTAAAATCCATTAAAATGCGTTGAAATACGATAAAATACGTTAAAAATGCATTAAAATCCATTAAAATGCGTTGAAATACGTTAAAATACGTTAAAAATGCATTAGAATCCATTAAAATGCGTTGAAATAGGTTAAAATATGTTAAAAATGCATAAGAAATCCATTAAAATGCGTTGAAATACGATAAAATGCGTTAAGAATGCATTAGAATCCATTAAAATGCGTTGAAATAGGTTAAAATATGTTAAAAATGCATTAAAATCCATTAAAATGCGTTGAAATACGTTAAAATACGTTAAAAATGCATTAAAATCCATTAAAATGCGTTGAAATACGTTAAAATACGTTAAAAATGCATTAAAATCCATTAAAATGCGTTGAAATACGATAAAATACGTTAAAAATGCATTAAAATCCATTAAAATGCGTTGAAATACGTTAAAATACGTTAAAAATGCATTAGAATCCATTAAAATGCGTTGAAATAGGTTAAAATATGTTAAAAATGCATAAGAAATCCATTAAAATGCGTTGAAATACGATAAAATGCGTTAAGAATGCATTAAAATCCATTAAAATGCGTTGAAATACGTTAAAATACGTTAAAAATGCATTAAAATCCATTAAAATGCGTTGAAATACGTTAAAATACGTTAAAAATGCATTAAAATCCATTAAAATGCGTAGAAATACGTTAAAATACGTTAAAAATGCATTAGAATCCATTAAAATGCGTTGAAATAGGTTAAAATATGTTAAAAATGCATTAAAATCCATTAAAATGCGTTGAAATACGATAAAATGCGTTAAGAATGCATTAAAATCCATTAAAATGCGTTGAAATACGATAAAATACGTTAAAAATGCATTAAAATCCATTAAAATGCGTTGAAATACGATAAAATACATTAAAATAACATTAAAATCCATTAAAATGCGTTGAAATACGATAAAATACGTTAAGAATGCATTAAAATCCATTAAAATGCGTTGAAATACGATAAAATACGTTAAAAATGCATTAAAATCCATTAAAATGCGTTGAAATACGATAAAATACGTTAAGAATGCATTAAAATCCATTAAAATGCGTTGATATGCGATAAAATACGTTAAGAATGCATTAAAATCCATTAAAATGCGTTGAAATACGATGAAATACGTTAAAAATGCATTAAAATCCGTTAAATGGCGTATATATATATATATATATATATATATATATATATATATATATATAACATACGTACCGTATACCTCATATATATATATAATACTTATATAGTACATATACATTAAAGTGCGTTAAGAATGCGTTATAATGCGTCAAATTGTGTTAAAGTACGTCAACATTGCGTGAAAGTAAATGAATGTGCATTAAGTGCATTAAAATGCGTTGAAAATGCGTTGAATTAGGTTAAATTATTTAGGAATATATTAAAATGTGTTGAAATAGGTTAGAACACGTTGAAATACGTTGAAAATGCACTGAAGTGTTTTAAAAACGGGTTAAAATACATTGAGAATGATTTGAAATGCTTTAAGATACATTCAAATACAATGTACCAGTACGTCAAGCATTTATAAGTAGTACCCGTCAATATGTGGTCAGGCATTTGTACGCAAATTCAGTTAGCCAGACTGCCCATCGTTCTCGGTCCATTTTTGAAAGATACTTAAATTTCTAGACATAATATTTATACTCGTGCGTTGTAACGTATCGTACAGCGTTTTCGCAAGCAATAATATGAGTGGAAGATACGACTAGAAGATTTGACACTCTGAACGTTCAAATATTAAGCGAAAAAAGTGTACTGGTCGCGTGTAAAGAAGTGTATTTGCTAGCGCATTGCATCCATGCGACTTAGCTCTACGTAGGATGAATAAATTGTACCAAAGGTGACGAAATTAGTGCGCCTCAAAATATTTGCAATGGCAAGCAGCGACAGTTCAAGCACCAATTTTACGTGATAAGTGGACAGTATTCATATTTTGCGTGTCTAAGACAAGAGGAAAGCGTTTTGAGAGATACAAGTGCAAAGGAGGTACAGCAAACTACTCATGTGACAAAATGAAACTGTCCGTAATTGTGTTTGTTCTATGTCATGTACGTGGGGTATTTGGCAAGCAGAATGTTTGGCGGAAAGCTGAGGGACAGGATGGGTGACATTAAGAAAAGAAGCATGGACTGACGGTGGGGTAACGCTGTTACGGCGCTGCGTGCTCGACGGCGCGACTTCCGGTACCCCTAAGGAGGATTCCTCGGAGTCCGCTGGGCTGGTGGCGACCGTGGCTAGTTTGCCCCCCGCCCCGTCCAGTAATTTCCGGTGGCCGCCGCCAATACCCCTGTAAGGATTCATAAAGCCATCCATACTCAGAGCAATAGCCTACTTCTTTTCGTATGTTCTCTCCCGTTTTCCTATCGCGTTTATGTATACATTATGGGGTTCATCATACACAATTCACCATCACACATAGACAAGAGTCTTTCAAGCAATGAAGCTCAAACGAAATTTATCGCCAATATTCATTATCCCAATAATGCATTCACCTTTACCCAAGGAACCGTTTTCACCAGATGTGTCATTTAGAACTAATTTGTATGTTAGTTAAAAAAAGTAACATATATTGACACGTATGCACTAGACGATTGTATAAAGTTTTGTGAAGATAATTATCTACATACAAATAGTGTCAGTAATACATTACTTAGTCCTTAAAGCGTCGAGTCAATTACCCCTACTCCGTACAGACAGTGGAAAATTTGAAACCAAAATAGGAAACAGATAATGGAAAAGGTATTGAAGAAACATTTGCAGGAGATATAATTGGTTTGTAAGTTTTGCTTTCTCCAAGAAAAATGTACTGACGTCCTAACAAATAGTCAGGCTGAAGCCACTAATTGTCCACCGCAGTGAAGCTTCTGCAAACAGCAATAAAGCCGCGTTAGACGCATGGAATGGTCGGATAATTCGATTGAACTCATGGAGGATAGTGAAGCGCGGAATTTTTCCGAGGAGCCAGTGCTCGTTTTCCTCGAAAGCAAAGCTTCGCGCAAGCATCCAATCGATCGATAAAAATGAGCGTTAGCACGGATGGCCGGAGAAGTGAGTTTGATCGCTGTGAATTATGCCTGAGATTGTAAGGGGGGTTTTGCATTTTGCGAGGCAAAAAGCGCGCGTCGTTTCGCAAAGAGAATCTCGTTTCGTTTGGTTTCTGAGAATGATGGAACCTACCTGTGGGTTTGAGCCGTCGTTGCGGCACGTAGCGAGGCTCTGGGGTTATCGGGCCTGTGGAGGGGATCGGGGGAGGACACGGCCCTAGCCTGTTCGGCCAATCGCAAAACCGGGCTTGTCTTGCCCTTCTCGATACAGTCGCAGGTCTTGGAGACGCTGCGCCAGCTCGACTGGCCGATCCGCGGTTTCGCGAGGGCTGCATTGCTTTGGAGATTGTCGCTCTGTCGTCCGTTGGACCCGAGGGTCTCGAAATCGTCTCCCTCGTGGTTTCTGCGCGAGCGTCGCGGCATATCGTGCGGCCCGGGCACCCGGAAGAGGCCCGGGCCGCCGACTTCCGCGTATTTCTCGTCACTGCGGCCCATCGGTCCGCCACCGTTTCTCACTTGCGAACCCTCGTCCCGGGCCCTCGAGCGGCGCAGGATCACCCCGTCATCCATGACGCTCGTCGACATCGTCCTTGTCGTCCTCGTCCCTGTCCCCGTCCCGTCCTGCGGCGATTCCGCTATCGTCGTCTCCCCTCGTCTACCTCGCGAGGAGAGAGGACTGCACGCGGACCAGAACCGGTTTCGCGGGTCCGTCGGAATGAGGGAAGATGTAGGAGGGTAGTTTCGATCGGTACGCACGTCGCGTTCGTTCGTCTCGTGATTCAGAGGATTTTGGGATGGATGGGGAATACGCGGAGCCCATACCGGCCAGGAGGGTGACCTATAAAGATCACAACACAAATGTTGAAGCATGCAAAATCATAAAAATTGATTTGAAAAGTTAATTAAAAAAAAAGGGGGGCAAAGAAAAGTCGAAAGATCGAGGACAGAATTGAGAGTTTATTGAAAGGAGCAAGAAAACAATAGAAAGTAAATTGATACGTTCTGTACTTGAGTAGACGCTAGAGGTAATGTCAATTTCATCGATATATTTTTCGTTCGTTTGTTCGGTGTTTGTAAGAAATATTTTGGCGATCGTCTAAATAAGTAGACGGACGTGGGAAATTAAAAATATCGATGCTAAGCCAGGGATTTACCATGTTAACGCACCTAAGCGTTACGCAAGATCGTTCAGCATATAAACAGCAGCTTTCGTAAACGAGTAAGATAAGTATAGATTTTACGAGAGAGGAGCAGAGAGTAGCGAAGCAAACTGCAACGCCGGAAGTAATGAACCAAGAGGTTAGTGACTGGCGTTAGTAAATTCATTCACTGATTTTGTAACGATAATGGCTTTTAGTTTGTCATTAGCGTTAGTAAGAGTATGTGTGGCAATTGTTCCATTCCCCTCACGATTCGTCGGCATTCAGCAAATTATTTTTAGATTCGAACGGTTATACTTCACTTTTGTTCAAACTGAGCATGCTTGTTTTTTCTGCCTCATTAATTACATCGGCCTATCGAATTCCTCGCTGATACGCAAGAAACAGGCGTACTGGTGCGAGATTAAAGCTAGCAGAATTAGGAAGCGAATATCTGGAAATTATTTTCGGAGGTTGGGCAAACGATTCCCACCGAGAAGCATACTGGGGAAGAGTGTTAAATTTGCTCATGAGAAAGAATCATCAAATTCTACTGCTTCCAAAAAGATTCACAGTTCTACAATACTTAGCGTACCACAAGGATAGGCGAATAAATAAGAAAACCTTTCAATATTAATTCAAAAATAAACCAGGAGAGTACGTTGATTACTGATGACCTCCCCGGGTCAAACAAGGTATTCGTTTATCGGAAAATTCAATTTAATATTAATTCGTTCTCTGGTATATGAGGTACAGGAGATTGAGAAGAATTCCCCCTACAGATATTCTCCAACGTCCGTCGCCTTACCTGATATGCCCACTGTCACCGCTACTACTTTGTCTACTGTGCTGGCTGTGAGAATTCAAGGAGCCGTATCCAGAGCCCTTGCTGAGCTGACTGGTGTTGCTGCTATTCCGGGAATGACCGGATTCCGTGTGCGCTTCTGTCAAAGTTTCAACTGGAAGAGCCGAAGGAACGATTTCGCTAAGGGTCATCGGGTCGTAAGACTCGGTACCGCTGAGCAACTCTGTAAATAAAATTTACTTAGTTAACAGACTCTTCTAAGGTGACCCCCATAGATGAGTGTAAAGACGTTGTTGAAGGCAAAGCTTACCGGAGGTTAGGAGTGCGGGCCTCTTTTTAGGAAGACTACCGAAGCCGCTGCTGGCGCTGGCTATACTTCCGGCCAACGAACCACTGGAGACGTAATCGTCCCGGTTGCTTCGAGTTTCCGGCCCGGTCACCTCGTCCGCCGTGACTCCAGGAACACCCGGTACACCGGGAACGGCCAACTGCGTTTGTTTCAACGACGGGGAAGGTCTGTGAAAATAATTAGCCTCAGTTTCACCATCGCAAGATCCAGGAAAATATTATTTCCCTGTAATGCGCATCGTTATTGTTCATGATCAATCGTCTGGAACGTTGTGGACCTTTGAAGGGCGGGGTAGGTGTGTCAGCGAGATCGTTACGAGTCCTTTGATATTTCACGTTCCATCGCGAACAGTGCACTCTGCGTACTTACTGTCGTATGATTATTACCGTCGCGTGTCCCGTATCTGTCGGCTGAGCGTCACATGGTGGGAGAATTATTTATTCAACGACCAACGGACGACAGTTCTCGACGGAAATCGATGAGGGTAAGGAGGATGTTCAAGGGGTCAATGTGTTCTTACACTTTAAAGAGAATATCTCCGGAGAGCATGTTCATCTTGATGGCGACCCTGAGCATGGAATTATCCTGGCGATGTCTCGCGTCGTATCCCTCTAGGAGACACCTCCTTCGGCAGAGACCAGCTCCTGCGAATTCGGCGAGGTTCAGGTCGGTGAAGCCGAGCTTCTGGAAGGACCTGCCTCCTTTCAATTCCTGCGAGGACAAAGTAACGGCCCGGTAAATACGAGAACCCGTATAGATGGAACAAGTTCGTGGAGGAGAAAAGTTTAGCGCAGGGAGAACGATTCGATCTTACGAGGAAATTACTTTTCGTCTCACCTTTCTCACGGATATCCTTAAAATGCATGGATCTAGGACTCCGGTGGACGCGTTGGCGCTCATCTTACAGAGAAACTCGAACTTGGCGTTCCACCTCACCGTGTGCTCCTGCACTTCCTCCCTAAAAAGAAAGCAAAAGTTATACTTCCGTGAGAAATCGGTAATTACTGCCAGCCGACGTTCGATTTTCTCCATTAGGTATTCAAAACAATAGCGCGGCAACTCTTGTTTTCCCACATATTTGCGGCCAACCGTCACGTGCATCGCGAGCTCGTAATTCCTTTGTCTCCGTGACGAATCAAGTGTACGCGATAACCGACGAGTCTTTATCAAACCCTTAGCCGAGCAGTCTTATTAATAAAACATTCCCGCCGAGAGCCAGCGTTCTATGTTTCCGGCGAGGAAGTTTCCGCTTAACACCCACGTCCGACTATCCGATGTCTAGACTCACGACTGTAAGCGAACCGTGTTACAAAAATAGTGAAACGTAAGATAAGATCCGACAATGACCCGAATAATACGCGCCTGACTAACAACCATCATATAAAAAAAATGTATGAAAATACATGAGATGGGAGCGATGAAAACGAAGGGGAAACGTAGTATTCCCTCATGGCCAATGATAAAATGGGGGGAAAGGTTGACAGAGGAGAAAAACAAAGTGGTCCTCTGAGGATATTGTGTCGTGACATGTCCCCTCTAAACGGCGATAATCGTTATCCTTCTGATGACAAACGCGCGAAAGAATGTGCCATGCGAATCTCGAAAACATAATACAAGTCAAACTATCATCAATGCCAGTGTCACGCTGGTCTCGACCGCCAGTTACAGGTCACCTTTAACGAGATTATCTGGCTTACCCGCGTTCTGCATAGCCCAGAATTATCTGGAAGCATTGTATTACGCTAGTCGAGACGTTACGCTGTCACACGCGAATCGCGCCTTGCTGCGTGCCAAATAAAAGTGTAATAACTGATGAATTTAAAATAAAACATCCTATGTACAGTGGAATCTCGTGTCTATATTTATTTCATCTACATCATATTCTTCCTATTGACGGTTAATCTGACCGTTAACGTATCCTTGAAATTATCGTAATAACTTTCGGGAAGTGGAATACTCTCCTTTGAGGCAAAGCTATTCGCTATTCATTTTTCGCGGAAGGCGTTTCTTAAATATTCCGATAAAACGAATCGCGCTGATCTTGCCCGATGTGGACAATGCGTGCTTTCAGAAAGATTCCATTGAAGGGCGAGACGTAGGAAATCGGCGGGATGAAAGGGTGGATTGTAGGTCAGAAGAGCAGAAAGCTACACGTATTGCGACACTAAACGATAACAGATTACGGCCGGTTGTCAGTCGGAAAGCGTTGCGTGGGCGAGAAAGCGTTTAGAAATGGAAGGACAGTTGGAGGCATTGATTGTCCAAATGGAGATTCCTGGAACCGAGTCTGCGCGGAAAAATCGCTAAGCGGAATAGTAGGTTATAAGAACCGGTCGGCTGATAGGAAAGACAGTTTCTGTACAGATAAGACGTCACGGGCAAACAGCTCTGAATCCGTTTCACGTTGTAGATAAGAAGGTACTGCATTGAGAAAAAATAATAGCCCGTGCTATCACGCGTCTCACTATTTCCACGTGAATAAATAGACGCAAAAGACTTGTTACGGGCCGAGGTAAAGAAATGTTTTATGCATCCGCATACGTGTAATTATCGCCGGGAATTTTTCAAACAACCAACGACGTTGGGGCCAGATCGCAATGAGAAGGGGGAAATTTATTTACGAACCTACTGGCTCTACATCGCGTATAAATTGCCGCCACTAATACTTCCTCTTCGTTAATATTCATAACATAAAAACACACCCAAACTTCCTGTCCCCTGGTCCACTTTCCGTTCATATCTAACAAGTTCGTAAGTACGCTATTTCAAACATGCATTAGCCGGAAAATGTCCGTACGTGAGTACGATAAAATATTAAAATACGAGCCCTTGCGACAACAGTCGTTGAAATAACGGACTGCAGTGAACGGCAGTAGCCGACGTCCAATGTAGGAGAATAAGAAATCCTACATAATAGGTTCGTTATGATTTCAGGAAGACGTGACTGGACATAAAGCCAACGGCTTATAAAACCAAGCGCAATATTCAAAGCTGAGAATATCGGTGCACGACGCACAGTGGATGGACTTCGGAGCAAATGAGGATTGAGGGAGGAGAACGTATTAAATTGTATTATATTTCGCGTGTGCGACATTTCCTTCAGCTATCTGCTCCGCCATACGTACAATAATATATGACATACGATATATATTTGATGTATTATCAGTGCTTTCTAGAATAATCGGGCAAAGATACCTGAAACGTTTTACGTCGTATTTTAAATTTTCTTTCAATTTGATCCCTCTTTTGATAGCGCCCGGCAGCGCATTCGTTCAATAGCCTGTGTTATATCTACCGTTTGTAAGATCCACTTCGTATTGAAATCCAGGTGCAGCCTTGACTCGAAACGCGAGATAAGCAATAGCGGAGAGCCGGAAGGGAAGGATTTTTAAGGAATTGGTACGCGATATTCAATTGCGAGTAGTCGAAGCACTGTCTACCACGGTCGATGCGATTCTGGCTAAGGCAGGTTTGTTGTGATTGGGAGAAGTTATTTAGAGTATCAGAAAAACGGTTTAGCGTGCCTGACGGAAAGGGGTAGGGAAAATTAGAATGTTATCGAAGTTGTTCCTGGTACCTTATCATCATGAGGATACATAATTCCATTAGCCGTGCGTACTTGGAGATGGCCGCGAAGCGAGAAGAGGAATTTAATGAAATGACCAGGGCCGGAGGTCAATAGTTAGCCGGTCTGGTCGGTCCAGGATCCGGGGAATCCCGAGAGGGTCGCGGAGGGTGGCGGAGGAAGTATTGACCGGTGGGTCGCGACCAGCCAATTACCGTTGAAACGAGGCCAGTGGAGGGCAACGCGAGCGCAAATCCGGATCTCCATCTGTAAAGACTACGACCGACTTTCGGAACCATTTGGGGGAGCCAATCGGCACTGTCCCTTTCGTAATTCCTTCTGAAAAGCGCTTAAAAGCAACACGTCTCAATGTCGTGTCTCGTCGGCGGGTGTAAACGAGCTTGGAAAGAATTACACAAACTCCCGGCTGACCGCGTCTTAACCCTTTGCTCTTGTTGGACGCAACGTGTAATTTAAAGTTAATTTAATTTAATTGGAAATTGGATTGCCATCGATGGACCTGCCACCGAGTCCTTTGATCCAGTGGAATGTCAACAAAATCTATCCTCTATTACGTTTCCTATTGTCCCGGCGGTGGTGGTTTCGATCAAGGTTACTAGATTAATCCAACACCTCGCCTCGTAAAAGTTTCGTACGGTCAAAGACGGGATGAAAGTTTCAACCGTTTGATAAGACCGCGCGATAATGGCCGGCGATTCGTGAGGCAAGTAAATCGGTCCTAGTCGACAATGCGCGCACCTGTAGGTGACGTGCGAATTGTCTTATCGGTGCTGTATCGTAAACGCTGTCGGCAGATCAATCATCGTACTTACGAACACCTACCAACACAACGGCCATGTATTCTCATACATCGCACTTGCGCTGTATTTGCTTCTTTATTACCTCCTTCAACGACTAATTACATCCTTGGCTATAAATGCATTTCCGTCAAGACATATGCCTACGAGGCAGTATATTCATTCCGACGATAAAACATGTCATACCTTCATCAAGGCACGTTCTGTGCAATTAATTTCAATGCCGAATTACTGAAGCTCGAGCGATTGTTATTTCGTGAATATTGAACATTTGTGCGCACGTCCGTGGGGGACAGAAAATATCCTGGCAGCCACGTGAAACGGAATCGAGAGTGGGTTCCGGCTGTTCGGTAGAAAACGCGGTTTCTTGCTTTCACCGGTGTCACTGGGTAGAACCGAGCGAGTGAGCCGAGAGTTGCACTAGCCGTGGGCAAGGCTGTCCCAAGGCTGTCTGGATGGTGCGTCGTTTTGCAGTTTTGCAATCCAACGCGTATGGAAACACGGGGCAATCCAGATGCGGTTCCACATCCGCCTACTGCATTCTACGCGGCGACTATCAACGTTCGCTGACCCTTCCGCGTCGATAAATAAAACCCGTCATACCTTGGTGCGTTTAAAAAGCGCGCCAACATCGTAGGACGAGAATTAGTTTATCGGGGAGGAAGTTTAAGGATGACGAAATATGTCTACTGGAACCCGTGGAACAATGGTGGCTCGGTCTACCTGGAATTATCGAGTATTCGGTAATCCGCGCCGTCACGTCTATTTCCGTTCGAACTTCGCATGCAAATACCCATCGCCCATTTAAATCGACCTAGAAATCAGTCGGTACACAGCGAGAAATCCAGGGAGATCCGGCTGCATGGAATGTTGCAACGGCTAATCCTTAATCGGTTTATCGTCGTAGCGATTTTTAGTTCCCTTAGTACTTCCGATATATTTCATATTTCCAATAAGACCGTCGAGCCGTTTAATCGTGTACAAGGATTTTAATGGGTCTGGGAATAAAGAATTTACAATGGGTCAATTTCTTTCAACAGTGTTCTGTATTGTTACTTTTGAAAGTTTACCGCTCCTTTCCCTGTTTTATTAGTTCCAGTAAAAACACTTTCAGTGCACATCTGAGAATAATCCGACAAAACCTGTAATCGGGAGCATTGCCGTCCAAGCGGTAGTTCTCCCTGAAACCCAATAGGTATTGTAATATATTATTACAAACGGGGGGTTCAGTGTAACGGATCAATAAGAGGCATGCTTGGGAGAAAACCGTTTTGTAATCGGAGAATAAGGCCCGTGATTGTAAACGATCTGGCGTAACGTATCGCCAATCCACCGGCAGAAGGCATCTGCATTTCGTCAACGAGACAAATGTAGCGTGTTCTATTTTTTCCCAAACATCTCTGCGGAGTACGATTCAGGGGGCGAGTCATTCATTCACTCCAGCGAGTTTCCATTAAATTTACAAGTAGGTGTTCCGTGTCGACAATGTAGGTCCACCGTCGCAGATTCACGTGGATTTAAAAATAGAAGGGGGCTTGAAAAATAGAAGCTAACGGCTCGAGGAATTGGCGAAAACAAGTCGTGACGGTAACCCCTAAATTAAGACGGTTTATCTCCGAGGTGAAAAGAAGTCCCAAAGGATTAAGAGTTCGTTCAAATTCTCCGCGCCTATTGTGGCAACATTTGCATGAGCAGCTGCAGGATCATTGATGCCAAGGATTGGAAAACCCGAAGTTTTGCGTAAGCGTCGAAGATTGATGATCCGACGTATCGGAGGAAAGAGGTGTATGGTGAAATTGCAATTTCCCTCGACAACGACCGTTGGCGTGCAATTAAAAAAAAAGAAGACAAGGCTATGGAAGACGATGTGATGTCATCGCGTGGAAGAAGCTGCACGGTTTATTCCGGGCGATGCTGGTCTGCCGATAGGCAGAAAAATCGAAATAAACTCCAAACGTCCGCACGTGATGGCTGTAGCCGTGAACCTTGAGGTCTCGTCGCTATGCCATTTTGCATAATATACACCCATGCCAAGCGACATACGTGCCTGACCGAGTGACGATGTAAATACGAAGTAATGAAGTCTCATCGTCGACGGGTTACACCGCGATGGTAATGATCCGATCACCGTGGGCAGTTTTTTTTTCTGACAATTGCCAACGGCATTGGCGTTATTACGCAACCGGCGAGGTCGACTCTGATACGCAGGACACACCGGTATTAGGAAGATTTATAGGTCAATTCACAATGTTCGCTGGCGCGTAGGAAAAACGGAAAAATTACTGCGCATTGAGGCATCGAATCCTCGATCAAGTATTCCCGCTATTGGAGGAAAAAATGTATGTCCTGGAAATGCAGCGAAATGTTAAGATGGCACGTACATAATGAAATTGTAAGACGGTTCCCTGGCGAAACGTAATTTCACGGGAAACTCTGGCGGCAGACAAGTAGATTCCTCGACGTTCCAATGAATTGCTTGGAATCGCGCGGACGAGCTATTCTTTTCTCAGCTGCGCAATTTATATCGAAACACCCTGGCCCCCGCGGGTGTAGCATCGATCTCGTTGGCTACACTTTTACGCTTGTTTTTACACGTAATTGGTAGCGTATTCAGAGAACCGTGAAGGAGGACTTTCCTGCCGAGGTGAAAATTCAATTACGTCAGTCCAATTTCGTTGGGGAAAAAAGTCCACTCGGGGAAGTGCGGCCGATGAGCGTCTTTCCTCTCGTTACAAGTTTCGAGTACCTAACTGTACCGGTCCCGGCTGTTTTTTTCCTCTGCCAAAAAAGAATCCAAACAATTCGCACGGACATTTTCCTTGCGAGGCCGAGCTAAAAATACGACCGTTTTAATTCGCCCGCTGCTGGGCGAGCGAGAAATACTGCCAATCTTGCCAATCCAGTTTTACGATGGCAAATCAATTTGCTATCGTGCTTGGACCGAAAGTTGAACTTCCGATACGGAGGTTCCCTTTCCCCCGACTACGATCACAGCTGCACCTTCTGAGCTCGGCAATGTGTTTATTGTTCCCATAAGACGGTCCTCGCGAGACGTACGGGAGATGATCGCAGATGTAGGGCTCGGACGGAGGCCGGAAGATATCGCGTCGCTCGTCAAGGAGACCGATTATCGAGTTGACTTCAATCGAATCGCACGCGTCTGAAAATTGTCCAAGGGAAACGTGAACGGCCGAACCGTTAGGTCCGCGCGGGACTGCCTGGAAACGGTATGTAAGGTCCGTTTCCGGTCTTTCATGATCGGCCGGGTCGTCTACGACTGAACGCCAACGGCCACGCACGTGGTCCGTGCTAATAATAAGACGCCAATTAACCACCGCTCAGCCCGAGAACCAATGCGTGGGCAGCGGAACGTGTAAATTTACGATCCTCTGCCGCCCTTTCCTCTTCCTGCTGATTAAAAACCAACGCCGAATTTCGACGAGCCGATACGCTACTACTAATCAATTTCCCATAAGCATCGTATTTCCTCACCGTTAACGAGTAACGGTCAACGACGGCCGGCTGTGTGCTGACGAAAGCACAAACTGTTGCAACTGAAAATAATATGCTGAGTAAGGCGGAGGGAGAAACAATTCATCTAATTGGATACCTAAATCGGGAAATCTTGTTATTTCACTACAGATCTATCGGTTGTACGTGCAAAATACTGCTGGTATTCTCTGTTAAATCTAACGGTTATTAGGGCTATCAAATATCATCAAGATTAATTTATCGCGTAAAATTCTTCTATCTTGCTAATCCATGTATTCTCGCCGTACGATAGGAAAACCGGAATAATTAAACATTGCAAGTGGTAAGCTATCGAACATGATCGCTGCTATCAGCTGTTATCAGTATCAGTGGACAGTTGACTAATTATCGGCGATACTTCGCTAAACGTCCTGCCGTCTTTCGTCGCCGAACGAGCTATAATTGTCGTCATTTATGAGGCCGACGTAGATACGTCGAGATGCAAGCATTATCGATTCGATGCAACGAGCAATCGTCGTGTGAGACTTTGACGATAGTTCGGTTCGCACGATCAATACGAATCAACGATTCTTTCCCACGTCACTTGGACCTGCCGAGCCCAATTCAAAGTTAATTAGAATATTTTGGACGCGATACGTTTGCGGCAGATCCACTTAGAAACGAGACACACCACATTTTCCTACGTAATTAATATTAGCAAGTAGATAATGTTTGTTCAACGTGGCAGATGTGCGAGGTAGAATAAGTCGGATTCGAGTGTAGACGCTAGAATCGTTTAATAACGTTTGGGCTATATGATAGCGTCTAGCAAATATCTACCGTGTATCGAAAACCCTCGAATATACGTAATTCCCTGCGGCCGTGTGTCGACGTGCTTTCCACGGCTTTAATCTGTGACGCTGGATTGTGGAGCCACGGTCACTACACTTCGCAACGAAATTTCTTCTTCTTCCACTGCACACTGCGATACTACGTTTTATATAATCCAACTGCAGAGCCAGAACCGAAATCGACGATGGTATATCAATGATCAGAACGACAGAGCCAATGGTCTAAATTTACTTTTCAATATCTAAGGTTTTACTCAATTTTTCGCAGTACACGTGGAGCCGTATTAAGGTGTGTACTAGATAATTCACGCTGATGGGACACAAGGTTTTGGGCGTTGCAAGTGAAAGACGTTAGATGTTGTGTAAATTACAACTGAATGTCGAAAGGTCGTACAGTGTCTCGGGCCGTGAAAGCAATATAAATCAGTGACTGACTTGGGATCAATGCCAAAGAACCTCGTGACATTCTAATCAAGGCTAAAGGCTGGTTTTACACGATCCTCCTCGTTACAGCAATCGAAAATTGCTTTGAGCCTTCTTTAGATGCGCCAACGGTCGACTGCCTTCGTTACGTCCCCATTGCGTGGAGAGAAAAAACGATACACCTGCGGACAATCTCGGTGCGCAAGGTTAAAACAGTGATTTAACGAAGGTACTTGTCGTTACTGCACTCGACCCATGCACGTCCGCCATTATCCGCACCAAATTCTAACTTTGTTCTCCTCATCAGGAAGATTTATCTTTTTTACAACAGCTGAAAATCTGCGCCGTGGGCGCCGCTTGACTTTTATGATTAAAAATACTTCGGAACTTTCCCACCCTGTTTACCAGGCTGTTAAATAACGCCCGTGAAAATAAAAATAGACGCACTTTGATTACAAGGCAAAACCGTTGTAAAGAGGATCAAGTAATCGATCTAAATTTTGCCTGAAACAAGGCGAATTTAATGCCGCGACCCTTTAGTGGTCGAAGGAAGCTTTCACGAGAATATCATTCCTGTCTTGACAGACTATTTCCCTTTAAAGGAAATGAGGGAATGGGGGAGAAAGGAAGGAATGGTAGAACGTAACATCCCCGTATGTTCGAAGCAGCACTTTTTTTACTACAAGTATCAACGCTTCACTATACTTGAGCTATTTTGAATTTGCAATGTGACGTATGTACGTCAAACTGATAATTCGTTCTCTGATAATACCGCCATTAAAGTATTTTTGGAATATTATGCAAAAAAGATTGCTCGGCAATTCCAAGTACGTATTACGCAATTCCTAAGCACCACTGGTAAATTATGGTCTATAAGATGCTTAAAGGGGCTTTGGGTTCGCCTAATTTTAGTCGTTTGCAATTTAACTCCGCAAGTAGCAACGCGTTGGCTATTTTTTCCCAACTTACACCGAAAACGTACGAGTAATAATCCGATAAAATAATTCCATGGCGTGACAGCTGGAAATGAATTATGTCAATCCCCGTGTAGGACGGTTATTGTATCGTAGGAAGGTCCGTTTGGAATATCGAGAAAGGCATCGCTTTTACGTGCCAGTGGCGTGATCATAATGCCAAATCAATAAGTGTTGCCACGAAATTACACCGCATTCGTGTTTCACTGTCAGCTGCGTGCAACGAAACCATTTGTGAGTCGAGCATTCGATCCAGTCTAGCGTGATCTCTGAATAGACGTAAGAGGGGAATGCACGGTTTGGTGAATACGTTAGCCTTAGTAAAGAAATTAAGACGAACATGGGAATGATAAATTAATGATTCCAAGAGCTCAGTGTTCTGTGCTTAATGGCCGCTTTCTCGTATCAGTCTGAATGATCTGTAGAAAGTGGAAACAAGTGCAACAACTACGGTTAGGATTCGGTGACTTCTAATTGTCGAAGGAATTTTCAGCTAGCCGCTAATTCGTCTCTATTTACGGCATTCGCTAATCACAGAATCGCGTAATTCGCACGAACGCGTAAAGTATTGGTCGTGAGCGTCGCGTTTGAGGAGGATTGATTGTTTACCGTCTATAAATAAGAGAACACGGCGTAAGAGCGACGAGTCACGATGTAGCGCGTGCAGAGTCGACCGTGATTGCAGGATTAGCCGCCACAGGCTGACTCGTGTCTTTATTTTTTTACTCCTGCCGTGCGGTGTTGACCTTAAAGGCGGGGCGAATCCGTTTTCCAGACAGAAAAAGTCGAATGATCGAAAACGCCACCTTCGACCAACAACTTGCGACACGGTTTATTTCACAACCTGTGACGTATGCAATTACCAGCGCGGTGTGGGTCTTTTTTTTCAAGAGAACGAGACCCGTGACAACGGGGAGCGTAACGTGGAAGAACGGAGAATGCGACCTACGTCATCCTCCGCAGATGACCGAATAACTTCCAGTCTTAAGTAAACGATCTTACATAGAAACAATCAGGGACAATTACGCACGCCGAATGGGAAATTCCTGAAAAAAACAGCACTTGAGAAAATGACGGCAAATAATGCACAAGGTCGCTCGAATCTGAGAATACCTGAAACGTAGGAATCGTTCATAAATCTCCGACAGACGCGTAATCATTCCTTTTCTGTTAATGACACAAGAACGATCTTACGCATAAACGGAAAATGACTACCAGGGAGGAACTGAATTCTTCTCCGCTCGGGTTTTCACAAGGATGATCCGGTTACGAGACGTAAGGTGTGACACCGTGGACGTTTTGCTCGTTCCTTCTGGAAATACTACGCATCGTGGGTACCGGGCAAGCCTCGTGAAAAGATCTACCACTTACGGGGTGCGTCTATATATCCCTGACGCGGAAGAAAGACAGATTGCCTTAAGTGCCGTTGCCTTAAGTTACGAGCGTCAGCATCGCCAATGGGATTGACAATGTTGAAAAGAATCACGCCGGCAAATAACTGATGTGCTCGTTGCGAAGTGGGCCAATTATTGAACCTCGTAGCCGCGCTTAAATATCATTGGATACGTGTGTCGTAGGGGGGGGGGTTGTCGTCATTAATGGGTCGACTTTGGGAAACACGTCGGCTAATGACATCCTTGTCTCAAATAAGCCCGCCTCTCGTGGCGAAGGTAAATTAAGGGCCGTTATTCTGGGCTGTACCAGGGATCAAATCAATTGACAAGATAAGCCTGAGGTTTACGTTCAATCGAAAAACGATAGCCAGTACCCCGCCCGCCAGTTTGTATTAATTGGATTACGTGGATAAACGTTCCCTTTCCTACGAGATCCTATTAACCTTTTCTACCGTTGAAACATCATAATTCTGCGTCACGTTCGTCTCATCCGAGAAGACTTCTTTGCCCGGCGAAATTCCAACACGATTGTGTCAAACACGCAAACAAACGATGCATCAGTGACACCCTAGACGAACTGCCCACGTGAGTGCGACTATTAGCCATCGTCGTCATCGTCCGGCACAATCGACGCCTTTCAGTGCTTCTTTTCCAGCGTCCTTGACAACCGGACAACGGCGCAAAATTAACGCAAATCCTTTGAATCGCGTGTTTTTCGACAAGCGAATTAACGAACATGAGATACCAGGAATTGCATCATTCTAGCTGACTGATCCAATCGATAAAAGACAATAGTCCCTCGGTTGCGTACGTACCAGTACGGCCGTGTGATTTAGTGAAGTAACGGATGGAGGGCGAAACGACCAGGAGGCAAAGAGAATGAAAAATATCGAGGAAAACTGGGTCACGGCGAGCGGCGAAAACCGGCGGGGAGAGATCGCCGACAAAAAGAGAGTTTCGGACCTTTTTTTCCCCAGCGCTCGATCATGAAGCGGAATGAAATGGAGTCGGGCGCGAACCAATGCTAACAGAAGCTTTAAACGCCGATCGCACGAGCTTTGCTATTTTCGTTTCCTTCGAGCTTCGATGTAAGCGCGAATACTTTCTCAGAAGTCTTCTTCGTTAAACTCGCTGCCAAACGTGATACCATTCAAAATATTACCATGGGCCGTGTTCCAAAGAATTCCGCTCTGCAGGAATTTCTTCTCGGAGTCCCTCACGTAACGGCAGTGTCAACGTTTGCATAAATATTACCCAGTTATTTATTTCTCTAATAAGGTTATAGTAATCACCGTATTTACATAATATTTCCTTACTTGACCTCATAGAAACTACTTACAAAAAACGGGCCTTAGAACGTGTCACATAGAATCTGAGTTTCATACAGACGATATATTATGCAACTAGTCATTAATTTCGAGCAATCTGTTTCCACTGTTTAATCGATAACCTTCGAATTAGTCCATTCACTTATTTAGTCGTCATTAAAGCGATGAGATTGGCCCCACGTACACGGTATGATGAAAGGAGAGGGGAGAATTTAACTTTCTTTATCCCGCGAGTGAAAGGTACAGTTGGAGAAAGAGGAGAGAGACGAACTCATTTAAATTCGTCCCAGTGCGGGAGAGTAGATGTAATACGTTACGAAACAGAGTAACGTAATGAAACGGAGCCTGTGGCATTTTGACGTCATTAACGAAATGTTTTCATCGAATGGATCGTTCTTACGAAGGACGGTAAATCGATAATCGGTGTTACGCTCTTACTGCAACGAAGATGTAACACTCGAAGTTTTCGTGCGTTGAAATTCATTTTAAAGAACGTATGAAAATTTGTCTGCGATTTGCCTTCGTGAAATCGATCGTCAGTCGCGCAATTCGGCAGGTAGGCTCGTATAACCGATCGCTAAAGTGCAACAAGTGCTATCGAGAATGGCTTACGCTTTTCCACGAGTAGGCTGAAGGTCGAGTGCTTTAGAAATCTTGCAGGAAATCCCCGTGCCTCAGCGGGCAGTCGAACGAACATACATTTTCGATTTCGCCAAGGGAGAGATATCTAACTCGACTTCCTGAAATTCCGGATTTCAAAGTTGAGTCAACATGAAAGGCAAATGAAACACAATATTCTCGTGTCTAATTTTTGGACATGCTCCTTTTGCATAGGCCATGTGTCATACGAAATATGAATCTGACCTTCAACCCGAGAATTTGCTCAGGTAATCTAATCCTTTCCTGTCCGCGAAATCATGAACTTAACGTCGTTTGATAGGTCGAACCGAAAGGTGAAATCGAATACTCAAGAAACCTTGCTTTTCCACCGAAATAACGCGCTAAGTGAGTCGCAAGCCTAAAGCCGATTAAAACTGGTCGTTATCTGTCTTCGGCAGTCTAATACGGTGGGGAAACGGTCGAGAGATCGTATCGAAACACGATACACGTCTACATGCGCGATGCTCCAACACGTGGATTCACGTGTGTGCGTGAGGAGTGATCAATAAGTCTCTGGACTGTCGGCTAAACAATGTCTAGCACACAGGTCGCCCTGTCGGGGGTTCCCAAAGAAGACAAAGCACACACTGTATTCGTGGTCTATCCCCGTTCTCGTGCGTAAGCAACATGGGAACGCTACGATTGCGAGATAGCGATAAAAGCAAACCTCAGAAGAACAGTTTGCCCGGGGGATGAAAAGTTTTTGCATAAAAACCATGAAGAACGGAGCGGACGAAAACCGCTCCATTTTAATACCTTAAAGGTTACATGAGTATCGCCGAGGTACCGTCCTTTTTTCGGACCTCACCACTTTCATTTAGTGGCCCGAACGCTGCTGCAGTGGTTGAAGGAAACCATTGGAAATTTCACAGTTGATTTCGTTGAATCGAGCGCGATACGAGCGGTTTTAGGTCAAGGACGACATCCGTCGGCCAGGGAGAAATTGGAGAAAACCATCGACTTACGAGATACTCGTCGTCGAAATAAATGCCTTTGTACTCCGACATCGACGTGGCTAATCCCCCTGGATATAAAGGGCCGACGGAAGAACGAGCACGGCGGACTTCCGCGGTGCGCGGGGTCGTAGGATAATTCCAAGGTCACTCGGAGATGGAAACTTTAGAGGCGTGCAAGGTCGCGAAATCGATGGCTGGCTTCCCGTTCCCGTTCCCGTGCCCTGAAACTCGACTCGTTTGGCAGCGGGCCTTACCGACCATCCTTGCGGCCCTGTCGTCGACTTTCCTCGTCATTTTTTGCTATTCTCCTTGCAAGAACTTTCTGCATCGCTAACTAAAGACTCCACAGATGCTTCATTGTCGAGGGAAACGAGTGGATTTCAATGCCCTCCGCGAATAACGATGCGGTAATGCGGAATAAATCGACTAGGGTAGTTGTTGAATACTTTCTGCCGCTATCGACAAAGTCATTTGCACGATCAACTGAGAAATTTTGCCGCCGACCCACGTTGATTGTACGATCGGGTGTGTCCTTGATTATTGTCCCGCGGAGCTTTGGTCGAGGCTATCAAAAGGAATAATTAAGCGGTAGTCCTTTCGTGCCTGATAATCACGTGCCCCGACTATTGACAGATCGGAATGATGAAGCTTTCCGAGAGCAATATAGATTCTCTCCAAGGCTATTTGGCCGTGGGATTCTGGGGCTATGTAGCCCGAGAGTCTCATGAATATTCAGAAAAGCGGGGAGTCCTCGAGGGAAGCATATACGGTCCTCACGTGCATCACGCACGACGGAAAACCTCGCACTTCCGAATTCACTGAGATGTTTAGATTTAAGCAGGTGGACTTTATGGGGCAAACTCGAGGAGAGGCTACGAAAAGCTACGTACACTCTCGAACTTTACGAGAGATCTAAAGCGCTGAAATACGAGGCAGGTGTTAAGGCATGACGCTGTTTTCAACTTCGATCGTAAGTTTTCGACGAGGTAGAATCTTTGCTCGGCGAATGATCGAGTAGGACACGTAAATCGTATTTTCGTTGAACTTGAAACGACGGTCCCGTGTAAGCGAGCTTTTCCAACCCTCGACAAGTTCTATTAATTACGACGACGAGGGCAAGAGAGGCCGCTTATCGATAACTGGGCGGAACTTCTCAACTTCCAACGACTTGGCAACAATGAGGCGGAAGCCGGAAGGACGGAAGAACTCCTTTCCCGGAGCCGGAAGTATGATGACGGATTTAGATCCTCGCGGCAGCGGAAAACCAGGGGCGCAGCAAGGGAGGGGAAAACTGGGCTAACAAGTTTCGCTGTCGGAGGATTGTGCGGGAAACGACTCGTGACGACGGGAACCGGGATCTCGCTCAACAGGGACAAAGCGAAAGTGGTAGCGAGGTACTTCGAGAACCCGACAAGAAGAAATGGACGAATAAAATACAGAAGTTGGAAATTAGAATGATAGAGAGCAAGAAAGACGTAACCACGGAAAAGGGGGAACAGAATAAATATTTGAGCGGCGGGGAAATTGCGACGGAGCATTGTCTGAGACACGAGTACACAGAAAACAGGGGCCGATAAGAAGTCGGGGATGTTGAGGGATATGAAGGACAAACTACCTCGACAGAGAGGGGATTTCAATGACGGGTTTCGCCGGGAGAAAAGTCCCTTTCCGGGGGAATGTCGAGCTCGCGTCGATTAAAACTGCCCGAATGTCGGCGGGAATCGAACGGTGAAAACGAGTGAAATCGAAGCTTGTCTGCCGACGCCCCGGGCGATTATTCCACGCCATGCACGCCGCTAAAACGTCCTCAGAGGTGTGACAAGCTCGACGCATCTCGTTACTCCCGGAAACTCGATATCACCCCGTGAAATCGCAACCAGACGTTTAACGAAGTCACCTATATTCTCCAAACGTATAAAACCTTGCGACAGTGGTCCTAAAAAACCGGAAACGTAGAGAATTAAATAGGATTAAACGTTATGAAAATCGTCGTCGGTGCGACACGTTTTTTTGATGATCGGCAAATCGCTAGCCCTGTCGTTCGACGAGTACTCAATGGGCAGATGTCCGTTCGCGCAGTTACGCCAGAGTTTTTGTCAACGAGGGGAGAAATGTAGGCTAACGGCTCGATGGATGTTCTTCCCTCTGTTTGAGCGCCTGCGCTTGCCAAGGAACGTCATGAATGAAGTGAAAAACGATCTTCGGATTTTACCCGGCACAGGTAGAATCCTTCGGGAAATGCCGTTACGTACCGTCGATCCTCTGCGCAGTATCGTCAGGACCACCTTGCCAATTTCCAGCCGATCTGACAGCGGATGAAGTGATTTTTCCCACTGCCGAGCTCACGTGCACGAGGACAGTGAACGGTCGTCACGTGACGGTTGCGATTAAACGACCCTAAGGGGGATTGGCCCTCCTCGCATAAGCCTACCAGACCCTACATGTATTCCTTTGACTCAGAAATCCATAACACACGAACTCAAATAAAATGCCAACGCCAAGCTCAGATTGCATGTAAGACAAATCGATTCATTATTGTACGGTGACCTTTAAAAGAAAAATAATAATAATGGACCTGTGTGCTTGGCAAAATGTTTTTTTATGGATCTTCCCAGAGCCGCATTGTAATCGATTTATACGCAGTACCGTATCGCGAATGCATGCGACAAATTTCTACTCGACGCCGTGTCTCATAATTATAAGAGGTGCTGCCTCGTTCGGATAGGTCGCGAAAAATACTGAAAGTCCCGGGCAAAACGAGTAGTTCGATAATTCCCGAGCTCATGTATCGGGTGACTCGCAATGTATTTTTCCTCGGGGTTCCAGAGCAAAAATCAATTTCGCTCGTAAAATTCGAATTCTATTCTTTCCAACGATGTAAAACTCAGCTGTATACCTAACGACACTGTTCCCGTTGCATGTGATTTTCGTTGCCTACGATTTTGTATGAACCGATGATTCGTCGGATGGGTTAATTGTATGTCCCTGTAGTATATCGACACGTGTGCAGAGAAGAAGCGATCGATGCTACTCCCACTGAGAATCCCGGCGGAGAGAGTTCTCACGCGCTCGTGATTCGTATGAACGGGCGCTCAGTTGGCGTTGGCGTTGGCATTCTTTTTTATTTATCTCTGGCAGGAATCCAACGAGCCGGGCCGCATCGCGTCGCCGCGAGTCCGTTTATTTTTTTCGGATTGCATCGCGTCCGCTTTAAACGCACAGCGGTGTTAATTATTGGACGGCAGCTGTCGTACGGCGGATAAACACAACGACGGGTTGCAACATTTACGATGAGCCTCAAGCGTAAATATGAAACAAGACTTACAAGGTAAGACACGTTGGCATACTTCCCCGGTAATCATTCTGTAACACGTTCGGAATATTCAACGCGTCGCGGGGACCGTTTATACCCGTGAACGATGCTCCACGCTCGAGAGCAAATTGCAAGAATTTGCGGGGAACACGTCGCAAGTGTCGAGGGGAACGTGCCATTCCGAATGGTCAGTGGCCATCGAGGAGCTTTTGAAAAAGTACGTCCGAAGGATCGAAGGACATGAATGTACTTTGCTCGATCGACGGAAAATCTGAAGGCGGGTAAACGTTCGTCGTAAAAGGCTCTGCCGGTCCCTCGGGTCGCCCTATTTGCCCCCCCCCCCACCCCCCAAGAGCGAATGTGCGCACGGGCGCACGATGTGCAGACGTACAGCCTCCGAGCGTATAATCATTCGCGTAGGTATGCCGAGATATTATGTACGCGGCTCGGAGAGCGCGTTGTAATCGGGCGTTTCCTCATCATCACGCATGGAGTGGTGTCAGGTCCTCCAACGAGCAAGCGGCTCTCCAGGCAGAGGGACACCGGTCGACAGGACATTGTCCATTATCGCCGCACGCTCTTCTCCGTCTCCCAATTCTCTCTCCTTTCTTTCCGAGCCACCCTCGATCGCTACATTATACGCTCGCTGGCTCCGACACTTGTTCCCCGAGGCCCGCGGTATTGGGATCGTGTTTCGTTTAACGCCTTCCTCCTCGGTCCTCGGGCGCTGCGTGTACGAGAAAAATGCAGTGACAGCCTCCCCCGGCAAATTCCATACTCTCGATTTTCAAAACCTCAGCGGCGGTCCTACGTTACGAAACACAATTACGATCGGAACGTGGAGTCTTTGCAAATACAGACGCAAATGTGTGGTTAATTTCGTCAAGCGTGTTGCACTTTCGCGTGATCGATGTTCAAAGCTCAAGTGTTTTTAGTTGTCCGACAATGCATCCAAATGTTTTCATACACCGTGTTATTCTCTCTGCACTTCCGCGAACAATGAAACAACATTGCGAGCGAAGCAACTGTTCGCTTGCAACGAACGACCGACTTCTGGCATTTTCCGCGGTTCGAATAAACCCCAAGACCTGCTCTTATGCAGAGACTTGCCTTTACCCCTGACCGTTTAACTGCAATGACGCATTTCCCTTTTCGCCGGCGTTGTTCTTATCTCAGCCACAGGGTCGCGATAAAATCTCTCGCCAAACGTTTAACGCGTTCAAGCACCGGGGTTTACGTAATATTATTATCGAGACATTGCCAAGGCGTTTTCCTATGGTTCCTCAGTTTTCATTGTGCGTCGTTACATGGCGGAGCTGGCCTGGAAACGGTTGCCGCAACGGTCTTATTTCATTCCACGGCGTCGGTGACAACGGGAAACGTCCACGAGGAAGGTCATGGTTCAAGGCGAATAAGGACTCCGATTGGAACGCTTATCTCGATCCTACGTATTCGTGCATGAGCCAGACATATGCGAAATCAATTTCAAGACTGCCCGATGTCGTCCTTTTCTGTCACACATAAATAGCCAACTTCGTCATGCTCCTTCGGCAGGAGGAAATTATTCCCGGACATAAGTTCCTTTCACTGATTTCCGACAAATGCTCGACCACGGAGTTGAGCTTTAATAGTGCCCATGTTATTGACTTTGCATGGGAAGGAAATTATTCTACACTGATAAATTTTCTATACGTGTTCTACCTGGTGATGACAATCAACTGTGACATCCTACTGTACTCGATTATGCCTTGTTATGCGGCCAGCAGATGCTATTATTATCTTATATACAATACGACCAATCGACCTTATCGTCACCTTTCGTTCAAAAACCTGCGCTAATCCGACAAAAAGAGTCACAAAGTTCGAACTCGGCTGAGTCCGTTGTTATTAACTGACGTAAACATTGTTGATACGATCTACAACTTGAATATCGCGCGTAAGAAGTCCAATACAATAAACATCGCACCGGGTATTTTCCTTGGAATAAACCACGCCGCATTCCTGTAAACGGTTGTACAATAAATCAAGGAATTTGAATGGAACTTCTCGCACTGGCGACAAAACTCCAGTACTGTCTTATGCATAATGCGGCATTTCCTCCGTGGAATCGATGCTACGGATCAATGGAGAGCGGAGAACTGCCGGTCTAGCCGACCAGCCAGTTTGCTCTACTTTTTCAACGTTGAAGGTTCTTCCGCGAAGGTCGCGAAACGGTACGTACAACGTAGAAATGCCGAGAAAACTTGGAAATTGCGGCGACTCGCACGCAATTCCCCCGCGCGAACAAGTGGGAAATTCGGCGAAAGGGAAGGCGGATTAAACTTCCGGCGAACGGAACGAGGGTGCGAAGTTCGCACAAAGAGGATGACTGTTACGAGGTAATTCGATTTTCTCACTACTCGCCGAGCAAACAGCAACGTCACCGTCCGTGTAAAATCCCTCTCACAGTTTTTACGATGATTCGAGGGTGGGGTTTTGCCGAGCCACGTCTCACCTTAATGATCGGAGTTTTATCGAGATCGTGTTGATAATTTTAGCTGGCGGGTCTCTCGTTGACAAACCCAACTGTCGGTCGTATGAAAGGAACTTTTGAAACGGTCAATACGGGATATGCAGCCTGGCAGTCGGCCAATGGCTTCCTCGTGCTCTTACGGCGTCCAATAATACACTGACAGTTGGAAAAAGACGGAAGTCGTTTACGGAGCGCACGACCCAACTTTTGGAGAACGCGCGGGGAATTTTGTTCCCCTCAAGACAAGCCCTCGTACAGAGGACAGTGCTAAAACGCAGACCCAGCCAGCTGTTCCCCGAACGACTCTGGAATTTGCTCTATGTGCATCCCGCGCGCAAAAACCTTGTTACTCTCTGCGTAAAGAAAGCATAACTCCGTGCATAATACGCAGGAAGTAGATATCGAGCGTAGAGACCCTCGTGAAATGTCTCGTTAAGAATAACACTTGCCATTCTCAAAACGAATAAAAATTCCATTGTGGCTATTCTTCCAACTCCAAAGTCATAATATTAAATACTGTCATTATTCTACCGCAATATCCACCTTAACACGTTTTTTGCTTGGCAAATTCCACAGCGTCCTATGATAGGAGAAAGAATTTATGCGAGGTTGCAGTGCATGGACTCACGAGGAGCCTTGTTAGGTTAAAGGATAAAAGTTCGCCTATCTAAATATAATCCACTAGACCTGCTATTTCTGGTGGAACTCTATTTCCGACGGATTATCTTCAGATATGCAAATCGATGATGCCTCGCGCTGACCTTGGGGAATGCCGCTTTGCAGCGCTCTTTAGCGGGCGTTTCAAGCCATGTATTAAAATGCACGTACAAAGTAAATATTTTTAGTCGCTTCACGTCGGTGCAACGTATCATTCAAATTACAATTGCTAATTAATTAAGATGCAACTCGAAAGACGATAAACGTCAGTTTTTAAGAATTCAGCAACCAAGTACCTCCTGTTTTTATTGGTAAAAATGATAAATCTGTGAAATGGAAGTTAAGTTGATCGAGGGCTTACCTGGTGGAGTGATCGATGAAGGACCCTCCATCGAGCAGTCTTAACTTGGCGAAGAGCACAGCACTGACGAAGGGCACCGCCGTCAGCTCCTCGAGGTTCACCTCCACCGAGAATTTGTACTTCTTCTTCTTCATCATGAAGGCCATCTCACCGCGAGCGGGTCACTTTGTTGTAAAACTCGTCACTTGTTCTGCGCTTCTTCTCCTCGACGAGGCGACTATTTCTCATCGATCGAACGGGTGCGTCGATCGCGGAAGGGTTCCTCGCCAATCACCAAGGCAAGAGGATTTCCCGCGTACCCCTCGCCTAAATTCCACCAATTTTCTGCGGGACTGTGCAACGGATTTCTTCTCGGTGAAACAACCTACGACTCCGCGTTAAATCACCGCGGGCCGGTTGACGTTCGCCGAACGTCGAAATTATGTTCCTTCTACGATCTCGACGAGTGAAGAAACCAGAACGAACGACCGGGCGGAGGCAGGGGGTATCCAGGTGGAATTTTAGACGACATCGCTCCGATTACTCTTCTTCGTGCTCCTCGTCTCTTCAACGTATCCGCGAAAACTCGGCAACGCGCCTCATGTGAGCCGAAGGTGCCATCCTGGAGGCTTGGCTGAAAAATAAATAAAAATCGATTAGAAAAAGTGCCGCTCTGTACCTCACGTGATTCGCTCCATTTCCAGCTCGAGATTACTAAACGATTGGAAAATAAACAGCGATTCCGCCTACGTTTTCCTATCAAGGGTTTAACAAAAAAAAAAAGGAACATCGATGAAGAGGAGACTGAAAATCATTCAAGTAGGAAATTCGTTCGCCCGGTAAAACCAATTATGAGGAACTTGTAGGTGGGGCAATTTTCTCGGCCACAGGGTCGTTTACGCCAGCAACTTCGTCACGTTTCCTTAAACTGCTCGGCGGTACTGGAAATAAAGATGAGAAAGCCCGACGGGGACGCGCTGTGTAACAGGAACAATAAATGACATCTGGCCGTCAATTAGTAGCAGTGTTGTTTTGAAAATGTTAATTGCAGCTGGAAATGCGAGCAAGCGAAAACGGACGAGCGCTTCCTACTGGAGTCGAGTTTCGGGCTTTCGAAGTAGCTGAGCAAAACCGTGACGCGTAACACACAAAGAGGGCCCATAAGTGCAATTCACTAGGAAAAGGACGCAATTAGAGCGGTGCACGACGTATGCAGACGTAAAGAATTACCAGCACGTGTCTGAGAGTACGTCAAGAAACGCCCATTATTTATCGCGTGGTAAAAAGCATTCAGTGGCACAAAGACCGATAATACATTAAATATTCCTGTGTGAATAAACGACAGTCGCCGTCTTTTCGTTTTCATCAACTATCAAACGGCAATTTGAGATAATTGAATACAAGGTCAGAGAATTCGCAGTAAAGATATAATGGATTATCCGAGTTATCACCGTATCCGCTGGGTTTTTAGTTAATGACTACTGGTCACGACAGATAAGATTATCTTGGACGGACATTTGGAAGTTAAAAGGACGGTCATTGCCGATGGATTAACTGCTGAAGTGTCATTGACATACTATCTGTTTGGCAGGCTGCTTCACCTCTTCTTGATTATGTTAATATTTACTGTCGTGTTCGCAAACTGATAACACAAAAAACTGAAATATTCGTAAGAAAGTTAATTGATTATTTCCCCTAATCAGCCGTTGCCGCTTTAAATGGAAATTCATGAATATTTATGCATTATTTTCTGGCAACCTGGCCTGCACTCATAAAGCAATCTAATATACATTCTTCATTACGATAAAAAATAATCGCTGTTTCATAATTGCATGAAATGCAAATGTGCATTCTTCACAATTCAAATGACAAGTATCCATCCGTAAAACATGACAAGATACCCGTAGATATTGTTATTCACTCCTCGTGGTATAATTAATAACGTATGCTTTGCATTTCAAGTCTTTTTCAAATAATAGGCCACGTGTATGGCTTACGTAGGTACACCTTATGTAATATACATGTCAAAGGTTTTCATGATCACAGATGTATTCATGACTGTCATTAAAATTATTACGAATTTATTACTAATTATTTTTTACTCCCAAGAGGAAAATGAGTCGTAGCTTGAAATTAAAGGTACTTTCCATTTCGATACGAGATGCTCTCGAGTGCAGCGGCACGTTAAAATAATTGCCGGCATATCCTATCATTCATAGATAATGAAATTACGAACACACAGACACGGTGTCGTAATTTTGTATATTTACACACATAAGACGTGCAAGACGTAAACAGACTACACATCTTTATTGCTGAACCGTAACGGATAATAATGACAATCCTTATATTACGTGATATTAGACTATTATAAATTAATGCGGTAAAATAAACGCCTGTTAAGTACCCTACGACGTTCGGACAAATGCTTTTTATGAGAAGGACCACGTATCGTACAACCTGCTCTAAATGCCATAACTGTATCATCTCATCCTCAGCATCAGTCTATGTGCCTTATGTTCTTATCATTTTGCTCTTTGAAAATCGTGAAACACTTGTAAAAAACAGTGCAGTGAAATCGTCACGAGTGTCTTGATAAATGCTTTTTGGAGAAAAATTGAGATAACTGTGCAATAATGGCAGGTGGAGCAGGATTTCCTTCCTGACTTTATAACCTCTCTCTCTCCCAACTGTCGAAGAAATTCGTTTCGCTTACCTTATGAATCCAGGGCTAGACTTCACAGCGAGGCAGAAAACGTAGGAGTAGTTTTCTCAGTAAGGTGGAGAAACTGTCGGGAGCGCGGGAATACTGAGGAATTTCTGACACCGCTCTGAGACTCGAGGAAGCAAATAAGTGAACTATAAACTGCACTTCAACGTTGTGTATTTTCGTAATGTCCGTACGGACGAACTAGCCGGCTTCGCGCACTTGAGCACATTTCATCATCACAGAGTTACGGTGCGACACACGGGAGATACGAAGGTTTCCCGCAGAAATTAGCAGGATGATCCCGTGAACGAAAAAGCTTTGTCACATCCGACGGAACGGAGGTCGTCTGTGAACTGACGCGTCTCGTATCCGACTTGCTCCACACTGCTACAACGCCATCACTCGTGATATTCCCGGCCGAATCACTAACCCTTCTCCTGGAACCATCACCTCATTGGTCTGTCGGCTCATACGAAATGTAATTTGATTCGTCGATAGGACGTCCCTAATTTTTCAGTACGACCTTCGACCAATGAAAATTCGGCTATAAGTGTCATCTACGCAACACGATTCATTCTCATTTTAAGTCATTTTTTCTTGCATGGATTGAATTTTTAATTTAGTACGCTTTTGTACTGTCACGTAGCTTAATTTCTATGGAACAATATCGTACATATATCACCTGAGTAGCAAAAGATATGTTCAAATGTGCTCTGACAGAATGCAATCCATTATACACGAGTATATAATCGAAGCGCAATACACACGATACATTTTCGTAATTGTAATATATCACATCGAGAGCAGTAAAACATCGGATGCTTCGTAAAGAAACAAATACATTAATAATCACAACTCCATGCAAATACGTGACTAAATGTAAAACACGTCAGGAGATACGTTATATTATTGTTCATATAATTCCACAAATATTTTATCTGAAGTTAATTGAAACGATATTCAATTTGAAAATACGTGATACACTGCGCTCTCTGGGTTAATGGTGATTTAAGCAGGAATAACCATCTACGAAACTTTAACCAGAGTGGGTTGGGTGGATTGATCGATCCATCATCATTCGTTTATCATTAGGGGGTATACGGATTAATGATTAATTGCGACAGGCCGTTCTTCTAAAGTTCTTTCGCGCTGCGGATTGTTCTTTCGTCCGCTGCGGCCGTCGCACGAAGCAGACTTCCGGAATTAGTACACTCGAATGGCTGACACCGTGTTCGTCGTTTCTGTCAAACGCATTACATCGTTTTACGACGAACCATGTGAATGTCCGCTGGTTGTCCGATAGGCGCACGTAGACGCGGTTAGAAACAAGCGTAAGGCTTGTAAACCAAGTTTATCGGGAGCTTTGATGCTTGGTAATACGAGGAAGGTCACCGGTGTCCCTTTTAATTGCAAAACTGTCGCGAGTGTTTTAATCGTTCATCGTGTGGGGTATACGGAAAAACGAATCTCAGGAGACAGAGCAGTGGAGGGTCATCGCCGTCTAGGATATGTATCTCAAATGATCTGAAAGACTTGGGTGGCTGGATATAGCTTAAATCCAAGTGAGTCCGCTATCTGCCGTATTCGTCGAACTTTGTACGCGTTAATATCATTTTGCTCCTCTATTCAGCGGTCATGCTAGATTATTTTGTTGTTAGTTCAATACATTGCATTGATAGATCATAAAAGTGCCTTCCGAAGAGCCACAAGCATTTTCACGAGTTCCGATTGTTCTCTCATACACACAGCAAGATCAGCTTTAGTATTTTGTCCTGTGCATACCACTTTTATCTTATATTAATTCTTATGTCAACAACCTGAAGGACTAAGAGTACTTTAGTAATCTGCAGGACTGTTTTCATTGTTTAAAGGGTTTATCAATCACTTCCATGTCATTGCACAATCATAGAACTTGCAATAATATTCTTGAGTGTAAAGTTGGCTTCTGACAGCATGTGTTATACATATTTTCAAAACATGAGTTAGAGATGCTCTGTTACCTTAGGGATTTTCACATTAGAGGATATCATAAATCATGATTGCAATATCATGTAGCAGTGATTAATGTGTTACAGACGTAGTTATGGAGGATAGCATGAGTGTTAAGTCGATGGAATCTGTGGCGACTAGCGATGAATATGAGTTTGTGAATGACAAAGGTACTAGTAAGCAGCAACAAGCACTGTTAGAACCACCTATGTTAAAAATTGCCAATAATGGCAATTTAGAAGATCTGCAAAACAATCTTCATGAGGTGTGTCATATTTGAAAATCTAAAATAATTTTATATTTTTATATAAGAGGCATTCTGCCTTGGTTGTTATATTGGTTTTAACTGTAGAATGTTATTTATAAAATTATAGGTATTAACAGAAGATTCAAAGATGGAAAGCAGTGGAGATCTGAAAATCATTAGCACTAACCAGCATAGTAATCAAAAGCCCAAGAAAGTAGGACACAGTAAGTTCTATGACATCAATTCTGAGAAACAAGATTATGAAAAACCTGAAGATAATATAGAGAAAGGTAAGAAAAGGTATTTCACATAATAGTATCTATATAAAAAAAGTTGTATACAATGATTGTTTTTTCATTTCAGAAATGAACACATTATCACATGTACAGCAAGAATGTACTATTTTTAATGGTATTGCATATTTTGGAGCAATAGGAATAAATGCACCAAAATCTGAATGTGAAATTCAACGTAACATGCACACGTTAAATGCAGCTCACGCCTTAAATGCAGGGATGAAAGTTTCCGTATCCGTGCCTAGCAGTTCGCAGGGCTCTGTCGTGTAAGTTTACAGGAAAGTTCTAAAGGTAGTCCACTTGCAAGAGTGATCATTAACATAATTTAGACTGGTCAATTTACTAACGTGTAAAGTATATCCGCAGTTTGTACGATGCTAAACAACAAGCAATTGCACACTACGAAGTGCAACGCATCCTGTTTTATGCACGGGGAGAAAGCACCGGCTCATGTGCTGCATGTTTTGCTTTTACATGGTCTCATGGAGACACTTTAGAATCTGCCATCTACCAATGTCACGTTTTTCGCTGCGATATACCAGAAGCTGTATGTATTTTTATCTAGTCGTTTGTTTGGCACTCATGTTAATGAAGCTATTCTGATAAGATATTTTATGTAACGTAGGTCGGACAGGTGTCGGCTTGCTTTTCCAAGGCCTTCCACAGAATTCCGCGGTCAATGACCAACTCCTTGACCAGCAGTGACTTCAATGGCTTTAACTCAGGTGGTGACAAAGTAAATTCCCGAGTTATCATTTTCGAGGTATCAATGGAAGTGAAGGAAGAGGATGGGAAGGGAGGTTACAGCACAGTACCCAAAGATAGAAATTGCTTCAAGCTCAGAAGCAATGTGGCAAAGCAAGTTTGCTTGAGTATCCAACAAGTCTCTAATAAAGAAGGCGGCATTGCTCTGGAGGTCGAAAGATGCTTCGGAGTTCTCGTTAGTCCCGGACGAAATGTTAAACACAGTGATATGCGACTTCTTGAAATGGTAATACAGGAGTGTTTAATAGACAGAGAATTGTCTGCTGGAAAAGCAATAGCTAAAGTACACACAAACATTATTGCAGCAAGTGTTACCTGTAGTACAAGATCAGACATGCTATAATATTTGTGGACGCTGGGATCCCGCAGATCCTGCATTAGAAGCACTCAATGTAGAGACGCCTAGAGAGGGAAAAATCTTTATGACAGTAGCAGTCGACTTGGTCATTTGCGGGATTCGAGAGCCTGTAAGGTTTGTAATCGAAACGGCGGTTAAAATATTTCCACAAAACGAAAGGTTTTGGTACTTCAACAAACGAAGCCTCGTGCAACAATTTCAACTTAATTCAAAAGAGGTGAGATAAATTTCTTGCGAACATTCGAAACATAATTACCAGAAATGATTGCATTAAAAACCTGTACCCAGATAATATCCGCCGATGGAACCGAACTTCATTATGAAGTGCAAAGCATAGAAACATCAGGAGAATTGGATCGTAACAGGTTGAATCTTTCTCTCAACTTAGCATCCTTGATTAGGTCACCGTCTTTGACTAGTATAGACACGCTTACTCCTAAGGAAGAAATAGACTCAGGTAATTTCGAATGTTGTTCAGATTTCAATATTTGTACTGTGTCTCGGAAGGTCGACAATGTTTTGAAATAATATCTAGATGGTGACGAACCTATGCTAAGCGGTACTGGAGAAGTATCTAAAGATTGTTCCGAGGATGAACTGACAAACTGGGCGGAAGTATTGGACAGTTGGCAAGTTAATGAGCAACGGCCAAAACTCCTCATAAAACTTACAAAGCTGGGTATACCTGAAGCTTTACGAGGTGAAGTATGGCAACGCCTAAGTAATTGTGACACATCTCAAGAAATGATAGACAAGTACAGACTATTGATTACAAAGGTGAGTATTAAGGCCATGAGTAGGGAGTCTGTTTTTTTTTTGACAAATAAGTTCATGCTATTGATTGCAATCAAACAGGAAAGTAGCTGCGAGAGTGTAATCTTACGAGATATCAACAGAACTTTTCCGGCACACGATTTCTTTAAAGAAACTGGCGGATTGGGACAGGATTCCCTCTATCGAATAAGCAAAGCATATGCAGTCTATGACGAGGAAGTTGGATACTGTCAAGGTCTTAGTTTTTTAGTAGCCAGCCTATTATTACACGTAAGTAAAAATGAAGAAATTATTCGTCCTATTTCATAATTAAATTCACACTGGAATATACTTCTAGATGCCGGAAGAACAAGCATTCTGTGTGCTGGTGAAATTAATGTACAATTACGGTTTGCGTGATTTGTACAAGGATAGATTTGACAATCTTCACATGCGATTTTACCAGCTGAAACGCTTGATAGAGGTTGGTGATTGTAATTCTAATATTAGGATTTCTCTATTCATATATAATGTGAGATTTAATGTAATCCTTGTTGACGATTTCTAGGATCAATTGCCTGAACTTTACAAGCACTTCTGTGATCGCGGCGTCGAGACGCACATGTTCGCCGCACAATGGTTTCTTACTCTGTTCACAGCCAGATTTCCGCTCTATCTCGTTTTCCATATTTTAGATGTATTCCTTTTGCAAGGGCTCGATACTTTATTTCAAGTAGCCCTTGCTTTGTTAATGGTAAGACATTTACATATTTGGTTTACAAATCACAAACTGATAACAGGACAATTTATACACTGAAACAACGTGTTTATAAATATATAGTAAGCACTAACGAAGTCTCGCATATAAATTTTCAGTTATGTAAAAAGGAACTCCTTCAATTAGACTTTGAAAGTATACTAAAATACTTCCGAGTTCATTTACCAAAGCGCTGCCGGAATGAAGAAGTATCGCGTCATATTATGAAGGTAGCTTGCTCGATAACGTTAAAGAAGTTGAAGAAATACGAAGGAGAATTCATGGATGTGAAAGGTAATTTCATATTTTACGTTTAAACCACGAATTTCTGAACCCTACAGTCTGGTATACCTCCTGTACACAGAAAAAGTATCATTTTACGTTAAAATTGCACGTACACTTCTTAGATAGTCGGATCTATGCCATTCGTTGGTTGTGAATACTTCTATACGCGAGCGCTTTAAACAGGTATTAATCCCATCCTCGTATGATGCGTTTGCCTAACAAGACTCGAGCTCGATTTGGTTATCTTCACTTTTTCACTTTTATTGGTTTGGCAATTATTAAACGAGGAGGGGGTTGTTTAAAAATAGGAATTCTATAAGCATACTCTAATCGACAAGGTATCTACATTACACAACGTCATTCTGTTGGAACTAGTCTGAAACATACTCACAACAACGACAGTAATCATTCATTGATAACGTAAAAAAAATATCGACAACAAATTCCTAAACCTGTCACAGGATTGTTGTTGATATCTTCTATATAGTGTGTATGCATGGCGTACAATTCCACGCTTATCTACCAAAGCTAGTGAATCTAGTCTCGCAGAAGTCCTCTCGTTGATGTGTATAAAGATCTGCTCATATTTACATATTTATGGTCGCCCTCTTACGCAATAATTAGGAAATTTCGAAAAATACCATAATAAGCAAAAATATTATATCGTAGTAAAGTAGGTATTCTTTCTCTTAAAGAATAAAATTTTGATATTATATTTTGATGGCCGACAACAGGCCGTAAACATTTTGTTTTCATATTTTGGTTAGTCTCTTATCAGTAACGTAATATTATTCGACGTGTAAATATCCAATTGGAAACAGAATCTCCAGATGGTTGCAAGCTGTGTAAACCAGTTCAGATATTATGCGAGGCTAGTGATATTCGTATTATATATTCTTTGGGGAATGAAGGTTTTCCTCAACGTACTCGATACCTCAGTTAAGTCTACTGTCATTATTTGTTGGCTCATGTGTCCAGTATCGTTATTTGTTGCCATGCAGTCACGACATTCGTGTGTTCGTAATTCGCTATAGCCAGGATAAGACGACTGTGAAATTGATATTAATAGTTCTCTCGCTTTTCAGTCACGTCGCTTTTGTATAGGAGCGTGTACTGCTTTTTATTTATAAATTATTTATTATTGCCAATTGGAAATAAACAGTCCTTCTAGAGAACGTCTTTAGTTTTGTCAATTACCCGTTAAATTCCTGTGATGTCCTCATCCACCGCAGACGATCGTTTCTGCTTATAACGATACTTGTCTTCTGCAGGAAATGCATGCGAATGATTAAGGCCGGGGGTGTATTTTGACCGCCATGAAATTTGTATTAGATTAACAAATTAGTTGGTTGCGGAAGTGCTAAAAAAATATTAGAAATATTCATGCATGCTCTATTAAACTTATATTATTGTACGACGTGTAGAAGCGTTGCTGTTGAAAATGCACGGATGTTTTCATAGGCCTACTCAATGGCACAGCACTATTCTTGATCGATAAGCGTCAAGATAAACACCCGTCGACATGCACGCCCAGTTGTGTTTCCAGATACGTAACAAGAACAATTGTATGACTGTAATTAGTTTTGTTGAGCTTCCCGACGACAGTGTATCGAAGCGTCTTCCTGATAAATCGTTTCTACTTTACATTATGACCAGGCAAAACTGTTCATCGGCCATTACTACTGTCTAGATTACTTAACCCAGTCTTCGGACATTAAGACCGTTAATTCTAACATTATCCTGATAATATTTCCCGAGCAATTACGCAGTGCCATTTCCGCCTGCTAAACATTATGTCCGTACTTGTTCATCTTTGTTAATGAAAGCAGTAACTATCGGGTACGCCTGGTCTATTAATATTATTTGCCACATTTGCGAGGTGTATTATATACGCTTGAGACTATCTTACAACAGCTGTGCCAGCAGTTTAAAATGGAACGTGGTCTGTTTTGCAACGAACAAACTGTGCATGTGCTTTGACAAGAACATTACACGACGGTTAATAGCACCATCTGCTTTTTGTATTCAACTGTCGGCGATATGAGCCACGAAGCCAAGGCATTGATGAAGAGTAAGACTGCACCGCTAATAATCCACGTATTTCATACCCAACTTGCAGCGAATAATTAACATACCTTCTGCACTGTACCATACGATGTCTATAACTTCAAATACGAGGAAACGCTGTACCCTGATTAAAGCCTGTCTGTTATCAATACCCCTTCTTGCTATATCTTAACATATCGGTATAATAAAGGTCGATGACTTTTGATTTCCGACCGGTATCCCTTAATGGCCGTAATTAGGAACGTGATTATTGTGTTACAGATAGTAGTTAAGTTAAAAATTAAAGTAATGGTATGAGTTGTATTAGAAGGAAGGTAAGGCAACCATAAGACATGTCGGTGTTTAGAAATTAAAAGCCTGGGATATTGATACACTTATTCATTGTCATACAGAGGCACAGGAAAATGCGGACGAATACAGTAATGAAGTGGAACAGTTACGGGGAACTGTGGCGAGGAACGAGGAAGAAAAACAGAGACTTGAAGCAGAACTGGCCCAAGTCAAGGGGATGTTACAACGCGAAGTATTCAGAGCGGAAGCCGAGAGTCGGCGGAGTAACGTTATAATTGCCGAATACAAACAAGTAATTGCTCGAGCATTCATTTGAAAGAGTAGGCGTTTCAATGCCAGATAAGAGGAATAGAATTTCACGCATGAGTAAAACTACGTCGTCGCATTTCAGATTTGTCAACGGCTGGAAGATGATTATAACGCTGCAAAGACTACGTTAAATGAATTACGAGTAAGTACCTTTTAAAGGATTGATATTTTGATCAGTGATGTAACAATGTTATTTTGCAGTCCAAAGTCTCGAAATGTGAGAAATGCAGGAGCTGCTTGATGGAGTCATCCACGATATTAGCGGACATAGCACATCCTCTGGAAAATAGGATAGACCCGATGCTGCACCGGGTTCAGGAACGTGTGCGAGAGTTGGAGCTAGAGTTGGCGCAAACCAAGCTAGCACATGTCGAGGCCGAGTGTAGGAACCAGGTAAGTTCTCGCTGTACGAGATATTTCATTCGTACGGCAAGCTAACAGTCCTGTGTGAACTTATGATTACCCTGTACAGGATCTGACTCATCAACTGCACGCAACTGCTTCCGAACTTCAAGTGGCCCGGAATAGCTGGATCAGCAAAACTTTGTCAAGTATAAAGGAAGCCGCTAACAAGAGGGACGCTATAGGACCTGGTGTCTTGAGGCGGGACAGTGCTCCGGGTGGCAATATAAGACACACTATCCATCCCCAAACACGCGAGACCCGAGATAACCTGAAGGAAGTCGTGTGATTGGGTGAGCATACCGTTAGACACTACTGCGCACGTGTTTCGATCTGATGTCAAACCGTCACGCTCCCAAAATAAATATTTTGCACTTGTAATTTCAGATGTAAACCTTATGTATAATAACTGACCTTCCAATGAACCTATAACAAGTATTTTTCTTATGCAGAAAAAGCAACAATAGATGTGGACACGGATTACTCGAGGATAGTCGCGGTCACGCATGTAGTCATATCCTACTTTGTTCGTTAATACGACTTGGTGTATTCTTTCGACACTGTCCGTGCGTCCAGCACATATCGCGTTTTTTACGACGAGCAGCTTCGTTATGATATTATATTTCGACAGAACGTTACTACTCTTGCGACTGAGTTCATTCAAAGGGATGCCTAACATGTTATAAATTATAACTTCTATTCTTTCCGCTGAACATCACGATATCATTTTGACAAGTAATACTAACGAAAGCAATGGAGGAATTAATCTCGGATTAATACTGGTAAATGAGCCACCCGAGAATATTTTCTTTTTGGGGATAGAGATGCCAAAAATAAAGTTTTTTAACAAAGTAAAGTGAGATCCGCGCGACAAACTTAATGCTTTTAGTGATATACGGTATCTGCGAAAAACACGACGCTTACGAGATGTCAAGTTTCATATAATAACGGTTTATAACACGAGATATAATTCTGTTGTTTTATTTTACTTTTTCTACTGACGACAACATGAAATGAAACATTCCAGAATAGCGTGTATGCATTGACCGTTAAGTTCACTGTAAGTTCGTATCTAATTCTCGCATGCAAATGCGAATGTTCTAGGACGTATCCAACCACTGCGAAATTCCTTGCTTTCTGTATATATACTTTGTGTTGAAAATATGTTATGAAAGAGCATAAAATATATTAAAATCCATTCTATTCTGGAATACACACCATTTTTACGAAAATGTGAGTTAAAAAAGTACGTAATTACGGCAGTTTGTAAATGATATGTACCTATGTAACTTATCAACGAACTGTTTTAAGCGTCCTTTTGCACTGTTATGATATCCATAGTCGGAATAACATTGTAAGAGTTAATATAAGCACTGGCATCAGGATTCGATTGTATGGCCATACGTGCAAAATCATAATATTTACATGACAATTTCACGGAGAATTTTCAAAAGATTATTGCCTACAAATTCTACCTTATAAAAGTTTTGTTATTTATTTTAATCGTAGTTACCCACATTCAAGATATTTTCGTACATGATCACTCGAAAATCTTCGTGTTATCGTTTAGTGCCATTGTTGTGTAAGACATCCCCCCGAAGACACGACCAGCAGTACTTTTTTTATTTTGCGTTATATTCTGACCATGAATTGTTCAATTTAAGCGGCTAAATGTTATTTGTATGATTTCAGTTATGTATGAATCGGATCAAAGTTCATGGACAAGACAAATTTGTACTCTCATTAATTTTAATAGGCATGCATCTCACTAAAAAATAAACGGTATACTGTCTGTAAATATTGGAAACATAATACAGCTAATTAGTTTACTAACGAATCGTGTAAAAACTTAGCAAGTAGATTTACCGAATATTACTGTACACTCTGTAATTTCATTCCATTATTACTGAAATAAAGAAACCTTACTGTATTTTTGTGTAGCTTAATCAAAATTCATTGTCCGCAAGTTTAATGTGTTCGCCATCGTACAAACCTCCTGCTCGTCAAGGAGAACATCAACTCAATCAGTAACGTATTTATTTGCGTACTCATATCAAAGTAAAATAAAAACGATATGCCATTTCAGTCTTAGTCAAAGTGACTCGTAACTTATCTTTCGTAAATTGGTATAAATTTACGAAGTAACACGCTTATAAACTTACTTAACATGTAAGCTACAAATGCAACTCTATAACTAGAAAACTTGAAGACATCCCCTTCGCACGATAATAGTAAACATCGTTCTGTTAAAAAAAATAAAGATTACTTAAAGGAACGATTTCGACGACAGAAACGTTAATAGACCTCTAGAAATTATATGCTCAGTACTTGTCGACGACTTCTAATATATATAGCTGAAGTAAAAGAAAAACGCGAAATTCAGTTCAGCAAGGACAACACATAACAGGCACGGCACGTACATCAAGCCCCTTAAACTGAAAACAGGAAACAGACTTGCACTTGATAAACGTGCCCGCTTAATCTGCCTAGATGTTTACTGAATTATAAAAGTTACAGGCATATCGCTACGTTACTAATGACTTAGATTATTTAGAAGTTTAGCAACATCACATGTGAACGTAAGTTCACTGTTAAAAACTGGAAAGACGAATTCGCCATGTAGTAACAAGATGTGAACAACGTGAAAAGCCCGTTCCAGATTTTCAGTAGCTATCCCTAACGAGTATCTATCCGCTTACCATACACTGAATAAGTTAAGGTCTTTAACACACAGCTTTCTACGAAGAAACCACTGGCTTCGCGTAGATGTTCCGAGGCTGATATGCAAGGTTATATTTTGAAAGCGAGGAATCAATTATATCACGTATCTCCTGCCGCCCAGTCGTTTAGGGAATCACCACTTGAATCCGTGTCATTTCCAATGTCATGGTTGTCGTTGTTATCTATATTGTGGATCATATTTCCCAGTTCGTTCTCACCATCACTGTCATTGTCTGAGGATGTACTGTCAAACCCTTCGTCTTGATCCACGTTTTCGTACCCTGCATCGCCGCCTGTTTGCATAAAAATAAAATAGACATAAACAATACGACGAACCAATGACAGTCTTTCAGATATTTCTTCAAAATAATATCTTACCAGCAGCTCGATCCACCGCATCTCCAAGCTGGACGTGTCCTTCAAGATCCGCGGGATTAGCCATTTCCAGTATTCGTAGCAACCAAACCGGGAATCCATTTTCTACAGCGTAAATGTCATTTTCATTCTCGAGATCGTTCTCGATGACATCTAACAGCGGCTGCAGATTCACTTCCATGGCGATCATATTGTTACCCTCGCCATCGCGGTTGTTGTTCGCCAGGTCGCCGTTCTCCACTTCTACCCGTTCGGGAAATCCAAGACGCGGTGCTTCTGCGACACTAGGTGACTCGGAATCAGATATACGATCGTGAGCGATGCTGGACAGATCATACTCGGGGGTCGTCATGTCCTGCGCTGATGCAGAGTTAGGATAACCAGAATCCATGATCTCTGGCGACCAACTATCAGGAGGAGTCTCAAGGTCCACCGGAGAAATCGGCTTACACTCGATGCTCTCCCCAATCTCGCACAACTTCCTCTCCTTTGGAAGAGAGCACTCTGCTTGCATTAAGTACGACGTGGATTGTATATCGCTAAAATTATCCTTCTCTATACACAGTGACATTGCGTCTCTTCTCTCTTTGGCACATGGATAAGCAAGGACATTCTCAGAACCTTGCGCAGGTAAAATTGACAGTACATTCTGTTCGTAATGGCACTTCTTTGCGTCGATATTCATTGAAAAATTGGTGTCTGTACTGAGTGAAGATAATGTTGCTTGACTTTCACTCAATTGGAGGTCAAAGTTCTTCGGTTCCAACTTGTGGAATGTAAAGTTCGGTCCTTGATCATCGCGAGAATTTGAAGAACAAGCTTCATCTTCCTTGTTAACTTCTTGCATTGATACATCGCTAATGGAAGTGTTAGTATCACTAGGCTTATCTGCCGAATCGTTCCCACCTTTCAAAGTGACAAAATCTCTTCGGTACATGGAATTATGTTCGTCCTCGTACCATTTATCCGAAATGTTACAACTTTCGCTGGATGTAGTTGACATACTGCAATTGTGTAGCAAAATCTCACTATTGTTCGTAAAGCCATTGTTGATGTTTAACAGATGTGCGTCATTTCGTTTATCACATAGTACGTTACTTAGTAAATGTTTATTTTGCCTATTGTCCCGCTCTCTATATAGCTTCTTTGTGCACATCTTTGGTGAACTGGAGAACCGTGGCTGCTGATCATCAGAGGTGGAACTACTCCCACTCATAACAGAAGTACCGTCATCTACATCGTATTGTCCATCGAGTTGGTTCCCTTCTTTTAATGTATCACAACATTGAGCATTTCTAGGCTCTTCCGAACGACTGACGTTTTTTAATGCTTCCGGGTTTTTCTTTGGGTTATGGGACGGAACTGGTGATTTACTTTGTTCAATGTTTTCTCCGTCTATTGAGTATTCAGAAATTTCCTCGGTATCGTTTTGGTGGAAGGTGCTGTTCATTACGTGAGAACTGAAGATAGCATCGTTTTCGTATTCCATTATACTATCGTCATTGTAGAAGCTATTTGATCTTGCCGAGTGAATGTACAAACGCGGCGGAGATGTTGACATACATGAAACAGACATACATGTCTGGAACTGTCCTAAATCATTTGCTTCTTCTCCAGATATCGAAGTGATACTCTGGTTGCCTAATGCTTGTGAGTTCACCACAGCACCGTCCGTCGTGTTTTGCGTCTCTTCAGACCTGGAACTACTAGGAAAACTAGAGAGGACAACCGACGTAGTAAAAACCGATGGAATATTCGAAGTCAACGACGCGTTTAGTCCGTCCAAATCGATTTGATCTAGAGCCAAAGATAAAGAGTTGCTGGGCAGTTCTTGTTCTCTACTAGCGCTCTCTCTATTATCATAAACTTGACTGGTGAAACTCATTTGTTCTTGAGATTCTTCGAGGGCCCTTCTCTGTATAGGGTTGTCCCAGTCGTCATTTGATTGTTCCCCGTTATATAAATATGTGTAATTTTGATTAAAAGAACTGTTATGTGGTACAACAATGCTGATTTCATCATCCCAATTTTCCCCGTTCCACTGCTGTTCGTAATTGTACTCCTGTTCTACAGATTGTCTATAATGGTAATCTATAGGAATCCCAGGTTCATCATTCCACTCATTGTCATCATAATTACTTAAGAAGTCTTCATCGCGACCACCGGTATGATCAGACCATGAAAGCGGAGGTATAAGTACCATAGGGCCACTTTCACGATCGACTACAGCCCATTGTGATTCTGCTAAAATCATGCGCAATGTCTCTAATGATATGCTGAATTTGTCCAACATTTCTAGCACACTCTGCAATGGTACTTCTTCTGCCATTTCGGCATTTTGCATAGAAAGGGTTCTTATGTAAAATGTTGCTTCATCAAGGATTTTTTGCTCATCGGAACGGTTGTCAATTCGGAATGGATAATCGAACGTAGCTACTTCTTTAAACAGACCTTCTACCCCTGAGGTGAAAGATTCAGCCTTTATGTCTCCGCGGTGAAATACTGCCATCTGAGTACAAGCTCCTAAGTTTTCTGTGCCTTTAGGTCCATAGCATATGCCCTGAAAGGTCACCTTGTATTCTGGATATCTTGTTGTTATATTTTCAGCCCTGAAATTACATACAATAAAAAATGTTAGTTTTGTTAATACTAAAGTGCTGCTTGCATAAGCTGAGTTACAGAATTATTAAACTTACCAATCCTGAAATTGTTCCCTCGTCCACTCAAATTTATGATCACTGTGCCTGAATCCAGAAAAATTTGGAAACAGTACATTGAAATCAGCATTTGGTGTTGTTATTACAGCTACTTGTGGTTTGATATATCCAAAAATATTATATGGGAAGTCCATTAAAGTATCTGGATACAAATGTTCAATCCTGGGATACGAAAATACTTGTTAAACCTTAAACATTTTTCATATCTTCAGATAAGGATATTACTTACAATTCTATACAGATAACAGCATCTACATTTTCAAGAGCTTTGTCGTTCTGTGTGACACTTCCTTCATATATTCGTACTACCAGTGGTCTACTACGAGTATGCAAGTATTCATAGAACAAGGGCTCTGCTTTCTTCTTATGAATTTCAAGAGTAACTCTATCAATGTCAACACAGAGTATTTCCTCAATGCCATCAACATTTTTGATATAACGTAGGAAACCTAGCTCTGAGCAACCAAAATCAACGACCTACGAATTTAGGAATAAACCAGTAAATTAGTACAATCCTTCTGATCATGCAGGAATAGATATTTAGGAAAGTACACTTTTTCTAATCCAAGCATTTGTCACGATCGTAAACTGATATGGTGGGAAGCGTCAGATGGAATGTAAACAACGACATACCTTTCGTAGTTTTGTGTGGTTCTCACAGTCAGCTAAAACTTCCTTTACTGCGAGATATCTCTGCAGGTAGGCCGGAGGTGAGAATTTCAGGCCAACACTGGAATGCGCATCATTTTGTGCTTCAGGGTCCATCATCGTGTAAAGTTTTTCCGAAATATTCAGTCGGTCGCCTGTACATTGCGCATCAATGCTCGCAATTTTCGTTCTCTTGTCGTAATATTTTTGATACACAAACTTCCCGAACAAGTACAACACGTGGAATAACGCGATAATCATTTCTACCGTGTTTTGCGGTTCGCTTCACAGCGAGTACATTTCGCTTGCTCTCACAATGTATGTACGCGTAGCCATATTGTTTTGTTTCAGTGGCGGTCTAAAACGCGGCATGCCATTGGTTCTCGCATTTTGAAAATTCGTCCAATCAGAGGTGCCTGTTATCTGAATTATTTACGCACGAATTTCAAATGTTAAGCGTCCACCTCGGTGCTTGCGTTATTTTAAATATTCAATGAAATTTATGTTTATTATGAATATTAAAGGATAAAGGGTTATACGATGTTATTTTACACTTAACCTTGATATCATAATTTATTTTAGACTTTATAATAATTAAAATAATATTATAATACGGTTCTTATTAATATCAATAGCAGTCTACTGAATTTTCCTAATAAAGCAATGGTATACACGTTATACAGTTCACAAAAAATAACGACACATCCAACTTTCTTTACAAGCAGCATACACCAAAATCACTTTTTCAGGTGTATACAAACAACACGAGAAACCGATCTGAGTGTAACCAACGCGATTTAATTATATATTTCAATAGGTCTTTTTATTTTTTTTGTCGTCATCAGCAGATGCGAATACATCAACACTTCACATTACATATTTATGTGTATGTATTTATAAGCGCGCGCAAATTGTATTATGCACGAGATCTCACGATGGCCATTACTAGGGCCACAGGAACATAAAACTTGATTAATTGTTATAAATCTCGACGATTCGTCTATCTACATAACGACCTCTTAGAATCATTTACTGTGTATCTTACAGCTAGATTTAAATTATTTACAAAAGGACAGTAACACGTTTCCTTCCTGTTTCAAAAGTGCAGATTGTCAATAGCATCCTTGTACCTGTTTCTCTTAAAATACATCATTTTTATGTAATTATCGCAAAGCGGGAACAAACCTAGCTCGCTGCTTATGGTTTAATCAACCCGGAATGTGTACCAGTGCTTTGAACGTATAAGGCGTGACAATACGTCTGCAATCATTTTGTAAGCAGATATAAAGATCTCAATAACATAATTTATAACATATCTTGGTATACAGTCTATGAAAACACAAATAAAAACGAAAAGTACCCATTTTACAGAATATGATGATGATACTTCAATAATTGAGCAGAGTCAAAGCTGCAACGGTATATAATGACCTTTCTCGATTAAACGGTAAGGCGCGTTTTCGCGAAGGCTTATATCGGTATATACCGATCGTACAGTAAGTATAATTGACAAAAGGGACTTATTTAATGGTAAGCGGCGTGCCGTATCGTTTATATCATATATTTTGTTTCTCGCGCGAAAATTTATGTTTTTTTAGTGGTATATTTCCACGATATCGTAAACTTGATTAAAACGATAGAATATGAACATTATATCCGTATACATATGAGACTACTCAGCGTGGCAGCACAGATTAACAGGGATTAAAATCTCCAGGAAAGTAGCATTTTCTGATATTAGAAATATAGATTTCTTGGCAACTCACGCTCCATTCTTCGGCATATTTCGACCCGGTTTCTTCGGTTAAGAGACAAAATGTTAGCAATAAATACACATCTGTTACAGTTCATGAAAAATCATATCACAAGTATCGTTTCGTTCCCTCGTAACATTCAACGTTCAAGATGCTTATGTAACGTCAATGGATTACCGTAAAATATCACATGGAGCGATGAAGTTTAAATTAAGTACACCACAGCAATTACCTTCCACATACACGTCAATCCTTTTATCAGGAGACATGTAGAAATATAAAAAAAGAACACGGAGAATTACGGCGATTAAGTCGCTGACTACCGAACGCTGTAAAATATGTTATAATATATTCATTGACCGCGCGAAAGTTTATAATTGACAAATAACATTAAAAATCATTACGCATATTTTATAATTTATAGATATATAAATTATAAAGTCATAGACGTTAATGTACACTTCCATTGTTCATGAATGAATAAACTTACGCGTTCAACAATAATCTCCGTATTTTCACAAGTTATTTTTTCTACAAGTGCACTGTGATTAAAACGTTAGTGATATCGAACGTGAAGGGTCGGCATTTTCATCGTTCTTAAAAAATAATTTACGTGTACTTTCAGGGGGATATTCTTTAGGCATACGACTGATCCAACGATATAGCTAGCTTATTATTTCCCTTCTCCACCCAGTTTCTGAGTCGTCCTCGAAGTTCCTCCAGACTCTTGGACTTGGCCTTGTTTATCCTCTTATACTTGACATCTTTTGGTTTCGTGACGGATCTGTGATTACTCATTACCCTGTTATACGTGACCTACAACAACATGGAAACAATAAAATCTCGAATGATTATATTATTTTTGGTTTTATTTTATTATTTTGATTATATAATTTGATCTATTTACTAACAAAATTCTATTGTACTTCACGCATTAATATTACGAGAGTTCTTGGAACTTCCTGATTCTTGTGAAAAATTACCTGTTCTTGTTGACTCTCGTCTCTGGGTCTTTCCCTGGGCGGCGAGTCTGCTTCTTGAGCGAGTCTCTCGAAGCTACCATAGAGATCTTGAAGTCTGCCTTTCCCGCTGCTGGCTACTTTCGTCCGTCTCTCCTCGCACTCCGAGTTCTCCGTCGACTCTGACGGGTCCTGATTGTTCTCGCTATCCCCGTCTTCTTCGACGGAGTAAACGGTCTCCAAGATCTCCGGCCTCCTGAGGAACCCGTTGCACCGGCGTATCGACGAGTATTTATTTGACGGCTCGACAGCGTCAGAGACCGAGCGAATTACGGTCACGTCGGTGATATTCGAACGAAACCTGACAAGGAACAAATAACAATGCTACTTTTACCGCGCTTTCTTTTTTTGCCTCTCGGGAACCATAAATCGCAGTGATGGATGATGTTCTGGGTTTCTAGAAATACGTGGCGAGGAGTGCTTAGGCGTTTGGATGGGTAGAGGTGCATGAAATTCCTTTATGTGGGTCGAAGTGGAGTAGGAAAAAATGGGCTTCTAGTAAAAATGCGGTACCTCGGTGGAGCGGGATCGTCAGCAGCCTCTTCGAGTACCACCGCGCTGTCGCTGTCTCCGAGACTATCAAGCCTGTCCAAGGCGTCGCACGGTGGCGAATCCCGCGTGCCCGTATTTCTCTCGGCCAGTCTGCTTTGCAGCTGTCGTATCACCCTCTGCTGCCTCAGGATAATTGACTCTCGCTGAGCAAGGCTAGCCTCGATCTCCTTCTGCTTCCTACAGAGTCGAGACTCGAATAAGAGTAGCTGCGATGAAAGCGTCCGTAGTTGCTCGGCTTTTTCCCTTGTCAATCGTGCGACCAGATCCTCCTGAAAGACATTCATTTATTATGCCTCTAACATCGGTTATAGAATATTTTTTATATTTTGATCAATAAATGCCCTTCAAAAGAAACTCTTATTGCGTGTATACAGTTCCTTGTTTTGTGGGATTTCCTTATTGGAAAGTGTAGTACCCTATCCACCAGAACCTATCCCATTATGCCAGGCAATCGCGCTGGGTCGTGAATACGCATAGAAGCACGGTTGCGTGCGTGGTGCATTATCGGTTGTCCCTCGTGGGACGAAAGATGCACGTCCAAGCGCATAGTTATTCGCGATGTGCAACGTTCGGAGAAGCCGACGCGTATCCGGTCTGTTTTGCATGAGTGTGGTCGATGGTGCTTGCTTCCTTCCTTTCCGCAAGAAGGCGAGGACGAGTCCATTACTCCCGGCATTGTCCTGACATAAATGGCACAACGCCGGGGAAAACACGGGGCTTTACTCTCGACAAACCGTTGTCGTCCTTATGCGCCATTCATCAGCCGGAAATGTACGACGCGCCAATGGAGCCAACGTTTCATTATCGTACCTGCCCTACTCAATTTCCCGCAAAAACGGTGCACGATGCACCGCGAATTAAAATCAACGCGACTATCAGCGGCAACAAAGGCACCGATGCACCCCGAGCAGCCTGCATCGATCAGCTCTGCCCCCGTAACCAGCGAGGTGAAAATCAATTATTTACGGGCCAACTTACGGACGTACGACTAACGGATCACAGCGAGCAGCTATTAATTTTACAGAATGGATGGCCGCGAACGAATCGCCAACAGTAGCCCGACTAAAGTATCTCCTCGGAGGGATCCAACTGGATAATCCCGAAGACTTTCATGACTCCACCGCGACGACGTCTACGTTAAACGACCCGTGAAAAAAGCTCCCCGTCATTGAATAAATTACCGACTTCTCGGACTTTTCTAACGGTCTGCCGTGTCTCGGCAGCTCGTGCCGACGGCGGCATTAATATTAAACGATTCTTGTATCACGGCCAACGATGGAGTGGCTGAGGAAAATCAGTTCCTCCCATCTATCACCCCGGAAGGTTTTCTTCTATGCACTTACGATCACGTCCTACGCTGTAAAGTCCTTAAGCCTTTCACAAAACGGACCAATCCACAAAAGCTGCGAGTTTAGTACGCGATTTTCCTAAGAAATTCGAGCGTTGTTTTGGTATACTAATATAGCCCTGTCTCGAGCGCCACGTGTTTTCGTTTAAACACAGTTTTTTTTCGTATCGTGTTCGGGCCGTATGACGCTTCGTTTACGAATGAGTCAGACGTCCAGACATGAGGATTTCCCCTCGGATACGTTCTTCCTGTTTGAACGGGATTCGAAAATAACCCGTTTGCCGGGGTCTAGGCAAATCTGAACGTCAGTTGCTGCAGCCGAGCCAGTTCCGAAGGCCTTCATTTCGGGCTTATGGCTTTTACGCGGTGGAGAACGATCCCCGGCCGATAGGATTCGCCGGCAGTAAATTTCAGCCGGGCTTCGCGCTCTTTTTTTTTCGTCGGCTGTGGGGGGAGGGCTGTCGACGAGGATTGCAGACGGTCACGCGAGAGTCGCAATTGGGCTGCTCGCTTACGACCGGAAGTTCCACCGAACCCCTCTTTGAAGTTTCGCAGAGCCGATAAGCAACGCGAAATCGACCACGATCCACCCTCTCGTTGGCGGTGAACTCCCCTACCGGGAAAAACGGCCACGTCTCGACCTGGCCTTTATGCCGTCACGCGACTCCGAGGCTAAATTGACGGAAGAACGAAATGGGAATTCAGATAAGGGAGAAAGAGGGAGAAAGAGAGAGCTCCGAGAGCGATACAAACGATAAGAAAACACGGGAATCGTGATGCAACGTAAGACCCGGAGTTTCAGAGACAAACGTTGGAATAACGAGTACCCTCCCCCTCTCTTTACGATAACGTGAATAATCAGCTTATTTCCTCCGTTAACTGAATATTACCGTCGGCCATTCCTTATTGTCTCGAAATAACGATCTTCGTCCCACGGTCTTCTGTATTTTCGCCTCTCATTATCGCCGACGTCCACCGTTCAGATCGTAACTCACTTTTTATCGTAATATTCGTCATTGAAATGCAACTAACGACGAGAGAGTAGGAGTTCGCTAAAATTCGTGATAAAAGTTAGGTAAATTGGAAATCCTGGGTAAAAGGCAGAGGGTAAATGTGAGAATGGCGTGTGAAGAGGAGAAACGGGGGAAAGAGGAAGGCAGATAGACAGTGTCGGTTAGATGAAAAATTCAAGATTACACTCGATCGCCGTCAACAGATGTTGATCAGAGGGTTCCCATTCAAAGGGACTCGCTGACCGTGGCCGCCATCAAATTAATGAAGCAACCCGTGCACGTTGCTAGGACTCGTCGTTCGTAAACCGACAAAACGAACAAAAGTTCTGTTGTTTTTCTCACCTGCAATTTCAGGGTTCTCCTCCAGGCGAGCATCTGATGCGCCTGCGCCCTCTGTCTCGCTCTCAGTGCAGCTATCACGGACTTCGCTTCCTCCAGTGACGTCACTTCCACATCGTTGCCGTCCTTAATAGGCTCGCCCGCGAGATCGGTCACCCTGCCTTCCGCGACGGTCGCCAACGGGCAGCTGTCCATCGACGTCTCGTCAAAGCTGCAAGCAGAAAGGACCGGCTGTTATTCTCAATCTCGTTTTCCCATCAACCATCGTCGGAGAACCATTCCCTTCAAACTACCGTACGCTGTTACATGATATCCCGAATGACCGTGAATCCTTGAATCCGTCGACTAAATTATTATTAGTTGCACGAACAAATCCTTGATACGGCAAACGTATAAATCCTGAGTATAAAGTTTCCCCGGATGCACGTGGTCGTCGGAGTCAATCCGAAGCGAGTCCATCTCGTTGGGTTTTGCTTCAAAGTGGTACACGTCCTTCGTTCCCCCCGCCCACCGCGCACGCGAGTGAAATTCGATAAGAACCGCAAGGATCCGCGACCGCGGCCACTTTCGTTGTAGATAACCGAGCGTATTGAATGTCGAAAAACGTCGGAGAACAAATGTAAAACTTCTTCTCGGACTGGCAAAGGGTTCACGAGCCCCGCCTCTTGGAGAATCCTTCAGGAAAGGTGTTCCGCGAAATTCTTGAAAAAACATCATTTTTCAATAGTTCCCTTTCAGTCGGACTCGAAGAAAGCCTTTCTATTTGCTAAGCGTAGTAAAAGGTCTTGGCCGAAGGACGTGAGGAAATTGAATTTCTGGGTTCACGAGTCTATCGAGTGGGTTATACATATATAGACTCGTTAAACAATTGGTAACCCAGGTCGCTGGTGATTCGTCGGTGAGTCACGAACAACGGGATGGATGTTTCATTCTCTCTGATCGATCGAACAACCAGCACGAAATTAAGCCCCTTTTCAGGGGTGCAGGTACTACCACCCGCACACGTCGCTTTTAATGGTAGGTAATACGCGCACAAATTTCCAGTTGTCTCGCTCTCTCGAAGGGCCCTGAGCGGGGATACTTCGATACTCGAGCCAACCGAGGAAAACCGAACGGCGACAGTAATGTCCGTCGGAAATTACGACGGAGACAGATAGTTTCCGCGCGACGGAAATTCAATGGAATATTTAACGAGTCCGAGAAAACTGAGCAGAACCGACGGTACGACAAATTCAACGAAGGACCGCCGTCTCGCGGAAATCTCTCGCTAACCTTCCGTGCATGATAATCTGGATGACCCTCTCGAGAAACGAGAATATTCCGATCAGGAATTACCACGGGGGTGGTATCGCGTCTGCTACGTTCAACGTTATTAGTTCACCGCGGAGTGTGCACCTTACGCTTACGATTCATCGCCGTTGCGAGAATACGACTGTGAATCGTCGAGGTTCTCGGAGGGAACTCGGAATTGCGTTCTCGAGGTTTATCCCGGCCGACCGCGGGAGCGACGACGTTCGAGGAGCGCGAATAATGCTCGTCGGGAATTACGGGCAACTGGCGACAAAGGCGGAGGGGTTACGCGACGCGCAAAACCGCAAATACCCGATGGACGGACATACTCGGCTGGCCGACGATTACCGGAACCCAATGGTCCTCGACCATTCGCCGAGACAGCCACGATGCCAGATGTCTGACTTTCCGCAGGAAACCGAGAGAACCACGAGGATTCGCCGGACCACCCGCTGCTGTTCGGCGCGTAAATTTCTCGCCGAGATTTCTCCGCGAGGTCCTAGGCGCTTAGTTCGTTCGCTGCCCTCATGGCGCGATGCCAGCCGCGCTAAATATTATTACAGGTTGACAAATATTTCCTCGGGGAACAACGAAAAACTTGGCTAAAACATTCACGGCGAAAGCTTCGCGTCGTTAGAGATACTTCAGCCGTGAAACTTACGTCTTAGATGAAAAGAAATGGAAGACAGGTCTCCTGATTACAGGAAATTGCACAAAAACAGGAAAACCAAGAAACTTTTCCGCCAGGAGGGAGATTCATGCCCTTGGGCGGTATTATTAAACTTAGGCAAAGGTGCATTCTCAAATGTTCGACGGGATAATGATAAGTAAACATTGAAAGCAAGGAAAGAGCTGTTGAAAAGCGCAGGGATTGGTTGGCAGAGGCGATGATGACGTGGATTGCGACTTGGTGAAAAACCGCAAACATATGTGCCACAGGTCTGGAGATACTGAATTCGACGAACCGTTCCGATGGATGACCTGTGTCTTCTTCCTCGGCAACGTCCTGCATTTTCTATGGCGTTTGGTAACGATTGGAAGCCCCCGTCGACGTTTCGTGCGCAAAATTTACATGGCGTAGGGCCATCTCATCCGTCGTTTTACGATTCCCCCTTTTGGCTGGTTCTTAGAAAAATCTTCTCAACGAAATCCCGGTCTTCCGACGCCGGATTCCCCGCGCATTCGGTTCGCACGATAAATTTGCCGGCTGCTCCGATACGCAAAGCCTGCGTGGCAAGGAAATGAAATACGAATTGGCAGAAAGAAGGGGCGCAAGAATCGCCGCGATTCATCACCGCGCTGGCTTCGTACGAGTCTCTGTGCGTAGAGCGGCTGACGGTGAAATTTATTAAACGCGACCCATGCTGGCAAAGTCACCGCGGACTTATGAGGCGTGAGCGAATGCACAAATGACGTTCAGCCGCTCTTAAAACTGCGCTTTCTGTTGCCATTTTTCTTCAAACCAAAAGGAATGTGCCGTATTTTAAGTAAGTACAGGAAGCCATGTTTTGACGATTAAGTTGTGATGGTTGGCGCAATGAGGACGGTCTCTCGAGAGTCTAAGAAATTTAGAATAAATCCTGAGGATACTGAAGTCGCGTAAGATTAGTCGGGGACCGAGAGGAATAGCCATTTTTATTTGCAGGAGCAATCTTCGTCGATTCTGGCGGGTCACAATTACCGCGGGCCGTTGTGGAGAATCCGGGAACAACAACAATATGCAGACCTCGTCATGCCTCGGGAAAACTAATACGTGGCACGAGCAAACGACCTCATTTCCGACCGGACCCTGAATTCCCTTGATCCCCGAACATTTTGTCATCCGCGTGTGCCACGAGAAGCGCTTTCGGCCGAGCCACGTGCAACTTTTCCTCGCGAAACGCAGGAAAACTCGGAATCGTCCGCCGTATAAATTTCCACCGGGGGGAATAAACTTCTCATGCGAGGAAAAAACTCTCCAGGCATTGCGCGTTTATGACAATTTCAACGTATAATTATCCGACGATAAAATTCCCGGAAGTTGGCTCTGTTTGTGCGAAAAAACAGAGCTTTTGCCTGCACACCGACGTATTATTCGCCGGCAAACATGGTCGGAATTACGAGTATTCTCGGGGATTTCGATTCAAAACTCGCGTGCGATAAGAGCGTGCATACTGTGCAGCCATTCCGCGAGGGTCCCTTAACGTACGCCTTTATTGCGTGCGACGGCCCAATTCAAGTCGAAGCAATGATTCACGTCTTCCCGTCGGAGTTGCCACCATCCTGCTAGTTACGACGGCTCCGCCATTATTAACAACCGCATAAATGTTACGTTATTAACGCAGCACCGGTTTTATTGTCCGGCGCATTATGCGCGCTCGCATTGTTGTCGGATAAATACACGGGCGAAGCGATATCTACGATGGCAATTAATATTATTTCATTGTACAGCAGCTGGCAATTAAAAGCCACGAAACGATCGTTACGGCCAAAAAAGGCCAGAGACGTGGCGTTGAATATGAATAAGTTGATGATGATCAAAGATCAAGTTTACCCTTCGTTAAGTTTTATGGTTGTAATTAATCGGACGTACCGGGGATGGGATATAACGATAACGCGAAACGGCGGAGAGGAAGAGAGCATACGCCTGCGAAAACGATTAATCGTGCGCGTCGAGCGGTTTCCGGTTCCTGAGGCGCGTGGCTCGAGTAGCCCCGCTTCACAAACCGGCCGGCAAATAAATCGCGAGGATGGAACGACGTCGATGGAAATGATAGGCCGGCTGGCTCTCGAGCCTGATTAGTTACTGATTGTGAGTTGTTGCTACACGGCCAGCTTTGTCTCGGCCAAGATAAACGCGTCGGCGGCGAATTTAACGAGCAACAAATCGCTGTCGAAAGGGCCGGAACCCGCTGAAAACCGGGCCATATCTCTGCCGTTCCATCCGCGAGTAAAATCGACGTACGGCGCAAGAAACGTTAATAGAATGATTTGCGGCTGGAGCCGTAAATGAAGGTCCGACGGAAAATGAGAAACATCTTTGGCGCAACAGGCCGGTTGTTGGCTAATTAAGTGATGCCGCACTCAAACGTGGCCTGCTTTAGTTGCAATTACAATTTTGCCGGAGGGGAAATGATGACTCGACGGCAGGTCGACTTGGTTCGCCGTGTACATCGTGGCCCTTGAGTGCCATTAATGTTCACGTCGCTAACTGTCGCCCGTCGTTATGGAAAATAACGTAACGGTGAAAAGATTCGTTTAACGTTCAACGCTGGCGTTACTTGGATGACGTTCGACAGGGCGTGTCGCGTGTTTGAGTGATTGCGTTAAAAAGAACGAGAACGGGCCGACGACGACCAATTCCCAGAGTGATAGGTGTGTGTGTCCAACGCTATAGCCGATATTCGCGTGTCGACGAATACGAGAAATCCCAGCCGGCCGATAATCACAAGTTCCCCACGTAACACGGTGACTCATTTAGAATGCAGAGGTTCGAAGGATTACCTTCGGTTACGTCGAGCGAACGAGTAGTTAAGGATGAAAAAGTCGGTTACGCTTCCCTCGAAATTTTAGAGCGACGCTTATGCTAAGCTTAATTCCATGTCCGCCTTACTTTTACTGCTTCAAGGGAATATAAGCGGATTAAAATTACCTTCCACCCGCGTCGCCTTACAAGTCCGCCGGTGAACGAGTAGCATCCTGCGCGTACGAAAAAGCAGAATGACGCCAGGTCGTGCAAACGAGGATACACATTGTAACACTTTCCTCCATTTTCGTCGATTTTTCCTTCGGTGAAACAACACGACAGACAAAATACATGTCCTTTAGTACACGTCATAAGTAATTTCTACAATGCCGAATTCCCTTACCCCTCGTGCGAGTGTTGCGTTATTTCTATCGTGCGAATTAATGGGAATGTAGCAGTGTGAAAAACTAAGGGATCATTCAATTATAACACGACTGTGTCTATGGGAATGAAATGGATGAAAGGCAAACGCTAGAGAAGAAGTGAACGAACGGTTAATCTCCAATCAAGTGAAATGAAAATAGAGGAGACAAAAAGAAACGGGCCAGACAGTAAATAGCGGGAGATTAAACGGCGAAATATCGAGAGACGTGCACGTGCCAATTGTTGTTCGATTCTTACGGTCGAGCGTTCACGATATATCGTCGTGTAATCGAAATGGTCGCGTCTGTTGTCCAGAAGTAATCGTAATAATCGGGCAATGGAGGACTGATTAAAAGCAATTACTTCGAAACCATGACTTTCGTTCTTCTCAGAACCGTAGAATTAATTGTTCCTCTACGTGGAGACGGAGGAGCAACTGACCGAGACGCTACCACGGACAGATGAATGAAAAGGGAATAGTAGAAATAGTGATGAGGAGCGAAGGAAGCAATAAAGATGTGAGGAAAATGCCCGACAGATCGAGACTTTCGGCTTCGTGCCAATGGACGCACTAAATACGGCCGTCATGATTTTCTCGACCATCGTTTGCCGCTCAGCAATTATGGCCCCAGTCTCCTTTGCTTTCCATAATATTGCTACGACGTCGATTCAGATACGTTCCAACAACGACGCTAATACGACCTGAATTCTCGCTTCCTTTCAGCCTTCGGAAAACTTCCCCGCTGGCCCAAAGCTTGCCGTTCGGTTGTTAATAAATTTTCAGTGCGCGATTAAAGCCAAGATTTTACAGCTACGCGGCCATGCGATTATTGAGGGGTCTCGTAGGTACTCGAGATCCTCGGTCAATGGAAAAATCGACCATTAATCGGAAGTATACTCATCTGTTCGACCAAGTCCGTCGTGTTTTCCCGTCGACTGTTCGCCAAACTCTGCCATTTCCACGTTCCGGGCACGTCGTGCCTGTTCCGTTCACTTCCATCACGATTTCGTCTCGAATTCGTCCTCAATTTCTATCCGCAATAAACTTCTTTCGCGGATACACGTTCCTCCAGGGTCAGATATTAACGAACACGTCAGCGTCAATTTTCACCCGAGAGTTTCCTTTTATTACGAGAGCCACGAAACCGCGGTTTCCCGCAATAACTTTGACTCTTCGCGTTTCTGCGCAAAGTGGTAATGTAAAACACCGGCGATTTCGTGAAAGGGATTTTCCGGGTATCACGGGATTCATACCCGAGGAACTTTCAAAGAGCACAGACGCTTTCGTGAATCCTCAAAATCCGCACGATCTTTCCGAAGAATGCGAGAAACAGAATTGAGAGTGCAGATTCGTGAGAAATTGATCGTGCGCCTCCAGAGAAAATCTTCGAATAACGTAAGGAAAGGGACGTAACGGAATAATGCACAGCTACTTTCGTATAGTTGCGAATAAAAGGAGGAAGCGTCGCTCAGAGGGACATATTCTTACGGTGGAATAATCAAAGATTTTCAAATACCGCCAACCAATCGCTAAAACTATGTACGGAATAAAACTGAATTTTTAAACGTGTTTCAATCATTTTTCAAGATAGCTCAACCTAACCTAGTTTGTCGCGAATTTTTTCATCTGTGTAACAGGATAAGTGAAGATAATTTGAGGAAGGTGCAAACCGCGAGTAAGTCACGAGGTTCAACGCTAGGCTTCTCGCGTATCCGGAATAATCACGTGCCAGGGACCGAGGGCTTCCGTTCAAGTGAATTCCGTAATGAAGACCCGCATTCCCCGTTGCACTATCGCACCATACCACAACATTTCCTAATCTAGGCAAATCGAGCGCACGTATTCCGTCGAAAGCGTCCATCGGTGCCAACAGCGTCAGGATCCGCAACATCATGCTTCATCGTATCATCGAACCGTGATAAAAAATAATAACCACCCATTAAGGATCTTTCCTCGAAACTAACGAATCCCTTCAAACAATTTTCACTGTTATTGGAAATAGCCGTTACACGATTTGAACCGGCGAGAAGAAACGTTTCTGCCCTAAGGTAATCTGCCTATTCGCTCGTACTGTTTTCTATTTTACGAGGCTCGCGCGGAGAATAAGAATTAGCCGTGCTTGGGATTACGCGATAAACGCGGCCGTTTCGGCGGACACGCGAAATGCAACTGCGGGCGAATTCGAGACGGCGCAGTTGCATAGACGCCGGCGAGTCCTCGTCGACTGGCGCGATTCACGTGCCGCGGGTACGTTGGTGGGGGAGGAAGAAAAGGCGGGAGGAGATGGCAAAAGGATAAAATGGGCTCAACAGGGGGAAGGGGATGTAGGGACGAGAGGGTTCCAGGTGGAAAACAGGATAAGGAAGGGTCGGTTCTCCGCGAATCGGCGCGGTACGCTTTCGCATCGCCCGGTACGTTGTTATTACGAAATTATAGCCGGCAGATTTGAGCCTGCACGCACTGGGTAAAACGGTTTACCCCCGGGGGATTAAACGCCATTTCGTCGGCGAAATTTCAGTTCTCCAAAACTCACCGATCAAAGTTAAAAACCCGCTGGAGTAGCCCATTATAAAACCTCTCTTAATCCCGGCCGGCTTTGTGTGAAATTTCTTTCCTTTTAATACAACGTGCTCATGCAATACCCCGTTGATTTTCATTTAACAGTCACTCCGTACCATTGATCCCTGTTCTTTAACACGCTGTATTTGCCACTTGTTTTTCGGCATTACACGTTTCTTTTGATTTTATTCCTGAAGGCAGATATCCGTAAATGAATACATAAGTAATTAGCGCGTTGGAGTTGATGAGACGACCCATCAGCGGTTCTGACGTTTCCCAATTAGCCCATCAGGGGGAAGCTGTCGGTTCGATAATCGAATCATGGGGATTGTCCCGTTGCCATGATTCTCCCGAATTTAACGCTGTATTATCGGGGGGGAAGCGCGAAATTAGCGTAGCGAACAGCTTTTGCGAGTTCTCCGCATTTCGCAAGGAACCGAATAATTCCGGGCACGATTCACGCCCCCCTCCTATCGAAGCTCACGGTAATTCGCCAATTTGCACGTTGCCAATAATTACGGATTCGCCGAGAAAGTTCTGAGAAAAGTGCAAATGCGATTACGCCGAAACGCATTTCAAGTACCATCGGAAAACACTTTTGCTAAGGGTCCTAACACGGCTCTCAACACAAATGGAACGGAGTTCAATAACCGCCAGGATTGCACTGTCCACGGAATATCATATTTGAGTGCCTTGTATTTGCCGAATATATTTCCATACGCTGAGAATGTTGAAATTACGGGCAAATAAGCGGTGAACAGCTGGATGATTTGTTTGTGCGAAGGAAACGTGCGTGATGGGGCAAAAATGGCCGAGCGTGGTGATGGCGCCGAAGGGGCGGTCGCTATGAATCGCGAAATTCGTTAGGGACGGTAGATCGTGCAGCTGGTGTGGAAGGGGTGGCCAAGGTGGAGGGGTTCCATTTCCGCGGACAAAGAAGGTGGACGTGTTATACGGTCGGTGCAACCCTCGGTACGCACTTCACCGAGTTATCAGCGACGGTTTTACGACTGCCGTATATTTTAGACCGTCTGACTCGGCAGCACCTGCTCATAATTTCGCGTCGCGCGAGGACCTTCAACGAGGAGCACCCTGCAACTTTGACGTACTCTCGCGTTTTTCTTCATTTTTTTATCGACCCTGCATTCGCCGCAAAGGACATTAGGTATTCAAATCACGATGTATACGGTGGCAATTTAGTCTTGGAAAAAAAAAATGGATAAAAAAGAAGCAGTCTGTTCGGTAAGCTGGGTTAAACGATTATCTTTTAAATCGTCGAACCTGATTGTGCATTTAATAATGTGGCTGGCAAAGTGGGCCGAGGTGGGGGCCCGCGACGGATACGACTGAAGAGTTCTTCGTAGAGAAAAGAACGATGTCGCGGTGAAGGGAACGTCTGTTGCGCGCAATGAGATTTCTCCGGAAAACGTGTAGGCACTCAACGGCAAAGGGTTTCTCCGCAAACTTATTTTTGTACAGCACTCGGTACGTCACGGGCGGCATTCACGTATTTCCGCGCTTCGTAATGTTCAAATACGAGACGAATAAATTTACGAGTAAATCGCGACACTTCGTTAAACGAAAAGCTTCGGGCTTAGTTGGTGAAAACGAGAGAAGGATATACAGAGTGAAGAGTGGAAGAGCTACGAATCGGGGCTCATATTCGTTTGCTACGTTTGAAAGCGTCGCTCTGTCCCCGGTTTGTGCAATTCTCTGATTGCTCTCGTCGTGCTTTTACAGCCTGTTACGTTGTAAAGGACCGAAGAACCGTCAAATCCAAAGATGCGGGGGAACAGCATCCACTCCCCGGCGGTTACCTTCATTTACCCTCAGGAATAATAACCGTCAGTCTATTAAAACGAAGACTAAGTCAGGGCCGCTGTTTCACGTATTATTCATGCGAATCTATTTTAACTGTCTTACGAATTTCCTTCCTTCCGTCAGATACAATTAAGAATACAAAAGCCCGGAGAAGGCGGAAGCTAAGAATAGAAAATAGGTGAATTCGTGACGACCCGAGCGTTCCATTTTCTGAATTATATTTCGGCACATCTGACGTGTAAATTTGTCTACATCGATGCGACACGAATGCGGCACTGTCATTTCCTTGAAACCTTAGACGTAAAATATTCAGACGATCGTGGAAGCTTTCGAGGATATCAGAATTTACCGGCTACAGAAATACTCTTGAAGCGTCCTACTGCATGAAACTTTGAAATCCTGATTAATGTAAGATATCGAGAGAGAACTTGGCGATTTTCCCGTCCTTACTGAAATTAGCGGATCGTAATGGGGAGTGAGGAAGGTCTATATATACACTTCTGACGTTATAGTCGATAAACGTGTCCAACTTCTAGGAAGAGAAAGATCTATTCGACTCCATTACGATTGCTCCGGAAGTTCATTTGATCCCGGAGGCTCGTTTGCGAGTATCACTGCCATTTAACACCTGCTACTTTCAGCTTCATGATTAATGCACCGCCGACGGGCTCACTGAATGGGAATTTCGCTTTTCGTCGAATCTCTGCGGATCTGCACGAACTTAATCGTAGATCCGAGCTCAGCGATACGTGCCAAATTCGCGCACAAGCGACTCCGTGTCCTTTCTTCGCCAAGAGAGGAATCGACAAACGCGGGCCGATTCATTTTCCGCGCGAAAACCAGCATCTTTTTGTCCGCGTTGCACTGCGATCCACTGCGATCCACTGCGATCCTCGTAAGAAAACGGGTGCGAAGTAGACCGGAGGTTCGAGGGACGATATTTCGCCGGGAATTTATTAGGACCGGTAGTAAAATCTTGAGCGTTGGCACGCGTGTGACTTCGCGAACGTTCGCGGTAGAACTGGCCGCGCTGCGAGGAACATCCGGCTCGGAGAAGTTGCTGAATTGCGGGCCAGCACGTCGCGGGCCCGGGGCATTCTTCTCCCTCCACATACTTGTTGCAAAAAAGCTGTAAAATGATGGCGGTTAGGTGGACCGCATTGGCCGACGTTTCTGGCCAACACATCAAGGTCAAACGGGGGGGGGAGGGGAGACTGGGATTCATTCGCGGCCGATGCGAACACGATAAAGGGCTCTTAATAACCCCCCTTCGCCTCTCCCGACGGGGTAATCGCCGTGAAGAATACCCGCCGGCGGGAATAGCCCACCCGCCCAAGAAAGCGCAGAAATTAAAATGCAAATGAAACTGGTCCTTCGGTAACGAAAATCGTCCCACCAGGAATAATCGGTACGCCAGAAGAATAGAACCTTTTCTTGATTTATGACGCGGATAAACCGTTCATTTCTGTCACGAGTATTGGTAAAGCTGATCAGGAAATGTAGACACGTTCCTGCTGCGCTTTTATTCGTCCCCGGGACTCCATTGTACATGCAGATGTAATGGTACGCGAGGAACACGAAAATCTCTACCTCTCGAACGAGATTTCCCGTGGAAATACCGTGTTCTTAGACCTTAGATACTCGGTCGGTTTAATCAACCGGATGCAATACATGTCTAAAGAAGCTGTACAATCCTTCAAGTACTACTTAGCAACTCACTTCTTATTTTTATTTTTAATCGTGCTTTCTAGTCTAATCGAACTTGGTGACAGTCGGAGTAGCTTTCAGACTGGGAAGAATAATACTTTATTCAAGATCCGCCAAGCCTGAATTCACTTTATTCCCGACGACAAGAATTAGAGCGCGCGATTAAAACGTCTTCTTCCGGCGTTATCGCAGAGACATTCTTGGCTGACTGGAGCGACATGAACGAGGGTGACCCACGCACACAACAACACGGCGAACACCTACGTCGGATCACGAAATTCTCCACAATCGCGAACCCGTCTATACGTCGCATAGTCCTTCGCCTTGGGCCATCTGCATCCTGAATAATTTCGCTAGAAATTATCCTCACCCCATCTGCAGCAAGGATTACCGACGCGGTTGATCAGTACTCACCTGACGGACATCTCAACGAAACAGCGAGGCTTGCCATAGTTGATGTCAAATTTCAACAAGGGCAAATTAAACGGCGCGCCAAACAAAAGATACACATTAACAGATGTTTCGTGTCTTTCGTACACAATGACTCGCATAATCAAAGCTTGACGAGAAACTCTTCGCGTTGACCTGCGCCGTAAACATCATCGATATTCCTCATGTTTTCGTTTTTTCCTTTTCACCGTCAACACACCCACCTCGTGGGATTTTTCCTGTTCGCGAGTCACCTGCGTACGGAATATGACTGCGTTCGCGACACGCATTTCAGCGTGAACGGCATGCATATTCATCATGTACAAACGTTTTGGCGAAACGTAGAGACGCATTCGTTCCAGCTCAACTTCGGCATGGAACAACTGACATAAGGTGGACATTGGTCGCGTGTTTGCCGAACAGCAACGGGGCAAAAAGCAGTCGAGTTCGGCGGATCCCTGGAACCCCGAGGACGCAGCTGGATGATCGATTGCACTCGAAATTCTCTTTCAACTCGACTCTCCTTTTGCGCCTTCCGCGCATTACCCGTGAGACGACTTTCTCGTGTTTTATCGCGAACGCGCTCGTCCCAACTCAGAGAGCAGAATAATCCATGGCTCGACAAAAGGCAACAGCGAACATCTAAAGTGTTCGGTATCTTAGGACGATAAGAGAGAGAGAGAGAGAGAGAGAGAGAAAAGTATTTATTCCAGGGACGAAAAGACTGAGAATAAGGCTGATAATGGGAATTATAGTTTCGTTAATCGTCATCTTATGGATCGTGCAATTATTAAAGCTGAGGACTATCGTGTAATCTTCTATACTTGTTCATGATCATGTTGAAGGCTCTCTTCATCATATCGTTCTCCTCTGTGCATTCTCGTCATTTCTCGTCATATTACTTGGATTGTTCAACGGAGAGGTCTTGCGTGGGAGCGCAATCGATAAACACACTGGCCTTTCCGGACATACCGAAGACCCCGTTTTCATCGGAGATCGTTAACCCTGAGTGCACGGAATTGCACTGAATCGACCGTTCGGACTTGCCTTGATCCGTCGACGGTTTCCGCTCGAGGAGATTCGCTGGCCTGTCGAGGATCCCCTGAATCTCATCGAGGGTCTCTCCCTGGTCGGACGAAACAGTTCAAAGTCCAACACCGGAGGTCGAACGGAATTATTCGTCGTACAGAAGACGCGCTCGATCGAGGACAATGTGCTGGGAACAATGTAGCAATAATACGGATCTGCTTGTGCCTAGCTCGGTGAACAACAACGTAACCTCCCCCTCCCCCTCTTCCCCGGTCTGGAAGCTCAGATATCGCCGTAGCAATCTCGAAAACGTCCATCACGTGCGACCCGCGGGGCTTCATCAGGATATTACTCGATATTCGCAAAGCTCTCGGCCATCAATACAAATGAGATAATCGTCATTTTCCTATTTGTCGAAAGATTCCTCTTCTCGAAAGACTCGGCATGTCGTTCAGTGGCGAAAGGTGCGTAAACGGTTTCGATTGGAATTCCCAGTGATAAAAATAACGACAGAAAGGTATATGAGTCAACCCAGATGCATAATATTACGTGCGCGCGTTCTCGCGATTATACATGTACGGCCAAGAGATTGGAGTTTGATGATGTACTTTTGTTATGCTGACGAAGCTGACCTCGTTCTAATCCCATTGTTATGCACACGTCACAGCTACGCCAACTGACAAAACAATTGAACAAACAAAAAAAACACTGGACGATTAATCGACTCCATTCGTACGCGTGTATTGAATTGATAATGAATTATGAATAAATCGGCAATATTTCGCCCAGCAAATAAATCAATATTATTCATTCGCAGAGTACGCTGTTAATCTATTAAGTGAATTTCTTTGCTTGTTTGCACGACCATTTGGCGGGTATTCAATTAACTGAGTAATTCTTCCAATTTTTGGTGATCAAGGTAGAGGATGAAAAAGAATATCTCCGTGTAATGAATTACGTCACTGGATCCCACGGGCAATATTGTTATGCACCCACTGGAGTATGCTTATCTGTGTTCAGCGAGCGTATTCTGTTAGCCGTAAACTCTCCTAGGTCCCTAATGAACGTGCACTGCCAACATCATTATGGGACTGCAGATGTTTAGAGAGTGGCGTGACTGTGAAGTTGCTCGAAAATTAGAACTAATTTCGTGACTATAGCACGAGATAAATATGTTCGATTAAACAGGCCCTTATGACGCTAGTTGGTACCTCGCGGAAGGATAGTAATTACCTAAAACTTCGACTTAATTACTCCAGAGCCCCTCGAATGAATTACAATCCTACGAGCCAACCTCTTTGGCAAGCGAGAACATTTTTCGGCCACTCGGAAAGTGCTTCTATTAGGTCTTTAGTCAGCCGCCAACGTCAAGGCGAAATGAGAAGGAACTGAAACGGAACAGAGGTTCATGGGATATCCGCTTTCGAGTTTACAATGTAGCCGAGAAGCTTCATCTAAGTACGATTAATCTCCGACTGGCTTTGAGAGCAAATATTTCGCCGTTATTAGCATCCCGTAGACGAATATCTATGTAATACAGTTCCCATTACACATTCCATCCCTGTTGCTCTTACAACCAGTTCTACAGTACATGAAACATAACAAAAGTGATTGAAAAATTAAGAGAGCTAAGTTTAATACATGTTACCACTAATAGTCATAATATTCTCACGAAGAGGGGGATTAGGGAGGAACACGAAGCGAATGGCAAAGCCGGTAAGAAGTAGCCAGCAGGAGCGGGAGTTCGGAAGTGCAGAGACGGGGGGATATCGACGCGCCAGGTGGACAGGAAGTGGAGTCACGAGCCAACAGGTAGCGCCATCTGAGCGTCGACGCCGGAAGAATGTCGTACGACCGTCGTCGGCGTCGTCGTCGACGTCGAGGACAACCCTCCCTCCCCTTTCCCTTCCTCTGCCAGCCTGGACGAACGCTCCCCGATGTCGACGACACGAGTTCTGCAAACCGGAAGTGCGGCGTCGAGCGCATCAATGCTTCCGGGGGGAGGGGAGGGGGGGCTCAGCCGTTCCGTCGCCATAGTTTCCGGGCCGTTATGTGCGCACGCGGAACGTTGTAGAGCGGAAAAACCGCGTCGTACTCCCGCCGGCGGGCAAACGCGTGTCACGCATCGTGTGCGTCGACGATGCGTGCAGGAAACCGGAACCGTGGCAACCACCTGCTCTAGGTGCGTTCTCCCAGCGACGGACGGTACCCGCTCTTCGCCATCGACCTTCGCCAAGAAACAAACATTCGCCATGACGTTAGGAACAAAAAGTATATTAAGGGGACAGGAAGTGCCCGTAAGTTGACTTTTACAAACTTTCACCTGCCTTGGACAGACCGAAAAGTTTAACAAAGAGAGCCATTTTTGAGATATGACAGAGATCGATTAATGTAGTGGAACGAAAAGGACTATAAGAATTTCAATTTCAATGATTGGGGGCGGAGAGGGGGAGTTCCCATTTTTACGTGGAAGGAAATACGACGCGAGAGTACAGCGAGTTCAATCGTGTGGGTTTCTCGGATAAATCCCGAAATCAAGAGACGGTGTACCTTGCCTGCGAATTGCTTCTCTTCCTTTCTCCCTGCCCCCCTGTCCCCGACGTCTCTCTCCTGCGGCTCTTTCTCCTTGCAGTCCTTCGCTGAAATATATCGCGATTCGAGAAGCAAGAGGCCGTGGAACGACCGTGACACGCTTTTAGATTCCACCTAAGCCGTGCTATACTTACATTAGTCGAGTCCCCTAGATCCCCGGTCGCACAATGGCTTTACCTTTCCCAATCGTCCGTTCGTTTTGTTTCGTTTCGTTTCGTTTCGTTCGGAGGCAATTTTCGCAATTACCAACTCCTCGGCATTCGAGCGTCGCTTGAATTCACCTTACTCCGGCAGTTCCTGCGAATCCTCAGCGTCAGGGGACGAAGTTTCCGCGGATTAACTTCACGGGGAAACTACTTTCGAGCGTAGATGTCGATAAAGCAATGCAACATCCGGTTCGAACGAACTGACAAATGACTTGGCATGTACGCGATACCAACCGAGCGCTATTGTTACGGCAATTGATTATTCTCCGTGGATGAATAGAATGTAGAAAGGCGAATATGCGTATAATTTATCGCATGCTTTCGCGGAATATAGTCGTTCGAGATAAGAGAATGTCGAGTTATTATTGTCAGGAGAAACACTTGCACCTGCGTTGATTTATCACGCAGAACCGGACGGACTGTGACATCAGTGAGAAAGAACGTTCATAGGACATCTTTTGCATAACCTTTTCAGCTCGATTTCTACAGCTTTGTGAACTCAGAAGAATCGCAGAAATTGAACATCGTCCAATGGGAATCTTCTTCCGTTTTTCCCCGTCGATGATGACTGGGAGAATAAATTCGCATGGAATATTTCACATGGGAAATATTTGCTCGGGCGAGGCGGGTACGCAGCATTGGACATTATAATTGGACGGACGGAATAATAAAAGGCGACCTAGTGTAATACCAAAGCCGGAAATTAGGCTAAGGCCGTGTCCGTATTGGCATCTTGTGCACGTACGGATGCTGAAGATGGAGTATCGGATTTCGATATCGACATACTCCACGCGTCTATGCCCGACGATTAAAATCAGTCCCATCTGGAGAAATATATAAATCCACCCTGCCACCGAACCAGCAGAACCTTTTCTATCACCAATCACGAAAACTGGAACGAACCGTAGACCGCCGGCTACGGTTTTGCTTGAAAATAGAATCGCGGCCAATGCTGAAAACGAATCGAGGTAAAAATACGACGTATATACGTACCGTCGACGAGTTGAATTTTTCATCTACGAATTTCCCGGTGTAAACCTTCCGTTTTTCATATGCAATCCCTGCGCTTTCGATAACTCTCCTGTGATTTAACGTGCGACGTATGTACATACGTTCCCTCGTTAAAACTGCGCATTTCCCTCTGAAAAGCTTCCAAGCTTGTCAATCTCCCGCGAAAGTTCTCTACGTGCGACGTCATTAAACGACCGAGGAGTTATCGGCGACCTATCGAAAAGCCAACCATTTGATTAGCACCTCCTTAAACCTTCCAATCAAGGCCCAACGCGGCCACCGGTGATTTACGAGGCCGCCAAGACTCACGCTTATCGACAAATGATTCTGCGTGATTACCCTGTTCAGCATCACCGAATTCGAGTAGCTAAATAAAGACATGAAATTTATCGTCCTAACGTCGCTCTACTCTGAATTTTCCATCTTCACGACTATATTATCCTCGAACTTACGAGTGAAAATTCAAAGAGACTTTTGCGATCGAACATTTTTCGTGCTTAGCTCTGCCTAAAAATCGGGACAATGAAAATCAGCCTCTTTCCGCCACGTGACGTAATAATGGTGAGATTATACAAATCCGTTTTTTGGCTCGGTGCAAATGCGTTTGAACTTGGCGGACTGCGTGCTCGGAAGCATCGGAAGAATCGGAGGAGAGTAAAGAGCCGAACTCCTGTTCGAACGGTACTCCAAGCGCCAGAGGGCATACAACCGGTGCTCGGCTGGCTTGATTGGCAGCCATTTGACGCAGGTAGAAGGGGGATCGTCTGTTTACCCAGAGCGCCGGGGGTCGGTAAGTGAGATCGATGGAAATCGATGGCTCTTAACCGGATCGAGGGACTGAGTCTTCCGATTTTCCTGGCTTATACTAACCAAGGTCTGTCTTAACGTTTACCCGGATCATCGCCAGCATTCACGGGCAACGGGGCAGGTAATTGGAAAAGCGATATCGATCGGTACGAGCTGAAATATAATTAACCCCCTGACACAAAAAGATTAATCAAGCTGACGACTCAATCGAAATATTCGACAGGGCTGAGGAAACGTACGTACCGAATGTAGAGATAATTACGTTTCAAAATTCGTTTGAGTTGTTTGACAAAATTCGTACTAATCATCGGTCGATTGAACCGTAGGTTTATTATGCAATTTCCAACCTCGTCAGCGTAGGTTTTCGTGAGGTTGCTTCGATTCTGTTGGACCGTCGATTTCGTGGCAACGAACTGGTTAATGGAAAACGAGCAGGTACTTCAAATCCCGTCCGTGTACGCTCGTATTTTTCCTCGGGCCGTCGGTCTGTCACCCCCCACCCCCTTACAAAATGCCACTGCGCCACTTCCCTGGAATTATGTAAGATTAGCGGAATGCACGGGTAAACCAGATAACGACGCTAATCCTGAAACGGGTACTGATCATACTTCGTTGCGGCCGCGAGAACGGCCTAATGCCACTTAATCACATTTCTCGCAACAAATTACGCGCGTACGTTACTTTCGTTTACGTTCTATTCGCGCGGTGAGCCATTTTTTCGCCTGTCGACAATTTCATCGAGCCTCTTTCCTTAATTACTGAAATCTTGAGTTACCGAACGTTCGCTCAGGAACAGATTCCCCCCGCGCGACAGCTTCTAGGATTACGGGAGAATTAATCGTTGGCTGACGGTCGTTGGAGAAACGTTTAACGACGCTTTTCATGCACCATCTTTTCGTCTTTTTCCCTCGATTTCATTTGGATGGGGGTTCGCTGGAAGCACAGGCACGGAGTTTCGCGGTAATGCACGCGCTCATTACCGGCTACGCTCTAAGTACTCACGGCCATCTTAGCCACGCACACACGTGCTCGTTAATAAATGCACACGGACGCATACGGAGAGGCCGGGGGGGGGGGTCGTGGATGCACGTGGCAACACGCGGGCAATCGAGTACCAGAGCTCGCGGCTAGGCCGTTTCCCGACCTTGCCGAGCGGGATTCCACAGACTCGAAGAACTTTGCCATTTTTCCACGGCGTTTCCTCTATTCCTGCTCCTTTTTTCCCGCTCTCCTCGCGCGCTCGAATCTTCCGCAGAACCCGGCGCCGCGTAGAAAGTAAAGTGCAATTTTAGCCGTACGTGCCAGTACGGGAACCAACAAAATCCTTCGATTCCTTTATAACTTGCGAGAAAACGTGCAGCGAAAGTTTTGCCGAATTTGCAAAAATTCCCGAGGATTACAGAATTATCACGAACCGCCGGTAATTTCCTTGCGTCGAGGTAAATCCGCGAGGTGAGAGAAAATAGCGGGCATGAAAGATGTTTCTCATTGGTCATAGGGTCCGTCATTTCTCGTCTGCCTTTTCTTCGTGTCCTTACTGGGCTCGAGGCTCGTTTCTTCGCGCACGCATCCGTCGCGTATTCGATTTCGCGGCTAGCCGAGTCCAATCTTCGTTCTCGTTCCCTCGCGAGAGCGGCTCTACCGACGACTCGGTTTCTCATTTTTATCGACGGGGAGAACGGGGAGAACGGCGAAAAGCGAAAAACTCACGTCCCTCCAGGGTTCTCCTGTGGAATTCGCACGTGGGACCAAAGCGATCTCCGCCGTAATGTGTGCCCCGCGTTTTCGCGCAATTACCGGCCTATATATAGATCCTCGTTAGACGTCGCGTGTTTCAAGCCTCGCGACGTGCACAGCCACCAACGGGAATCGACCGGACACGACCTTACGTAATTATAATCGCCGTTATTACAACTATTACACCCGGGGATCTTTAATTACGGCTCGTTGATGCATGCATTAAAGCCCTGCAGTCGTTTCATCGATCCCCGTTCTTCGAATGCTTCATGAATTCCCTAGAAACGTCCTGACGATCGATCATTTCGCAGGCATTCATCATTTGCTCTTGGCGATCGTTCGGAGGGTTGGCCTGAACGATCGAGCGGGGCAAATCGCGGGAATAAAGACGCGATAAGGTTAGATGGCGGAAGTCGAATTACTTCCCGTACACGCGTGTCACCGCAATACGCGCCATTACGCGGCCGTATGGTTTGTGTTCCGCCGAGGATTTTACGATTCCAATCGCCGGCACGCCGCCTCTCAGATATACGATCGCCGATCTCGGAGGGAAATCGAGCGTGCGACACGATTCCGAGGGATTACTCGGACGATCGGTTTTATCCCTCGAACCGTTCGACCCGAAACCGCGAAATCTGCCACGACCGCTCTTCGAGGCGAATTTTCTACTTTATTTACGACGACAAATTGCGCCTCGTGTCGCCATCGTGCCGGCAGAAAAAAGCCTCGCGACGTCTTTACGTGGACGTAATGCATGCAGTAAGAGCCGAAATGCAGTTGCCGGCTATTACGTGTCCGATTTTGCGAGATATTCGACCGCGCGAGGAAATTCGATCGACTATTCCCCACCTCCTCGTTTGAGCACAAAAACACAACTCTGATGCAAAGCAGGGAAATTCAATAACGTACGTCGACGAGTAGAAAGTTCAACAATAGGAACTCGCTCTGTTGTCACTGACAAACACGTGTATAGTCACCTTCCGGTAATATCGTCCATCGATAATTCTATCAATACTTCCGCTTTGTGTATTAGAGGTCCATTTAGATGAACCGCTTCGAGGAAATACCGCATTCCGGGATATTGATTCTGGTATAGCAAGCAAAAGAGAGTCCTTACATGAGCGGTACATGGATCCCAAGCGAGCCGTATTTTCCGAGACTTCGTAGAACGCTGATACTTGAAATCCGATGAGCGCTCGAGCATGGAGGAAGAATTTTTTAAAAAGCAATTTCCGTGCTTCCCCTAACGACTGCAGTTGAGAGTTTCCCCGTGATCCTCAAGTTCCCGGCTAATACTCGACAGTGGCGGACCGTCGACTCGGCAAAGAGGTGATGCATTTTTCATGGGTCGCCGAGGAAATGAGTTTGCCCTGACGGCGTCTTCTCGCACGTCTCAATCGGGGGGCTTTCATTATTCGGCGGGAAGGCGAGCGCAAATCGGGCGCTGGCGGTGCAGCTATTTATATAAAACCAGATCCCGGCACAATAGCAACTTTCTACTCCTACACGTCGGTCAGCGGGGTCGGGGCAAGCCTGTGTCGTGCTTCCACTCTTGAAAAACACGTATACACATACACAGAAAGAGAGAGAGAGAGAGAGAGAGAGACGTGGAGAAATATCCACGGAGAGCGTACGCACGTATGTACCTTGGAGCTCTCGATATTACGACATTAAAGCCGAGAGAACTCGTTCCGCGCTCGAATACGGAACGACGTTTGGTAAACAGGATTCAATGCTCCTATGTAGCCGAATTAAAAGGTCTCCGTACATTTTTTAATCGGCTTTGGAAGAAATAAACACGTCCCGAGCTGTTTGCATCACGGTCCCGGGTCAGATGGGTTGGAGCGGTTAGCGGAGGTTTGCCAGGAACTCAAAGTTTCCGGATGAAGGTATAATGCGGGGAAATTCGCTAAGACTTGCAACTTGTCGGCGAAGATTCCCCGTTAATTGAGCATGCGTTTCGTGCGGTTCACAGGCGATTTCGACCCCCGGGGGGTGGCGGTCAGAGTTTACCGTTCTCGTCGTGGCCCTCCGTCCCGCCATCCCCTCCGCGGCGGTCGTGGGAACACGGCGAACGGGTTGGTTCGGAGGATCTCGACTGAACAGAACGACGAGACAACGGGGACGCAAAACTCCAACCGAGCGACCGACGTAAATGCATTGCTTAACCAGATGTGGGCAGTAATCGTGGAATGCACGGATCGAAGCGATGCAGTTCCACGCACCAATATGATTTACGGCGTACATGTTAATACGCTTATTCGCGGGTTTACGCCCAGGTATTAATTACGACGCAGTCCCGAACTCCGAGTTATATTCCGAAATTATGAAAGATCTGGGTGGAAACAGGAGGAAATATTAACTGGCTGGAGGATGGATAAATGGGAATAGTTCGTCGTTTTTACGGAAATTGCCGGGCAGACTGGGGAGAAGCTTGGCCGTAGGGCTCGCTCAGAGGGCTAATGTGTTGACCCGAGCATGTTGGCTGTACTTAGTCGGCGGAAAGAAGATTCACGCGAGACGTGGCCCATCACGATAGAGGCTGGTCGTATCATTCATTATTGCCAAGGCACATTAACAACGGCGTCGGGTCTCGATATGTAACACCTACACACGTTCACGGAGAACGTTGCCCATTCGTTTCTCAGGGCCGTACTCGAAGCTGGTGAAAAGCTCGAGAGGAAATTTACTTCTTATTTTTCGACTCCCTCGTTAGTTTTTACGGCGATCCCGAGGAAGCTTTATCGAGGACTTTCAAAAATGGTGCGACATAAAATGAGGGTACTAGAAATATGGGTCGAGTAGAAGCTAACAATGGGGTATTCGATTACGACTGTGATTCTCTATCCGTGGGTGGTTATTAATAACGAGACGAAGCGTTGGAGCTTGAAAATAGCAGAACGACCAACAGGGCTGTGTAATGCAACTTTATCTAACTGGGAAGACCCGTGTAGCATTATTACCCTTCTGGCTTTATCGTCGTGCATTTGCTGGTCCTCGGGACCCTTCGTCCCCTTCCCTTTAGGGCTTCCCCGTCGACGTCTCGTCCTGCCGCGATTTACGGTAAAAGCCGACGTGGAAGGTCGGTGTCGCGTGCACCCACCATGTCGATTGCCTCGCCGGCAGGTCGTCGATAATGGCGCCAATAATTCAGAACGAGAACTCCACTGCTCCCTACGTGCGGGCAAACACGAGCGAGGATACATGCATCGCGACACGTTTTCTAACGGCCAGGATTCCGGCTCGACGGCGATAAAACCCAAGAAAACAGACCCACGGTTCGTTGAAATTCGAGAAACAAGCGGGACGTAGTAAAATCGCCACGAGGATCATTACGGAGAGCCATAAAAAAATGTCCCAATCCATAATCCAACTTCTTTGTCTCTTAATACGTCGGACTCCGGGACCGTTTTATCGTTTCCTCATTTGCCTGCATTCGATGATAATCTGTGGCCGCGGGCTTAAATGCCGGATTGTCCCTTCGCTCGGGAGGCGCATTACTCGACGAGATGAGGACGATAGTGAATCGTCATTGCACACGTTAATGGAAGCCTCGTAAAGCGTGTTGCCTCGTAAAACTCGCTAGTCCCCGCGGTATTGGTGATTTTCAGGGAAATAGTTGGCGACATCAGCGTGCGTGCCAATTGCCCATGCAAATTGATTGTTTCGCAGGCGACGAATAGATGGGAGAGCTAATTCAACGGCGGAACTCATTGAACGCGTGGCGGTGAGGAGCTATCGGGAAATTTACGTGCCACTTCGGTAGGTGTGTGCATCGATTTAACGACGTCCAAACGAACGGAGTAGTCTCTCCTCGTATTTCGCGCGTGGGTTCTTTCTCGGCCTCATGGGAAATTTCACGTCGTCTCTTATATCGCGAATTCAGGGGGCCCAAGGAACTTGATATAACGGCATCGTAAACGAAGATGTTGCTTATAATCGTATTAACTTTACTAGCAGTGGGACTAGCCAAGCTCTCGGGTGGATGTCGATAATTGAGTTTAATAACTTAAGAATTTAAGAACGTCGGGATGGAGAATACGAGTGAGGCGAAAAAACGAAGGAAGAGGATCATGAGAAAGACAGTGCGAATTTCCTTGCATAATGCAACTTTAATGCCACAGGGAGCTGTCTGTGAATCCGAGAAACTCGTTTTGGGGTACTGTGCAAAGGGCAAAGGGTCGCGTCGTTATAACACAGGCCGAGATAATTGTAGATGCACTTGGGGGAATGAAAATGTAGAGCAGTCTTCGTTCATTGGAGAATGTCGATTCAATAGCCTTTGTTCGCCGGCCTGTGTTTCCCATTTCCTGCGAAAGCCCCGAGCCATTTCTTCCTGTTTCCTATGCAAAAGGTGGGATGCTAAAGGCCGAGAATCCGTATTAAAGAATATCCCACACTCCTTCGCGTAAACCCGCCGATATAACCTTACGGATGAAATTTAATTTCGTTAAAGAAAGATTTATCTCCGAAGGGAAAGTTTTACGGGGTGAAGTTTTATTTTCGCCCGCGCAGTTTCCCAGGGATTTCTACACACGATTACGTGCAGGTGGAATAAAGTATCCCTGTGTCCCCACGGAATTGGTATACGTCTACGTCAGAAGTTACGGGGCCCTAATACGTGCACCAGGTGGCAGACTAATATATTCCTCGCGTAATATCGAATGAAAACACAGGGGAAAATTAATATCCAAACCGAAATGTTCTCCCATTAAACGAAAACGCGTTCGCAATATACCTGAAGCACAGGGGGATGGGATTAAAATTCAATGAACATCATTATTCGTAACATCATCCTTCTTCTTTTTCTCGGAATAAATTTCGTTATTTCCGCTTGCTATTTTCGTCCTGTGGGCGATCGTAAAGAAGCCATTACCTTCCCTACGGACCGTCCGGCCTTCACTCCCCCTGTTACCCGTCATCTAATTACCTCCGTTTACGATAGGCTTCCTGCGCCTATGAAAATTCAGACGACCAGTATACGCATATAGGCCCATCACGCAGTAACCGTTTCAGAGGCAATTCTACGCGTCAAAGTTTCCGGTTGATCGAGGCTAATGGAATTATTAATTAACGCTGCAGCGCAGCATACAGCTTCGAGTGTGTCCTGTGTTTATGGAGGGTAGAAATTCGTGAAGGGTGATGAATCGGTCCTTGTTAAGCGATCGGTGTAGCTAATTCCGGGTAAAGTGGAACATCGAGAGTCATCGAGTTGACCCATCAGCGGTTCGCGATAGAAACCCTGGTTTATCGAAATTTCCAACTAACTGAGCCCTTTCGACGACAGGAATTATCAGTGAGCAATTTCCGGGAAACTGGGTTACTTACTGGCTATCAATTTAATGCGGGTTACCAGGGACGAGATTATTTGTATTCGGGGTATAGCTATATGAATATCGCGCGTTCGTATCCATTGCTGGAGCGTTGCGGTGTGAATAAATAATGATAAAAAGTGCACAGCGACCGAGCGTGAAAGCCGTGAGGGATCTCTCTCTCTCTCTCTCTCTCTTTCTTTTTTTCTCTCTCCTGAAAAAGTACTCGGCGGTTATTCTTCTCGAAAGTCCGTAATTACATTGTTCGTCTGCGGTCGTTCCAATTGCACGGATATATGCCGCGCGGGGTTTCGCGTTACTATTCACGATGAAAGAGCGACACGAGACACCGTTGCCCCGGTTTCCAGGATTCCACTTCCGCCATGAAATCGTCAAGAGAATTTTTACCGTCGAGCTGCTTCGCCGATCGAGCGCACGTAAAACGGGAACAAACGGTTCCTTCTCCCTACCGGCGGCCTGGCTCCTTTCATTGGGTGGGTGAATTTTCGAAAATCCACGACGAAAAACAATGAATGAAAATGAGGGTTATACGGTAGGAAAAAAATAAGGTGCCAAGAGAAATGCCATTGGACGACGGAGCTACCGAAGATGATAATCTCCGAGGCGCCTTAGACAGGTCGAATAAATATTCATGGCGGTCTGGAAGCGTGAGAAGACTTTCGAGACTGTGGCCCTTAAAAAGCCTTCGTTGCCAAACGGTAATAAATAGTCCATAAATATTTATGGAAAATGAAACGCCGCCCACGCGGATGTGGACCGACGACCTTAACCCACTAACACTTTCTCTCTCCGTCCCTCTTTGGCAGATGTGTAACACACGCGCGTACCCATTCGTACGTAAACAACAATTCTCCGTGTGCATGTAGACACATATACACACGCACACTGGTCTCGACGTTCATCGTGCGTGTAGAGACACGTACGAGCGGCATATTACTGCCATAAGTTTCTTTGCTACGTTCTGCGTTGCCTTTTCCTCTCTCTTCCTCGATCGACTTGCAGCGCGTGTATGAAATTTTCAATGAGATCAAATTCAAATTTATGGACCGACCGCTATCACGAATGCATCACGCGCCATTTGTTTTTAAACCGGCCGATTTCCAAAGAGGTAATCGAGTCACGACTCCGCGGGACCCCGTTGGGTCCCGACAATTCACAGTTTCCAAGTCTACTCTCTTCATCCGTCTTTACGCAACTCAAAGGTTACAGGATACAACTAGTCGAATCTCAATAGACTTTATTTTTTTCAACACTATTTCGGAGGAGATTGTCAAAAAGTATCGGGTTAAGGCCTGCATCTCCATGGAATTTTGCACTTTTCCGGCCATGTGATGTTTAAATTTCGACTCGAGATTCCGGAGAATTTCATATTCTTTTCCGAGACGTGCTGCTCTGTACTTTATGCAAGGAACGTTGCCTCGGAGCTACGAACTGTGCTTCCAATGTGGAAAAAAAGTCCCCCAACGTTTCCACGATCGCGGTCAGAACTTTCGACGGGATTTTATCGGCTTATCGAGGAAGCCGGCAACGGCGCTGAAACCTTTCGTGTTTCCGAACTTTCGGAAGTGTTTCGAGACGAAGATACAAGTACTGCAACTCTAATGTTTCCTTATTCGTCGCCTTCCATCCTCCCAATTACACCTCTTTCCTATCATCGACCACGTGGCAGACGTGGTTGATGGCAAAAAAGTTTCCTTTTACGAAACTTTCTGAAAAAGGAAGTTTCGGGTTTATTGCACTTCTCGGAAGCTGGCGAATGGTCGAATAGAATTTTCAGGTATGGTCGGAGGGTCCGAAGGATCGTGATTTGCGATTCCATGTATTAGTAACAAGATCATTCCCCGCAACGCAAAGATTCTCTGCCGGCAAGGATGATACGTTGAATATCGTTTGAAGGTGTCGTCGTTTTCCCGACGATCCGTGTGGTCGGCGTGGGGTTTAATCGGAGTAGTAGCCCTGACGCCGTGGGAATGTCCCTTTTGAGGAAGAGCCCCGCCAAGGACCCACAGTTGGCCAAGAACCCGATCAACTGGTTCTTCCGTTTGCCTTTTTTCCCCTCGGCGTGGCCCTCGAGGGCGGCGGTTTGTTTGGTCGAATTTTAAGGAGGGCCTTTGTCTCACTCGCTTCCCCGGTTATGGATACCTCCGCCCTTCTTTTCCCCGGCTTTCAAGACGGCGTGAAATACGATATACCCGCCCTCAGAAGTCGATTTTGTCGAAAGGTTGCACGATTTGTGTCCTTCCGCCTGACGTGGCCTCGTGAAAACGATCCTCGCTCTAGAGATTGACGAATTATCTTCGGCCCAAGAGAAACCTTCTCAGTAGCGATTATGAGAAAAGGTGTATTCAGCGGGCACGATCATGTACGTAGAATCGCTGATTTTCCAGCTGTGGGCAAGGAGGTCGGCCGTACAATGGTCTCCGCTGACATCGGGAGACAAGTTGAATATAACGTCGTGATTCGAATAAATCTCATTGCTTTCTCGAATTCTCGCTCGAGCATAAATTTCGATACGTTTCACGCTTGTTCCGAGTAATCAGACGTTTTGCCCGCGACTCGAGGTAACGTGCGTTCCATTTGACGGTAATTAATTAAGGCTATAAAACTTATACAGCGTTTCTCGGCCGCGCGTACTCACGAGCGAAATTTCATTTTCTGCTTCAGTTAGATTAGATACTCGCGGCTTTTTAATGGCCGAAAGTTCCTTAGATTAAACGACCGCGCGGAAGAAGAAAGGAGCCAACTGAGATATCCGGGCGATTTAGTATGCAAATGAATTGACCATTTGGGTGGACACAGATGCGCCGATTATGCGCACGTCCCCAGGAAACCTGTTCTCAGCTCTGTTCCGGGACGAGTTTCCGTTTCCCCACTGGTTACGACTACACCGTTGTTCCGTCGTGTCATCTTAATGACGGAAAACTCTGCATAACGCACCACCCATCCGTTCTTTCTCCTCCTCCCTTTTCTCCTTCCTTCCGCTCGATTCTTTTATTACCAGGCTTAAACGAAAGGTACAACTTTTGCCGCGTTTCAGCCTCGTTTGCCCGGCCTCCGACATGACCTCCATTACTTCAGCCCCTCTTATTTCCCCACTTTGAACGTATTAAAAGAATGGACTTTAATCTGGCCCAAGTTAAAGCTCCGTAAAAGGCAGGACCCCGTCCCTTCGCGCGAATCTCCTTGATCGATTCCCTGGGCGGAGGAACGTTTAGGAAACACCTCTTACGCAGTCCGTAGGACGTAAAATTACAGCGACATGCCGGCCGGGCAGACCGGCGCCTGTTAAATCAGCAAGTTTAATCCTTCGTCTTAATCGGCCAGCCCGTAGTTTGCCAAGCAAATTAGAGAGGATTAGGCCGGCGATTTCGGCGGAACGGAGGCTCAGTCGCGGTGTATTAACCACGAATGTGCTAATTTCTCAGCCGTAGGGAGGGACTCCCCGGGTTTCCAAGGTTCTCGGAAAAACCGCCGAGCGACGAAAGTCAGTGAACGTCGAGAGTAAATTTCCCTTGCGTCAGCGGTCATGGCTAAACTTGAAAGTTTCAACATTTTTCCCTTAACTAAAGAGCCATTACGTGCCTCTATAATCTGGGTAAATAACGGCTGGGGAAGAGGATGAAGGGAAAAATAGACGAAAGGGAAAAAAATGGGGAAGGCAGAAGTAACTGCTTTGAATAACAGCGGGTAGAAACGAGGAAAAAGTATGGCTGGAATATAATGCAGAGAGCGAGAGGGGAGGGGGACCGGAGTGAAGAGGGAAAGAGAGGTACTGGCTGCTGTTACTGCAACTGCAGTTTGCGCGAACGGCAACGACGGCGCTGTTGCCCTGGCGGTTGGCTCTCTCCCACACCGTTGCAGGAGAGTGGGTGTTCGAGAGGCAGAAAAGTGAAAGCCGCGGCGCGTAACGATCTAAACTATATCTCGTTTTAGAGATAGGGACAACACAGGCAGCCGAAGAAGAGGGACAAACGAGCAGGGACGCCTCCCGAGGAGAATAAGGACGAGCAAATAAGCCGTCCAGAAGAAGCCTGCCAGAAGAAGATGCGTGGGAGGAGGGGGAAAGACAGCGCCATGAGCGGGAAAGAGAGCGAGAGAGAAAGAGAGAGGGGGAAGGCTCGAGGGTAGAGAACGCTGCACTCTTGAACTATCGAGACGAATGTAGACCGGCAGAAACGTGTCGCAATGGTCTGGTCTCTTGTCTCCTTCGCCGACTCCTACAACTCTTAGCCGCACGTTCCCTTTCCAGACTGCCAACGCGACAGACGGATTAATGCCCGTGCATTCATACTTTCATCGTTACATATTTTCTCCTTTGTCATGCCGTCACGCTTCAAGCAGCTCTGCTCGCGTGCCATCGGGTGAATGGCAGATCTACACTTCGCTAATAGCCCCCCCCCCTCCTATCTTTGAAATCGTCCTACCAACTTTCCCGGGCAACGATAAATTTCGTCAGAATCATGTCGCGTCCAGTCATCGCTATTTTCTCCCTGACGCAAGGCTACACCTTTGGCCCGGGGTTCGGGAAGTTCTCATCCGAGAGATTTATACCATCGCCCGGGTTTTCCGGGGAGAGTAACGAGAAACGGGGTGCACGAAAGTGCGCGTTAAGGGAGAAAGGAAGGAATTTACAAGGTCCGGAAGGCTCCGAGCGAACTGTATTTCCTGGTTAAAGGTGAAGCCGGCTTAACGACGGTTGTTGTTGCGGGACTCGGGTCAGCAGGCTCTCCTTGCACGCGAGAGGAGGCGTCGGAGTAGCGGCCGTAAAGGCGGGCACACACGTGCGCGTAACAAAGGGGATTCGCACGGTCTGATTACGTGGTGCTTTCTGGGGAAGGTACACAACAAGGAACGTCGAGTTAAAATGTTACAATCGTTACGACAGAGCCCCGGTGTTTCGTTGCTCCTTCGACTCGGCAGGAAGGAACGTTGTTTCATTCATCGATATTTCCACACATCTCGATAATGGAGTCCTCTGATTCCGTAGGAACTTCCAGCAGACGGCAATTGAGCTTCCGGTTTACTCGGTTTCTCCAACTCCATTGCCAAGTACATCCACGAGATGGCCAGTAGAATTCTCTCTCACCGTTCCCCAACGCGAAATTTCGTCTAGACGGTCTTCCGAATGGTTAGGGCAACGAGGGGGGGACTTTATTTCGTGTAAAACGAAAGCCCGGTGCTTGGTTTATCGCGGAGCTGGCGGTGCTCTTCTTTAATAAAGTTCATTTACATAGCGGTTTAATGGCGGGGGTCGTAAAGCGCGGGGCAGTTTGTTAAAGATGAACGCACAGGCGCTCGCGCCACGTAACAAAGGGGATTCACGCCGGGTAACCGCAGACGGTCGTTGGCGAAGGCCACGGCGATTCTACAGGAGAGACTTTAAGCCGCTACCGAGGGGGAACGACGGAATCGTAACTGTCTGCTGCAGAGCGTCAGCGAAGGCCACGGTTTCCGCCGAGCCTTAACTGCCACCAGCTGGAACGACAAACTATAATTGTCCGAGGGGCTAGGATCGTTCGGTGAGGCTGCTTCCGCTAAAAAGCTACAAGGAAATTAAAGCAGTTGCGAGGAAAGACAGCGTTCTAGCAGGGAGAATTTTCTGAGAATTCAGCAACCAGTGGTATCCCCCTTTCGGCCGAAGGGCAAAAGAGTCTTTGAGGTTGCGAAACGTGCGTCTTGATTTACGTTCGAAGCGAGGACGGCTCGCGTTCTGTTTCCCTGGCGTTTAATGTCTCTGACCCGGGTAACCACGGTTTAACCCTCGGCACCGAGAGACTCGCCGGCAATTGTTCCGGACAGACGTACACGTGGGCAGGCGTAAAGGCGATTCACACGCTACGAGCACGGCCGGTTTTCTTCTCCTATCTGCTGCTCATCTACTGCGCACCGCACTGGATAGGCGTCGGCTGCACGTGAGCATTTGCCGCTGAATCTCGAACAATGCGCTAACCGACATACGGTTAGCATTTACCGTATTTCAACGGACAAAGAACGACTAATGGCATTATACGAGCGAAGAAGGCTTATCCTCTCTATCGGACGCAACACCCTACCCTTCGTTAATGTCGACTAATTACCGCTAACAATGCCGATAAAGACTCGAGTTCGCGCCCGTCGAGCTACAGTTTAGATGAGATTCGAAGGCGCGAGTGCCGCTTAATTGCCGATTACTTCATTAGCCAAAGTCCAGGGATCTTGGACGACGTTTCGTCTGCTCGTGCTCTCCGCCCGGGGATTTAATGAAAAGCGACGCGAATTAATGAGACCGGGGCCTCACGTGACCGCGTCATCGTTCGCCGAGATAGACGAGGGATATATCTTTCATCGGCTCGTCTCGCTTCGAGGACGGACAGACGGAGGAGCGGATAAACGGACGGGATCCCCGGGTGAAAGTTGCCGCGGAGAAGATATCTCCCCCGGAGCGAACGAGACATCCGAGCGGAGAAAAGGAGAAGAGGACTGCCGAGTCTCCGGGCGCTGTTGCGATTCTTGTTCAATTTCTAGCCGGTCGTTCAGTCCGCATACAAACGTATCGCGATCGCAATTAAGCCGCACGTTCTCTTTGCCCGTGGCACAAACGGCGATAGCGTCGATTTCCCTCGATGCGTTTAACGCTCCCGGCAGCCGGTAATTAACGCCCGGTCGTCGCGGAAGAAACCCCGACAGATAAACGACTGGCCCCCGTGCCAGGGTTCGAGCTATTAGGCACGGATGGACGCGAGAGTGTCGCCGAGGATCTATTCCTCCTTCTCTCTCCCTCCCGGCTGCGCCTCTCAACCTCGAGATCGACGACTCACCGTTCCCTTCGAAATTAAATCAACTACCCGTCCACGGCGAGGCGTAAATCCCGCAGAATCCGACGTAACGTGAAACTCTGGAAAGCGGACAAACCGTGGCACAGCGCGATATCTACTTAATTGCAGATCCGATATCCGTGGCTTATTTTTCCACGGGGAATTCATTAACTCGAGGAATTTTGCTAATTCATGGCTGTCTTTGCGCGTGTAATCGGCGCGGCGCTCGCTATCGACTTTCCATCACGTCTTACAGATATTTTAATGATTACCTGTCGGCCGTTATCCGCGATTATCGGTCGGCCAGTTAATTTCCAATTTAAATATCGCACGCTTGGCTCCGGGGACCGGGGAATATTCACCTTCAGGGGTCAAAACGAGTCCGTCGACCGTTGACTCGTGGTTTGCCGACGGTTTTAGCCGTTCCCGCGATATCCACGTGCCTCGTCGACGATGAGGGCGGTGATAAAGAGACGCGGGCCAGTGTAAAGTCGCACGGGTGCTATCAGCTTTATCGAGCCTATCGTCGTTAGCACGCGTACCTCGACGAGAAGCACTCGGTAGTCGACACGCGAGTTTCTTCCTACGGCCGGCAAGATAAGACGGTGCAAAGGGGCAAGCATTTAATACGCCGTTTATCACGATCCGACGACCGAAATAGAATCGCCCTCGGTACTCGCTCTTCTCCAAGGTCATATCGCGACACAACGGACAATTCACAGAGCCGCCTTTGTCCTTTCCGGGGACCACTATACTTTCGCCACACAAAATGAAAATTATGCAATGATCCCTGCCAAAGGTCAAAGGAAATTTCTAATTCCAAGTGCATCGTAGAAGGGCCAATCAATTCCGATACGGTTTTATTAAAGTTCGTGAGAATTTCGTCCTAGAGCATTGTAACTGTACGTAGCAACTTCGTATAAGAACTTAAGTTTTGGTAGCTCGAGAAATCTTCCGCGAAGTTCGCTCGTTCTTATTTTGGCCTTGCGCGCTGGAACTCCCAAGGGAAAGGTTTTAATTTAATCGAGAATTAAGAATTCAACGGCAACCTTTTTTTCTGCTTTCGATAGTAATTAGGGCCAGTCGTTACGTGTGTTGGGTGGCCTAAAGAGGCTCGAAGAAAATCGTGTCGAGAAAGGAGTGTATATGTACACTCCGTGAAACGGGTTTAATCTTCCCTTTTTAAGTGAACCGCGAGTCGAGCGCGCCAGTGTGTATACTGGAAAATTTATAATCCTTGAAATTGTACTCTTCCCACTATAGGCCGACGGGGAAGAAATACTGTGCTTTTTCCGTATCGCGTTTCACGCGAAGTCCATGTGATTTCACGTAATTTATGGGAACGACGAACCTCCGCGATTCCCGGCCTTTGTTACGATTGTCATAAAATGCCGACGAAAAATCCATACAAAATGCGCGAGACCGTAGGTTTCCTCGTTTCACCCTGTGGAAGTGCGTCGTCGAAAGCCCCACGCTTTCAATCTCGCGGACAAAATGGAAAGAAAAGCATTTTCTCCGCTCCACTGACCGCCAACGAATCATGCGATGCTCCGTTATTCATGCGCGCCGGTTTTGAGGGAAACGAGATGTTCAATCGAGGGACTTGGAAATGACCTGTCTTTGAAACCTACTGGGAGAAAGGGGAGGCAGCGCCGCATGGAAGGTGGGAGCTAGGCGAAAAAGAAAATGACGGTCGGAGAGGTGCAAAAAAGAGGAGATCCGAGCATAGATCACGTATGAGGCAGATTGCCGAGTGCCGAGCAATCATGGAATCAGCTACACGTGTGCAGTGCGAGAGACGTAGGTACGGCGTAGGATACGTCTTATTATAGAACCCACGGGGTTCCAGCTTGTGTCCAGCGGAAGACGCGGGAAAAAGCAGCAACATCGCCGAGGAGGGAGTAAGTGAATATACACGAGGGAGAAATAATGAGAGGTGGGAAGGGCCAAGGGAGGAGTGGTAGAGAGAGAGCTTCGACGGGGACGATAGCGAAGATGAAGAGAAGTAAAAGGGTAGGGAGGCCGGGGGTAAGGCCAGAGACGAACAAGTATATTGCAAGGGTGTGTCTTCCGACCCGCGAGGTCAACATTGTTACCTTCATTATTGGTACAGTCCTGATCGTTGCTGCCCCCCTCTCAACCCCTTCTCTACAGGCCCACCTATCTCCCGTTCCCCTGCCGCCCCCCCCGTTCCGAACCGGCCGTCTTTCTCGGCCTAGACTTTACCGAGCTGCTCTAGGCGCCTCTGTACAACCGCGCGGGGAGCAATAAATTTTCGCCCGGCGCGTACCTCGTTTGTGTTTCCTTCTATCTCTCTGCCTGCCGTGCGAGACCGACTCCGCGGAATACACTGTATAATGTTATGAGGAGGACTCCGTGACTGTTTATACGCCAGCCTCCGCGTGCGATTAATGGCCGACTTTCCAGGCGTTTTTCATAACCAGTCTCTGCACGAGCTACACGTACTCGCCCGTCGCGGACTCCTCGTTAGACGCGAAATGAGCAACATTCTCAATGAATGCGAACGCGTCTGATATATCGTATTGCCCATCCCTGTTAATTAGGAATTTTAGCCGCACTCCGGCGCTTTTCTTTTCGCTTTCGATTCAATGTCACTGCTTTCCCGTCGTTCAGAGTCCCTAGAACCCAGCGAATCTCACGGCTATCTCTTCGCCGCATAATTATTGCGTAAATGCCTAACGCTTGCATAAATACGTTTAACTAATGTATAATAAATCCGCGCGGGTTTCTAGCAGGCGCGTTGAACCTTCGGGCCTCTCATGGCCACGGGTACATCGAATAATTGTTAGATAAATGTCCGTAGCGCGGCTAAGTACACCCTCGGTGAATAAATACGGAATCCAGCAATGACCCGCCTAGCCCGCAGCGACGTTACACACCGCGGGGTCTAGGATGATGGAAGATTTCGTCGAAGGTCTTCGCCGTTCTTACGCCACTTGGGCATAAATAGTCGTACCTTCCATAAACGTCCGTTGCGAATGGAGAGGGAGAGAAAGGTATTGGAAGTTGCGCGCTGATAAAACTCCTGGGTTCTCGATTTCCGGCTCCGTTTGTGGGCTTCGCCAAGATGGAGGATTTGATCATTGCCCGCGGCAATTACCCGGGTCCCTTAGGTGCACGGCTAAGGCCGGTCGTTCGGCCGACAAGGATCGAGAACATCGCCGATGAAGATCGATCGGATGACATTAATTTCCCGGCGGTGATCGACGCCAAGGCATCCAACGTTTTTTCCACTAGGTTCGCGGGGCCTCGGCATTCCCAGCTGGAGACCCGCGATAGAGAAGCCCGCGTGTGTCGTGAAAGGGAAAAGGGAGAACGGACGGAGATGCATCGTTAATTATTTTTCGCCGTCGGCCACGGGGCACCGGCTTAGAAGTCAGTGCTGTACACGCGCTGCCATTTATTCACGCCGCGGCAAATACGTAATCTATCACGGTAGATAAGCTCGGATTAGTTGCCGCAAGTCTTATCCCCTCGCTCGTATCTGCACAGACCAGGCCTTCGCGCGACTCTGCCGCACTTTTCCTTTTTCCACCCTCTACCCCGTGCGTCCACACAGTCACCAGGTTTTGCCTACTTCAATGTTTTCGTCGACGTGAGACAATCTTTCGAAGGAAAAATCTCTATCGAAAGACTGTGAACCCTTCGATCTAACTCCCTGGACAATACAATTTCCTTCAAGTGTCTTTCCATTGTTGCTCGTCGCTTCATCTCGATAATTCTGGCCGATGTATGTTTTCCTTCTTAACTGCGATATCCGCGGATTACCCTGGCTACGCGCGATAACTTCGAGTGGAAGCTCGTAAAAATCGCTATCTTATTTGCCAGCGATTTACCGACACTCGTGGCAATGGCGAATAAAGCGGCGCGAAACTCCTCGTAAATCTCGTCCGCTGATCCTGTCGGCCGTTCTGCAAATCTTATTATGCAGGACGATAGTCCGGGGATATCTGATTACGGTGCGAACAAAAGCACAGAAACGCGACGCCGTAGAAACGATAAATTGAATTTGAACGGTGGGAGGAGGGATGGTATGAATGGAAAACAATGAAACTTTGCAAGAACCCGCGGACGAAAACTAATGAACCGATACGCCGTGGATTCCTATCTTTTTATTCCCACGAATACCCATGTTGCTGTTGAAAAACGACCTCCCGTGTAGCCCGTAGATAACGCAAATGGAAAAATGCGCTAAATGAAAAATACAGGGAAAAACGAAAAAGAATTCGCTCGGAGTATGTGTCAAAGTTATTGACAGAAATAGCCAAGCAAGGGGAATTTATGCCTTGTGTGTTTCGGCGTAATCGGCTCTTTGATCGTAATTAACGTAGACTCTTAACTACACAAAGGCTTCGATTTGCTTTGGTCTTCGAGGGGCCAGCTATTTCCATTTATCGAGAGTCCTGCTAACTCCGCGTGAAGCTCATTAGACCCGGACAGCGAAGAGTAGACAGCGAAACAGACGGTTACTGGTTACAATTGCAATGTAAATTTCCCTCGATACCCGCTCGGTGAGGGAGAAACAAGGGGCGGCAAGGGGTGGGGGAGAAGCAAAAGAGAGATCAGCACCGGTAGTTGTAGTCGGTGCTGCTCGCCATGAACTTTAGCTACTACATCGATTGTTCGCGATATATACAGCAACGGAGCCAACCCCTGGCGCCTTCTGGTCTGTCGCCCTTGACTCTCAGTTTCCAGATGACGGGAGCTCGCTTTTCCCCGAGGATTAAGTACCCTTCACGGACGAGACGATCGTCGCGGAAACCAGGAAATCCAGTTAAAGGGAATAAAAATTCGCACAAAGATAGACCACTTTGAACGTGCATATGTACATATCGAGGTGCGGGAGGAATGAATTTCATTCCTTAATTTTAATTGATCCACAGGGAAGACTACCATTTACGAGTCGCAATATTCTGTGCGACAAAAATCCTTTATTTCACAGTGACTTTCCTCCCGATATTCCTTTCTTCGGCAGCGAGCGATTTCACTGGCGTCCGCGTTACCCCGTCTTCGCGCAATATTAGCATATCCTCGCAGAAAAACAAATCCGTCTGAGAGAACAATACGGCGCAACCGTGAAACCCTGGCGAATTTATTGCGGTTTCTCGTTACTAGCCGGCGTAGGCGTTTACGATAACCGTCCGTCGTAGTGGAGGTTTTTTTTATCTCTAGCGGCCTTGAACGATCGGTAGCTTTCAATCTCGAACGCGGGAATTTAGGGTTTTCAAAAATCTCGAAGGATTTCGTAGGGAAAATGGTGTTCATTGTTTGAACAACAACGGTGAATCTGAAGCCAGCTATGTGTCAGCTTTTTGTCGCAAAGGGGAAGGTCATGGAGACCGCAGTAGGCGTTTATTAATATACATCGTTGCAACGTCGGAGCCATAGTTTTAGCGTCCGCTGTAGAAGGTTTAGGATCCACGCGAGCATCGCGACATTGCGAAAGGGAAGACGTCGACGAATTCGTCGTCATTTTTCAGCGGCTCAGTGCGGCACAGGTTAACGCGCGAGCCATTAATTTCCTGTCATTTTTCGGTAGAGCGTAATGGAAAGCTGGAGATGAGGAGCGACGGAAAATTTTCTCGAAAATCCGCGGAGGACTGTCGACGTGAGGAAATTAACGATACTTTTTGCTGCAGTTTCAACAATGTCAAAAAATATTGGATGACTTGAGGTATCTGTTGGTCCGAGCAAGGCTACGAATTTCCAGGGACGAAGGCTGGTCTACTGCCGTGCCTATCGTAATACACGTAAGATATAGCCACGCCGTGACGTTGGTGCAGTACGTTTCGTGGACAAAGCCGCGAAAGGGGGGCAGATCGTCATAACCCAAGTCGTAATTCAAAGGCCGCAACGCAACGAACGACAGATACGATCGAACCGTCGTTGGAACGAGCGCGAATAGGAAACGAAGACGAGGAGAATACACGCGCCGGTATAAATCCTGAGGAATCGAAGCATCTTACCGGCGAAGGACGAAACGCACGCTGATATCTTCGATCCATAGAAAACCAGTATTTACATACATCGGTGCCATACAAGAGCAACTTGTATGCCCTCTCTAAGCGCGCTACACGTTCGGTCGACAATTCAGAAGTATACGCAAACATCGAAAGGCAGCTACTGATACGAACCCGTTTTACTACAGTCCTCTTTACGTCCTCAACGAGGTCGAATTGTATTTACACTCAGGGAGTTTGCCACGAAACTTCCCTCGGTGCATCTCATTAAGAGCGTATCTCACGGTGAAATCTGTTTTATCGACCGTGTTCTACATCCGTCAACTTTTACTACGTCTCGAGATAACAATGCAATCTCCGCGTGTAAGTCAGTGGTATTCGACGAGTACCGTCCGTAAGAGGATACGAGGAATTCCAATAAGCTCGTCGCGACCTTTTCGTCTGTCGGCCGAGGTAGGGGGGAATCGCGTCAGGAAGCAGAGAGGATCAAAAAGGACGCAGAACAGGACTCCGGTGCCTGCCGCTCGCGGACCCGTGCTGTATAAGTCGTGGACGACCTTGCCGGGTTTTTCAATGCAAGGACGACGTTCGACCGGTGCGCCGAGCTAGCCTGGGCCTTCGCGGAGGATCGATAGAAACCGCGGACGATCGGCCGCGTAACGAGGAGGTTTTACCCAACCAGCTGCCCTTTCAACTCTCTCGAGATGCCGGAGTATCTTAAAAACTGGCCGAGTCAACCTTCTGAAACTCAAAGACCTCGGGCACGGGTCAACCGGATCCTCAAGAACGGGCTAATTAATTGCCGCCATTCGAAATAGTCGCGTAAAACTGGATATACGTACTCGTTAAACGAGAAGTTCATCTTTTTAGTCATCAACCTTCTTACGACCTCATAGCTAAGGACGAGTAGGACACCCACGGGACTCTATGTAATAAGTTACTCGCTTTTTACACTCCCTGGCGATGAACACATAAATCTCTGTGGCTGACAGAAAATTCAGGTTCAAGTTGGGTACATGGGCAATCGCGAGAGATGGAAAATCGAAGATTGTATGTCGAGTGTCAGGGATAGAGAGGGTGGATATTAACAATTGAGGATAACGAATGGCATTGTTGCGGGACGGCTGTCGTCGCGAGTCCTGAAATCGATGGATCGTTGGTCACAGGGTTACAAAACACAGACTGCCGTATCCTGGGGACATCGGATACGAGGTCGGGTTACACTCGTCCTTAGCAAGGAAAAAGACGTTTTGTCGACAATGTCGGACAGCAGCGTCGGTAAGATAAAGTGCCCCTGAGAAGCTGCTCGTTAAACTGATGCACGTGCAAAGCAAACACTGATAAATCATCGGTAACTTAGCCTTTAAAACGTGCATATTTTAAAGCACCGTACAAGGTTTACAACAATATCGCATTTAAGACTGACAGAAAAATCGGTGAAATTATTTAACGAGCCGCAGTGCCGAGGTCGAGGGTATCAAATCCGTGGGGCACAGATTTATTAATTACTGGGAATGGACATTGTATCGCGCCCAAGGGGAGGATAGTATACGTTGTTACACGAGGAACCCGTCGAGGGAGCAATAATTGTCGCGTGCAGCTCAGAGCCGAGGAAACCAACGGCCGAGAGAGAAGGGCAAAATACACGGCGAAGGCGGCGAGAACGAGAGAGAAATCGAATCAGATTTCTCGCATAATTAATCGTGACTCCAAGTGCGCTCTGCAAAAATAGTTGGCGATGCGTCTCTCTCTTCCTAGCTCGGCTGTTCTTTCCGACCTTCTTCTTCTTCTTCTTCTTCTTCTTCTTCTTCTTCTTCTTCTGGTGCTCCCCGGTCGGTGCTACATCGGCATTAGAGGCAGAACACGTTCGCGGGTACTTGGCATTTACCGAGGAAAAGGTGAACGTATTGTAGACGTCCGCGTGGGTCTATCCTGTGTGCGTGTGTGCAAGAGTTACCAATCGCGGGCCTCGCACGTGGAAAGACCAGCCGAACGAAGGTAAGGACGATTAATCCTCCCGCGAGCGGGATTATTTCGTAAGGCGAAGGACGATAAAGGTCGGTCTGCCTCGCCTTCACATTCACGCAATAACACGGGACGGGGGAGGCTTACGGGCTTGCCGGCTTAATCCTTTGACTATCTGCCCAATTCACCTGCTTATCCCCAATACGCGCACGATGTAGGACAGTTCCGCAATTCCTCCCCAAAAATGTCCTATCCAAGAGGAATCTTCGGCGGAAGCGGAAGTATCGTCGCGGTAGAATTAACTGGAATGCCGTAGATTCACATAAGGCTGGTAAAGAACAATCACAGCTTTGAATGCGTTTTCTTCTGATACTGTATATGGCAGGCCGAGAAAGTACGACAATTAACTTCAGATCAATGGACTCTCGCTCTTTCACCGCACGGTAGTTACACGGGCTACTGACTTTTCCTTTCCACTTCCGTAGGATTTAAGTAGCCCCTGGATTGCAAAAAGCCGTTGAAGAAACGATCAAAACCAACAAGAAACTGGACTATCGATTGTCCTTCGGAGCCTGTGCCTCGACTCGCGGGAATAGACGGGAGTTTATCTGCAATGAAAATAAGCACCCTTCTATCGACACCGGTGACGTTTCTGTCCTCGTTCGACCCACCTCGAGGATGTTCCTCCTGGCTTTCGGATCCGCGTGTCATCCTTCTCTCGGTGACTTTTTGCTCGCAGGAGGACCGTAGACCCCGCCGGCGGCGGTTTTATGCAATTTCTTGTTTGACTTTAGCCGCCGTGCCGAGAGCAAGAAGGCCGTATTCGCTTTACGATTCTCACAAATGAGTTCCCCGAAGTCGTAGGGGGCCGGGGGTCTTCGTTGTCCCCTCTTTCCTGGCCTTCCTCCCTTTTCCGCCCTTTCCTCGCTGTCCTGTCTCCCTTTGTAGCGTCTTCAGGGCTGCAGAATGGGTCGTCTGGTCGTTACCTCGCCATTATTTTAACGTGCCAATCGACACTCTTTTTCCATCATCCCTCCCATACTTCCCCTCGTCCTTGACCTCGCCCTTCACCCCGTATCACGAAAATCCTCGGCGACGTGTCTCCTCTAACAACGAATCCCCTCCTCCCCCCTCCCCCGCGGTCCTCCTGTGGAGCGTCAGCGCGGTTCGCACGATCGTAAACGAACACGATCCTCCAATAACATTAGTGAGAAAAATGTAGCCCGGCAGTTGGGTCAGCAGAACGACTCTCGGAATACGAAGTGTAGACAGGATTCCTCGGCTCGGCAAAATGTCAGCTAATACGCGCTGGAAAAATGTGCTGACCCGAATTAAGAGTTTACTGTTGTCATGATAAATCGTCGCGAGACGCGTACGCGCGTGAATTCTTAATGGGACTTTATTTGCTGGCACGAGAGAGTCAGGGGGGGAGCGGAAGATTTCGCTATTCCCACACTGACTGGGCGTATTTGACGATTTATTTTCGGATTTACCCCGTCACTTCCATCACGCGCTACATCTTCCACACGTTGCGTCCGTGTGCTTTAAACCTTGCTGCGCTCTACCCCCTTTACGTCGTCTTGGTTCAGCTTTTCCCGCTATGTCGCGTTCGTCTCTTCTTCATCGAGCTCATCTGTTTGCAGGGTCCGGTTTCCTCGGCGTGTACCATCCCTCCCACCGTTCCCGTCATCCTGACATAACTCACCGATGCCTCGCCATTACCGTAACTTACCAGCCGCGATCTTCCCCCCTGTCCCCCCGGCCCTTCGTCGTACGTTTCTTCGGTTTCCCTGGCCGGTCCCTTCACTTTCGCTCGAGCCTGCCCACCCTTGTTCGCCATTTCGTTCTTTTTTTTCTTTCCTCGTTCCCCTCTCGTCTGCGCAGGGACGACGAACTCTCGCGTAATTCCCAAGACCTGGCGCCGTTGGGTTTTGATAAGAACGTAGATGCGATTAAAAAGTTGGCCCTCGTGGTGGGCATGAAAAATTCAAGTATCGAATTTTCGCGAGGTTCCCCACCCCAGGCCGGGGCGATGCTGAAAATTTCAGGCCGGTGCTTTCACGTAGACTTTTACTTTCGCCGCGGATGCGGTGAAGAATGGCGAGGGATCAATACCAGACGGCAAGGCCGTGCATGCTCTCTCTCCTCAACGCGATAATCGTCGAGCACTGAATACCGCGCTGAATTGCTTCCCCCGCGGACGGCAAAAGTTGTACGGCCACAATGGACTACGCTTTCGTAAAATCCAACCATGCTCAACGTCAGGGAAGTCACTGACGATTATCGCGGACACGCATCATTCAGAGTCGTTGCACTTTGAGCGCGTCTTGCCAGTCCGTTGGAATTTAATGCAGTACTCGACTTGCGTAAAGGTCATTCGATGCGGAAAGACGGAGGAAGAGAGAGAGAGAGAGAGAGAGAGAGAGAGAGAGAGGGGGGGAGAGAGAGAGAGAAGGGGGGGATGGAGAGAAAAATGCAGGAACGGAACGATGACGATGCAGGGATTCTACGACGAGTTGGCCGGTCGAGTCTTTCATCTGCCTCATCTTCCAGCGACCACGGCTCTCGCGAACTCACCATTACCTTAGCGATGATCGATCGAACCTTGTACACCTTGTCCACTCGAATTGACCGTCGAAAAAAGACGGAGAAACACGTAGGCACATCCCACGACTCTCGAATTTAGCAATCGACTATTTTTCAAACTGTCCGCAGCTTCGTCTGTGACTTTATCGCCGAAGCCTCGGTCTTGGCAATTACTGGAGGGATCCTGCCGATTCTCCTCGAGTTTCTGATTAAATATGTGAAAAGGGAACACTCGCGGTGCCGTAAGAGAGTGACGGGATGAAAAGGAGACCGCTGGGCACGCCTTTTTTGTCCGTTCCTTTTTTACGAGAGTCGTTCACGCCGTTTGGAGTTTGGGTCAGGTCTTAATTGGCGCGAAGAGAACGACACAACGACGATGACGAGGACGACGAAGGACGGGTTCCGAAGGAGACGAGGAGGAAGGAAGAAGCCAACGACTCTACCCGACGGAGCGCAATTAAAAGCAATTCCTCGTGGTTGTATATCACTCCTTACGCGAGCGACGGCCGCGGATTCCCATTAAAATCGACCTTCGACTCCACCCGCCGGCGCGAAAGGTCCTGTTGCTTCGAAAGCCTCTGAGGATCTCTCTTTAAGGCTACGCACACAAAAGAACCTCACGGGGTTAGACTTTCCTGAATTACAATTGCTGATAAACGTCGTCATTTATTGCCCGAATTTACATTTATACGTCCTTCGTTTTATCTTCATCTCAAACGACGACGAAAAGTGGCGAAACGTTCTACAAAGGTCATGAAATAATGTTCTACCATTGCAGCAACAATTAGAATACTACGTTGCACTGGGATTATTCAACGGCCGTTCGAGCGTATAAACCAGGTATTTTAAGTAAACATTCGTTTCCCCACCGACGAATGTTTGCGTAATGTAATACGATAGGATCGTCGTAAGCACATGTACGCGGGCCAGGCAATACAAACACGTACCCTGGCAAGCTTTTACGGTACGTAGGAGTAATGAAATATAAAGGGGATTTTTTGCAATTATTTCCCGGGCAAGATGAGAGATCCGGGGAAAGTATTTCGATATCGGCACGGAGGATCTCAGCCGCGCAAGACGGATGGGCATAAATCGGCAGGGAATCGCGTGTGTAGGTATACACAAAAGATAGGGAGAAGACGGGAAGAGAGAGAGAGAGAAGTTTGCCGAGGCACGCGGATGCACGTGGGAGAATCTTCGTATTTAAATTGTAGATACTGCCCTCTCGGCAAACTCCTCTATCTCTCTTTCGACGCCAGGGGAAGACGTCTCTCCGTAGCTCCGAGGGGGTTTCTTTTCCCTTCTATCTCGCCTTCCCCTCGGTCGATATTTTTTCGCACCGGCGAGACGTCGATCACGGGCATTTTTCGGATGACCTCGCGGACAAAAAATGCCAACTCCCCGCGATAGTCCAGGGCAGCCTGTAAAATCCTATCTCTGCTCACGAGATTGAAAACTGATTGAGATTCGAACCTATGGGGCGGATCAAGCTCCTCCTATGTAACACACTTTTTTCCCGGACAATTTTCTTGGGTAATAAAAGTTGAGAACGACGCCGACGGCGGGACTTCGTCGCTGATATGAAATTGAAAATGGACAAGGGCGAAGTGAGAAAAAGGGGATACCTGAGTCGCGATTAAATATAATAATTCTCGGGACACGTGAAACCGAAAATCGATGTTCGTTTTCGTCCGTTCGCCGCGATCTCGTTCGACGGTAGAAATTTTTACGAGTTTTACGCGTACCGGGGGACAACGTAAGATTTACCGCCAGCGATGCGCGTATCAGAATGCAGTACCTCCGCAATGCCATGGAAAATTTATGTCGAAGGCAAAGTGGCGGAAGCTGGATTACCGGATGCTCAAACTTTCTCACGAAACAGTGCTTTCCAAAGATAAGCGGAACATGTGCAACGTGCGTAATAATGTCAAGGAAATATGAATCTGGGAATGACAGATTTTCAAGTACGTTATCATTCGAAGCAGCCAAGCCAGCTGGAATATTGCTCTAAGCTTGTCTGTAAAACGCACGTTTCGTCCTTTACGCAAAGTTGCTTCCTTTCGCGCGAGAGCAATTAATTCTCTTTCCGTGGCGAAATTTCTCATTAACTATGCTCCGCCCTCTCGTCAAGGAATGGTCACTTTTAAGTCGCTTTGTCCTGTTAAAACATGAAAGAAGAGAAAATACGTTGCTCGGTTACTGACGACTCGACCCAGATTAAATTCGGTCTCGTCTAATGTCGCCATGTCACGGGGCTACGTTTCATAGGATGATAAAGAATCTGACAAAAGAACTTCTCGACGTCTGTCATTCTGCGTCTGACACGACGACCCCTTTCTTCACTCACTACGTAGACAGGAACTTTAATATCAAGAATGTCATCGCGATTCACATTGAATTGACAAGGAGAAACATCTGATAATTCAGATAATAATTCGAGTTTATATTTATCGTCACGTAATTGTGAGGTTTAATTTAATATCTTGTTTTTGTAACGAGTCTTGCTTACTTTCGGCCCATTCGTTTGGCCAACATATACATTTAATTTCGTGTAAACTTCCGTCGCGGGTTATGTCCTTTCGACCTTAAACCAGTTTCCGCGGGTATTTGCCGGGACATCTCCGAGAGGTTTGTCCGTCGAGACTCGAGAACGAGACATTGTTCGCAAAGTGAAACCTGAAAACTACCGTAGCCGGCTCAGCTTTCGAGTGCAATCGATCGATACACACCGGCATTTCGCCCGGCTAAAGCCTCTTTCTCTTTCCCCTGCTTCGACCGGCCTGCTAAAACCTCCGCGCGTTTGCCGCAATAAAAGAGAAGCCAGCTACACGAGCCACTGTAATTTCCGATGATGCCAATTCCCAACGAGGTAAAACTTCCTTAATAGCGCGCCCGAAAAAATATACTTTCTCTGGCCGCTCCGGCCGAATCTGAATACACCGTGGCGTCAATTAAAATAATTTTACCCGGCAGTACGCTCCAAATGCATGAGATGCAGGCCCAGCTGTTCCCCAAGTAGAAAGCTAGGAATTACCTGCTCCCGAGAGCTCGAATTCTCCGCTGGGAGGAAGTCGCCAAGTCGTGCAGACTTGTGCGAAAAAAACAATAAACGAGTCGACTATTCTTGTGCATTGAGGCTCCAAGTAGCTAGCGTAATGTCTCACGTTATAGTTATTGCTGTCGTGTGATTACATAGGTATATGCAAGAGTCGTTGCAGAAGACATTAACCGGCGCGTAATTTTAATTGGATACCGTTTTTACCGGAACGTAATCACAGCCGTTTAACACATAATTCAGATCACCTTGAAGAATTCCATATACCTATGAGCGTTAACGGCGATACTCTCGAATCTTACGACCAAAACGATCATAACGTATCCAATTAGTTTTCAACAGCCATCTATCTAATCGAATGAATGATAAGTCACAGTAGATCGAGCGTCGGTGTATTTAAGGCGCTCCTCGTTGTTGAAATTAATTGCCATCGAGCTAGCGTAGCTTCGAGATTGGTGACGAAGAGAACGACGGGGGAAGGTTAGATAGATTCGATAGAGCGTACGGGGGGAAATGGAGGAAATGAGAATTCGAGAGCGAGGGAGAGGGCCCGAGGTGTGCGAGAGCGATGGAAAGGTGGGGAATAAATGAACGAGGAGACTAAAGAGAAAGAGAGGGCTTTGGTCAGGCTGATGGGGGAGATGGAGGAGCAAGAGAGAAGGAGAGACTTTAAAGGCCATTCGACGCGCAAAAAGTCAAGTAGCCGCAGGTGGTAAACCAATCAAGCTGCAAGCACATCGCACGTGTACTTATGCTGCACTTATGCCGCGGCCTAATGCACTCAAAGCATAAAATATCGGAGTATTTGCCAGCGACCAATTGCCTCGGAGTCTTAGCACGATCCCCTCGGCTATTATTCTGACTATTACGTCCATCGTGAATTAAGGGGCAGTGCATTAAATGCATTAAAAGCATAGCAAAATATCTTGTCTTCGGTGCTTTCAACATTATCGGCAAACATGCCGTGACTTGACCACAATTAGCGTCATTGCTATTGTCACAATTAAACTCACTGATGGCTACGTTGACGTTTTTCTCTTAAATGGAAATCACGAGCAGTCGGAGGCGCGATATCGCCTTGAGCACAGCTTCGGCTTTCGAGTTTCGCACGATTGCCCCTCGAGAGCAGCAACATTTTATTCGACAAGCGGCGAAGTAGAGCAAACACCGAAACAGTCGCTAACTTTTAACGTGGCTCTCGCCAGCAGTATTTATTACGTTTTATACGAGCCAATAAAAATTTCTGTTTAAAATATCGTTCCGCATATAAGGGGGTAACGATCAATTTTGCGACGGGCAAGCACAACGGCACTTCCTTTCGCCGCGGCAGAAATTTTTCAGCGCCCCGATTCGTTGGCAGAATTTTTGCGTCGCGTCATTGCCTTTCGATTACCGCGTATATTTTTTCATTTGCTTCGATGATATATAAACGGCAAGCTCGAAAGCAGTTCAAACGAAAAGGCAACTTTCGACATCCGCTTCTTTAATGAGGATCCTTTCGCAATTTCGAGCACGGTAAATTTCCAGGTAAGTATCATTTGCGTTAAATGCATTACTTAAGAGGTCAAATTAATACATGAATAAACATTTTCATACGCGGCTCAGGCGTAGGATTTAAAACCTACCGATAAAGGTAAACCATTTACGTACATAGTCGAGTATCAGCAAAATCCAATTAATACCCCGAACTTATAACCATCATTAGCGTTTCGCCTCGTTCCATTGAGACACGGTTCGGCGAATGTTTGCTAGCGGGAAAGGAAAATAAATAAATAAACTCCTTAGCCAGCGGAAACGAATTCACAACCGTCCGCGTGCGTATCATTTGTCGTAACGGACGAATATGCTGACAAATGAATGGTAAAAGTTTACGGAGTTAGTAGGCCTCGCGTGCAAGACACGTTATCACGAAAGGAGAAACTGCGACAAAGAAATTGCGGGCGGGTAAAACGAGAAGACAGACAAAATAAAAGGAGAGCAGGAGAACACGATTGATCTCGCCGAAGCCTGTTTGTCGAGAAGCCGGATCCGACAGTCCTAATCTCTAATCTTTCTCTCTCTTTCTCCCTTGCCGGGCTGACCTAGACTGGCTTGAGACAAAAGGTGGGCCGGTGGTGAGGCAGGCTGACCGGAGGTGGTCAGTTTGCGTCGTTCGCTTCATTAGCTAACCATCAGCAATCAGGCTCTGCCACTGGCTGGAAACCCGAAACGACCTCCTGCCTCTGATTGTCCGGCGCCCTCAAATTACGTGCTACGTTGCGCGCCAATAACGTCAACAGTACGCGCCTTACGTAATAATAGAGACTGATAACGCAACGTCCGACGTTGCAGGGGAAACCCAGTTTCCAGAAATACACTTTTAAGTAGTGCTGATGAAATGACGAGGATTCGTAATAAAAAGACAGCAGCTGGAGTTTCGTGCGAAAGGAATTTCATCTGTCAAAGCGGGGTACTCCTTTAATCAAGAAAATTAACGTTCACGCCAGAGTTGGAAATTGCTTTTGAGCTGTGCCTTTACTTTGGGGCTTGGAAAGGCTAGAGAATTCCTACTGGCCGACCTGAATATAGTCCGAAACGGTCTCAGATAAGACTACCTCGTGTTCGAGCGTTTCGCTGAATCGCCGTGTTACGGATATACGTAATTTCCGGCAGGTATACAAGTACCCTGATACCAGGGGTATATACGAGAAGTCGCACAAGTGCAGATCACCGTGCAACTTTTTCGCATAGGCCACGTACAGTCGCACGTTCCAATGTGAACCGTGCGAAATGCCTTACTCCGAAAAACGCGAGAAAGTCGCTCAATCGACGGCAAATAATGCAACATGTTTTTCATATTCCCACATTGTTCTCACGTGAAACTGAGACAACGGAGATTGCCCGGAAAACTTGATTATGCATGTTTGTTTTTTAATTGTACATACCGTCGACGGGTTATAATAAAACAAACAGTGAGAAACGGTTAGGCGGTGGCTTTGATGATATTTATAGACAATGGCCGCAGGGACAATGTTAATATTCAACTGATCGCGTAAGTTTCATTATTGCCCGTTCTGGCGAGTGTGTCAAGGCTGAATGACGATCAAATCATCGATATGCATGTGCATAGAATGTCCCAGCGGTAGAAATACGGCCAGCCAGGGGTCATCGTGACGGGGATGTATAATTTGTAAATTTATAATTGCGTAAAAAGCAATAATAAATACCAATTTCGATGGAATACAGACGTCGAGCGGTTCGTTAGGATTTTACAAGCCTATGAAAATCGGGGTTACAAAAAATAGCGGAAAAAGATAATAGAGCAGAGAGTTCTCTTTTTTTGTGGATATTCAGGCTAAATAACGCCGCGTCCCTGTGCATTTGTACTGCAGTTGGAGAGGAAAATGGTCCGCACACGTGAGGTCTTATCGGTTAGTATGAGTCTACCGTTATCTCGCGATCAATAGTCTCGTCACGGCCTGCAGAAGAAAACCATCTACCGTACTGATAAATTTCCTGCACGCGCTGTTTAAATAATTCCGAGGGAATTCCATTGGAAGGTGAAATCTCGGCTGAAACGGCTCAATTTCCCGAACGAACGGTGCTTCGATAAAAGCAGATTCGATTAATCGATCGAAATTGCTTCAAAGCACTTCCCCTTTTTTGCGAGGGACGCATTCGTGCCAGCGTAATGCATAGCTAGCAGCCGAGCTCGACTAATCCACCGTGAACCGTTCATTGTCCCCGCTGATCATTATATCCTCCTACCGGTTTCGCTTTTTCGACACATTATGGCAAACACAAAACGAGCTTGGAGAACTGCCGAAGCGCGGAGAAACGGACATCGGACAAACGCAACAGCAGGGAAAGCGTCGATGACTAGATGACGTCCGCGTAATTCGATAAAAATTAGGAAATGCAGAGAGCAGTGTAAGGGGGGAGGGGGGATTGCCTTAAGGCTTCCATATCGGACGGGGGAAAATAATATTCCGATATCCGGCGGGGCGGAAATTGCGCGAGCAAGCGTTGCCCTATTTCTGCGTGCTACCCGAAATTTGCACAGGTCGATCCTTCCTTCCGCGTCTGTCTGATTTCGGGATGGAACCCGCCCTCCAATCAGCAGCATTTGTCTCTCTTTCTCTCTCTCTCTCTCTCTCTGCTTTTAATCGCGAGTGCCCATTTTCCACGAGTTTTCCGCTCGGCGGTGCGTCGAATCTCAGCGCATTGTTCATTATTCGCCGAGCTTGTGGATGGGCGAAAATCCACGCGTTTCGTGAGACCGCGAAATAACGACGACTCGCCAGGAGGAAAACTCTACGTGCTCTCTTTTCCCGACCGCTGAGAAATTCCGCGACTTTAACGACGCTCTTCCCGTTAACGAGGCGTTCGAGATATCCATTGGAAAGTGTTCGACTCAGATCTTATCCGATACGTCTGCCAGCAACTAATCCGGAAAATTGACTTATCCTCACTGAGGTTAACGGCTCAGAAATACGATCCATCATAGGCTGAATCACCACTATTTCTCCCTAACTATCCTTCAACGGTGTATAGAGATGAAAGCAGATAAACGGAAGTGCCACTAGTTTGAATACACTTATACCCGTAAATAAATCTGTTACGTCAGACAATTTGCCACAACAATGTCATTCGCATTCATTGACACGGTAGCACGTGCCTTGTATTAAACACCGAAGATATTACCAAGGCAAACGTTATACGTGAATGTCGGAGACGAGTTTGAAAATTATTCGACCTTGCTCTCGACAAACGAGTAACAACCAGCCGGACTTGAAGATACGTCCAAGTCGTTCGTTTTCTGATAACGTTCCTTTCCAGCGTGTAATCTCACGACACGTGGGTTTTACACTACATGTCCAGTGTCGGAAAGGTGAGTCACCTGTGACTCATGTATGAATTTGTCCACTACTTCGGTATCCATCCTAGCCTAACCAGTCTACATTTATGCAGATACACATAGATCATGGAGCCGTGTCGTACATTTAAAAGCGTTTAGCAAGATCGTAAATGACCGTGCAAAATGCAACTCACAATTACCCAGGCGAAGCTCTGCATAATGCAGTTGCATTAACGTGAAGCTCGGTTTATAACGAAGTGCACGAGACTCAAAGTGGATTGTCATTTGCCAGCGGCTTCGGTAGCTGATCGAACAAGATTAAATCGTAATAGGGGCCCATTGTCGTAACTACGTTTACCAATTAACAACATGATAAAGTTTTGCTCAGCCAAGAAAAATCTTTTATTTAACACCGTCAATGAGTTAGTGCTCTTATCTTCAATCACACTCTGTATTGTGCTGAAAGTTTTTTGTACAGTTACCTGAAGAGATCTTACTGAATTTCAAGAATGATAGAAAACAAGATAAAAAAAGTTGTACGTAAGGTAGGTTAAGTGATTTTTCCGATTAATGAAATCAGGTTAACGAGGCTCAGGCTTAATGAAGTCTTCGAACAACGAAGAAACATGGGCGTTCCGCTACTGCTGCAATTCTCGAAGAATTCTACTTTCTGCGATAATTAATCGCATTAACGTCTGCTTTCCCGAGCGTAAGAAGCTCATCGAAGAAAAAAGTGTGTAGCTATTAATTCGATTTTCAACCACCAAGTCCCGTTGTTGGATATTTAATTAAAATTTTCATCGATCAATCCATTATCCTTTCCGAGTATTCGTAGCTAGTGCGACAATGAACCGGAAATTTCCACGTTAATTATGATCGTCCTTTTAATCGAGTATTACCGCGTCTCCTTGAAAGCAGAGTCAGAGCGAAGGATAACGCGCAATTTCCTCCATGTGCAACGAGCGAGCCAATACCTCGCGTGGAAAATACGAAATTCACACGTTTGACCTACGACTCTTTGATGTTGTCTTTCAGCGAGTTCGCGACTAATCAATAACTCAACCATGTCCTCGACCAATATTCCACGAAAATAATAGCATTTGATTGCACCACGAGATATTCCACATCTCGCTCGTTAAAGTACAATAATTATGTCTAATTTCCTACTTCACGTACTACTTCTTCGATAATTATCTACTCCTAGCGGCAATGAGAATCGCCAGGACGTTAATTGCTAAGAGGAATATCAGTTACAACTAAATGTCCATTTTGCTGTCTCGTTGTAAAGAATGTTTTATCCTCATCACCGTCCGCGAAGGTTCGGTCATGATACTGGTGGAAACGAGGGACCAAGAGGCAAAGCACCCGAATTAACATTTGAATACACACCGAGCGCAGGTGTTTCATTGAATGTGCCACGCACGGCTACAGAAGTAGGGCCAAGTCGCCAAATAACACGTTCATTCCATCGTAATTTATGCCCCATGTACGGGGCAACGATCCAGACTATACTTAGTTAGAATCAGTACGGCTATGAATTTATAAAACATCTCGGCGTTGAAGGCAATGCTGTATCTCCATTCGAATGGCGAAAAACAGACGCAGAAACCGATGAAATTTTCCGTTAGATTCGAAGTTTATGAAGCAATGAAAATCTGTCGATTCGGGTAAAAAATTTATAGCATACTGGCGAATGTAAGATTGGAGTAAAGTAATAGATAAGTCGTACCGTAAATTAGCATTTCAATCTACCGTGCAGGTGTCGGTTTTGTCGGCCCGTTCTGTCGTCAGTTGCCATCTGACATTTTCAATGCAAAATAAGCGGCAAGGATATTAACATACCTGCCGCGGTGACATTAATTTACTAAACTTCTCAATTAAACGATACAAATATTATACCTGCTGATAAATTGACGTAGAATACATGCAAGAGAATTAAGTCGAAAGTGGCAAGGAATATGAGAAAAAGTTTGTAAACAACTTCATGTATAAGGTTATGTCAAGTTTTTCAGCGCGAAATGGAAGATGGTTACTGCTGACTGTATGATGAACATGTAACGTTTCTACGCATCGCATTCAACGCCTGTAGGTCATTATTTTCAAACTTTCACGTGAACTTACCTCGATGCACGCTGTGTGGTCTTCATGTTTGCGTCCCTGTCCCCCTGATTCGCCTGATCCTTGTTTGTGTTCGAAACGTCTGGCAGCAGTGGCCTCAGCAGCTATCCATCGATTCCTCCCGCCGTCCAAACACCGGGCACTCGGGAAAAGTGAGAGAAAACAGAAACACACACGCGGCAACACACTCCGCTCGAACGTCCATTCGATTCTGAGGGAACTCGCGAACCGATCAGCGACTTTGTCGTCTCATCCCCGACGAAATTAGTCACTCAAGTTCGTCTAATCTTTACGAACCCGCAGGTCTTGGGCCGTACCTCTTGGCAAACAGGCGTTATCGCCTCAACGGATGATTAGTCCTGTGTCGGTGCGATTTTCGGGCCGGTCAGCGACATCGTCGTGTTCTCCTTTGGACGGTTAGTCATTCGTGACCTTCGACCGTCCCTTTGGTGCCCTCGCGAATCATCGGCTCACTTCGCGCGTCACGAAGCGTCTTCCTCGGGACGATGCAAATTACTGAATCAACGGGTCAAACTCACACTCGTAGGTTAGGCCGAACAGAGAGGGGTGGGGGTGGGGTGGGGGACATAACCTCTCCTTCCCCAAGAAAATAAACCCCCGACTATGACGACGGTCCTTGCGATTTCTCCCGGCCAACAGGATCGGTCATACCCCCACTCATCTTCTTCCCTTTGTCGGGGAGTGATTAGTTTCGGGCAGGCTTTGGCGCTACACTTACGGCACACACACACACACACACCTCTGTACACGTGTCACCGGAACCAAATAGTCACTAGTGTAGTTTCGCTGCTTTGACCTTCGTAACACTCGTTGAATCTTTCCTCGCAGAAACGAGCTTTTCCACGGGAAAATTCCAAGCGGTGAGCCCACTTTAAAGGTTAATCTGTTGTTGTAGGGAACAGGGCTGACATTCCCTGTGAAGCACCAAATTGGCAAAATATTATCCTTTAATGATGTTATCAGGGCCGTTTAGCTTGTGATGTGCAAATTCTGTCCTAAGGCAGTCTTCCCAGAATCGCCCTGCCGTTGAGGGTGGCTGAATTTCCTTGCACGTGCTTTGTCGAAAAGCGGCAAGTGGATCGTATGGGCAGAGGGGGAAGAGGGTTGGAAGATGCCGGTATACGGAGACGAAAGACAGAAGGCCCCGGTGGCCAAGAGGTCCGAACGAACCGAGCGGTCCACTACTGCGGGGACTGGTTTCACGAGATTTCCTGTGCTCGACCGGCCAGACTACTTCGGACACGAACGGTGGATGAAGAAAGAAGACGTAGTGAAGAGGAGGACGGAGAACGAGAGAAGATGGAGGCGGAGAGAAAAGAAGAGAAAGAAAGAGAGAGAGAGAGGAGCGCGTGGAGAGCGGACCCGTGGAGTGTGGGTCCCGTTCTTCGGAGAGAGGCTTATTCCACCGTGCGCAAGGAAGTACTGTTACTTAGACGGGGCCTTCAGGGCTCAGCGACGTGTTGCAAACGCAATGCAGACCAGGACACGCTGCATATATTACAAGACCAAATCCCCCTTCCTCAAACCTCGCCGGCTCGACATCAGATCGGATTTATAGGCCAGTGTCTCCTCCACTCTTCGGAAAAATATATCGACCGATTCGTCACTGTCCTTTGCAAATTTTCACAAACACACTTCTGTCACGGTGCAGTTTAAAATCGATCGCTGTCAGTCGCCGAGTTCATTGATCAAACTTTCTCGATTATTTACCCTCGAGTATTTAACGCTGACATTTCCGAAATTTCGCGGGAATACGCGTGAACACGGTCCCGATTTGTTTGCAAAGGCCACTGTTTCGCAGAGCCGAGCGTTCGTGTCACTGTACCACGTCCAAGTGTTGTCAATACACGTCAAGTGGCTAGTAACTAATAAACAATGCCATCATTGCATTGTTGCCCTTGTCCATTCATAGAATTCCCGTGTAAATATTTTGGCGGCAATTGAGAGGTACCTTGAAATACGACGATACTCCAGCACACTTCAGCACAAACATCGGATAGTAAGAGCGTACTTTCGACTGCGCAATGTACCGCGATAATTCATCGATAGGTATCGAACGCAATTAAAACGTGTCCATATTCGCGTTGTTAATTCGTACCGTCATTGTTTTCCCTTTGTTTAGTCCTTTGTCCACTCGAAATTCGTCCATCATTCGAAAAGGCACTGCACCGTTATCTTCCCTGGAACGACGTCACAGCTTGCCTCGGAAAATGTCCCACAATAAAAGCTCGAATGTGGGTTTATTTTTCTCGGTTCTTCGGTTTTTCTTACGCGCATGTAAGAACGAAAGAAAACTACACTCACCGCTCGGTGGTCGCGGCTCGACTGGACGACTGACTGGCTGCCTCCACACCGTGGCCCGTCGCACTCACACCTGTACCAAGCAATTCGAGCCCCCGGGTATAATTCCCTGACAAAACAACCCCGCAGGTATTCGGCGCACACTTTTCAAACCTAAGGGTCTAATAAGCTGACCACTCGTTGACCCCTGTGCTCGGCGCCTTGCCTTCCGTCCTTCGTCGTACGAAGAAACTGCGCTTGTCAGAAAAATTAGTCGGCACAATTTTTCGTGGGTACCGTCTTTCGGCGTGTTCACACCTGTGCCAAGTGATCCGGGACCCCCGGCGTATTATCTGTGGCGCGGGTACTCACGTAGCCGCGCATATTCGGAACATAAACACGTACGGACGTGCACGTATATCAAAGCGAGCACGTACGGCCGGTTTTACAAATTGTTTTACTTTCTGATACTTCCCGGCAGGAAAAATTGCGGCTTACGCAAAAATTCGACGCCGAGATTTGTCGCAACATCGCCTTCCGATGTTGTTAGAACGGCAAGTTCACGTTCCGACATCAATTTTCGTGCGAAGTACGCACAATAACGAAAATTATCAGCGATTTATCAACGTCCTTTCGGCGAAGATTTCGAATACAAAGAAAAATGTTTTTGGCTTCGGGTGATAGTCATAGGTTTGTATGCAGTACGTTGGAATGCATTCGAGTACACGAAAATCTTCTTAAAAGCCCCTTTAAACCGGGGTTAGGTGTCACAGTGCGATGAATAGGAGAAGATATAGTAGCCCTTGAATTTGCCTGTTAGGTATACGGTCATTCATGGGGTCCTTTTGACCTGCTCGAAGTTAGTTCCTCGTAAGGCACAAAAAAATCGCAAAGCCCCTTTAATCCTTCACCGAAAACAACATTCCTTTCGTTCAAACGTTATAAACGTACGGTAAAATGATTAGTAAATACGTGACAAACAATTATAAATCATGAAAATTCGGACACACCGGAAGTAAACATAATTTATCATGCACTAGGTAAGTCAATTTATCTCGTAGATGAAATTTATCAAAACAAACATCATTCCTACTGCACTTTATTAATATGTGAACTTGGAACATGGAATGTGGACTATTTCGTTGGTATGCTTTTGTATGCCTTATTTTTAGGTTACCGTAATTGGTGTTTGTACATGATAAAACAATTCGAAAGGAAAGCGGACGTCGTCGGAAAGCTGATCCCTGGAAATTCGTTCTATCGCTCTCGCGTAACGAGTGACGATTTTTCCAAATTCCATAGTTATAATCGTCATGCACTGAATAATGTAAGGTGACACCAAGGCAGTCCGGTCAACGATCGAGATTCAAGAATGCGATCCTCGCAAACGACCACTGCACAACTCTTCTCTCAAGGATAAACAATACTGCACTTTCCTTGGTAATTTAACCATCTACATTCTGAATAATCTTTAATGGTTAACAGTCAAAGTAGCGTGAATGTGAATTCGATTTTCAGACAAGAAAGTAGTTTTTCTATTGACCGTCTGCGAAACACCGACGCAGAATCCCATCCTACTTTTGGCTTCACTTTCACGGCAATTTTTTCTCATGATTTTGCAATTAATAGCGTAGCAAGAATTGAATTGCACGAATGCAGCGTGTTAATTACACGGGGTATTATAAGATTCAGTGAGACCATTGAAACTGGGCTACGCTTTCCTTTCGATCCTTCATTATCTTTCCATCATGTCTAAATACATGTTTGCATTATTCTTTTTTGTCGTAATCTTGTGAAAATATTATTTTTTGAATATTACATTAGCCATATCATAATAGCACATCGTTGCGAAGTCTTGTAAAATGCAACGCGAAAAAGTATTTTAACATAAGTGAAACCGTGCGAAAAAAAGTGCATGCCAATAAGAAACTCTCTGTCACGATATGCATTGTATACCGTTCTCAAGATGCTCATGATGGTAACATTAAGCTGATCCTCTGATTGTGCGATGTAACCCACAGTGAGCTTTTGAATAATAACTTAATTAGTTAATACATTAGAAATTTCAGTAATATATAGAAGAAGGCTTCACTTGCCATAAAACGAATTTTTTAAATGATTTTATTAACTTCATCAATTAAGATAAATATCGACATCATCAAATCCTTTGTAAAGCATGCTGATAGAGTCCTTTTTAAGATAATATTCTTCTAAATTTCAAAAATTTATATTTTTAATTTACTAATGTATTCCAGAAACTGTTGAAACTTATCTTCAGTCGCTATACAACTACATGAAGTTTACCGGTAAAGCAGAATTTCGTAGAAGGCTGTCTAAAAATGGTAGAGAAAGCATTTTCACTCAACGTGGGACGTGCTGCCATCTGAGTATTTGAAGATAATTGGTAAATATTTCATTTTACACATTATCTTATTACTTTTTTGTTACATCTATTTACTTCTAGAATATTAACATTAAATAAATTATGGAATAAGAAATCGTACACATTAAACAAGACTATTTTAATCACAACAGATCTAAATTCGCATAATACATTTATAGTATGTATTGGATAAATAACAATTCTTAAATTGTCTTATATTATAAACATTAAATAAAGGGGAAGGGGGAAATCATTTGTAGGATTCACTAACGTTTACTTATATAGTTACATGTTAAGATGTAAATGTTGAGCAGCCGCGATCATTTGGGATTTCTGCAGTTCCATCTTTTGTTCCTTCAGTTTTAGAAGTTTCCTTTGCACTTCTAATTGGCTCTGACGTATGCTCATTTTTTCTTTATGTCTTCTTTCCTTGTTTCGTTCAGCCAGCGCGAAGTTCCTTTCCATTTCTTCTAGGAACCTTTCGAAGAGTGTCGTTAATGTCCCTCTGTGTTCGGGAACTTCGTCATCCTTCTTATTGTTAGAGGGGGAAAAGTTTGCTGGCGAGACGAAAGAAGTATCCTGCTGTTCCGGTTGTTGATTATTATTCGCATTGTTGTCCTGTTCACCTTCTGTTCTCGACAGGATAAGAGTAAATTTCGCAGAACTAGGAGGTGGAGGAAAATCCGTTTCCTCCAAGTACATGTGCCTTTTTTTCTCATTGAATATCTCGTCAAGAGCTCTCTTGTGCTCCCAGTGACCGTAGTGCCTCATTCTTCCAGGTTTCTTCAGTCTCTCCCGAAAGACCAGATTTTTGTACTTTCGCTCGAGGACCCGCCATTTATTTTCGCATTTCTGTGGACTGAAGTAGAAGCCGTAGTTTTGCATTTCGAGGGATATCATTTCGAACATCTCCCGCAAACTCCTTATTTGCGTCGACTGTCCGACCATCGATCGGTATTTCTTGTACTGACTTATGAGACAATTGGTTGCCTTACTGGTCCACAAATTTAGCGCCCCCACGTCAGCTGTTGATGGTATGGTGTTGGAATTATCAAAACCAGCAAATCCATTCTCATTCTGCTCCTCTTCAGCGTAACATTGTACCGACGGTTCTACCTTGACTTCCGTCTGTCCTTCCATGTTCCCTCCTTTCGAGAAAAAATGTCAGCAGTTGAATATCCGCCATGGAATGATAAACATTCTAAAATACACCCTATTTTTAATCCTCTGACAACAACATTTGTGTAGAAGACATGTTTTTGTTAAAAACACTTTCCTAGAGTTTTATTTGAATTTCCCGCGTTGAAAAGTTCATGTTCAATAGTGGTGCAAACTGATTGCGCCATGTTGACGCCCACTAAGCTTGACGACGAAGGGAAACTGGTCATAAAAGCGCGATACATTCGAAACAACCGCACGTCGATGCGAAACTCATGAAACATGGAAAAGCGCTGAAATAGTTTCTCACCTTTCTGCTCGTTATTGTCCGCCATGCCAGCTGTACTAGCTCGTCGGGAAGATTTGACGTGACGTAGAAGTTCGGTGTGAGTGTCAATCCTCCGCGATGCGTAGTCTCTCGGGGGGTCGAAAAACCAAAGGAAACTAGTTCCAAACCGGTTTCAGACTGGAACTGGCTCTGTACTCACCGGGAATAGCCGGCCATCTTACCTGACATTTCTTGTAAACAACTTCAGGCCACACCGATTTCATTTTAACAAGTTTAATGTTCTCTAACAAATCTGAGGCACGTAGCTCTGAGATTAGGGTTCATTGAATCCAAACATGATGGCGAAGTCACATCGCTCAACGGACATTCAACTGCCAGAACATGCTTATTGTTTACATTGACGGTCATAACTTATGCGAACAGCAGAATATTAATTTGTATATTAACTAACAATTCTTGAATACTAAATAAGTGTATATGTAATATTCACATTCTTTATAAATGCAATCATGAAGTAATCATTAGTTGTTCGACTTCTAGGCGCATTCGCGGAGAAGTCACTGAAACAGAACATACCTTTCACCGCTTTTACGAATGTTCGGATGTATAAACGCAGTTGTGACTCGGTTGTAAGTAGTTTTCAAGTTTGTAATATAAGAGTTACGACGGCCATACATTGATCGTGCATGTAGTCCTGGAAACGCATTGATCTCAATCTTCACAACTATCCGATATGCATACTTTCCCCTTGAATATTTTTAACTACACAAGAAGACATTAATTAATCCGTCTCGTTATAATACCCGTTTCATATATCAGTCACTAACATGTTTACCACTACAGTTGAACTTACTACCCCCCTTCCAATATAAAACACTTATTGATATTATTACAAAAGTGTTTTATTCGGGGGACATTCCGCTACCTGTCATAACGTATACACAATGTCAATCAGCGACAGGGTCAAACTTACTATAAGCTTTCGTACGGTCTAATACTGTCGTCGACGCCGGAAGAGAACCATTTCGTGAACCGGGCAGGGCTACATGACTGTACCTAACGTATGTAAACTATGAATCGCGATCCGGAGAGATAATAACACCCACACACACGTACGATCCCCGCAACGCGTGCGATGAACGAACGCGGAACGAGTACTCGTGTATCACGAAACAGGAGGAAGCCGTTCAGCTGTTCTGCATTCCACATTTTGGGTCATCGTACGTTCCGATTATCAAATTCATGTCGTTTTTCTTGCGTGTTTTATCATCGTAATGCGTGTCACCCGTATTTCCCTCACTCACCTTCGACGCGTTCGCAATTACCGTCGCCTGAAATTTCGTAAGCATTCCTTTTCTTATCAGCAATTATTCCGGTATCGGCATTACCATTCTACTAACGACTGGTTTATCGGCAATTGGGCACGGCGTAGAGGAAAAAATGAATATCGCAAATTCTATCGGTAAGTGCTGTATAGTTTGACGAGAATCGCATATTTTAATATCAATGAAGGTAAATACATGTATTTTGCATTGACATCGTGGTACAGTATTTTGGGTGTTTAGAGGAGGGATTTTTTTGTCGGTATGACCTTGAGGCTTTGCACGGGGGTGAGTGAGTCATTCGCATTTCCCGCCCTTCGTTTGGTCCTGCGAGGGCCCTCCAATGGGCGCATATCTCGCTCGGTGGCGAACGGTTTCGATTTCTTGTTCGTCGCGGCATGTGTTCGATAGGAGTCGCGTTGGGCTTGTCGTCGGGTGACGTCAGGGTGGCGGATCGAGGGAAGGCTGGCCCCGTCGAGCAGTTGAGGACGAGAAGGAGGAGGGAAGGGTCGGTCTTTCTCTCCTCGTCCCTCTTTTTGCCGCGCAGAGCACAGCAGGAGAGGAGGAAAGGGGGGGGGGAGCTCGCGAGAGAGAGGCGATCTCTCTGGCGCGAGAGCTGACTGTGTGCGAGCGAACGAGAAACGGGCTTGTTAGATCGCGTTTGCCTTTCGTTGGGCGTTCGGATGGGCACCGCGCTTATCTCTCTCGGGAACAGGTGCTTTCGATTTCCACCGCAGCGTTCGATCGCATTTCGGTCGGTCGCGAAGCACCGCCGGACATGGCTGTCACGACGTCCCGTCTAGGAACGTTGATACGAGGAAGCCGATAATTCTCCCCCGCTGTCAACTCGACCGTGCGCGCGTGTGTGTGTGTGTCTGTGCCTTGCGTAGGTGATTTTCACCGATCGTCCACGCTCTGCATTCGAAAGGCCGAAGGACGAGGGGGTAAGTGGTGCAGCCTTGCGAGACATAACCAACCGGTCGTTTCGCACTTTCGTTCGGCAATTCCGGCGAAAACTGCTGCACCGCCGACGACACAAGGCGATCGCCCCTTTCGCTCGGAAGTTTGGACGGGCAAGCAAAAATCGCCGGAGGTATGAGAGAAAGGTGAAAGTAAAATTTCGCACGAGGAAGCGCGATATCTTCCCCACGTCGAGCGTGTATACGTGTTTTGAGGAGCAGCTGATTGATTTTTCACCGACCGTTTCAACCCTATGCGAGACGAGAGGGGAACACAGACATGAGGAAGTACCCTGTGTAATGTAACGCACGCGTGGCTGCGCGTGTGTTCGTGTCCTGTGCGTGTCTCTCTGTGGCTGTGTATTGGTGCTCTCCAGCGGGGATCGCGGCGGAAGAAGGAGGGCCCGCTCGCACTTGCGAACGCACCCATTGGGCGTCCAACATGGCCACCGCCAGCAACACGGCGGCGACGAGCGCCGGTGAAACGAGTGCGAGCAATGTGCCCCAGTGGAAGAGGGATCTCATACAGCGTCGTCGACAGCAGAATAAGGTCCTCGCGAGCAATGGCGCGAGCGTGAAGCTCTGCTCGGCAGTGTTCGGCTCGTCGTCAACGGGCGAAGGAACGACCGAGCAGCCGGGTATCGTCGAGCCGTTTGACAAGAACAGAACGCGGGGGAACTCCACCGAGGAGAGTGTCGCAGGTGAAAATAACGGCGGCAGTGGTGTAGTGAAACCGGCCGGTGCATCTTGCTTGGTTTCGTCGAGCAGGTCGATTGGCGGCGCCACCGTCGTCTCCGGCGCTGCTGGCACAACGGCTTCGGTTGACTTCGCTTTGCCGGCAGTCGCGTGCAACATGCGTCTCGAGGCGGATCTCTCGCTCTGCTCCGACACGGAGGATCATGTGAACGGCGCCAAGTCGCCGGACATGGAACGGAACTCGGAAAACGAGGAACCCAGGCAGGATGTCGGTAGGAAATCGAGATCCCTCGACGCGGATCCCAGCGAGGATGCGCGAATCCTGTCAACCGGAAGATCCAAGAGGATCGAGAGGCACATCATGATGGAATTCGCCAAGACGAAATCGGACAAGTTCCTGCTGGAAGTGTCGAAGAACAGGACTACTAATGAGGAACCGGATAGCGACAGCTCCGAGGAATTGCAGTACGGACCTGGGATTGTCAACAGGCTCAAAAGCAAGTATCTTAACCTTACGTTGAAGGACATGAACGAGAGCAGAACGTCCGTTCAACGATTCCGTCGAGCCGCTAGTCTGGAGAATCTCCTTGACCACGATGAGGAGGTTGCTGAGAAGTCGATCGTCCGGAAATACGCTAAGAGGAACACCGCGGGAGTGGCAGCGAAATCCGACAGGTACAGAAACGCCTCCCGGGGGAACGAATCTATGAAACGTGCTAGGAGTGTCGAGACTCTAATGAGGTACAACGCCCCGGAAGAAACTTCGCTGCATGGCTCGGCAGGATACGCGGCGACAAATGGCCTCAGGCAGGAACCGGTAAACGACCACATTATTCTGATAGACAGGACGTCCGTGAAGATAGAGAGTCGTCTGGGAGAGCTGGAGAAACCGAAGGCAGTGAACAAGCCGAAGAGGGTGAAACCAGTCCTCGCGGAGACCGAGAGACCACCGCCCGATCTAGTCAAGACGACGATGCGGCTTTTCGAGAATTCAGCCAAGAGGGTCAAACCAAAGGGCGAGGTTGCTGCGAAAGTTGCCACCTTCAAGACTATCAATGACACCCTGAAGGCCCAGAGTCAAAAGAAAATCGTGCCGAAGCCCCCACTACAGCCAAAACCCTTTGTCAATGGTAATTCCAGGCCAGCTGGGTCGCCCAAGAAGATTGTATTGCCGCAGAAGCCAACGGCCGAGCTCATTGAGAACCAGGATGGGCAGGAATATCACATAGACGGAGTAATAACGGACCCGATTGTCCAATCGGTTTCCTCTGTCGTTAGCAAATTTCAGCAAATCGAAAAGGGTCATTCTCCATCTCCCTCGCCAGAACCCACGTATAAGTTTAAATTTTCCCCAGCACCTAGCCCGGAACCATCGCTCAATAAAACACGATCGAACCTGGAGATTAACGTGAAGTCTCCGCCTGCCACGCCTGTTCATTCGCCGAGAATACCATCCCCTCGGTTACAAAGCCCTGGTTCGCCGATGAAAGATGTCCTTGTCCGGCAGAACTCCAGTCCTGTTCAAAGAACGACCCCACCGAGTCCCAGTCGAGAATTACCTAAACAAACGACCGTTGCTGATTTGCCAAAAGCCGAGGTGCCGCTCGTGCAAGAAAATACGAAGGTCATTGAGGATAATTCTAGGCAGCCATCTACGGAACGTCTTCAGGGTTCGGCAGATGATAGTTTGTTGGAATCGAAGGACAGGGAAACTGCTCCAATTGCCATTCCAGAAGAGGACAATGAAACAACTGACATGGAGGTCGTTGACGGGCCCAGAGTGATTACGAAATCTGCTTTGGATAACATCGGTAAGGCTGGCACGACCATGCAGTTCAATTTCAATGATAAGCCGATTGCGGAAAAGAATTACTTGCCAGGTGCGAAACAAAATCGACAGAAGACTGCCGAGGAGCCATGGAGCATCTCCAACGATGCCAAATCTTTGCCAGAAATCAAAACTAGGACCTTGTCTTTGGAGTCGGGCACGGGGAACGGTTTGCCCGCCCACCCGGAACCCCTGCCACGCTTTCAGGAAAGATTAGAGCAGACGAAATACGAGAGGAAGGACGAGAACAACAAGGAAGTCGAGGAAAATTCGAAACAAGCGACTTTGCCGGATCATAAGCCAATCGGAGCAATTTGTAGCCTTGGATTAATCAGGTCCAACACGACAACGTCGTACCCGCAGAGCAACGAGTCGAAAACCATCAGAAGTCAGAAATCGGAGACTTCCTCGTCTTCCCCGCCCCAGAAACAGATCGGCATTATACGGCCATTGGTTACAACGAAAACACAGCATCCTCAGCAGAATTTGAGCAACAGGGAACTCGAGAAGAACCTGATCAACCGTGTGAAGAGCATTGAACAGCCGACGAAGGTGGTGGTGAGTTTGAAGAGCGCCGAGGAGATTCAGCCAGTGAAGAAACCCAGCTCCGGCGGGGGCTTGTGGGACACAAAGCCATGGAACCAGCAGAACAACACAATGGTGTTCAATTTCAGTAATCGGAAGGACGTACCTGACTACATTGAGAATGACGGCTTGATCATCAGGAGGAAACGAGAGAAGCCAAAGGTAAGGCTCTCATATTTTCCAGCAGTCTAATTTAAATAAGTCAAGAATTTCTTGAACGATTTTTAAAATTGGAACGACGGTACTGGATGCTCATTATATTTCAATGAGCAAAACGAATTTCTTACTTTCCATCTGCAAATGCGCCCAGTTATTTTCACTTTCTTTCCCCTCGACGAATAAAGCCGACGACGATTCGTCTCGGCAACAATACTCGTGGAATGTTAACAAGCAACTCGATATTCGGATCACGTTGTTGCGTTTAACGACACGTATGCCGCCGCTCGTGTTTTCAGTTTCGTTCGGGGAGTGTTGGAAATGCTGTATTTAAATCGCGTGTCGTCAGTAACATTTGTCGGAGTAGCACTTAACACAACGTTACTCGATCCCCTTCTCACCGCTCCTTCGTAGAGTCTCTTGTCGTCATTAATGAGATTCTAACAAACACGATACGTGTAACGTGGTCGGGTTATCATTTCTCAAAGGTTTCGCGTGGAACTCGACTTGCGACTTTGCAGTGAATTCGAGCGAAACGAGGCATGTCGATATTTCCACTGGAAAAAAAAATGGAAATTTAGGATTCATAATGGACAAATTGAGAGGTAGCCTTACTTTCTCGCGTTAGATAACCCGGAAGTATGACTGACAGTCAAGTATGGATTAAGCGTTGGTGTTTATTGAAGGTCTCCTGACGTACACATCATGACACACTAAATGCCGTTTTAGTTTACACCGAACTCTCAATCATTTTTCCTTACTTTCCGTACGTCTTGCGTAACGCATCTGCTCATGAACCGCATCATAATTTTACGACTTGCAAATAGACTGCAAATACAACTCACGTTGAATTTGTGCAATTTTCTATTTACGTTGTTAGCCCTGTTCTTGGTGAATTTGCCCGATGATTTCGTAAAATCGTGCCTATCGGGCACGTCAAAAATAGGCATGATAATCAGAAAAACGACTCCGTTGATGTAGTTGTCCGACAAAAGATGACCGTTTAACGAACCGGAAACTAGAACACGCATCAAGAACGCGCAATCCTTGCTCGTTCCGCGCAGAATGAAAGGATGGAACCCCGTTGTTTCCATCCTGTCCTTCCTCGTGCAGAGAAATACATCAGAGAAATACATATGGATATATCGCCGACTGCGATGTTCGACTCGGAATTTCTTGTTGGTTTCTCGCGGTAGGCCCGCCCTTTCTTTCCACGCTTCGTCGACGAGAAAAAGGTCGGACGTCCTTGAATCGGTTGAAAGTCGTGGGTCGGCTAAAAAAGACTTTAAAGTCCGATCGTGCGGCGCCCTGCATCTGCATATTTTGCATTCTTATAAATCAGCCGCGACAAAGACCCTGAATCTTGATGGGAAACGCAATAAATAAAGGCCAAACCCGCTCACCATATGCCAATGTTTATTCTCCATCGCCAAGCGAGGATTTACGCAGATATGCATATTCCATAGCTACTGCAATATTTTTTCGATAATTCCCTGGCTCGATAGAATGGTCGGCGAATCAAAACGACTTGATCTTCAACTTTCTCTCACTACCATTTTCGTATAAATCTTGCAGCGTAGCGCGTTATCGTTTTATATAGGCGTATTCGAGGCACAACACGGTGCTTCCGTCTCTCCTGCATTAAGTAAACATTAATCAGGAGGATTAGGTTGCGCGATAACCAAGTCGGTGCGTACAGCAAGATTGTCATATCGCGTTACAGAAAAGCGTGACACGCTCCATAACGCGTAATAATAGCCGACCGAGCAGAAAGTTTATCCCGTCAATAACAAAACCCGTTCGCGCCGTTGTATTTGATTCGGCATAATCGTCCACGGACGATTCCTCAAAATTACAGCGGTTATCAAGATTGCTCAACGCCAAGTTGCATCACGTGCAGTCGTCCACGGCGTTAATTAACCCCCCCGACCCCGTAATAATTATGCAACCGCGAGCGTTACTCTCGCGAGGAAAATCTAATGTGCTAATAGCGGTATGCCACTGAACTTTGAGCAGGAAGAAACCGATTTCAGTAGGAAATATTCTCTTGACATTCGGTCAATCTCCTGTAATCGAGTAGATTACTATTTTCTTTTTCACCTCACGATAAGTCAGCGACAAAAGTGCAAGGCTCGTGTCGATCATTGTCATTGTCGCTGGTTGAGTTTTTTTTTGCGATCGATATGAATATACGGTCGGGTAGAATTTCTTACGGTCGTAGGAGGAAGAAAGTACCGGAAGAGAGTGTAACCACGGAACGTGCACACGTAGAGCCGTCGGCATTACTTGCAGCCGTGTTTCTCCATTCTCACTGATTATAATATAAATAGCGGTGATTCCCTTTTACATCATAACGAGCCTTCCAGGCGCCCACTATTCGACTATGAGCCAAAGAAATCCGTATGGAGAGGCCTTCGAAAATTCTGCTTTATATTCAGCGCTCTATCAAACTTTTTCTACACCTTTTTCGTACGCTTTCTTTTCGCCGCTGCGTGACGTAAACGCAGTCAATCAGTTTGCCGGGCCAGCAGCAGCACGTTGAGCTTAATCTTAATCGTCCGGACATAATTCAACGTTGGCCGGCGAAGAAGCCCGACAGCATAAAGTGCACTTGGATGACTCATTCGCTCGTGTTATCGATTGGTAGTTAAGAGTGGACGGCGAAGAACTGAACAGCCGTAAGTCTCTTCGCCGAATATTTCCGTTTTTCAACGTTCATTTCGAATCGTTGTACGATTTCTCGTCGTACGAAATTTTTTATTTACTCTTTATAAGCTTCATGAAAGTATGAGTAATGCACTATCTTAGTTACTTTCAGTATAAATATGAGTCAGGTAAGGCTAACGCTGAGTGTATCTAATGATACAGAAAATTCCAGCGGGAAGGCCTGAGTTTTGCGAAAATTGCGGCTCTCGTAAAATATGTGAACACTTTGAAAGGAATTCGGGTAAGAAATCGTGATCGGTGCGGGGCTTTTCAATAATAACACCTCTTTGCGCCATGCTCAACGGTATGTTAATCGAGTTTACGTGTAGAGAAGACATCCTTGACCTTCTTTCGCTGGATGACCATTACGGTATTTCGCCGTTCGAGAATGCGCCTCAGCCTCAATTCGAATTATTCAAATCGGTAATTGTGTTCGCCACGCACACTTAGTCGATGGTATTTTCACTGTCTGGCATTTCGAACGGCAGCCCTACGGCAAAGTCGAAAAAATCGGCTCATTTATCGAACGGTCAGACTTTCGGAACATTTCTCCCAAGTATAGATGTTGCGTAATATTTAAATGTTCCTCCACGACAGTCGAAGACCTTTTTAATTCACGGCCAGTGAGCTGGCTATGACGGTATCCGCGTTGGCTTCGGAGATGCGTAAGAGTTAAGAAAAGACGTCGGACGGGACGAGCCGGAAAAAAGATGACACTTACTGTACCGTGGTCGGTGACATTCCACGGGATATTACAAGGAATTCTCGTATATGGTCGTCCTGGACCAGTAGGCACGACAACACGGAGAAAAGCTAGAGACCCGTTAGAGCCTTTCAGGTTCGTGCTTCGTCTCGGCCTTCTAAGGAGCATAACGCTCTAACGATTCTTTCGCAACGGAACGTCAGGTGCCACAATTTCCGATATATGGAGCAGACCGTGCATTCCCTGTGAAATAACAGCAACACTAACGGACGTCTGCTCTCATATTAAATGTAAATACGGACCATCGTTTCGACTGAAAATTATCTAAATGGGCGCTTCCTGCAGGAAGGCCGGAAGTACGTTAACTCGCATTTACATCGACCAATGTTGCACGCGATACTCTCCGTTCAACTGGCAATTCCGTTTTGTCCTGAATGCATAGCGATCGTCGATAATTTCCCGTGCATGCAGGCAAAATTCCTATTAACACCTATACGTCCGTTCTTACGTAGCGACAAAAACATTCGAAATTTCTCTAGCTAGGAAATTTCCACTTTTTCCCCAGCGTTTAAACGCCACTAATGACCATGGTTGGGTAGTAAATTAGCGGGCGATGCGTTTTTGTAATAGCGTTTAAGAAACAAACCCGGTCCATCGGTTGAAATTTTTTTTCGAAATCGGGCTAAAGTCCGCATAAATAAAAAGGAGGAGAGGAATTCCAGCGATGGTGTGAGGACGGTGAAACCGTCTGTAGTAGCGTAGTCGTAAACGAATGTGAAAGGGTTCCTGCTGGTGAAATCAACGATGCTTGGCCTCGATCGACCTTGAACAGAAACGTCGGCATGGATGTGCTTTAATCGACGACAATGGAGAGGCGTTGGACGCTTTGAATCCGCGTTATGCACGTGCGACTGGCTGGCCCACGTGTATTGGCAGAATGTCAAGGTGTTTACGGCCGAGCGGTCGATTCGTTGAGCCGAGAGTCAACTTGAAACAATACGTTTCGGCGTGGGCAGACATTGATCTTTAGGAAAAAAACTCGATGGCCTGCACCTTGGCTTTCAGACGACCGAAAGGTCGTCTTTTCTCCGCTCTCACCGCACTTATTTTCTGCTCGAAAGGCCCACCAGATGCACGGAGACAATCCGTGCAGTATTGTCACTCGACACTCCACTCGGTAGAATTCGTGGCACGGAAAGATGGGGTCCGGTAAAAGCGTCAATTTCAAAGCGGTCGGTCTTGGCCGGCGCCGTTAAACCGAAAGTGATTCATCCGATTTAACGTTTCGCTGACTAAACGCGCTCGAATCAATGAAGCAGCGGTGGGCGAAAAATGAGTCCTCTGAGTCTGCGGGTAAATATAAACCCCGGGAGCGAAGTGTTTCGTCTGAAAATTAATTTCCAGCCGTGCAAGTAAAACGAGACTCGACCGACGCGCTGATTGAAAATAAACTTCTGCGAAGCTTTGCAACATAGAAATGACTCACGTCCCTGGACTAACGGTATAAAATCCTCGACAGACGTTTATTGTAGATCCTTGCTGAGTGTGTTACTTCTTTGTTCAGATACCAGTGAATGTAAAACTCGTGTTTCGAGGAGCGACAGGAAAATTCCCTTACAAGTTGGAACGAGCCTTCGCTCGTATCGAGAGTCACGAAATCTCAGGGAGAAATTACGCCATCGGATCTCGCGGAGAAGTTTACTGCATTCCTCGTACGGCCTTGCATTTCCATTCGTTACGAGCCGCAGCGTGTCCGCCTTCGTGTTGCGTCGTCCCCGCGATCTTCGAACGTGATTTCGGCGCGATTTTACCGCAACGTTCACTTATAATAAAAAGCACAGCACGGAAGTGTAAGATCGGTCAATCAGAATGCAGGGAAAGAGATTTCTTGCGGCTGTTGCGGTTGGAATATGTATGTCTCTTTGTATCGAAGGTGGGGTGCACGGTGCACACGTAGAGTCGCATAAATTCCAGGCATATCGGACGTGTGTACGTACGGTTACGTGTACGTGCACTGGCAGGGAATACGCGTGCGATCGTTAACCGACTGTCGTGGACTCTTCGAGGGTTCAAGGTCCACCTGCTGCTAGTGATACTTCACTGCGGTCGGAATAATGGAAAGAATCGTCCTGGGAGTTTCTCATGAAGTCAAGGACCCCATCCTCAGGTTCATTGCCGCTTATTTCCGGACTTGGGTCCTTTCATCCTCGCTTTCACCCTAAATCGTTACTCCCCATTACCCTATCCTTTCGATCTAAGATGGTTAGTGCGAAACTGCTGGTATCGTCGCGATCGAATTAGCGTTTGCTTTCGTCATATTTCCCACGAATTCGCGCTGAAGCACAGGACATTATATCGATCGTCCTCGATCGTTGCTCAAGCATAATGCAACCACCGCGTTATGATCCGTGACTGCCTTTTTCTCGATTCACGAACGTTCGACCCGAATTCACGAGAGTCGTGGAACGGTGAGGCATCTCGTCGTAGAAAGAAGATTCGTCACTTTCGAAAATACTATCTCCAGGGTAGGTTCCGTTCACCGGCACCGGAAGTGGACCGGAAATCGATCGTCGCGTTGCCATGCCATGATTTCTCGCAACCGTCAACTTCCCGGCGATCGGACAAGAGGACTAAATAATCGCCTTTCCTCGAGAATACTGAACGTAAATTACTGCACTTCGACATGGGAATCGATAAAAACGGAGTGCCTTAACGGAAGTCTCCTGAGGGGCGTTGAATACATCCAACTTTCGGTCGTCTTTGTCGTTCGATTTTTCTTCCCCGAGTCGACAGGATGTCCTATTCAGGGAGGATTGAATGACCGGATCGACGCTATAAACGTTGTCGTCACGAGATATTCGTCGTATTGCATCCGGCAACGCCACGATCCTCGTTTGACCGGAATTTTAATACACTCGGATGGCTTTTTAACGGAAAACATGTCTGCCTAACGAGGAGAAAGCTCTGTGAGACGTAAATGACGTGTAAATTGCGAATATCCATGCGGTCGTGCGGGAACAGTAATTAATTTGCCAGAACGCTTTAACTTACTAACTCGTGGAACGACTGTTTAACGAGCAAAGGATTCCGCCGTTTGTACAATCAATTCTGCTGAACAAACGTTCTAGTTCTGCCTTTGATTCTCTACGAGTACTCAGGCTGCGTCCCGTGGAAAGTATTTGCGCACACTGTAGAACGTCGGAATATTTTCCTTTGCACGTTCGTGCGCAAACACTCTCGTGCCGAGTGCACAAAGCACTTACGTACATTCAACGAGAACGAACAAACCGGCGTTATACGTAAACCGCGGGCAAATACTTGCGTGAACAAACCCATTTGGCGAACTTTCAACGAGTCGCGCAGTTTTACGGCGTTTCAAAATGGCAGAGGAAGAAAAAAATAATGATTTAATGAGTAAGACATTGTTTGCGGTATCATCTTTTTAATGTATGAAATCTCAATGGCGTTTTGTTTGTTATTACAGGTTGGCGACGGGGGAATCATAGTTCTGGACGCCACTTTGGACGCCTCTACGACCGACGACGCAGACTGGGAGATTTCTGGTGGTCCGCCATCGCCATGCGACGTATCGTTCCTCAACGACAACGTCCTCATCAACGGACGCAGCAATCTCTCCAGGCAACCGCGAAATCACAAAGTGAGTGATCTCATTTTTTACCGCGATAAAATCCTCGAAAATGTGTCCCACAAATTCCCATTATTCCTCTCGTAGGCTGCACCCTATTTTTGTCTCTTAACGCATTCGGTTCAGTTCCAAAAAAAGATGGTGATAATGGTGACTTATCAGTACCTTACTTTCTAATATTTTTCATTGAAATCCGAAGCTGCTGATAAGCCGAGCGAGCAAACGCCGGCCGATAGATTCGACGGTTAATCTAATCTAATCGATTGTATTTTCGTCATCGCTGGTTGATCCTCTCTCGCGTCTCTAAGGAGAGAATTGTAACAATATTTCACGCTCCTGAAGGTTCCCCCCGCAGATCGTGGGAACGCGCACATTCCTGCTGTAGGATGTGAAATGCATATAAGGGCGAGCCCCTTGCCTTGCGTTCAAACTTTTTCCTCGAGTCTTCGAATCCGGACGTTCTCCCGTCGCCTTTCACATGGATCGTAAATAAGGTCCGACAGATTTTAACGACTTCTCGCAATGAACTTTACTACAAAGTCAGTACCAAGATCCGCGTAGGATGAGCTCTACGGTTGCTGCAAATCATTCTCTTTTCTGATACTAACTTTACCCTTGCGTTTAACACGAGCCATAAACTTGTGCTGTTTATAATGTAACGTTCTTGATCTCTGTGTTTCGACACTCTACGTTGCGTTATTTAGATGTAGCGCAGATTGCACTGGCGTGTATTTATAAATTTCGATAAAAAAGTGCTCTATATGTCAGCCAATGAAAGGGAATAAAGCACGTTGCGCGCTACCGTAAAATTGTTCTTGTCACTGTCGATAAGTTATCAGGTGCCAGTATCATTCCACGGCGTGCAATTGTGTAAATATTCTTCCGCGCTATCGTCATTATCAAAGACGTCTGTTTACAAATACATGCAGCGTTAATTTTCTTCCGTTGAAGACGTTAACCGCGACCTTCCGCTGTGCAGTGGGTTTTTGCCACTGACGACATTCTCACGAGGTTTCAACGGTCCCCCCGCGCGGAGATTGAGAGCAAAACATTTCGTCCGTGACGAATCCTCGCTGGTCCGTTTCGCACGTCGAGTTCCGCCAGCGAATTTACTCGCCATTGAACTCGATATCCGTGCATTGTCGGCAAAGATTCTCAAGCTCTCGATACAGTCAATCTACCGTGTTGGGTTTAGCAATAAACATTTGCGAATAATGCCGAGCATCATCGCGGGAGCAATCTTTTGTTCCCGGCGGTCGGTTGATCGATCCGAGATGCCATCACGACCGATTGCTCGTCGATGCGTTGTATTTTCGCCGGATTTATTTCGTTGCTCGTGCACCGTGTCGAATGGAGACCGGCCAAGCTCTCCACTCTGGAATTTCTCTCGGTGCATCGTCTTCGAATTTGCCAGCTTTAGTTTCGCAAACGACGATCAAATTAAAATTTACGATCGTTTGGTTGGGCGATAAATTCAAGCGCCGTCTTTCCTTTTGCTGATGTTGCAATAAAGGCCAGGCGTAAAGCTCGTGTAATAGAAATAACGACGATGGCGGTATTATATCTCGAGCGTTGGCAGCATATTATCCTATTGTAAAATGCCGAATAAATATTTCACGGCGTTTGACTTTTCACTTAAGCGACTCGCAGCGATCGTATAAAAACAGTTGCAGCCGGGAACGCGCCTGCCAGTCGATCCTCCTGGTTTTACGACGCGACATTTACGGTGGAAAACTGCTCGGAGAATTTTCTGACCCGGCCAAACGGGCCCCGAGACACGTGACCGTTTCCAGCGAAAAATCTTTTCCCCGTGCGTGGCCATACGTTGCGCCAGGCGCACGGCGTAACACGTAATTTGTACTTTACGATCCACTTTGCGGAGGCGCGTGTTCTGCAGTTTCACTTTGGAAACAATCGGTTCATTGCTGACACTCTTTCCGAGTACAGCTACCTGCTGTGATAAACCATGCGTATCTGACGAGCAACTTGCCTGTAAAATCCCCGGAAAATTCCCAGGAAACTTGGACCATTTTGAAATATGGATCATATTTTACACTGGCTGCTTCTTCCATTGTCTCCGAAAAAATTGCTTGAATTTTCGTAAGGAGAAAGGGATGCGCAACACAGGATTTCTGCGTGGATATTCAGTGCTTATGACGTAGTATGGTGGAGTTTTTCTGGACTGCTGGTCGGGAAGGGTTATTGGACGAATTTCACGACGAAAGGATTGTAATAATACGGTGGCATGCAATAAAAAGAACAAGGCGTCGTGGGCAATCAAAGCGTGACTCGCGCACGCGTCTATTAATACAGCGCATTATGAAAGGTAATAAGCACCGCGCGGACCGTGCAGACGTTATGAGAGATATTACGCGGGCTTATATCTGATAATGCTCGTAATCGCGTGGCTGTAGATTCGTCGAGCCCGCAGTTGTTCGCTTTTACGTCGCGTGTGAATGGTGAAGAGAGGACACGACCGACTGACATATTTTGTTTATCCGTACAAACCCGTGGAGAAATTACTTTGGTCGAAGTTAATGCATTCTTTAACGAGCATCAAACGTCCCTTATAGCCAGCACAGATATTCCACGAAATTGTCGGATATTTTCTTTAAGAGAAAGGTGTAATAACGTTTGGACAAATGAGTCACGAATAATCGTTTACATTTGCCGACATTGAATTAATGTCGTGCATGACGAAGACGTCGAGCGATTAAGGGAATATTGTGGAAACGTTAATCGTCACCTCGATTTCGGACGGGCTTGAGGTTCATAAACACTGGACAATTCATAACAGCGCTTTAAGGTCCAACTTTAGCAAAAAATAGAAACAGGCAATTAGCGGCGTAAGTGCGCCGATCGAGAGTGTTTACCAAACAGTTGGATGTACCTCTGAAAGCAGCACGGCTGATGATCGTTGACCGAGCAAATAATCATAGTGACTTTTCAGGAGCCGATAACGGCACGTCGTGTGTGACTAAAGCGAAAAGCAACGAAGCAGTTGCATAATTCCAGAACGGAGTACAACGGGAGATTGTGAATCTTTATGACTCTTGGTCCCGATATTTATTCCTCCGCTTCTTAACTACCCATGAACCATTCGATCGACCGTTGTATACTCAAATGTAGATCAAACTTTCATGGAAACTTAGTTTCATGTCAGCGAAGTCAAGACGAAGTGACATGCGTTGCTGGGATTTTCGCAGTGTTCGCCAAACGGTTGACCGATTGTTCCCATGTGAGGGACTGTTGGTCAGCAGATTCCACGTAGGTATTCCTTTGTCGTAAAAGAGTCGACGAAGATTAAGGCCACGAGCCGTCGCGCCGGAAAGAAAAATCTCGTAGAAATTGGCCCGGCTGACGTTGCCTGTGTTTTGTCAAACTCCGTTTGGCCTTCAAGCCCGTCTCTTCTCTCGTGTGTACGTATGCAAACGAGGATGCGTAAAGGACACCCGTAGAAGCTCGTGCCGAGTCGTATCTCAGCGTGTGCCATCGTCGTAACGGTACTTATTGTAATTCGCCTTGTGTCAGTGCCGCCGGTATTCGTGTTGTCCCACCACGTTACACTCCGATTAACCGTAATTACGAGCCTACGAGTATCGCGAAATCAACGAGAAACATCGGACGAAACGATCCTTAGATTTTCCGTGTTAATTAAGACCTTCGTTTACCATCCCATCGTTTCAGACATCCAGAGTGTCCTCCATTTTTTTCCCTTGGAGCAGGAAATGAAGTACACGATTCAGGAGTACATTGCGATTGTCTAGGTCGTTCTTACATCGCGATTCAATGTTTACGTGTACTCATTCACAGTCGAGGAGGACATACGCGTGTTTTGTGGCAAACGAGCAATTGTACGAAGTACACACGCTGGTACAATAAAACTTTTTGTACGACGATTCATTGAAGACGGTCTACTTCGTGATTAAACTCGGAATAGTTCTTGGCTCATCTTCCAAGACGGCCAAATGATTCTGAAATGCGTTGTAAAAAATTCCTTGTGTGTAATACCGTTTGGAAATGTCGGCCTAATGTCCACGTTTTACGAAATTGGATAATAGCTGGCAAAAATGTTTTGCATGACGCACAGTTGGCGTAATTTGTGTGCTGGTTACGCGGGCACTGGAGCGTCGTATAAAAAGGAACGTAAATGCTCAGCCGGCTTGTTCCTCGCATTGTTCATGGCGATAAGTATTTCCTTTCCGATGATGAGGCGGTTTATTGTTGTATGTAGTCGAAGTAACGGGTCATCAATGGCAGCGACAGTGGCCGTATACCTTTCACGCAAATCCTCCAGACGCAGAAAAAGAGTGTGAACGAATTACTCTTTCTTGCTAGTCATCGGGAGCTCTCCTGTCACTTTCGTGAAAAGAAAAAAAATACCTTCCAAGGCGTGCCGCGCATGACACTAACGAGATGAGCATTTAAGCGTTAACGGCCGTAAATAAACGAGTTTCCACGGGCTCTTTCGAGCCGTTGTTAATGAATTTACAACGGCGTTACGGAAATCGACCCCGTTAAACATAATAGTTCCTTTAGTCAGGCCCTTTCACTTGTAATCAATAATTTCTATTTCCTATTCCGAAGTCAACACGACACCATGTACGTGCTTGTCCACCGACAATTCCTCAGCAAACTTTCCATTTTGATATTTACACGGGGTCAATGATTCTTTCTCTGGTATTAACAAACTGTACCATCCTCGCGACATTATGAAAGCTGTCAATACGCGTGTAAATTTCCTGATGTACTTTCGTACGACAGTTCCGACTGTGGGCTCTCTGGTTGTGAATTATGAGGGAAAACTGGACGCTCATTAGCATGTAGAAAGGAAAAGAAACTCGTGACATTTTCCATCGAACCGACCGCTCGTAAGACTGGATCGCATTTATCGGCTTATGTAATGCAAGTCCTGTCGGACGATCCGTGAAGTCAGTCATAGACGATTAGCGAAGATCCTTAACGAACCAGGAAGCTTCGCAGTCATTCACCTTGATCCTATTGAGCTATTCGACGTGCACGAAATTAGGCCGGGGATTACGTTGCAAATACAAAGTTCCCCCGCCTACGTTACGTCGCTCGTTGCTCGCGAATTCTCGGCTTTCATGTTTTCAATCACGACATCCGTACGATCCCAGACGGTCATTTCTCGCCGCAGGAGACTCTGCCGGAAGTCGCTGTTAGCGGGGCTTCCACGTACCATTAATGGAACGTACTGTTAGCCGGCTCAAGCGGATTTCTTTGTGGAATTTCTGTCGGGATAGATCCTCGACAACTTTGTAGATAGAGAGAAAGGTCCACCCGTACAATTAACCGCGGCGAGTAGTCAACCCCTGGCTGAAATAATTAGCGGTACAGTTATTGCCAGACTGTCTGATTGCGGATCAAATTGTCACTCTACTTTACGACACAACGAGGGGAACTTTGCATAGATAAAATTGACTTTCTTGCCTAGTGCGTTGGGGAGAAAATGTACCGCGGTTTCATATCCCTGTGATACAGCTATCGTCGTAATAGGTATTTTAAAACTCCGGGAAATTGCGGTACCGATTAGTACGCCTATAAAACTGGCAGTCACGCTCAGGGGATAAGACAAAATGACTGGAGGCATATGAGAGTATTTACCATAAACTTTTCTCTCCGTGCGGGAGGAGATTCACGGTCGAAAGTCAACAAGTGTGACCAGATACTGTTATTCGAGGTTGCATGCCGTTGCCGTTGTTTGCTCTTGGCGTGTATCAGATCTCTATCTCCCGGCGTATTACCGCGATACAGTAATAAAATCCCTGGCCCTTGGGCGTTAAAATGAAAATGTATTTGATAATTCGGTGTACGATCGAGCCTGGACGTTGATCATAACATTCCGAGCGAGGAGGCGTGGGACGTGTAAAGAGGTTTTATTGTTCCTGTTTCAGCATCGTATACAGTTCGACGACACGGCTACCCGAACCTTCGAATATCCGAGCGAAGCCTCGATGCTCGAGGGCGAGAGCAGCAGCACGGACGGCGCGACTTCCGGTTCCGCCGAACAATCAGTGCCGGTCAGCAATAAAATGTCCTCCTCCAATAACTCAGCAACGAACATGCCATCGCTTCTCGGTAAAGTCCAACTATCCCGTAATTTGCATTCAATCACTTCTCATTGTCGAATAAGACGAGGTATTTTTAATGCGAGATTATTTTGTACAGGAGGTGGTGGATTGGCCAGTTACACGCCGAGCAAGGTCGACCTAACATCGGATGGTTTTGAGTTGGGTGTCACGAAAACAGTGCCTTTGACTCAACCGTCGACACTCACCTCTGCAACCGGCCAGGATCAGAGTCTCAGCGAAGTGGAGTACTTGAAACCAGCTCAAGACGCCGGGGCATGGGGCTCGGAAACGACCGGAGACCTCTTGTACTGAAACTTTGTAGCGGAAGAACACACGACAATGTTCAATCGAGATATTCCCTGAGAGAGGAAAGTAGGTACCTCAAAAGACTCAAGACGTTGAATTTGCTCAGCAGTAACGATGAAATAAGAATGACGTTGTCGTCGTCATATGAAATATTCTAAATCTTCTAGAATGAGAATCGTTGCAGCTAGCGAATTTTCGACGTGACTACGGATGATAAATCTTCCAAGAAGAAGTATTTCTACGAAGCCTTCATGATGCAAACGAGTTTCGCGAGTCTAGGCAACTTTGAACGAATGTAAAATGTTTTTAAGGCGAAACTCGTGAATCAGACAAAAGGGAATGCATAAGTTCGTTAAGTAATTAAGTGGAAACTAAACAGTATCATTCCAAGTATATGCATTTACTTTGTACAATTATGATGTACCAATCGAATAGATTTCGTAAACAATGAATCATGAAAACTGCCAACAAGTCGGTGCGTTTTTTAAATAGCACGTAAAGGAAGCAAATCCAACGATTAATATTACCTCGTTTGAACTTCAGGTAGACACGGAAGCATATCACTTTTCGGTGTATTTTATAGAAACTAACAACAAATGCCAATACGAGGGAACTAGAAATTTTTGAACCTTTTTGAGATTACCATAAAGTTAAGCCAAGTGAATGTTGATGCTGCCAGTGACAGGCGAGACTTTTATGCAAAATTTATAATGAATATGAAGGAGAAAATTGTTGAAAGTCACGGATATTCGAGTGACATGAAAAAACAGTCAGATCTAGATTTGTAAAAGTTTTTGCCACAGTAGAACTTAGGTCTACGTTCTATATTCAGTATATGTATACAATAAGTTAATGCTCTAATACGAAAAGAGGCGGCGTAAGAATTGTAAATTAGAAGAAATTCATAATTTCGTGCTGGTGTATGCCAAAGCGTTCGATATTCACGTTCATCATTATTAATATAATTGGTTTCTTGTGGGTATTCACGTTATCTCGTACTTCATTGTAGATATATGATCGTCTTTGTTCAGTTCAATTTATTTCATTCATCGCTTATATTCGGAAGAGGACCAAGTCATCGCAAAAATTAGTAACTCTTTAAGAATAAGAAATCAGACAACCCTAGTTCATTAAGTAAATGTGTTAATTTTAAGTGAATCAAATTTTGTATATACTAAATTATTATCGATCTTGAAGTTCAGTAGAATTATTCATTCGGTTCCCGCAGGGAAATTCGTGTTTCTTTGAGATCGACATTTGTGTATTTTTTACTTTCCTGCGTCGTTCACCTTGTTCGAGAAAGTACCGTATTTCCAAATATTTACATTTTCTCAGAACGTGTAAGTATTGAAAGTGAGCAGTATGATTGAAGCAGTATATGGTAAAGAAAAATAAATGTCTCGTCGCAAACTCATTCGAGCAAACGAATACAGTATAAATATACTAATTTATTAAAGGTGCATTTATTACGAACTACTCTTACATTTTGATTGTGATTACGATTACTGTATTTAGATGCTGTGCAGTTTCACAGAGTGCATTATGTAATTTTTTTATTCCTGCTCCATCCTTAGTCGATGGATCAACGTCACAGCGTTGTGTCTTACACTGTGATATTTTTGTTATTTCCTCATAGATTTTGTTGTAAATCTCTCAGCATACGTGAACTATATCTGGGAAATCACTCTATTTCTGTCTCTTTGTGAATCTATCTATAAAACTTTTATTGAAATCTTAATGAGATTGTACAATATTCCAGAAATCAGCCAAATAAAAATTGTTTCTGTCTCTTTTTTATGAATGACTGCGCTACCTTGCTTCAATTAAAAGAACTTGGTAACATTTATGTAAATTACCATTGTACAGTATCACACGTACCATATTCCGTAAAACTATTACAAATTAGAGTAAGTTTAAGGCTATAGTTATTATTTGAAACTTGCATTCAATTTATTACCATAATATTTACTAGTTAGAAATATCGTGCGATATATTGTCTGTGTGTTACAAGATATCAAAGTAATAAATGGAACCTTACAACTGATATCAACAAAAAACCCTTCCCCTCTGTATTATAAATCGTAGGAAATAGTAAACGCAATGGCCAAATATATTATCAAAATTAATCCTATTTATTTAAATAAATATCATATACAGCTTAATAAATGGAAGAATCACATTTCAATAATTGCATGGTCCAGGTCTTGATGCAAGCTCGTGGTTGATGTGAGGCCGACACTGTGTGTTATTTATATATTGATGTATAATATTCTTCTTCCAATTCGTGCAAATCTGAGGCCATATCATCCCGTAGATTAGCTAATTTCTGATCACATTCAGCTTGTTTTGTTCTGAAGAGCTTACTATTTTGAGCTATGGCTTCATTAACTGACGGGAAATCATTTAAAATCAGGTACTGCTTTATGTCTGACACTAATTTCATCAGTGATTCTCCAGCACGCACAATGTTTGCTGCCCTGACATGCATCTCAAATGTGTCTTGTTCACAGCGTGTCATCCAGGATAATTGTGAATCGTTCTCGCCCTTGGCTAATTTCACGATTTCTATAAATCAAGCATACTCTTGATTAACTCTTAGGCAGAACAAATATGATTTATTGACCAATTAGTTTTTTAATTGTCACACTTATTACCTTTCTGAAATAGGTATTTTATATTTTCAGAAGGACGAATACTTACCGAATATTATGATATACAAGGACATCGTAAACATCATGCAAAATATAAAGTGAGGTTAAAACGTACCTTCGAAGTTTTCTAACATCGATTTCACATCGTCTTTTAACCTTGTAGTGTATGATTTCAATAGAGCCTCTTTGCTTTGTGGTAAAGCACGTTGAGAGGACATGTTGACCAAAAAAGATGTGTTTTTCGAGCCAAAATTCTGTAATATTTACTCAGAAAATTGGCGGCTTTTCTCAAGGGACGTCCATGACAACAACACCTGGCGCGTTTTTACCGACGGCGCGGGAATCGGAAGACTATCGATCCCTGCGAAAATCGATCGATATTGTCGAATTTCAAATGAAAAAAATTTCGAAATGATTTTTTTATTCCCGTTTGGACCTGAATTTGCAGGTTTCGGTGATGACAAATGGTCATATTGATTTTTTGTGAGAGTGACGAGCACCTTGAACAAACTGAGCGAGGCGCTACCATCCCCACTACGATCCTTGGCTCCCGGCTAGAATCAATATGTACCTCGTACGAGGGTCGGTCTTTCCTGAACCCATTTACACGCCAAATCCACGCAGGAGGAAGAACGAACGACAGTCCGTGACATCGCGGCTCATCATGGGGCAAGCGGAGAAACGTAGCTAACGCGGGAATGAATCGAATCGCGATCTCACTGTCGTCGTCGTCGTCCTGTGCACCCCTTTGAACTTCCAAAAGTACGTGAAATCGTACAGTGGCCTCGCGCGGTTCTCGTCTATTAGACGACAGGGGCGAAGGATTAGCGATCGGTCTCAGTGATTACAATTTAAGGGTCAATAGAAAGGAGTGGTTAATAATGAGGACCGCCGATCGTCCGTGCGAATTACGAGTTTCGACCTCGTGCATCTGGGGCGTGTCGTAGAAACGAGAAACACCAGTGACGAGGACGACGGGCCGCAAATACTTATAGAGTGCAGGTTGAACTTCAGAATCAAAAATGATGCTGGTCATTGCTGTCGTTTTGGCATTCGCCGTACGTCCTTTTCAAAGTTTATTACCACCCGAGGACTCGGATAATGTTTTACACATCGGCGGAATTTTTCCAATAGCCGGGGAGGGCGGCTGGCAGGGGGGACAGGTAAGAAATAATAAATTTATTCAGCGCACATTTATTCAGAACAGGCTAATCATATACCATTATTAACTGATTGTCGGATTACAAGGATAGATTCTTCTTGATTCGTATAATTTGTTAAATTACACCATCTCCTCGATCATTATTTTTTCATGAGATTATTCGCTTAGCCATCGTTTGTATTGCTATTTATATTAATGAATTGTACCCGTGCGACGAAGGCTTGTATGCCAGCCGCAAACCTGGCGCTGGACGATGTGAATCGCGAGAAGAACTTGTTGCCTGGTTTCACATTAAAGCTGCACTCCAACGACAGTGAGGTAAATCGCGCGCCTTGGCCAGTTTGATAAACGACCATAATTTCCCAGTAGGGTTCTAATTTATTCTTGGCTTCCAGTGCGAGCCCGGACTTGGCGCCTCCGTCATGTATAATTTGTTATATTATAGACCACACAAATTAATGCTGTTAGCCGGTTGTAGTACGGTTTGCACGACCGTAGCTGAAGCGGCAAAAATGTGGAATTTAGTGGTCGTAAGTACGACACTTTTGATATATATTTTTTTAGCGTTCCCCCTTCTAAATAGGTACACGCATTTCGTAAATACAATTTCTTAAATATTCAACATTAACAAAATATTAACGTGCGTAGTTGTATGTGTACGTTTTGTATTATTATTTCATTACTGGCGATTCGTGTCTGAATTTATCATGCGGTTACGGAATCAATGTAATTTCTCCAGCTGTGTTACGGAGCATCCTCGCCAGCATTGTCCGACCGCAATCGTTTCCCGACCCTCTTCAGGACACATCCATCTGCGACTGTGCACAACCCAACGAGGATAAAGCTTTTACAAAAGTTCGGCTGGTCTCGCGTGGCGATTTTACAGCAAGCCGAGGAAGTGTTCATATCTGTAAGAATAAAGTAATACCTTTTTTCACAATCTGTTAGTTCCGTGTCGGTGTAACGAATTTCTCGCGTTCTCCACAGACGGTAGAGGACCTCGAGGCCCGTTGCAAAGAGGCGGGAATAGAAATAGTCACTCGGCAGAGTTTTCTGTCCGATCCATCCGACGCTGTGCGAAATTTACGCCGACAGGATGCCAGAATAATCGTTGGTTTGTTCTACGTGGTGGCAGCCAGAAGAGTTCTCTGCGAGGTTTACCATCAGAAATTATACGGCAAGAGTTACGTGTGGTTTTTTATCGGATGGTACGAGGACAACTGGTTCGAGGTCAACCTAGACAAGGAGGGCATCACCTGCACGAAGGAACAGATGAGAGAAGCAGCTGAAGGTCACCTCACGACGGAAGCCCTTATGTGGAATCAGAACAACGACACCACGATCAGCGGCATGACATCAGAGGACTTTCGTCTCAGGTTGAACAAGATGCTAAAAGAGGACGGTTATGATATCGATAACAATCGATATCCCGAAGGATATCAGGAGGCACCCCTCGCTTATGACGCTGTTTGGTCCGTGGCTTTAGGTGATTGTGTAAAAATGTTCTCCTGGGTCTTATGATTCATTAAACACTTTACTACCCTTCCTAATTATGGCATGTGTTCACCTTGATCCACTTTGTCGTTTGATTAGCCTTCAATAAGACTATGGACAAACTACGTAAGTTGGGGAAGAGCCTAAAGAACTTTACATATACAGACAAGGAAATTGCCGATGAGATTTATTCCGCCATAAACTCGACTCAATTTCTTGGAGTTTCTGTACGTAAAATTTGATTTTATCAGACAACTCGAGCTAATGTTTGAAGCTTATTGTACCACTATTTTAACAGGGATATGTAGCGTTTAGTTCGCAAGGTGACAGGATTGCCTTGACGCAAATTGAACAGGTGATCGATGGAAAGTATGTGAAATTAGGCTATTACGATACGCAGAGCGACAATCTTACGTGGCACAATATGGAGAGATGGATCGGTGGAAAAGTTCCGCAAGATAGGACAATAGAGAGGACTGTCTTGAGAATGATGTCACTGCCTTTATTCGTGTGCATGGGGACGATATCAGCCATTGGAATTGCCGTTGCCATTTCGCTAATTGTTTTCAATGTTTGGAATCGGCACAGAAGGTATACATGCTGTGCACGAAAGATTTATCCTGGGCGTTGATTATGTTTCTTTAAAAGTATTTGACTTCTCTCTAATTGAACTTCCTGTTTACTTACAGAGTGATAATTATGTCCCATCCTGTCTGCAATACGATAATGTTAGTAGGGGTGGTGGCCTGTTTCGTGTCCGTTTTTCTGCTTGGAATTGACGGTAGATTCGTTTCGCCGTCAGTATATCCTAGTATCTGCCAGGCCAGAGCCTGGATGTTGTCGGTCGGATTTACGCTTGCCTTTGGTGCCATGTTCAGCAAAACCTGGCGTGTTCATCGAATGCAAACCAAGCCGAAATCCGAACAAGCAAAAGTCAGTACCTGCACTAATTCCATATTTAAAAAATATAAACGTCCCCTCATCGTTCGACGAATTCCCATAAACCATGTTTCACAGACAAGCATTTTCATCTGTCTTGTTTGCTTCTAGATAATAGGAATCATCTGCCCGTACGTCTCGCCACATTAATCCATTCTCCATTCTTTCTAGTTGTTCATAGCTAAACAGAAACTTTCATCTACACAGAAGAAGCTTCAACCGTGGAAGTTGTATACGATGGTTGGTGGGTTACTCGCAGTTGACGTCGTCATTCTTGGTCTGTGGCAATTTATGGACCCATTGCAAAGAAAAATCGAAGTTTTTCCGCACGAAGCACCACTTTTTGGTGACGACGACGCCAAAATCAAGCCAGAGTTGGAACACTGCGAAAGCGAACATAATTTAGTGTGGCTGGGTAAGCAAAATGAAAGAATATTCATTGTTTCTAGTTCTTTAATCCTTCCTAATCGTTTATTCTACTCTTTCAGGGTTAATTTACGGGTACAAAACCATTATTTTAGTTTTCGGATTGTTTTTGGCATACGAGACGCGAAGTCAGAAAGAGCGACAGATAAACGATTCGAGATACGTTGGAATGTCGATTTATAATGTCGTTCTTCTTTGTCTTATCACCGCACCGGTGACAATGGTCATCGCCAGTCAGCAGGATGCGAGTTTCATTTTTGTTTCTCTCGCCATCATATTCTGCTGTTTCCTCAGCATGGCGTTAATTTTCGTACCGAAAGTAATCGAGGTGATTCGCCACCCTAGTCCAACGGATCTCGAGTCTAAGTATAATACGGATGTTGGAATGTCAAAAGAGGACGAGGAACGGTATCAAAAACTGCTCAAAGAAAACGAAGAGCTTCAAAAACTAATCGCCGCGGTGAGTAATTCGGTTTTTTGCAGTTTCACGATGAACGAGATATCTTTTACAAAAGTAATGGCCAATTCGTATACTTTTCTGTGCTTTGCAGAAAGAGGAGAAGATTAGGGCTTTGAAGCAGAAACTTTCCGAGCGGGATAGTTCGAAAGGCGGCGGTGGGAATCTGCAGAAGGACTCGCTAATCGTTGCTGATTTTATCACCGGCGAGGGAACGTCCGACAGCGCCATTGGTGGGGGCATTTCTTTTTATACGAGATCCTCGCGAGCTTCCGCGTCTGATTTTGAGTTTTCAGAGGCGTATTTGTAAAGATACGCTGGTTTTAGCCATTCGCAAATTGAGTTCACGATCGTCGGAACGGATTTAGTGGACAAAACAAGAGCTTGGAATCTTAAACCTCGAGTCCAGGTCGAGGCCTGATTGTTTCAAAAACCCTGCCAAACGCCTATCTAAATTATTCACCGCGGGTTTAACGCAACGGGTACTAATTTTCATTGTGTCTTTCTTCTGTTTATGCAGAATTATCGCTTGCAGTAAACATAAATATTTGTAGAGTATCGATGTTCCGCTATTAAAGCATCAAATCTTATAATCGATTACAGAAGCGGCTCGTGTATACGTTTGTACTTTGTACTGCTTGTACGAAAGCGTACTATAGATTTATGTAATTGTTGTATAAATGTTGAACGTATGTCTTACATGAGACGGTACTTAAGTACGCGTAGACGAGATCGTGTATACATTAACGTAGATTCGTTTCGACGTGTCATATTTTATTTCGTAGATATAGATGATGGAACGAATGTATCAAAGTTTGGCCTAAACACATTTCTCGTCAATTTCTTTTTACAACGACAATAGCGTTCTTTTGAATAATCGGAACGCCATCGAATATTACAAATTACTTTGCCGTCGAATCAATTGGGACAGAATTTTCTAGAGATGGTCCCTGTTAGATTACTTACCAACGAAGTAAATCAATTTTACGTACATTCATGCATACGTCTACGAATGCCAGCACAAAGTAATTTACGAGACTCTAATATTGATACGATACAATCGTACGGACCAAGTTTTTCTTCGAAGGTACTTGCAGTTTGGACGTCATCTCCAAACACCGGGAGTGTATTTATTTCATAATACTCGTTTTTACAAAACGTCTCAATTACGGCACTACATAACGCAAGTGGCCTACTGTGTCTCACAGCATATCGCGGGTCCAAAGACGTATTTTACCTTGATACCTTTCCACGAGAATAATAATATTACGATACGTTATAGAGTGAACGAATATCATATTCTAAACATGTTGACATGAAGAAACAGGAATATTAATATATAGGACATTCTTCGAGCATGGACTTATTTACAAACTCAAATCTTTACATAGATGTAGCGCAGAAATTCGCAATTATATCGCATATGAATGAGAAACCCTGGCTACAAATGTTTTTGTAATGCATCGATGTTGTCCATTTAGAAGAAAGACTTTTGTCAGACTATTATTTACTTTGGTTTCGATTTTAGTAGGTATAGCCTGAAAGATTGCAGTTAAATCTCGTTAGACAATTCTCGATAGACCTCGAATGTACATTTGTGTGAACCTCATGAAGCTTGCTCCCAAATTGAATAATATTACAAGATCAGTAGTCATTAGATAACGAATCTTATTGCAAGGTGTACTAACGAGATTTAAAGGCTCAAGGAAGTTCACCATTCATAAATAATTTGGGAGTCTTGATGAGGTAGAATTTGAAATTTCATGCTCAGCAAATTGTACGCATATTTGAAAAGATTTTCGAAATTATTTCAATTAACTTGCAATTACGTAATGATGATTATTTATGAATGGGGCAGTTTCTAATTTTCTACTTCTGATGTTTCAAGGGTATGGCTTCTGATTTTTGCTTTTAGACACGGACAACATGGGCTGATTACGGAAGAACGTTCACTACACCGTCAAAGCAATATAGACACAACCGGGCTAAAGTTTATGAAGCCTCTATCTTCTAAAATTAGCGTTAAAAATACACGCGCAATCATCGCTTTTGATTTCATACTGGTAATGTTGTGAATCATTAATGTACCATCAAACTCTAATTTTGCCCTTGAGATGACAATCTGTCGTCATGTACGCTTAAACTGTAAGTTAGCAGAATACGTTAAGTCGATGTGATTCAATCTGAGGTTTAACGTGATTTGACTGCAATTCGATACATTAATGGAACACACGTGCATCATAGATTGGAACGTGTTTTAGGTACAACATAAGAAAACGTGCGTTTACTCTGCCATTCTACGCGTACAGGGTGTTTAGAGGATTTTTTTCAGAATTGTAGTTTTAATTTCATGCGCCCACTACGTAGTATTTTCTACAATACTTCTTTTATGGACTGTCGCGTAATTGACGCTTACAAAATCTTCATTGCTATAGTCTTATTGAGACGTTAAAGAAAGTATCGTATATGTATATATATACATATATACGTGCGTTAGAATATGAAGATATTTATTTTTAAGTTTTTAAAGTATAAAATTCGTTAAAAACCGAATGAATATTGCGTTATTTTTCCCTACACCACCAAAAGATTTTCAGTGTGAGGAAGAAATTACTAAATTCAATGATTTTCTAGTAAAGACGTATATTTTTTGCATTTTCAAGATTATTATAATATTAAAAATGATGTACAGGAATATATCACATTAAACAATAATCCCAAAAGTGTTAAATATTATAATTAGAAAGCCTAAAAAACTTTTTTAGCAATTAAAAACGCATTTCTAATAATATTTGTTTCGCTCATTCAAGTGGAATCCATTTTGCGATCAGCAAAGTGCGCGTGCGCGTTTTTTTAGGCGCCATGTTTCCTTGAGTGCGTTCGCGCCGCTGTTTGTATAAACGTCGTGTGTGTCACCTTTCGAACGTGATCCGTTTTAATTGTTCAGGGTAAATAATTTGTAAAAATGTCATTTGGTACAAGCTTTGGTGCTTCGACTTCAACCCCAGCTCCCTCATTTGGATTTGGAGCAGCAGCCTCCACTGCGGCGACACCAGTCAAACCCGGTAGGAGTTTAACTTAACCTTTCATTCACTTCATTGTTTCCTTTTAGTCCTGAAATTTTAGATTTTCTTCAGTCTTAAATCAGAGTGTCTCACATGTTATTTTTAATGTCCTTGGCATGTTGTTTAAACTTCTCATGCATTGATGGTTATGGTATAATTTTTGGAGGGAAATTTTGAGGTTATGATGACACATTGACACAGCATGTTTCCTAACAATGATGTTGACATCCGTAAATGAAAATTGTATAACCACATTTTTTTATTGATGCACTTCATTACAGCACATCCTCGATATCCTGATTCCATTAAAATTTTGATCCTTTTTTTATTAGTTATTCAGAGGATGCATTTCAGTTAGTCCACAGTAACAGAAATTTCTACTTTCAATTCTTCAAAGAACTGTTACTCGTTTTACTTGTGCTTCCTGACAATTTTTCTGGGCTCAGTAAAGGTTGCTTTACTCCTGTGCATTCTATATCACATTGCTGAAAACCACACTTCCTAAAATAAGTATGTCTTTTTTTCGTCCTGGATATAATGCATGCTGTGATGCAACATAATAACAGTAACACCAAGAGGGTAATTATTAATATTAAGAAAACTGTTGAATGATGGCCAAGTCCTGTGCTGTTAGTTTTTTTTGTAATATCATTGTATGAATCAAAGGAACTGTTGGTAACTGACAATCTGCTTTGGGTAGTTTCATGAGGAAAACTTTTTGCATGTACTGTTGTTTCATCCACATAATACATTTCTTTTGGAATTTTTCCAATAGTTGTTAACATCGTCTCAGCAGTAGCATCCTGTTAGATAGTTGTTATTTCATTTGATGTTAATCAATTTTATAAAACATTAATACATATACCCCAAATGCTGTCTCAGTTGTCCCAAGCTCATTGAGTAATTCTGTACCATAATCATGTGTTTCAATGTTAGTTTGAAACATCTTCATCGTAGTGCCTGAGTCAGCCCTAGTATTTACAGCGTTGGGTGTACCTTGTTCATAACTGTTATGCTATGAAAATATGAAAGATATATATTCTATGATGTAGGACCTTGTGAAAATGGTAGGAAAAATTTACCTGCCACTGATCCTGCATACTTATGTACAACATTGTATATTATAATTTTTCTTTGGCAAGCAATGAATTCATATAGTCAACAAGAACCATAGAAGCATTTAATATTTCGGATTATAATTCGAAAACACCTGGAATGTCAAGATCATTTGATATCGATATAAATTCACTGAACATGCCAAAAACATCAGACCTAGTGGACCAAATTATTGCAACTAGTTTAATGTATACGAATTACGAAGTATTTCCGTGATCACGAACGACACGTTGACACATTGGACGTTTGGATTCTTAAAACAAAAGCAAGCCACAGTGAATACATATACTGGCTGTTTGGTGGATGCCGTACCAGGCCATAGTAGGCAAACCAATCGCGCGCGATATGATTCAAATTTCGGTACTAGAGAGGTTCAGGTTTTTTCATACTCTTCTTAATCATTAATAGCGATCGCACGTACATATTCCATAGATATATATTTATTTTATTTCGTTACAGCGGGCTTTGGTACACCTTCGTTTGGATTTAGTACACCTGCCACATCGACGCCAAGCCTTTTCGGTACTCCGTCGACCCAAACAACAGGATTCGGTACAGGAACTGGGTTTGGAACAGGGACGACTGGTTTCGGTACTCCCGCGACAAGTGGATTTGGCTCGGCACCAACATTTGGTGCTACACCTGCAACAGGATTCGGAACGACTTCAACATTTGGCACTACGCCCGCATCAACTACGGGCTTCGGTAGTTTAGGTACAACAACAACCGCTTCTTCCGTTGGTTTTGGCGGCTTCAGTGGGTTCGCCTCTACCGCACCAACAACAGCATCCAACTTATTTGGTGGATTCGGTACAAGTACGTCGACAACAGGATTTGGAGCTTCGACAGGGTTTGGTGGATTTGGCGCAAAAACTGCAACTACTACTGCAGCAACTGGTTTCGGTGGTTTTGGGACAGGTGACTATAATAAAAAAATTTAAACGAGAGAATTTAGTGTAAGATGTTATGTAATTATCCGTAGGTTCGAGCTTTGGTGGTTTTGGCACAGGCCTGACTCAACCGCAGCAGCAGCAGCAGCAGCAGCAGCAGCAACAACAGCAACAGCAATCTGCGAGTACAATATCGGAGGCCCTTTATAACGCTGTTTTCAATTGTCAATTGTTTAATGACGAACGAGACAATACCGTCGCTCGATGGAATCTCATTCAAGCACTATGGGGTACAGGCAAAGCGTATTATTCAGCCAACGCTCCGCCTATAGAACTCACTCAGGAAAATCCCCTGTGTCGGTTCAAGGCAATTGGTTACAGTCGAATGCCGGATGCTGACAATAACGATGGTCTAGTCGTATTTTGCTTTAATAAGAAGGAACAGGAATTGAAAGATGGCAAACAACAGATAATCACCTCATTGAATGCCATCCTTGGAAATAAACCAAATCTAACAGTAACTGTAGATAATATTAAGTCTTCTGGTGAGACTAAAAGCCAGGTGGTTATCTTTGTTGCGGAAAAAGGAATCACTGGCACTTCTAGGAAAATTCCGGCCAATGAGCTGGTAGCATACTTATCTCAGACGATGCAGAAGCAACAGCTAACTCAGATTAGCGTAGAGAATATTTATCCTCAAGTTAAGCTTGACCCGTCGCAACTTAAAGAATATCTGGACAATCCACCTTGCTCCATCGATCCTAGATTGTGGAAACAAGCTCAGTTGGATAATCCCAACCCGGAATTGTATATTCCGGTGCCGATGATCGGCTTTCAACAAGTCAAGCATCGCTTAAAATGTCAGGAAGAGGAGACTGCTAGGCATAGGGCATTCTTGGATATGGCGGCAGAGAGGATACAAGGTTTACAGAGACAGCACACAGCCACACAAGCAAGACTGAAAGAACACCGACGGACGTTGCTTGAACTTCAGCATAGGGTATTACAGGTAATTTTTTTGTTCCCTTTGTATCTGGCTGACCACATACTGACTTATACTACTTGAAATGCCTGACTGCGCCCTGACTTTTTCTACTTAAATATTTTACATACATAATTTCGTAGGTTCTGGTACGACAAGAAATCACTCGAAAAGTTGGGCTGTCGTTACAACCAGAAGAAGAAGTCTTGACGCGAAGATTCGAAGCGATGCACTCCCAAATCAGTGCACCAACGCAGTTCAAAGGAAGAATCAGCGAAATGCTTTCGCAGCTTCGCATGAGGAGGCACATAGACACGCAAAATCAAGAGAGATACACAATGGATCCTATTGCGCAAGATGATATTAAGGCAGTAAGGGAACCTGTTTTTGTTTACTCAAACACGCATATTTATTTTCAGAACGTTGTTAAGAAATGAGTTTTGTTGCAGTACTTGGGAATGGAACAAAACGGAATGGCCCAGCTTATTTCCACCATCAATGCTGATTTAGAGAGTTTAAAAATAATCAAGGACGGAATGTCGGAACTTTTAATGAACCACAGTATATCCTGAGAAATATTGTACTTCATGTGAAAGTAAGAATCTTTATCCTTTTGATAACGTGAAAAGTGAATAATCCGTACACCGATGCCGACCGACTAAATTCGCTGAAAGGCTATTTTTTTTACTGCCAAAGGCTCTCGTCGTAAAACTGCCGTGGTCGGCGAAGATATGACCGTATCCGATCTACCTCTATTTCACATTTTTTACAACGTTTACCTGTAGTTATATGTGGAAAAAATCCGAAAGAAGTGTACGCAATGAAATACGCTGTTGCGAAGCGACTGGTATTTTTTGCATAAAATTTTAAGTATTGGTATTCTACGTAAGACACGACATATATAGCTAAAATGTAAGTCGGACGTACTAAAAAATACTTGTTGAAATGTTATATTTGCACTGCAGAAGGAAGTGGGTGGGTGTTTGTTATATTTCAAAAGAATAAACTTTTTTTACATAAATAACGTAATTTTTATTGACTAACTCAAAATTGTTAAACACGCGTTTTGTATTGTAGGAAGGCACTTTTTTCACATGTGAATCTTCGGCGGACTCTCGTTTCAAATATAATATATACTTTCTTCTATGTACATATGTTACATACACTTTTGTTTAATATAAAACATCGGATAATTCCCTAATTTACAAAGTACGGTTTAACACGCTTTAACGTACGGAAAGTTTTCTCGCATACAGTTTGCTAACACGTGGCCTATTAAAGACAAGTACGGCCGATACAACTAAAAAATTTCTTATTCTCCTGTTGTCTGATTTTCTTTAAATATATTTATGTGAATATACATATAATTGATGGTATGGCGAGTTCAGCTTTCGCACGTGGAATAATGTTCCATGAATAATGGAGGGCTAAAGCGATCAAACATTCACAAAGATATATAAGGTACAAGTTGGTCATCGCCACGTTGAGCAAATAAGCGTTCGATCTTACGTACTGTCTCTGTTCCGATTGATTAAACTAAAATATATTTGGCTTTGTAGTCGGACCAGAATACGCATTAGTTTCGGTTTTCTTCTAATTCGGTGGTGCTTTTTATTCTTCATCTTTGACTTATCTAATCTCGTTCAAGGTATTCGTTCAACGAATTTCAAGGTTTCTCTTTTTCTGTCAATCAGGCATTAAGACTTCTTCCGATTAGAAGACCTCATTTCATGCCGAATCGGATAATCTTAAGATAAACAAACGTACATTTTTGATCCGTGAAGGGCACAGCCCAGGTAAATTTCGAGTAACATGAATTCCTGTGGCTGCTCTCATGAGAAGTCGAAGGTTCCCATTTGTTTGGATTTCACTTGTTGACGGTCAAGTCGAGAGGTAGGTCCTGTTCCATTTCAGTCACAGCCTCGTTCTTTACTCTCAGATCCTGGCCGCAGGTGTTACCGCTGTCGGCGATGTTGCCCCACATATTTTGCAATCCGTATTGCAAGTCTACCGAGCTCAGGAGATGTCGGAAGAGAGGGTTTTGCGTCTTGAGCAGAAGGTCCGATAGTATCTTCGTTTTCTCCAAGATGTTGTCGTTGTTGTGCACGCAGCACTTGTGACGACAACAGCAGTCGACGGGTGTTTCTCGGCCGATTTCCTTCTTCGGCTGCATCTGCTCGACGACCTCCATCTTTACGTCCTCGGCCCGTTTGATGACGGAATGTCGAATGGCATCGCTGCTGATCGTGCTTTCCTTCTTGCAAGGTGTGCTGTTGACGATCGACTCGATGTTCCTGTAGTCGACCGTACTGACTTTATTCGTGCATTCGAGCGAATCTTCGGCTTTGATGGGCGTCGACTGCATGCCGATGCAGCCCATCGTCTCTGGCATTCTCGCCGGGCTGGTGTGTGGCGAGGACGCGGCAATAACATCCTTGGATTTAATGCTAATGGGTGTATAGACCGGGTTTACTTGAATCCTGTCAGACATGATGTAATTGTCCTCGTAGATCCTAGGGTAAACCTTCATCTCCTGGTCGTAGGGCGAAACTTTCGGTGGAGTTGTTTGATCTTCTTCTTTCACGCGATGATCCTGCATGGAGTTGTACATATTGTTCCACTCGACGAAATTTCTCTGTTCCTCAAAACTATTGCTAGTTTTTGGGCTGCAAACTGACGTACTGCTTTCGATGCTCGAATCTTTCTTATCCGATTCGGAGTGGGTGCTACTACTCTGCTTGTCCGGCGAGGTGGTATCTGATCTTGCTTTTTCCTGGGTTCCATTGTCCTCGAAACTCTTCTCCTGCACCTTGTCGTTGTTGTTGACGTAGTGCCGGTAGGTCTTGACGTGTTTCCTCAAGGACGAAGGATCTGTGTATCTTTTCGGACAACCTGGAACCTTGCAGCAATAAGGTTTGTCTACCGCGTGGGTTCTGGTATGCTTGAACCTATCTGACGAATTGGAGTATGCTTTGTTGCAACCCTCTACTGGACAAACATAAGGCCGTTCACCGGTGTGTGAACGCGCGTGGATCTTTAGATTTTCTGCCCTGCTGAAACTCTTGTCACACTGGAAACAGTGGTGTGGTTTCTCGTTCGTGTGAGTTCTTACGTGCACCAACATTTTGTACCTGTAGAAGAAGAAAAAAGGACATTAAATTAAACTCTCAAGACTGTTAAGAACACTAAATTAAATTACGCGTTCTTCGAAATCTATTCTAACTTTGTGGCTTAGTTAAGGAATTCATAAGCCATATTTACCTTGCGTTGAATCCACGTTCTCCCCTGGCACATCCCTCCCAGCCGCAATAGAACAGTCCTCGTGGACCAGGCGCTGCGTGAAGCCTTGCAACGTGACCAGCAAGTTGTTCCAAGGATGTAAACCATCTTCCACAATTGTGCCATCTGATGGAACGCAAATAACATACTTAAGTCCTCCTTCTGGGCCATTAAATCAATGGGCGATTCTAAGAAATTAATACAATCTTGCCGAAGAACAGGCTCTTTAAATACTATTCAGCCTGATAAAAATAGAAAAGTGTTTGATGATAGCTCATTGAGATATCGGTGTGCGATTTGCGTCACGAATGCCCGTCCAGCTTCGTCCGATCAATTGTAACTAATTCCAGCCATTTTGTTATCGTCGTCATTTGACACCGATTTATTACAGCCGGAGTTTTCCAGCCAGCCATTTCAACTCTACGTATTTCTCGCAGAAGTTCATTTGTACCAGGTAAACTCACATTGCAGTTTATTTAGAAAATGTTGGAACTAATTAATGCGGCTGTGAGCTGCAGAGAACGAACGTAAAGACATCGTTATTGATGGAAAATTCCCATGAAAGAGAAATAGATACACGGTTATTTTCGTGCTGTGCGACTGTTTGTACAGGTGAACAAAATTGCCGACTCGCGTATTCCAGTATGAGAAATCGATGTAAGGAAATTTTTCAACATCATTTAAGTCATGAATGTCCAGGATAATATCTGCCCGGTGAATCGGATCTTTAAAGTGAAGATGGACTTGAAGGAAGATAACTACGGATCCTTGTGAATTTGCTGTGGAGTGACAACGATAAGGAAATTCTTCGGTGTACACGTGGTTACCGCCTGAAAGGTATGTGTAAAAGCTTTTCTTTACGACCTCCGGTACATCATTATCCGCCTCGTAGAAAAGCGATTACTGGTTTTCGTCGATTCTACCAACTCTTAAAAGTTCCCCGCTTTATGAGTTAGCAGCGATTACGTTACTTCGTTAAAAGTCTTTGCCTCGCGACGATTGCATTTCCCCGAAAAATGCGTCAATGTATTTGACGCAGTATTGCGGAATGAAGAGCGCATCGAGATCTATTTACTCGGCTTATCGTGGAAGGTTTAGATCTTAAGAGTCTCGAGTGCAGGGCGATCTCCGATATCGTTTGAGACGCGGCAAACTGGTTAGAGCCAGAAACACAGCACGTGTTCTTGCCTATCGGTTGCACGCGTATGGGAAGCCGCTAGAGATAAATTAGAGTCATTTAAGAGCTGCAAATGCAACGCGCCATGTCTGCCGGCGTTGTACACACGCGAGGTACACTTATAATCCCCTTTAAGGCGCGATAAACACGGCAATCCGCTGATAACGCGCGACGATTATGACTCGTCCCTCAAATACATTGTTGCAATGTCGCGCTAGTTTCAAAGTTGTCGCAGATACCGGCTCTTTCGGCGGTAGATAAAAAGACTCGTTAACGATTAACTTCTCTATTAGTTTCATCGAGATAAAGTCGGACTATCGAAGCGATAAGTTCGACCGGTTTCTCCGAGCGCACTCGACGAATCTCCAAGCCATGAAAATACGTTCGGACAATTTCCACGGTTCAATAGGTAGGGCTATCTCGCACGAAGACATTCTCCAACTGCTATCCGACCATTATCTTTCAATGTGACAGTCCAAAGTGTTAGTACGCCGCGAGGGAAGCATCTGCTTTGCACGTGATTACTGTACCGCGGAGCCTCGAGTAGACACACAACGTTGAAAAGGCTGTTCGTAGAATGCAAATGACACGCGCTCCGATCTTTTTTCAAAATATCGCCACAGTGATGAAGAGCCATTTAAGCCCCTCTCATTATCTCGTCAGACATATTACTTACAAAGTAGTTATAAATGGCAGGGGAATTAGGTAAACGTTGCTTTATTTACCTGCACTTGAGTTGAGTGTTTTCCCCACTCCTGACGGATCCAAGTTCGACGCTAGAGTTGGAAGCATCGGAATCGCTGTGGGCTGGGCTGGGTGGACCGCCGAGGGTACCGGGGGAAACCCCGAGGGTTGGTATCCCTGCAGGAGGAGACGTTCCCAGTTCTTCTTCGGCCGGCATCCTTCGCGGCCAGACCGGAAGGTCCAGCGGTTGCTGCTGATGGTGCTGCAGCCTCAGGCTGCCGTAGTAGCCCGAGCTGGGACCGGTCGAGAAACCGGAAACCGGGTTGTAGTAACCCGGGACCGCTCCTAGCAGGGTGCCCGGGTAACGAGCAGAGCCGTAGGGACCAACGTGGGTTGGCATTCTGCCAGGCACGTAAACGATCATTTTTCTTTTTCTACCTCACTCAGTTATGCTTACTAAATCGATACCAAAGACGTGCGGATCTTCCCCGATCGATATCGGATCGTGCGTTCCTTTTTATTGCGAATCAATAAGACGCTTATCGTTAGATTATTTGTACGGGGGTTTTATAAACTGCCAATATCGGTGTAGTGTGCCTCGTGTATACGGATGTTGTCTGGGAATATCGTGTCGAGTAATTTTTTAGGGTGTTTGTGTTTCCTAATTTTACGTGTTGTACGCTAACACACAAGTTTTCTCCAGAGTTTTCTGGACGGCCCGATTAACAACGGATTTATTTAAGGTTTTTTTGCGGAGTGCTTAGTCAGTCTTCGATGCGCCCAAAGGTCAATCGTGCATCGTTTGTTCGAAATTTCCCTGCGGTCGTGGATTTTCGGGGATTTCCTTTCTTTTCCTTCTCATCGAACGCGTCAACAAGACTTTCCAGGTCTTGCAGCGCTGGTGGTAGCCGGTGATTCCTTGCTACGGCCTGAGCACCGTCGACACTCTCAGTCGGCACCGGCTCGATACACAAACGCTCTCGCGCGCACAAATTAGCACTTTGTCCGAGTCCGTATCGTCAGATATACTTGAACCGGTTCGACTTGAGTATGCGGTAGCTCAGGAATTGTTTGCTGTACTCGATGGAGAACATAACTAGGCTGGGTCGCCCGAAAGTATTCATAAAACTGATCCGTCGTACACTCGATCCTCTTCGCGCAGCCGATTATCCTAGAGAAAGACGGCCAGAATCGGGAAACACCGAGGCGGGACGATGAAATTCTTCGGCAGAAGGACCCTCACAACTGTCTGATACTGGAGACTCAAAGTCTTAATGGGAAAGGGAACTGTCCAACCGAATCCCCGATCGTCACCACTGACTTTTCCTCTGCTAGGAATACGCCACTTCTGTTTCGACGAACATGTTGGCAGCCAGGTGAAATCCTTTTGGCACAAACGTTGTATAAGAATGACGTTGTTCCGTCCTTGTGGTTGGTCCGGTTGCTCAGCGGTTACTGGCGGGTCGAGCGCCGTCGACCCTCGGTTTCGTGAGCGTTGCCTTTATCGCCTCTTATCGTGCACTTTTCCTCCCTTCGTGGCTGACGGAGACGCGAACGAGGCTCAGATAAAAAGGCGAGCTTTGCTGTTCTATCGTCCTCAACTGACAGAGGCGGCACTGAATGTCCAACTGACGTTACCACGGGTCGAGCAAGCTTATATATAGAGCCGTGCTATCATCGGCTAGCACCCCTCCCGTCGCTATCACCAGCACATGCAAGCCTCGATAACGATCCAACACAAACGATCCACCGCCGCTTTCTGCTGTGTGCGTCGACGTCTTCGCCGACGTACTAACAGCGATCATTGCTGCTCGAGAAAGTATGCTCCCAATAGTTTGCTCTCTCACACGCGTACTTTTTGCACGTGCCGCGATACCGCACAAAGAATTCTCACATTTTCCTATATCGTTGCAATGTCTATCTAAGCCGACGTATTGTCTCTACTCGCACGTCGTTCCTGTTGAAGCTTTAAGGTCGGCAAATATTCTGTCCCCAAGGTAACCCCTTTCGTTTAAGAGAACTAACGACAACAAAACGTATATACAATAGCATTGACTCGTTGCTCTGTCCTCATCTGTATCATTGTTTATGCTTGTTTATCTGTCGTGCTCCTAATTTTTATAACCTGCCGATAAGCGCACCAACGTCCGGATGAGGACTCCGTAGGGCGATTACGAGCATCGGAAATGGTGTAAGTCGATGATGATGCGTTTATCGTCGTGCGAAACGCCTCTCGGCTACCACTTGTTGACGGCGGATCGAAGATCGAGTCTCTCGTTGACCCCGCGGGAAAAAAGTCAGCCGTACGAAAAACCAGATACGGTCGGCTCCTTACCCCCCACAAGGGTATCGCGACCTACCGAATTTTCAACGTTCCGACGTATCGGCTCGGTTCGCAGACATTTTCCCCTCATCCCTCCCCACCCCCAGCCAATTCTTCTGGTATTCCGTTGAATCCCCGGCCAATCGCTGGCGGGACCAAAGTCCTGACGTATCTTCCAGACCCCGGGTTGTGTATTATCGCGATCGTCGCATCGTATTAGTCACTGTACGTGTATTGGCAACTTGAGTCAACACACATCGCTACCGTTAATTCCGCACAACTGCTAAATCTCGCTGCTGTTCAACCAGTCGCAACATCATGCTGCATCTGCACTTGGAAAATTGTTTGCAATGGCGCGCATCAAAGTCAGGGACACGTGGCTCTGACTGTCCGTTTTATCGTTTCACGTTTCATCGTTTCAATTCGAAACGAGGTGCGTTTGTCCTTAGTCAAGGAGATAAGTCACAAGTACGAGAGAGTATTGACAACACGGGAGGTCTAAGGATTGCGTTGTAACTTCTCGAATGTCAGTAGTTCACGGGATATTTCTCTCTTAATCCCGTCCTGGCTTAATCCACCGACAGGTTGATTACGCTATCTGTATTTATCTACATATTTTCGCAACGATACGCGGTACATCTATTTATACGTAAGTTTGACGTACAACAAGGGGTAGACGACACGGAACCCCGGGGCTTAGACTTCTGCTCCTTATCTCTTTCCTTCAATATTGATCTACCGGCGGAGCGTGTTTGTATTTTTCATATTAAAAGCGGCAAACGGAGATTAGAGGCCGACGTAGGTCTATTTGATTTGGCCTCGTCGCACGGCGCCTGGGACTTTCGGTGTGAAAGGAAAAATTCAGGCAAGTTACGCAATGCTTCGTGGATCATCAGTCGTGACAAGGCTTGCACTCGGGAATTTCGTAAATACGATTACCAGGCTGACGGCTGGTAAATACACGAGCTCTTGAGTCAAGAACGACCAATAGAGCTCCCGGAAAGAGGTTCAGAGATTAAATCGACGTGGGGCTTTGTCAGTATCCGTCTGGCTCTGACGAATGCGACGACTCCACGTGCTCTTTCAATCCGATTATTCCAACCTCACCTTTGAGCGCGTACGAACAAAAAAAAACGATCCAACCCTAGGAGGACGATGTTAAGAAATGCTCTCCTTTTATTTCTGACATTGTGCTCCAACTTTTTTTTACCAAGTCCGGAGATTCAGAGCAAAGAATCCTCATCCGCTTAATATTATACCTTTAAAAACATGTTTGTTCCTAACGAAGAAGGTACTCGGAACATGAGGAAAGTAATAAGAAATACAGATTCATGGAATTTCGGTAGAGGGAGTGAAGGATAGGAGACGAAAAGGCCTATCGGTCAAAACCCATGACCTTCGTGTTATTACCCGCGCTTCATTTCACGGGATCGTCGCGTGACAATGGAAGAGCGGCGTGTCCTCAAAGTCCGCGAGGAATACAAGAGCCCCCCTCCGGCGTTGACGGTTCGTCGGTCCGGCTTCAATTGGTTCGGACGTGACGGACAAACAAGGTCCAATGTGCGTTTCTCTCGGAAACCGATGACGATCGCCGAATGAAATGCCGTCATCGCGAGAGCAGAGAAAAATTTCCCCGGTGGATTAATCACTTCCTCTTCGTCCTTCATTTTTTCGTTCCCCTCGTTTCCTTTATCCTCCTTTATCCGACAATTTTTTTGCGTTTCTTCGGACGTTCCTTCGCGGGCGAACCCTTTCGTCGGGCATCGACAATTCTCCGTGGAAGAAAGCCCCCCCAGGTTAAATCGGAGATGGCTTTTTTCCCCCGAAGAAGCAACAGATGTCCGCCCGGCGATCAGACAATGGTTCGGAGTTTTCGGTCGGAAAGTCCGACACGGCTCGTTTCTTTTCTCTTTCCCGATCGAATCGTTCTCCGCGGCTTCGCGCCAACAAAAACCGGGAAACCCCCTTCGCTGTGGGAACAACCAGGGCACCTAATGACCCGTGTGAAATTTCCCCCGAGCCATCACTTTCTGATTTAGCCTTCCTCTTTCTTTCTCCCAAGTGATTTTAGATTTATGAACAGCAAAATATTTCCCCCGTCTCTATTGTACATTTCTCGGTTACCGCTTGATGGATAAATGTCGGGGCAAACATGCCTTCTTTTTCACTGCAACGAGTATTGTTTATTTCTCGTAGCCATTGTACGGGCCGCTGCTATTTTATTACGTTTCGTTTGATTAGCTGTCGCAACAGTTTGTTTAAGCCGACACTTCCACAACGCAGAGATGTATTTCCTTATGACGCAAGGATAGGTAGGAGTTTCTGCTCTTATGGGGGAAACGCTGGCGTGATTTTTCTTTGTCTCGGACAATCCTGCTACATCGTAGCGCGACGTCGCTAGGGAACAACGTTTCGTCATTTGCTCGCCGATAGGGAGTCAATCTAATCTCGGGGCGATTCAAATTCATCCGTCTGCCGACCAGCTCTACGGTATATCAACAAGTCGCAATATCGAAATTAAGATCCACCTGTTGCTATCGGCTTAAGAGGTTCTCAACTTCTTCCTGTCTGTGCGCTACGCAAATCGAAGCCGTCGCCTCGTGTAGCTTCGTTTCGGGCAATTTCCTACAAAAATTTACCTCACACGTGTCTTAACATCTTCATTCCGGATCGATGTCACGCTCCGATAAGCTTTCGCAAATGCCTGCTTCGCGAGTACCGAACAGAAGTAACGTTAGACCTACCGTCCGTTTGTGGCATAAAAACAGTTTTATCTACGTGAGAGGACACACATCGACGCGTCTTATCGCCGCGACTTTCCGATAACACGTTCAAGGGGGTCTGCTTGCATTACCCAAAGTTCGCAATAAGCGTGTAAACACAAATTTAACGATTCCTGATTTCGGGATTAACCCCGTCTGACAGTAATTTTTACAATTCCCCCCCCCCCCCTCCTCCCTCCCTAGCTTACTCCGCTCATCACCTTTATTACCGTACACCAAACGTTTATATTGTCTTCTCGGCGTTCGTTTGACTCCACGAGGACAACAAACAGATCCGTTGTAAACAGTCTGAGTATTCGAAAATTCGTACGAGACGTTTGTTTATACAATCGACGGAAATGTTTGGAGATTACGAGACGCCGGTAATCGTTGAGAAATTTACAAAACGGGACAGGACGGAATTGCTTAGTCCGTTGAGGAACGTGCGTAAGTCGAAATTTGAATTTCAAAAAGGGAAATTTTACAGTCCGCTCGAAGTAGAGGTGAAAAGAAAAAAGGGCAGAGGGGAAATCGGGGGAGCGCCGAGAGTATAAAAATTTTTATACGGCGACAGGGCAGATGCCAGACGGCAGATAGACGTTAAAGAATGGAGGATCCACCAGGAAACACGGACGCCATTGTCTCTTGATCTTAACTCTGACGATGATCTGCTCCTACGGTGCATGTACCGCTCGGACTAAATGATCCTATCGCCGGGGATCTTGATGACTTTTTCCACGGTTCTTCGGGTGGTAGCGAGTTTTACGGCACGTCACTCTCGATCCTCCTCGTGGAACCACTGTCCTTCGCTACGTCATAAATCGTACGGAGAAATAGAAGAAAGAAATGTACTCTCGGCGCGAAAAATCCACTCGGATCTGACGAGGCTCATCGTGAGGATTCTGCGAGAGGGACGCTCGTAAGTCTCTTGCCGGAGCGGTGATAAAGGAACTGAGTTATTTACAGGGATGCTGCTATGGACCTGCGATACTATGGAAAGAGGGGGTGGGGTCTTGATGGTGGGAGTGGAAGGAGACGGTGATCCTCGATCGTTTTGGTCGGTCGAAGGATACCCCCAGCATCCTTCCTGGACGTATTAATGAATGCGGTACTACTGGCTGCCCCTGAGCCCTTCTCCCTTTCTTCCCCCTCCCCCTCACCGTCCCTTTCCCACCCTTCATCTCGCATGACACCCCACGGACTGGGCTGCCGGCGTCGGCGCGCTTTGATCTCGAGGAACGCGGCGAACAGGTAGAGAGGGCCCCGAAGCCGGGAGGGGGCGGACGAGGGAGACGCAGAGAGAGAGAGAGAGAGGACGAGAAGGATTGAGGGGGCCCGCAGACCGAGAGGGAAACGACGGGACACAGTGGGAGGAAGACGGGGAGGAGAGCACGGGGGATAAGGACTGTCCGTGGAAAAAGCGAAAAGAGAGAAAAAGAGAAAGAAACGAGAGAAAAAGGACGCGAGGTGGGAGGAGGTCCCGTCGCGGCGAATGGGAGTCAGGGCAAGCTCTAAACTCGAGAAAATATGTCCGGGCTTTTTTTTTAAATTGAGATCCGGCAGAGATAGCCCTTTCCACCGGTGCTCTTTTCGATGCCGTGCGTCCGGAGAAACGCCGAAAGAGATTTCACGGTCTTCCCCCCCCCCCCCAGCCTCCTTATCCCGCCGTCTTCCCTCCTCCCTCCCCTAGCCGTGCGTTCTCCCGCTCCGTCAGATCTTTCATTTAGATTTGATTTCAGTATTTCGAGCCGGCTCCCCGTGGGTATTTCTGGGTCCTGGATTTTTCGGGCCCCGGTGTTTCGACCATTCCCCGCCCCCCCGCGTCCTTTTCCATTTGCCTCGTGCTCCCCTCCCCATCCTTCTCCCCTTTTACGCATACCCAAGGAGAGCCGCAAAACCTCTGGTACGCTGGTAGCTCCTGCTCGTCGATGTAGATTGCAAGAAGCAAAAGGCGAGACCCCGGGGGGGAAATTAAATCACCGGCACTGCAGTCAGAGTCCTTTTAACGGGCCTGCAAAGGCACTCGAGGCCGCGGCAAGAAGTGCCAGAGCGTATAGATCGCGTGGCACTCCCTTTTCTCCGGCATAAGTCTTTCATTTAGATTTTATTCAGCGCCCCGCTTTCAGGTCCCGTCGTTACTCGTCGCATGCGCGACCAGCCTGTCGCCTCTTAAAACAAGGCAAAACTCGGCCGGGGAAACGGCGCTTAGGGCAACGCATCGCAGAAAACGGCCGTAAAGCAGTCAGGTAGGACCTCAATCGAATCTTAATTGGGACTCAAGTTCGGGACAGCAATGGGAAAGACTATGACCTCTGCCGAGACGTTCCTACGCGTGTGGTCAGCCTTTTTTTTTAAAGGAACTCGGTAGCTCGTCGGTAACGTGTAGATTCCTAATCTATCATTGAGATCGAGTCTCGTAGATTGAAACGCCTTTAGAGTCATGGCTTTCGGAGAGTCATAAACCTGCTACCGGTAGCTCGTGCATCGTAATCCTGTCGTGCAGGCTGTAAAAGAGGAAAGACGACTGTTGAAACGGAAAATTAATGCAACCTCTCGCACGGGGCTTTTAATGCCACTCGAACGGTCAAACGAGTCTGGATTACATGAAAGATTCTCTATCAAGGGTATGCCATTATCGATTCCTTTTTGCGGTTTCCCGTAGTCAGGTAAACCGGCAGATGTTTCGGGCCGGTCGACCTTCATGATCTAGGATCTTTGTACCTTTATGCGGAATAGAAAAGCGAGCCTCCACAAGAGGAAATGGAAACTACGGCTCTCCGAAGCGGTCCTGGAAAGGCAATTGCGTCCGGAATGACGAGTATGAAGGAGGAAAGGTGCCAAGGAGAAAGAAAGACAGAATGCGAGAGAGAGAGAGAGAGGGAGAGCAATTGTAAGGGAATATATAGATCGCGTGACACTTTGCGTGTGGTTCTCATTACAAAAATACGCCCTGGAAAAAGGGGAGCGCGTATTCCCCGGCAAGTCGGGGTCTCCCTCGCAGCGGGGGTTGAAATTCCCGCGGACTGTTGGTAGGGTCGTCGAAGCCTAAGGTACGAGCGAGAGAGAGAGAGAGAGAGAGAATTACGACGGCGTTGCGGCCGCGGCCGTCATCCTCCTCGAGATACTTTTATTTAGCCGCGCTGTTGGGGGCCCGTCGAGAAGAGCCCCGGTTCTTTTTCTCGGCGAGTCCTCATCGCGGCCGTGCGCCTTCTCGGATATATTCGTGGCTTCGAGTGCCGTGAGAGAGAGGGGAGGGCAGGGGTTTCCTCGCCGTCGGAGGTTCCGTCGAGAGGCTATCACGAGCAAAGGACCAGACCGAAGGGTCCCTTGCACCGGTCCACTCCTACCTCCTAAGCTTCTTGATAAGAACACCTCCGATTGTTATACGACCCTGGAAGCACGATAGTTTCTCCTCGAGCACGTAGGCGACTCGCTGTGTTGACACCCAGGCAAACCTCAAGTGCCGTGGGAGACACGGTGGGCGAGGTTTCTCCCTCGTTCACAATTTTATCGACTTTCAAGACTTTTTCGAAACCTCTTGCTTTCCTACAGCGGTGTACTACGAAGGGAGCAAAAGTCCACTGCCATTTTCCTATGATTACTGACCACTTTTTTACCCGAGACATGTACAGTATTCATATACAATTTTATCTGTATGAGGAGATATTCCTTGTAATTTCCGGGGATTTGGAACATCTGGCGCCACATTGATAAGGTCCACGGTAAAGGGGGGGGCTGCCTAAAGGAAGTCGGACGAAGTCTGCTCGGTATCAGGGTTCTATCTCGGATAAACTGGATGCCGGTGGACGTCGACAAGGTCGTCGGGAGGAACGTCGATTAAAAATATCTCGCGCGTAGCACTGACGGAAGACGACGTTTGTGGTGGTGGTGGTGGTGGCGGTTGGTCGTCCTCCGTCCTCGTCCTCCGGGAGCCACGCTCCTCCATGATTTATCAAGGCTAAGGACAGAATATTAATATCGCAATGGCGTGCGCCCATGGGTTCCCCGGCAGCGAGATTCTCGCTCGCACCGACCACTTTTACGCGCACGTACGTCTTGGCTTTTCTACCTGTGTGTATGCGCCTATAATACGTATTACGAACGGGACAGAGGATGGCTACCGGTCGCAGCGGGAGAGCACGGCGGGGGTCCTCTACCTCTGCGGCGTTCGCTCGGCTACGGCTGCTACCGAGAAAGAACCGACCGACTTGTCTTCCGTCCTTCACACTCCTTGCCTCTGGCTTCGCTCCGTCCTTCTCCCTCTACCGTTCAATTGGTCCCTCCTTCCTCTGGCTTTCTTCCCTTCCGATTGCCCTCTCGTCGACTCTTTCTCGGCTCTTCCCCGCTATCTACGTCTCACACTTTTGTCCGTTTTTCACATTTCCCACCTCTTAGGATGTTCGCCTTCTATTCCGCTATCTTCCCCTTTCCAATTTCCCGGGGACTTGGTGTCCCCACCTTCGGTGCCTCTGTTCCACCTTTCTCTGCGACCCCCCAAGCCACACATGACTCGGCTTCTCTTCAAAGTTCCTCGCTATCCTTTCCACTGAATGTCCGACGATCGACCGCTCCTACGGCCGCGTTTTACCACGTCGCCCAGCTACCGTGCATGCAGTCATGCGGTTGCTTTATAAGGGACCGGGGGAACATGCACTGCACTTCCTGTCTCGTGAATTTCCATCGCTCTCACTCCCACGTTTCGAATCCCGCTAAATGAGGAATTCTACCTCCCTATAAGTTCGAATCTTAGCTGGCAGACGTGTAATCTCCTCGGAATTCGAGAAATGCAATGTTCCCTCGTAGCGGGGGATGATTCTTAGGCATTTAAAAGTACAGCGGGAGATTTGGAAAGCGTGCATTAAAATCCGGGCCGATTGACGCGGTAGGAGGAGACGGAGAAACGCGTGGTGCCTGGGGCGCGGCCAGTTCAATCTTCAGTTCTGAAAATCCACCTAATGTATTCGTGGCCGAGGGCTCGTCGGTCCCGGTTCTCTGCTTAGGCAGTAGGGGGAGGTTCTCGCGCAACCTGTAATTTCAACGCGAGCGAACGAAGACTAAGTCGTCGGTAATATGGGAACCCCGAGAGAGCCGGTATAACGGCTCATTTCCATAATTCGTTCTTTAAGCATCATTTTTAATAGGCCCCTGGCGCCGGTCCATGGCGCTCGGACGTCGGCTGGGGTCCGTCAGACCCCCGTAGAGGGCCGACTTGGCTCGGCCGAGCTTCTGTTCTTTCCTCTTCTCTCCTCGACGATATTAAACTCGCAGCGCACTTATTTCCTTCCCAGCGAAGAACTCTTACGAGGCAGATTCTTCGTAGCCAGAGTTCCGCGCGTACAATCGTCATCGTGCGTTTGAAGAACGCGGCAATAATTGAGTGGCCCTCTAAACGCGTAATTCTATTAAAGAGTTTTTGACGGGGAGGAAGGCGTGTAACGAAGTAACCGTGTAATGGAATGAAGACGGCAAAGTCGGCAAGGGAGACGTTTACGAGACGAGACGGAAAGTGAAGGCTCGATGGATTCGAGGAAGAGCGAGTCCTCGGTCCCGGTGGGGCCCAATCCGTAAAGGCCGAGGTCAAAAGTAAACAGGATAGGAAGACGCAAGGCTTCTCCGCTCTCCTCCGGTCCTTTCCCTTTCAAGCCCGCTAATAGAATCCACGAAGGCTCCGCCCGGAGGCAGCTTTCGCACGTTTCTCCATTTCCGAGGAGAATGCGAGCATACGCGCCGCCGTAGCAAAGAAAATATTTGCCAACTTTCCCCCCTGTTTGTCCGTGACGCCGCGCAGGAATGTCCCGCGCGTCTGTGCGCTACTTCGAACGCGGAATCCGCGAGCGGGATTCACCGCAGGTAAAAGAAGAGAGAGAACAGAGTTAAGGTCCCGTGGGTTTTGGACGAAAATCATTTCCAAAGTCTCGTACTTTCTCGCTCGGTCGAGCGAGTCGACCTTCTCGAACGGCCTTTCTAATCTCGCGTCTTATAACCCGCCCACGGAAACCGATAATTAATCACCAATTTCACACCTCGTCTCGAGCCCCGGGAAGAAAGGAAACGTGGGTTCCGCCATTAGACTGGGAAGATTCACCTCTCGCGGGCACTCCTGACCGGGGGGCATTCCCGGGATGAATAGACGGTAGGAGAAGGGGGGGAGAGGGGGCCGTATCTGTGGGCATGCAACGATCGGGGAACCGCTTGGCCGTGCCGGCGAGACGAATCGCTAAACTGGACCGCATTGACAAATGATTCCAACTTTTGTGCCGGGGAAACGGCAGGACCTCCCACATGGAGTATAAGTAATCCAACCATGTGCCGGTTCCTTTGTCATTGGCCCTTTCCTCCAATATCCATGCCGTGGCAGCGATTGCTCCGGAAATCTCGAAATCATACGCCTCTCAGCGACGTATAATACGAGCACGGATACCGCAACTATGTGTCTGTGGATCGTCTTCTTTTTTCCAAAGACGTTTACACATGTTTCATGAGATAGCGATTAATTGTGTTCCGTTATCCTTATTGTGTTAGAAAATTCCCCGGTCTTTATATTATTCCACCTTCTCCCGCGAACGATGCCGAGTCATTGACGTGCAATAAGATTCCAAAGAAAGTCGCAGACGGTTCTGTAGATTTTACTGCGCAGTCGGCAGCTTTTCCACCTTCAAACCCGCCACGAGCAATTGTGGAAAAAGTTTGCGGGTAAATCGTTGGACACTTGAGCAAGCAAGACTACGTTTACCATTCTTGTCTGTTTGTTCGAGCATTTCTTATGAAAGCGTCCGTCAATTATGTCCAATATTCTTATTTTACATAATGTTAAATTTACGGACGAAAGTGCTAATGCAGAAGATGTTGCTATAGACTGAAACTTAAGTTTTACCCGCTTCTTGAAATGTTTCCCCCATTTTTGAAAAGTCAAGGGGTGGAGTGTTTGGAAAAATGGGTTACAGAGTTGAGGATACGTGGAAGAAGGATCTCCTCAGGGGGTCTTCGTGCTCGTAGTTTCTTCGAGCTACGGAGAAGAGCGTATGACGGGGAGTTCCCGAACTCCTTGTGGCTTATTGTTGCTCACGTGGGACGACTTGGCACGGCGTAGGACAGCGTGGTATGCCACACACAACGCGACACCTCGGCTCTCGGAGTTGACCGAGGACTTGGCTCGGACCACACACGAAGGAACTCCCCCGTCCTCAGCCGGGCCGCCGTCTTCTCCCTTTTCCCTCGGCCGGCAGTCTCCGCTTGGGTCCTCTCGTCCTTCCCTGTTCCTCAGCGAAGTAAGAAAAAACAAAGCGAGGAGGACGATGGACGTGGGGAGAAAACCGAGCGGACTCGGTTAACCGGCCGGCCATTACGTGTGTGTGTGTGTGTCTCGGACGAAAAACGACCTTAAACGAAGGAACGCCAGTAGATTCGCGGTGTACTCCTCTTAATAAGCCTTAATAACCTTAATTCGAAGGCCAAGTTCCGCCGGTACTTGGTTCTCGTGCCGTCGATTAACCGACAACGGGACAATCACGTTCGCCCGGTTATTCCTGTCCTCGCGAAAGAAAGCTCAGCGCCGAGTCATATATTTCCATAATGATATTCTCACTGAAGCCTCGTGCCTTCTCGGCGCTCCGTGATTAGGAAGTGAACAAGAAAACTAGTCACGGACGTTTCTTACTGGTACGTGGAAAAAGTCTTTAACAACTTTGCCCGGGAAAATGGCTTGGAGATGATCGAAGGTACGGGTACGGTCGACCGTGGACTAATGATCGGAGTCGAGTTTCTTTGGAAATGAGCGAAGAAACTCGAGCAAAGTACGACTGATGGATCTCCGGGGGGTATGGTACTTTGAACAGCTATTATTTCTCTCTTTGGAGACGTCGCGTTATGTTGGCAAAACAGAGTCCGTGGGTGGCGGAATTCCGTGAGTCCAGGGTGTCGAGGTCCAGGGCCGTTGGTAGGAAGCCATCTAAGGGATTTATGCGGGTTGAAAAGGTCGTGTCTGGTGGTTTCCTGGCGGGGGGTTTCCCGCATTGTTGCTAATTGCACGTCTCGCCGGTGGAAAGTGCGGACCTGGTGGTCCATTGTCCCGGCTTTATGCGGCCGAAAATCCTCGACTGGCCCTGCGCCATCGACAGTCCCACGACAAAAGATGAGACGTACGGCAAACTCGTCTCCTCTCTCTCTCTCTCTCTCGACAACGCGATCGTCCAGGCTTCTCGCTCGTTCCGGATGGACGTTTTTGCGGATCGAGGAAAGGAGGACAGGTCGCTCTCGGCCAACCAAAACACTCATTGTTCGGGCTTACAGACTGTTTTGGGTACCCCCGCGACCTCCAGCCGTGACGAAGGCCATCAGCCGGTCGAGACCGTTTTTCCCTTTGCGTCCCGTGTCTCGCGGAGGAAACGCCGATGAAAAAGCCAAACCGAGAAAAAACCGTCGAGACCGGGGACGATGTCGGGACAGATAAGCCGAGAATCGCGCGTACTCGTTCGACTGTCACACTTTGTTCCGAAAAGGGTCGAAGCGCTGAAATGCGCCCACCGAAAGGCACGTTCGTTTTCCCTATCGAACTGACCTAGTCATTTGCATTTCAATGCCTTTTCTTCCGGGACCTCGATTAATCGTCGTCCGCATTTAACTATCCCTCTAGCACCGATTCCAGTTCTTCGGCTTTGGAGATCTACTTCTGTCCATTACACGCCATGCACCTTGTTCCCACCAGAAAGCGAGCGTTGATTTAAAAACTATTAGCAGACGACAATCTTTCAAGGCGACTGACTTATCTCGCAGGAGATCAGCCGGTAATCGTTCTGCCGTTACGTATCTCTGACACCGACCCCGTTAGTTCCAATAGTCGTGCCATTCGGGTTAATGGAATTTTTTCACCAGTAGATACTTGTGATAAGAGTGTTTGAGGAGACCGTTCGTTTTGGTCTGGAGATAATCTGTCGTCGGACGATAATGTTCGTGCGGTAATTCGGTAGCTGGTCGAGGCCAGGACTGGAGCCGATAACAATGGTGTGTTCTGGTGTCCCCGTACGGGAAGGGACCGTTAAGACAGCGTTTTACCGCGGGCTTTCCTCGATATTCCCACGTGGGAAGGATACGAGGAAGGATGCGGGCCAAAAATATGCAAATTTAGCTGCTACGTTCCCGGGACGATTGGTCGTCCCGTCGGTGCCGGTGGCTGGCTTTAGTCACTTGCACGGAATTTCTCTCCTGCTCTCTCCCTCTGTCCGTCCTTTCTCTTGAACTCCTGGGACCCTCGAGTAATTACCATACGTGCCCATAAATGAAACCTGTCTCGCCTATCCCCCCGACAATAGGACCCTCTTCTGCAGCGGCACACTCGTAGAAACACACACGCCTGCGTGTGCATCAATATGTATAGTCCTCCTTCCCCCGAGTTCCGTGTTTGCCAATGCAGCCCGCAGGACGAGTGTGTGGGTAATGATCCTCCTGCCGAGGATACGTGTACCGTTGCTCAAGTTTCGACTTTCCTCTCCACGTGCCCGGTTTCTCTCCTTCCTTCCCTTCCGGCTGGCCCGTCGACCGAGAGTTCCTGTCAACGGTCCTGCGCCAGGATACCGGTTTTCGCGCTCTCTCTCTCCCCCGGGCCGAAGCTCGCGCGGGACGTTTCGTCCTGCGCCGCGTACCCACGAGTGGGAACCTTTGTCTAGTAGGCGAGATTAAACCAGAGGAACCGACGAGCCAGCGGGGAGCTACGATCTAACGGTTAGTCCGATGGTTCAGAGGTGATCACCTTCGCCCATTTTTTCCCCGCCTCGGCGTAAAACCAGCGGCCAACGGACGCACCGGAAAGAAATGATCCACCTCTCCTACTTCTCCGGACTTCGCCGGACTGGACCGGACCAACCTTCCACCGCGAATCCCGAAGGAAGACCGTTTCGCCACGATGAGAACTACGAAAAATCCGTTGAATATCCACGGGCCAAGGTCCGCTTTTCCGTTTCTCGCCACAGCTGTTTCTCTGCTCTTCGATTTACATATATCACCATCTCACGATTTCCTTTTCTCGTCTAGTCCTAACCGCGGGATCTAACAGTGATCTCTGCGAGCAATGAACGTCCAATGAAAATTTTACTACTTCGAAATTTACATTCCCCGATGACATGTTTATTTGAAACAGGAAAGAAAACTGAATATTCATTCTCCGGCTATTCGGATGGAAGTATTCAAATTAAGTCCTAACTCGATAGACAGGAAAATCGGTAGTAAAAATTCTCCTGAATATTCAGTATTTCACGGATGATCCGCACGTAATACGATCTCATGAGATTAGGAACAGGGAATCGTAGGTCTGCAGTATCGTATCAACCGAAGGCTTATATAATAACATTCCTGCGGTCGGTGAGGTACTTTTTGCCCCTTGTTTTGCCTCACTCTAAATACGCTACGGAGTCTGAGAGAAAAATCGGACAACTGGAGGTCGGTTAGTCGATCTAACCAATCACAAAATACGTTACAACTGCGTAACATTTTCCTCACCTTTGGTCGTTCGGATTTTCCCGGCCTTGGGGTCCGGTAAGAGGATCGTCCCGTACGAACGGCGCAGAAGAAAGGACGGAACGAGGGCGGAGGAAAATGGGAGGAGACACCCACACTTGGTACCGGGACAGCGAGATCTTTGCGCAATCCCATTCAATTCCTCTGCGGGTCATATTGTTGCCGCGAGGAGAAAAGGGGAGGGAGAGGGGGGGAGACAATTCGTCGATTCGATTCAGGAGTTCGGGACCTTCGCGTACCTGACCTGAGATAATCCCATCCCGGGCCCATCGGGGCATTATCCTGGGACTCTGGTCCCCCCCATGAACTTCAGAATGTGGTGCTACAGGGGTCCGATGCTGCGAGACTGCGCCCCATCTATTTGTCCCTTCTCCTCCTTCCTCGTAATAGCCTATCTCACTTGGCCCGTATTTTTCTCTCTCATTATTGTGACGGTATAGCGAATCTACCGACCGTCACGACGTTCGTCGCCCCCTATTTTTGTCACCAACGACCGCCCGGTCAAAGCAGAAAATCGTTCGTTTCCTTCCGGATTTCCAAAAGGCCGCGAATACGGCAATGATTCACTATTTTCGCGAGGAAACCGACGGAACCCGGAGGGTGGATTTCACAGGACTAAAACTTCCGGGTGTGTAAATAAATCTCTATGTATCCCCGGCAGATTTTCCAACGGAGGCAAATACAGGTGTACGAGGACAGTCGTATCTTGATAAATTTACGACAACCTTTTCACACGATCGTTCGTACGTTTTAAGCGAGGAAATTCTCGGGTAACAGTCGAAATAGTCGCAATTTCGTTTCCCGTAAATCGTTGGCTCCGAAGCATTGAGTATTGGCAATTGCATAAAAATGCACTGACGCGCACAAAACATTGATAATCGTAATAAGAAATGTTTTATACTATCAACGGCGTCCCTCTTGCTCTCTGCGGCTTCTTTCCTCTGGCCGTTATCTCCGGGGGGCCGTGCTCGTTGTCAGTTCTCTTTAATTAAAGCGAGGACAACCGTGGTTTCGTCTACTGGACTTTAAAATCTAATTGGAAACCGATGATGCGCACCATGCATTACTCGCTTCTCCCTATGCGTATTCTCCTTATATCCGTTTCGGTGTTGGCAAGATCGAATGTTCGCGACGATGAATAACCAGTTCAGCTTCGCATCGATGACAAACAGGCCACGATACTTCCAGAATCCGTTCTTTTAGATGACAAATGACTAACTTTACGCAACCCTGGAGTTTCGTCTGTGTGCGACGAACATTCCGCATTCATTCATGATCCGCTCGTCTTTGGCAAATATTTTTCTAGCAACTTTTTGTGGGCGTACGAGGAATCCCTCGGTAAGGTTCTCACGTTCGTGAGTTTTGGAAACTGGTTTGAAAGGTCCTTCGAAGCTGTCGCTCGGGTAGCCGCGCGGGAGATCGATAGCTCCGCCGAAAAAACCGATCGCGATAAAGCAGGATCGCTTTCGGGATGTCGAGCAGAAAAGAAAAAAAGTCCTGCGTTCTCGGCGACCGCCAAGTGACAGCTTCGAAAATCACCGGCTGGTTTTCGAGTGAGCATCGGCACGTTTCCTCGGCGTCAATATCAAATCCAAACTGGCCCGAGTGAGCTCCGAACTCATCCACAATGCCCATATTCAACCCCAAACATTAGACATTCTCCACAGATTAGGGTCTTACAATAAACACAATATATCCACATGCGGGCTTCTCGGGAAATTATCCGTTATACAATCGACCGCCTTCCGAGAGACATTATACAACGAATTTCTTCATTCTACCCTGATAAAATTGAACAATAAAACGACTGGCGAGCATTATTAACCTACGTTAATACCTTGGAGATCTTCGTCGTAAAATCGTACGATTTCGTGGCATTTAAACGTGACATTTAAAAGTCGAAGAGAATATTTTCCGAAGCGTTTACGTCATTTTCACGAGTCGCGGAACGTCGAGCGGTTATGTACGAACGGAGCGTAAAAAATCGTACTCTCCCGAGGAATTTCACGTAGCGAGAATCCCGCGATACTGGAGTTTTATCGGGAATGTCGAAGACGTAGGAAAGCGAGCGAAGGCGCGAGAGACAATGGGAATATTCATACGTCTCCTGCATCTTATGACGTGACGAAGGTTTGTTTACACTTAGCACGTGCCTATCAGGCGTTTATTGGATCGGCTTGGAAAGAAATGTTTACACTACTTCATTATGCCTCTCCGTTGGTCGCCATGCCAAGGAGGCCTCGGGGAATCCAGCAAACGCGCACATGTGACGTCCTTTCGCGACCTTATCTGCAAACCGTCGTCATCCAGCGGACATTCCGTGACAATTTTACGGAAGAACCACACCGGCGAGGACCCACGTGAAACGCTAATCGTCAGTGCTCGCTAAACGATACTCATCCCCTTGGCCCGGAGATTAAAAAACCACTTGAAAGTCATGAAGGGCGTTAACGTGACAACATTGAAATTAAGTTCGGAACTCACTCTCGGGCTCTTGTGTATTTGTAAACGTAGCAAGACTCGAGAACCCCCGGCTCAAACGTATTCGAAAATTCGGAGATAAAGGATATTTGAATTTGACAGGTATACTCACCAACGATCAATCAGACGATTCTTCCAACACTTGCGGGATTCATTGGCCACCGACGAATCCCTGAAAATCTCTGATTGCACTGTCTTCTTCACGTCACCGATAGGGCCGGGGGCAATCCGACAAATCACCAGGGTAATCGACGTAATTGAATAGCGGGGTCCCTCGAACGGGCCGATATCGCGAGCGATCGTCACCGGCTTGACCACGTGCTTGGTCACCGCGGATTCTCAATGGACCTCTCTCGGCCTTTCTCTCTTCTCTCCCTCTCCCTCTCTCTCTCCTTCTGTTTATCGATGACCGATCAATGATCCAACACGTCACGTTCCCACGTGTTCTCCCTGTCTTTCAGCCTCGCGAAAAGGAGTTGATTCGTGGTGCCGGCAAGGACGATCTTCCTGATTGCCGGGAACGTTGATACGAGTGTATGGATTGTATCACGATGGACCGTGGATCGTGGCTGCGAGGTAGATGCTTCGGATCGAACTGCCGGTTTCCAAGGATGCTCGGTTCGAACTGAGAGCACGAAGAGGTCCCTCGCGAGTCCCTGCCTCGGGTGTGGGTTTTCGGTTCCTTTTTCCCTTTTTCTTCCCTCTCGCTCGCTCCATCGATTGTCTCTCTTTCCCTGCTTCTCCGATCCTCTCTCTCCGTCTTTCTCCGCGGATCCCTGGGTTCTCGGTCCTTGTCGGTCCTTGGCGCTCTCGCGTCAGGGCCGTTTGCGGCCGTGGGGCCCACGGGGTCCCGGGAGGCGGCAGTTCACCACGTGGTGGGGGTACCCCCGTAAAACCTAACTCAACCCGCTGGAAACGACCCCCTCCACGACGACACCCTCGATCCCTGCCCCCACCTTCGGGACCTTCGGGTCCCCACGTAAGGAGGAAGGTGTCCGCACGTCGTGCGTTTCACGAATCTGCCTCGGGCCTCATCCTTGTATACTCGCCCCGACTGACGTTCGAATGTCGAATCGTCAATCCTACCTACTCACCTTCTGCCATGTCCCGCCGACCGAGATATCATTTTCAGGGACCTTTCGATCCGTTTACCACGAGCCTCGCCGATTTTCACGGCCAGGAAGCAAGGCTGGTCAATCGTGAGGGCTTTAACTGGGCAGAGTATGTCCAGACACCGTCAATCAATGGCTATAAATATCGGTCGAAAAGCTTACACCTACAAAATCTACATAAGGAAGGAAAGTACGTTTGGAAATTTACGATCGAATCAATTTCAGGAGGACGTTCGGCCATTTCCTGCAGCGTCGGTTCCCAGTCCCATCGGAGGAAGAGACGATCGATCCACCGGAAACCGATGATTACTGTCCAAGAGTCCAACAGGAAATCCCAAGGATGTCGACTGTGCGCGACGGTGGGAAGAAAAGCCAAAAATTCCTTGTGCAGACTTCACGTGTGCTGCCCACACGCACATACGTACGTTAATTAACGCCCGACTAGGGCTCGGGAGGAGCGTTATACGGCGTAAAGGCCGCGTATGAAGAAGGCAAGAGGCAAACGGAAGACAGGGGAAGGGAGCGCAAGAAAGCCCGTGGGGACTCCCACAGGGCAACCCACACGATAGCAAAGGGCCATCGGCTTCTTGCCGTCGTGTGTGAGCGTGTTGCACGCGGCATTAGTGTGCGTACGATGCAACGCACGTAGGTGCATCGTGGAAGGAGATAATCATCCTAATATACCCCGGGCAGACGCGGCCAGGACTGCTCCCTCTCCCCCCCCCTTCCCCTTCTCTGTCGACCCTCACCACTTGGAATGGCCGGTAAGATTTAAAGGAGCCCGAAAGATTTGCCGCTCGAGTTAAAATTACGAGGACTTTAATTCGCCGCGACGAAAGCCATACTTCAGGGCCGAGAAGGCTTCCCCGAAGACAATGCTGAGCTATCATCGGGGAAATACGATGGTCCCGCACCGAAATAAACCGAGTGGCGTGCGCCCGGTTAAACTACCGTCGTAACACGCGCCGTACGTTGCGATAAAATTAATAACAAATTAGGGTAATAACATCGCCGCGGGAGCGGCGGGGCATTAAGGGCCCCGAGCCGGCACGTGAGGTACCCGTACAGTTAGGAGTCGTAAAAATTCATTTCGCCGATGCTTTCGGGCGATATCGTTACCGCGGAATGTGCTAAAATTTCCAAAGGCCCACCGCAGTAAATCGGGTTAATTACAACGAGCGGCGGCATGCTGCGATTGGTCAATGAACGACCGCGAGCACGGTGGTCCCAATTAGGTTACTCGGATACCGAAAAGGGCTCGTGTTACTGTCCTCCTCGACTATGATGAACCGACCATCGGCACATTTTCTGCCAGAATCTTTCAAAACCTTCTACTCCCACCTACGCTCAAACTCCTGAAGAACTCAACGCACGTGGCGAAGAATCGAAGGATCTTAATGGACCTGCATCGCAGGACTGTGTTCCATTGAGAAATATATATTGAGCCTAGATTTGAGGGGTACCGTACCCGAAATGATCTCTCAGCGATATTCTCACGGTACTTGGGTCGGTCTCGAGCATTTACACCGACGTCTATTAAATAACGTCGTTAATCTGTCGCATAGCCTCGTGGCCCGGGCAGACCGATATCTCGCCGATAGCGCGTGTAATTTTTATCAATTGAGTCTAAATATAAGGGACCGACAGAGTCGGTCGGCGTGATTGCTCGAGGCGCGCGGCCCCAGAAGGACAGAAGGTTCTTTCCAGCGGCCTATTAAGCGCCTCCGTGTGATTAGTGTTACGCGAGCGTCGCCCAGAAGCTCGGACATTATCGTCAACCCAAATCAACGAGGTTTCCGTGGTTTTTTCCTTCGATAAAAATCCGGTTTACCGAACCTTGAGGCGCCCCCCGTCGTTTTTCGACGATCGGGCTCGACGCTCGTGGGAGACCAGACGCAAGCACGTAAAGATACCTGATGAGACGGCCACAGTTTATTACGAAACACGTCTGTCCTAAGCCGCACCGTCTGCTGTCTCACCTCTCTGTCCAGGTCCCTTGACAACGTCATATCTGCAGGACACGGTCCGTTGATTTATCTTCACAGGAAGAAGAATTTATCGCCCTAGAAAGCGACGTTCCTACGAGAAATCTGTCACTAAAAATAGCTCCTATGCGGCTCCAAATTTCGGACTCTTCCCACCTAAAATGTTATTTCTCAAAAAAAAAAAGTCTCAATGACAGTACTTCGATGGTCCTTCGTAAGATAATTTCCAACTCCGTCCGAGTGGGCCGTATATTTGACCGTCTGTTGGTGTGACGGCATGCTTCGTTGGGGTCCACGAGCACTGAATCGTAATCGGCAAGAAAGGGAATTTCAATCACGGTCTTTGGCAATTCGTTGGTTAGATATATGTGCTCCTTGAAAGGATATCTGAGGGTCCTCATCGCTCAGATCGTATCGTTGGAATGGGACGAGCCGTTCGTTGGGGTCTGTGGGCCTCAAGAGATATATGCAGGAAATGCCGACGACACTTGACATTTCGCCGCGAGGGTACACATTGATCTCGTGGACAAGGAATATATATGTATGTGGGAACTCTGATCGAGCTGAGCGTATCCTGGCGTGGGACAGCCAGGCTCTCCGGAGGCTGCGTGCTCTGCTGGGGGCGGCTCGCTTATCTTTTTTTCCTCTCGATCCTCTTCTTGCTCGGGCCGGGCCCATCCTCTCGCTCAGCCGTTGGCCGTGCTCCTAAATCGGCCTTCGTCCCACCGCCTCCACTGCTCCTTGTCCCACTTGAGAGTCTGTCCTTCGGTATCTCCGTCTCGCTCCCCTATCCTCTTCTCTCTTACTAAACACTTACCTACGGCGCAACGTTCCTTCTCTGTCGGGTGGTTCCCCTATCTTCTTTTTCCTTCAATTCCCCCCCCCCCCCCCGTCCTTTCACCGGACCCTTCCTTGTCCCTCTTGACGGTATCCACGCGATGCAGGACCCGCGGTACCTCCAGGAAACGTCTTGCTCCGTCACATGTGTCTGTATGCCACGTAGAATGGTAGCCCTGTGTGTGTATGTAGCTGAGATAAGTGGGGGCAACAGGTGGATGCGCGCATACGCCGGCCGAATAATACGGCCGTACACGTGTGCACCTATACCTTGATCGCCGGGAGGCTATTTTCGTGGGAGATAACCGCCGTACGGTTTATCTTAATTATTTTTACTCCCGTGCTTCTCTAATCTGCCGGGCATTAATTAGCAATTAGCTCTGTCCGTCGTAATGCGCACGCTCGTTACGCTTAAGTAATAGGCGGAGCGTACCACCTCCCTCTGGAAATTCACTTACTAACGGCTATTACAATCCGATCGGCATGCTCGACAATCGCAATTACAACTTCGACGAAGCTTCATTCCCGCGCGTCGATATTTCATCGACGTCGTAAGCGCTTTACGACCGCCGACAGTCGTTTAGCCGAAAAATTTTGTTTCCACGTATTCCGTTAATTACAGTACTCGCCGCGAACGAGCGAGAGTACAATTATCGCCGCTGAAAAGATGTTACATCGGGGAATCGAGGTCTGATCCTTCTCCGACGTATTTTTCATGCGCTTTAAACGGCCGTAAGTGCATATAAACGGAATCCACCTGAATGCCAGCCACGTACACGACCGTCGGGACGGAGCTTCTCTCGTATCCTTTCCGAGATTCTATTCAAGGAAGCTCATCCTGAATAGGGGGTCCCAAGGGCGCCTACGTAATCCCGCCCGCCATTGTCACCAGGGAAACCAGTTTTCTCATCCCGCGGCTCTTTTTCACGCTCTTTCCATCGAGCCGCCGTGAAACGCCTGCACTTCCACGTGCATCCCGCTGATAAGTGACTTTCTAATGGACTACTTTCGTTCATACGCATTTGTTCGGCACGAGGGAAGGATGAAACGAAACGATCGCGAGACGAATGTCTCCGTGGATCGTTGTGAAAATTTCTGTCGATAAGAGTCGTCAATTTTCAGCGGCAATCGACGTATAGTCGTCATCCTGCGAAGCTCGTTAATATTTAACGGCTGAGGGATTTTCGAAATTCGTTATATACTATCTCGACGAGCCGTGAGGCCGAGCGGATTGTCCAATTATTTCGTTCGTGACCTCTAGGCTTTCCGTGTAAGTAGGTAATTTGGTTGGCACAAAAAGAGGATGACTGCGGCGCACTCCGGGGTCAGTGAGTCAAGAAAGACCGTTCGGTAATTCCGTCTTTCTTCTCGCGTCGTCATCTCCCTCGAGATAACGACGTATCGCGCATTACTTTTTTCCACCGTCTAACGTCAGTCTTCCTCTATTTCGCCTTCCGAATCTCCCCCGGGCGTCCGTGGACTGTCGTAACGAGCTGCTCGAGGACTTATCTTGCGCTTTACGTCGGTAAATAACTCTCACAACTAATGACCGACACTCTCTTTCCTCGCGATAATTCGGCGAACAAGTCATCGCTTTTGGGTCACGTTTCTTACGCGCATATATCTCTCCCTCAACTTTTGACTCCGGGGAACGCGGAAAAAATGCGATACGCCGCCGGTGCGCGCCTTCGTTCCGTGTATTTTCGGGGACTGACATCAATTTTATTTTTCGTCCGGTTGACCTCCCGGCGACGATCGCCCGGAGGAGCTCTCCTTTCCCCCGTGATTTACGCGCGTCCTCCGCGGATAAATAAACCCAAGGAATTAATTATACGTCAAAACAATAGAGCCGGGAAGGCTCGCGGGGGAAGCTGTGAGGTAGGCTGCCGACTGGTCGGCAATTATCAAAGGGCGGCCCAGAGGAGTTCCTTTACCAGTCACGCTGAAGACGGGAGCCATCGGAGATCCTATCGCGTATCTTCCATCTCTCTTTCTCCCTCTCTCCCGGTATCTCTCCGCTTCCCCCCCCCCCTCTCTCTTCCCCCCGCGGATGGCCCCTCTCGATTTATCATCGTCCTTTCCCTTATCTTTCTTCACTCATTCGTTCGGCTTTCTTATACCCCCCTTCTTCGACTTTCCTTTCCCCCCTGCCATCTTCCTGGTTCCTTCCAACGCTTCGTCCCCACCGACTTTTCGAATTTGCATTAACACCGGCGAATACCGAGCAGAGATGCGATTCTTTTCTCGCCAACGACCGTCATGGCGCGTGCCTAATCGATCATTCAGTGGCACGTGCAAAAATTACATATTTCCTTGCAAGACGGTCATACTTGCACCGAGGGGCGAGTACTATCGCCGCGATGCAACGCAATTAACTCGGTTTGTCTGACCTATTAACATTTTTTGTAGGCAGACCAATCGATACCACCCCCTCGTTATTTCGTTACTGTCCAACGTTCAATAATGAAATCCCCAAAAAATGTCGTTCGATAAGTGAAAATTCCGTTAATTGGCATGCCGGCCTGCAGATAGATCGGCGATAATAATAAATGCATAAACATGAAGTCAGTGGTATACCGACATTGTTTATGACTCTCGTTTTCGCCGTTTTTCCTCCGACATACCTATCGTCGTCTTCAGTTACATAACGTTGAATCCGTGACGAGCGAATCTTCCCGCTAATAACGTTCGTCAGGAATTCTGTAGGAATTTATCGCTCGTTCACGCTTTCTTCGTTGCTCAGTGATTTTTTTGTTCGGTTAGCCATTTGCCACGAAAGCGATAGCAATCGTCAAGTTCACGGATTACCCGTTCTACATAATAATAAGGGGTGCAAGGCATTTTACGCTTGAGGTACTTACCCCTCGGGTTCTTCATGAATAGTACCCCGGATTGCTACGAATTCTTCATATCCATTCTCCTCCTTCCTGATGTGTTAATGAGGTGCACGAAGACGGCGATTATCGCGCGTCGATCGACTCCGGCCTCGAGGGAAGCGCAAGGTGGGCATCGGGAGGGAATCTGGGAAAGTTAACGGTCGTGCCGGAGGGTGACAAGTGCGAACGCCGGCTGGGAAGCCCAAGGGTCTCGCTTCTCAAGGTTCGACCTGCCTTTGGTGGGCGTCATTGGTCGTAAGAAAACGTTGCAATACTTACGTAGGAGAAACAGTTGCTCGGTCAACGTGCCTTATGGAAATATTCGCGAAAAGATTGTATCAATGGGACAAAGATTACCGGTCTTTCGAAGGCATTGCTATTCTGTAAAAAAAGGACAAGTGAGAATGTCAGTTAGATTTCAGTAAGAATTCCGTTGGTTTCGGTTGTTGGTTCGTTCATGATGCACCAGTGGTTGAAGGGCAGAACGTGCCTAGACTCGGATAAGATTCTTATGGGCAATGTATTCGAATTAGATGGCACGGTCTGGCTGGATACTGCGCAATGTCGTTGGTCAAACGGCAGCGGCGAGGCGTACGGGGCAGTTCCGTGCAGGGCATCGAATTAATAGGCCATCTGCTCGGTTGCCTCCTTAAGGAAGTCAATGTTTAGGAAGTCCATGGGAAGCGGCGACAACGGAAAGCCCCATAAAGAGGAGAGACATGGGAACGGAGTTGGAGGAAGTCGGCACCGGTCCTACGCGGGTCCCCTTCACCTCCTGGCCGCAAGGTGAAACGGGAGGTGGGCTTGGCGTGGGTGCAACAGTGTCGTCTCTCGTCTCTTGCCGAGGAGAACCGCAAAGACGCGCAATGCTGCTGTCGGTGAGCATCGTCTTCGGACGCATCTGCATGGCTTCTTCCTCCTCTCGATGCATGTACCCTCCGTCGAACTCGGTGTATGGGAAAGAATGTCGACGGGTCGGCAGAATGGAATCTCGCCACCCCGAAGCTCGGATTCTTCAAGACCTCAAGCTTCCTCAAACCTCCAAGAAGAAATAATAAAATACCTGTGTCTTGCCAAATTTCCTTCCCTCGACGTATAAGACAAAATGGCAATCCCTAGAAGCAATCGCGTATAATTCCCTTTCGGTCGACCTCCGATTCCTACGAAAGTCTTAATAGTAAATAAGAAAAATCATTATCCCAGCGGCGTTCAAAGATATTCCGGGAACTGTTAACGACCCGCTTGCCTCGATGTGGCAATACGTTAACTGCGGCAGGATAGGGGAGAGGGAATTAGTCGGTCATTAATGCGAGGGGCGTGTTCTTATCCTGTCGGTTTCTCCATTCATTCAGGATGAAGACGTACGACGATGGCGCGATTACTGCTCACGTATCACCGTGCCAGGATTGTGTTCGCATTAACTCTGCTCGATCGACACACTCGCGCCGATGTATTTACGCTGACAGTTATGGAGGATAGGATCGTTAAAAAATACTACCTCCGCGAGGGCATATTATTCGATCATGCTCCTCCCCGGAATCGAATGGGAATTACACGTTGGAGTTTGCCGTGTGTACGAAGCTCTCTCCCGTGGATTACTCGTGGATGATTAATACGGGCCTTTGGAGGATCTGGAGCCGTGGGGACACGTAATGAGCGAATCGCCGGAGCATCGCTGGCTTGCGCCTGGTAACAATAACGAAACACCTTTTATGTGCGCGCGTGCGTGGATTCGAGCTCCTCTCCTCCCGCGATCCTCCTCCGTAGCGTCGCACGGTACCGTCTTCCTCTTTCTACGTGCGTTCTCCACATTCACCTGCTGCTATTCGAAGATCAGCTGCCCTAACCGCCACCTTGGCAGCACCTTGCCTGGCACTGTCCTCCTTCGGCTCGGCTCTGTCTTCGGCACCGTCGGGTTCCTCGGTTTCTTATCCTCCTCCTCCTCCTCCTACGGTCGTCCTCCTCCGGCAACTCCGCGTGCCACCACATGCCCGCCTCTACGAACACGCTCTCTCGGCATTCTTTTTTCCTTTTCGAAAATCCAGCTGCTGGCCGATCTTTTATGGGGGTCCGCTGCAGAGCGCCGCCGATGCAACCGCCGGCCCACTGCACTTGTCACGTGCATATTCTGTCTCCGGGCAGGCTCGATAGGCCAGCCGAACGACGGGCCAAAAAAATAGACGACGTCACGTGGAGAGAAAGATCCACTGCAAATTCAATCTTTGCCTTCTGGACAGCCGTACGATAATTACCTTCGCGTACGAGTAATGGTTCATTGATTATAGCACGTTCTGGAAACCCTTGATGCTGAGGTAAGGAAAAAAAGAGTGGAAGATCGTGCAAATAATGGTGAAATGGTAGGCCGAGGGGAAGCGATGACGACCGTCACGTCCTTGGCTTTAATTACCAGTTTTATAAGAGGAACTACGCTCCCCAAGGTCTCGTGATTCTCCCTAATTATACGCATCATTTTTGTTTTTATAGTACTTTCTACGACGCTCGTAAATATCGATTTATTATACGAGTTGCACCCACGAGCGGCTATCGACTCGACTATTTTCTATTCCGAGAGAACTTTTCGCTCGAACACCGAAAAGCAATTATCTCCGTATAATTGGAACGTCATGATCCGTTATAAAAATCAATCGCCCTATTTCGAGAACTACTCTATGGCGGCAGGTGATAACGACACGGTGGCGTAAGGTCTTTGTTATAAAATTTCCCAATCGTCCAGCAGGTGAAACTCGAACAACTTGGATTGCCGAAACGTTCTTGTTCCAGCAATAAGGACCGTTTCCCCGTATGTCGCGTGCCGATAAGTAATTTGGATAGCAAGTGTCCTCTGTGCGTTAAATTCCAACAGATGTATCGTACTTTTTATCGATTACATTAACACCAGTTAAATTCACCGCTGTCGAGCGCAGTCAGTTAACTTTCTTATGGGCGAAGGGACCCTTACTTATATTTGTCCTACTTTGCAATGGACAGTAATAGAACGGTTTTTGTAGGATCATAAAATTATGATAGCGTAAACGAGGTCAGATTTCGTATACCAATAGAGCTCGGAAATTTTTTCGAGATTTGTCAGTGCGTCCAGTAGACGAGTCACTGAGCCAGAACGAACGGAACGTACCGGTAGACGTCTTAATGAATTTCAAATACAGGCCCAAAGCGTATCAATTACGATTCCACCCCTGCCCTTTCGAGCTACCCTCCTCCTTCCTGTCTTTTTATCAATCATCGACGTTGGGAAAAGGGTTATAGTCCCTTCTGGCTCGCAGGACCGGTGAGAAACTGAGAGGCTGGCGTCAGCGGGTCCGTGAGATTTGGAAAAAATGTTTACGCTCGAACCCTCGCGGGGATTTATGGGCCGAGACGCGTCCGTTCGAATTTCTCGGATCTTTAAAGTCCACGGGGAGCTGGACCATGTGCCGATGGACCAGCATCTCCCCGTCCTCCGCACGACACTTTTCCCCGCTCTTAGGGCCCCCCTTATCCGACATCCAAGAACTTCTCACGATCGCCGGTGTTTTCCATTTTCACCCTCTTCCCGTCGTTTCGTCATCGGTCGACCGACAGCCTTGACCAACGCGTGTGCCTTAACGAGAATTTTCTAACGATTACCGAAATTTCCATTCGTGCCTTCCTCTCTACCTGCAAAGCAAATCGCGTCAGCTGCACCACTGCCGTGCGTCTTTTCCCCCGGGCTACGGGGTTATCTACGTTTTGAAATTTCACAAAAGACCCAATCACGGGATCAAGCTGTTCCGCGGAGATGCTTAAACGAATGCTCCGTTGATCGTCCGCGTGATCATTAGATGTAACATTGGGGAATAAGGGTTCGCCGGAAAGTCCAGGCGGTGCGTATGAATGCGACTATTACGACACGAATGCGGGTTCGCAGCCCGGGGATTCGATTTTTTTCGAATGGTCAAAGAGACTGAGAGGGGGAGTACGGGGTGTTGGACGGAAAGAGAGTAGGGGCGAATTGGGGAGAGGGTCCAGCGGAGTCAAAGAGGATCCCCGCGCGCCTCGTAAGAGGGAGGGACGTAGAAAAAAAAGGACGAGTCCACCACTGTGGGAGATCGCGTACACACGGGGTGCGGACCGAGTGTGCACGACGTGAGTGGGAACCTGCGCGGCAGAGAAAGACGAGGAGAATCACCTGCGGTGCACCTGCTGTGCAGGGGGCTCCATTCGGTCCCGTATTAAAAGTGTATCAGGCCTTCCTCTCCGTCCCGATCTTCTCGCTCTTCTCCTCTCCGACTTCCCTCTTCCCTCCCCCTCGATTCCTCTTTCACTGCCCTTTCTTTACCTCCTTCATTCTTTCGCTTCCTTTTCTTCTCCATTGACTTCCTTTTTTTTTCCCTAAACTCTAATCTTTCCTCAGATTCTGTACGCGCCGTGTCTTTCTTCTTAATTTTTTACACGGTGCCTATTTTCGCCGAGTTATACGGACCCTTGGCTCATTCTTTCGTAATCGTTTCCGCCTTTTTTCGCTTTCCTTTGTCCCCGTCGTTCGGCGCTTACCTAATCACCTCCTCCCCGTTCTTCTGATCCTCGTATTCTCCCCCCCCCCCTGTCCCCTCAGCGCCCCCCGGCTGAGAGGTCCGAGGGCCCGGCGCACGAAAATTGCTGCTCAACCGACTTTTGCCGCTGGTGGAAACGATCTGGGAACGCGGTCGAAATCGGTCTAGCTGCCACGAACAACGGGCCCATTAGGAGGCAAGTGGTTTCGCCATAGGCAGCCTTCGATGAAAGCGATACGCTTACATGAAAAATCGAGTCAGGGCGGTATCGTTTTAGAGCTCCTTCGACGTGCCGCAAATCGCGTCTCAATTCAAAAGGTGGCAACTTCAGTGAAAAACTCTTCCCTACCCTTACCATTGGAAATGGACAATTTCCACCCCGCGGTCCATTCGCCACGTGCTTTCGATGCGATACTCGCGAAGCCCCGTGAGCTTGGCCCTTTTTGTCGTTAATTGCTGACTTTTCTCTGGGAATTCTTCGGATGCTTGCCGAGGAATTCGCCAGCATGGCCAGGGTCGGTCAAAAATTGAGTAACGTTTAAGGGCGGACGTCGAGTCCTTTCCGTTGTCTAACCGGCCGTTAGGGTGACCTTCGTTACGAAGGAAAGAGCCAAGGGAACGACTAGAAGACGTTGGTGCGCGCGGAGAAGCCTTCGTCGACGATCGGCACGGCAACGAGCAACAGGTGTATAGCAGGTGCGTATTCCGATGCCTCGAGTCCGCTCTGAGCTAAAAAGTTTCCACGTCCACCTGAAGGTCCCACGCGAGAAACCGAGCGACTTTCAACGGTCGTTCCCGGTGTGCCACCCTCCGGTTTCCCACCCCACGAAGATGCACGAGCGATTCTCAAGGCGTTCGGTAAGGCTCACTTCGGGGGAACGTTCAACCGACAATCGGAGAAACGACAGAGTACAATGGCCCGCGACGTAACTCTTGAAAAAAGTATTACCAATCCAGGCAAAGGGTTTCTAGCTACCAGGATAAGGAAAAGTGTAAGATATTGCGACTCCACGTTTGCTAGGAACTAAAATCCGGTCCAATAAGATTGATCGTTTGATCGTACCTCCGAATGTAAAGCTTCGTTAAAGTGGGGGACAAAGGAAAGAAATGGGAGATACGTTGGCAAGGTGAGAGGACGTGAAAAATGTGGGCGGTCGATGTTGATGAGGACGTTGTTGCGTGGCAGCTGCGGATTCGTTATCGATCACGAAAATCGGCCGATCGATCCCCCGGGTTGCGAGGAAGAGGAGACTCGACTCGACTTGGCGCGCGCCCTCCGCCTTTTCGACCGTTGAAAATCCACCCTGTCGGGAAACCATCAGGTGCTTCTTCCTGGACGGCAAGTGCAGGCGGCACAAGTGCTTTTTCGATTTAATGACACGTTGCCCCGGCACGAAGCCGACGCAGGCCCTCGCATAAGGCACACATAGACGGACCAACACGCACGAGGAGGAAGCATAGGGCGAAAGGCGTGTATTCCGGCGTCTGCTCAAAAGACGCCCTCCTTCTCCTTCGTGGCCTTCCTTCGAATTGTCCGTTGCTCGGCGCCCCTCTAACCGGCCACCCGACTCTTGCGGACCTGTAAATATAATTAACAGAACCGTGACGGCCGGAGTTTAAACCGATTACGTTAGATCCGCCACGATAATCCCCACGGTTCCCTTCCTAGAATGTTTACGGAACGAAGAAGGGCTGGGAAACGTCTGTTTACGTCGCCAATCTATTAGACTTGTCCTCGTTATACGAGCGAAATTAATCCCACTGCGAATGAACACTTGGACATCGTACGAAGGTTTGTGCGTTGGTGAAACCGGAAACGAGAGAGTACGAGTACCGTTGGAATCGACGGGGAATAACCCATATACGTCGTTCGATCGGCAGATAAATCTGTCGCATGGCAATGCCGATATCAGGCAGAAAGGTTTCCGGCTTGCAGGGGGACGTATATCGATGAAAATTTTAATCGCCCACGAGGGCGTAAGGCACGTTCGGACGTTTCTTATTTATCGGTATTGAAGTGAATCGCCGATCGCACCTGTACGTCCCTTTCTCCGGCACACGGCAGCTGTAGCACATAGGAACCCGACGACGTCCCCCGTACACGTACAGTCACTTCGTACGTGTACGTACAGGTGGAAGGTACCATCATCGTGCTCCACCTCATCCTTCCGCCGCGATCTTTCTGCCCACCTCGTCATCTTCGCTCGTCTTTCATACAGACGCACGAGCCGCCCCATGGGATCCGCTCAGGGTTCCAATGCTACGGTAGTCCCGAGACTTTCCGAAATAGATTATTACACGTACGAAGGTCGTCGGCTGAAGGGGAAACAGTGCATTGTTCTCACTAAACGATTTTCACGTACACCACGACCGTTTTTGGTCAGCCACGAATGACTTTGTAGCAAAGATTCAGGATTTAGTACTTACCGTAATGTATCTCGAGAGATATGCTTTAAAAATGTGATTCCTGAGGACCGCTGTAGCAGCCCTTAAAGCTCGCAGCAGCCCTTTAAACCGTCGCACGGTTCCTCGCCGACACTTTGCCATATGCCTTGGACTCGGGCATATGCCCTCTGGATAACATCGAAAATCATCATCCCAACAGGTAGAATAGACTAAACGGGCCTCGAGTCGCTTCTGCCACTCGCTGCCCGTCTGTCGGGGGTCACCTGTTCATTTCCCGTCGAATCAAAATAATATCACAGCCACCGCGACGTTTCCACGACGTTCCTCTTCGCGCGCCCTATCCTCGCTCCCCGATCACCCGTTTTCCCGCGGAGGAAACATAAATACGTGCATCCGGTTCGAAGAAAGCTGCAAGACGGCCGATGGATCTACTCCTGTTTATCCTTCCCTCCTTCGTTATATTTTTATGACGCGTCTTTGAGTCTTGTTCCACCTACACACTTTGTAAAAACACAATGCGCATAGGTTAAAATTCTGTCCGGGTCGATCCGTGGATCTGATTCTCGACCACGATCGGAAGTAAACGGGTATTCTAAGCCCTTCCGTTTCCTGGACGTCGACGATTTTCCTCGTACGATCGGGCATTGAGCTCCCCGCTGTGCCAACCCCCCCGGTAAAGCAGGGCGGACGGGCGGATTGGGCGGAGGGGGTGAGGCAGGTTCGCGGGCTGATTTATGAACGAAATCTCGAGTAAACGGCCGTTTCCGCGCTCCGCCGGGCGTGAAATGACTTTGGGTGAGTTCTCACTACACAACCGAGGGGGGCCTACTCTCGGCGCGACAGAAAACCTTTCTCTTTCTCTCTCTTTGGCGTTCCGGTACGGTCAGACCGGAAATGCTGCTTCATACCGACCGTCCGATGACTTTCACGGACAGTTCTCCCCGTTTCTACTATTCACTGTCCATAATGATCGAATCTGGGTGCCCGAAATCTCTGAGACAGGAAATATAGCAGACATCTTCCTGAACGTCTAGTTAGCCCCGGATTGTGGATAGATACTTATGCATTGAGCGTCACGTACAAAAATAATTCTTTCGTGCCGCTAAGAATCACCTGTGTTAAACGCAAAGCGAAACTTAGGAATCTTAAACGGCTTTCATAACTTAACCATCCCCGACATTTTCTCATAGAGTAAATTGATTCTGTATGCAATCACAATCTTATAGCATATATACGCAAGGTATTGGCATGTATTTCCTTTTCTCTCAGTCTTGTTCTCTGGCTATTTGCTGTCTGTTTTTAACGGCGGCTCTCGTCGTCGAAGCTTACGTAAAGATAGTACTGAACCATTTACCGAGACGGGGTCGAGGGTCGTCTTATAAATTAAGCTTTCATTAGAACCAGCCTCGTCGTCGCGCAGACAAAAAGCTTTTTTGCTCCTTCGATAGCCTCTCTCTACCCTTCTTCCTTTTTTCGTCTCTCTCTTGCTCTTGCTGTTCTTCCTTTTTCTTCTGTCCTGCCTTCGCCTTCTTCCTCCTCCGCCATGCCCATTGGATAAGAGAAATCTAAAAGCGCTTACAAAAGATGAGAAGGCGCCCCTTCTATCTACATTCCCCGCGATTTTTACTAATTAATCTCCCCGACTCTGAATATGTTTTACAGAAGGCAAATAATTGCTTATCTCCGGCGATTTGTTTTGCTAAGTTTACATTTCTTTTTCATTCTCCAAAGTCAGCGATTTATCTCCCCAAACTATAATGGCAAGTCGCCGAAAAAATACTATATTTCGGGCGATAATTCTTAATTAAAACTACAAATTGCACATCGTCTATTGCAGACTGTTGTGTAAAGATTAACGGTAATTAACATCGGAATTTCGGTATTCTAATTTCATCTGACCTACGGTGTTCAAATGGTCCTTTTTGAGGCGCGAACCAGTTAATCTGGTATTAAGAATTCAACGCGCAGATTAGTCGACAAACCAGCCACATTGTATGCCAATGAATTGTTGTTTCATGTACGATTTGTTTATAACACATACTTATCACAGAGACAGTAGGCAGCGGGTCAGTTCCTTTCTCAAACCATTGTAAAAGTGTTCTTCTAATGATGGTGCATGCAGCTGTGAACAAAATTAATGGGCTATCACTGTCTTATTTACACTGTCTACATAATGCATATTACTGGTAATTACCGGACGCATTACGATAGAGATTTCAAAAACGGGAAGTGATAAACGGCCATACGATATGAAAGCAGATAAAAGGGGGTCACGCGACGAAGATGAATGCCGTGAAAGTGTTTTGCGTTCTTCGTATCTGTATTTTCATTTTCACCATATTTTTTCCTAACGTTACGCATTGCGGCCTTACGACAACAGACCACATTCGTCGAGAATAGTTAGGCCTTTTTCCTCAATATTATTTCTGTGAGAAACTTTCAATCTATGTCGAAGTCAGATATACGTTGTTCGGGGAATCCCGATATACATCGAGATGGCATGTTGCGATTAAATTGTGATTCGTTTTGGCCACATGCTCGGTTTAATTTTACGTCAGGTGTGTCAAGTCCGACGCGGTGTCTAGTCGCGTTGCGATTTAATGGTAGCAATAATCGTCGTCACGGTGCTCGCACGGGTGGGTAAGTGGTCGGAACGCTGGGCGGGTTATATCATGGCGAGAAAAGCGACGATGGCATTTTCACCGAGAACTTTCAAAGTTCAAAGGTCCTCGTGATAATACGTGCACTCGCCTGATATCTTTCATACTTCGAAGATAATATACTTCGTTTATTTATATTTGAGCCTCGCGCGTGGCTTTTATACATCTAACGGTTATCGTACTTCCTATTGTATGCATAGAAATGACTGTTTCGCAGATTAGTAAGCGTCTAATATCCACCTTTTAACCCTTCATTACGTTTATCGCGAGTTATATCGGATACTAATTTGGATGAATACATGTTGAATATCAAGACAGATTGATGAGTTGCTAGTGCGTTCTAACGAATTACCTTTTAAAACATCTTTAGTTGAACAATGCAATTGTTTCAAGTCAAGCCCTTTCACATGGTAGGGCTAAATACTATTTCTTTTTATTTTGGATAGATGTAGAATTCGTTTCTATATTTGGGGATACAATTGTTTTCTGTGAAGCAGTGCATGATACTGTTTGAAGATAAAATTTACAAACAATGCTTTCACCGAAATTGCTGTAATGACAAAATAAATTTTTTCTTATTTATGACCCCAATGACATATTACCGCGAATAACAATAAACGTGACACCTAGTGGCAAAACTTTGTATCTTACTTTATACTCCTATGACAGTACAGCAGCAACACCGAGGAGGATACAACGTTTGTGACAGATCGTCAGAACTCTCATACAAATTACACACTTTTTTGATAATCACCGCAGTATCCCAAAACTGGAGAATATTTTTCGCACATAATATTTACGAATCAACAAATCGGCAAATAATCCAAAATTTCCATGTTTTCGCGCCGAAGATATCTAAATGTACTTTAACGCATTTCGATACATTTTTAACATTGTAATGCATTTTCAAGGTATTATAACATATTAAAAATTGTATGATCGATTAAACATTCCGGTATTTTGTCAGTAATCACTAAACTGATTATCACCGTTGTTAATTTACATCCGTGCAGCATGTCGGTAATTGATCTGTAATCGTTAACTGATTCTCACCGTTGTAAATTTACATCAGTGCAGCATTGTCGGTAACTGATCTGTAATCGCTAAACTGATTCTCACCATTGTCAATTTACATCCGTGTAGTATGTTGGTAACTGATCTGTAATCGCTCGACTGATTGTCATTGTTGCCAATTTACATCCGTTCAAATAATTATTTATGATAAATAAGAGTCAAAGTTGAAAGTACACTAGATTCCACTTATATTCAATTCATCAGAATTCAATGCCAGCGAGCTGCTGTGATTGAGAACTGTACTTTTCAGCAACATAACCTAGACAAACAACCTAACCCAACCTTGGCTTCTATCAGTGCGGGCCTGTAATCCAGTGAGTATTTTTGTTGTGTATGGAATGTCACGCCTATCAATGATTCGCCAAGGAATGGTTAAAATAAACTAAGTAAAGATAAAGAAGGTACGAAACAATTAGAAATTATGGCGAACGATCGAGAAGTGTTACGTGATGTTTGGGACGGCAAAATCCCAGTTTGCTTCACACTTGATTCAGAAGATACGTGCGAGTTACAAGGACCTGATCCGTTCTATCTTATGGTGCCTAGGTTAAGTTATTTTCCACTGTGTACCGATAAGGTAAGATTACTATCCGATAATGTTTTTACTATGCCTCGAAAATTTGATCTTCCGCTAGATAAGATTATCTTCTACACAAAATACATAAAAATACGAAAAATGATTAGTTGCCTTCACGTGATTTCCAAGATACAGCTCTCTGACTGATACAATCTTACTGGTACAATTTATTGCTTCTTTTCATAAATAGGTAAGGAAACATTTCATGAAACATATACAGGAAAATGAAAAACAAGAGATGTGGCTGGAATTCAATGGTATCCCACTGAAATGGCACTATCCAATAGGGGTGTTGTTGGACATATATTTCAACGACATACAACTACCTTGGAACATAGTTGTGCATTTTACAAAATTTCCTGAAAATGTGTTAATGCACTGTCAAAACAAGTATGGCAAATCTTAGGATATATCCATATTTGTTAACAGTATGCAAAATTTTGTTTGAATTTTGAATTTCAGAGAAGTCGTTGAGTCCCATTTCCTTTCCTGCATAAAAGAAGCAGATGTATTGAAACACAGAGGTCAAATTGTGTCTAGTATGCAGAAGAAAGACCACAATCAATTGTGGCTTGGTTTGTTAAATGACAAATTTGATCAATTCTGGTCTGTAAATCGAAGGCTCATGGAAACAACCAATACTGAAGAAGGGTTCAAATACATACCTTTCCGGTGTTATATCAGTGAGGATAAATATATCCAAAAACTCGTAAAACCAACTAAAGAAGATGGACAAAGGAAAACTTTGAAACAATTATTAGCTGAAGTTTTTCCAGATTCAGAAGATGGTATGAGTGATCTATATGCCAAATTTGATTTAAATTGTAAGAAAAGTTCCGTCCTTGATAATTGTATAAATTTGCAGTTCAAGTACGCACACATGGGATCGTACCGCCGTTGGAGACACCGCTGCAATGGATGTCTGAGCATTTAAGTTATCCTGATAATTTTCTTCACTTAATCGTTGTAACGTCGTAACGGAAATTGATACGGGACTGCCATGGCAATCATTATGAGTTATAATTATGTTGTCATCACTGCATCAGTGAATTTTTAGCATCAAAATCGCTTTTATTGTGCGTTGCAACTATCTATAATGTAATATTTATTTCATGACAAACTTACATATTCCAAGACATAGCTTACAAAAAATAAGATTAAAGCTATATTATTCATATGATTTTTATGAATAACTTTCGTATACACAATCTTTCACTATCTTTTTGTGTTACAACGCGTTGTTGAATGTAATTGTTCTCATTGTCAATTGTATCGCCGTGCTAGATTGCAAAGTGTACAATCTTAAGATATTTTTAAGCTTATTTAAGTTATTAACTATGTCTGTAAATACTGCAGATCCAAAGTGTAATCGGTATTTAAGATTTATTATCGTAAATGACACAAAAGAAACAAATACTTATAAATCAAAGCTTACTGGAATTTATTCCATTCCTGTGTCCTTAACAAGTAGTGAACCGGCGAGCGGAATTCAGCTAAGGGTATTAACATTAAGTGGAGGATCAATGCCTTTGATTCTCTAAGTAATTGCGCAGCTTTCGCGAGGTTTACGATATACACTTAAAATTAAGGAGGATAGATTTTCCGGTTGCCTCGTTGTTAGTAACTCTGCAGGTCTGCGTATAATGACTGGGTCATTTCCACAGTTGCTATATTCCATTGTCCTACGACTGGTCCCGAAACTCAAGTAATTCGGGACCTCCCGCTTGTTTTGTTGCTCCTGTAAACAAATGAGAAAACGATCAGTTATGATTTCCGTTGAACGTCACAGTTTAAACAGCCGGAACATTGTGTTACTTGAATGAATACTTTAAAAATAACAAGAGCGGCGTCTTGATAACGCTTTCGGATTTCTTCCTTGGTCAGATCGATGTTCACCTCGGGCGGTTCATAATGCGCAGTCATTTACAGCCGTTAGGTGTACTTTACGTTCCGCCAAGCCCGCAAGATCTGTAACGATGCCTTCGTTTAGCACCTTAGACAATTACCTAAGCTTCTTCCAGGTGTCCGCATGGTAGTCAGTCACGACCTTCGCCCACTGTAAGAATTCTACGAGTCCGTAGGCGATTTTGAAGTCGATATAGAGAAAGGGAAAGGGCATCGATGGGGACGAACAGTAACGCTGCACGGATAAAAATACTCAACCGCAGGGATTCGTGGCCTTTCGTAGCGGGGTAAACAGAGCGATTGTCCCGCGTGAGTCAAGAACAAGTATTCTTCTTTTCGTTTTGCTTCCCAACTTTGCCATATGGAGGGAGAGAGGACGTTTATTAACATCCCTACGTGGTTCGCTTGGCTACAAGTGCACTGTACAAATAGCCCCGGAAAAACCCTGTAGCAAATACCTGTTTCGAATAAGCTGATGTATTCGTTCCACCCTTGTACGTTTCACACAACTACACTGTTCCTTCGTCGACTCATTAAACCGCGGGGATCTTGCCGCTTTGAAGTAAACGTGTATGTCGAAATACCCCACGTGTGAACGAATCTAACGTTCCTTGTAGTGCACACAGCCGAAGAAGAATCACCGAAATACGAGTCTTTTGTCGGAACACTCTGCTCTGTCTGAGAGCGGAATCAGTCACGCTGAGAACTTTGGATCGAAGCCAGGAACTTTTTCGGCGTCCCTTTTGTATTTCCGGTAAGAGCAATACGCTCTATCGAGCTACTCATCCTCGATCGATGACCTACGAGCAAATATTTTACCATTATTTACTCGTCCTCGATAAACCAACGTTCTTATAAAAAAAAAAACGAAAAAAGAAGATGAGTTTCGTTGAATTACGAGCGCAAGGTGTTTTCTATTTACGGACGGGAGTGTCTTCCTTGGCGTGAAAAAATCGCCTCATCCGACGCATCGTCGCATTCCTCGCGCTTTTCCGCGCGTATTCTTCTTTTTCCTCGGTGCATACCGCTGCGCCCTTCCTAATTGCATTGCACCAGCCGGTGACATTTATTGGCGCTGATTGACGCGTTGCATCAGTCATGCCGCGATCCAAGGTCTGTTTTGCGCGCACGCGATGGCCTCAATAAAAACATATGGCGGTACTATCGTCGCCGCTTAAACGCACTCACAGTTTCGGTAATTGTCGTCAAAGTCCTTCGAAAAACGGTCGAACTGCCAGACTGTGATAACATGCCAAGGTAGTGCGGTGCGTAATGTTTTTCGAATTCCTAGCACGAGATTATTCTAAGAACCGGCAGAAGACACTCGGTCTCGTTAAACAGACCTTTGCAATGCCGCCAAAAAAGATATGACCGAAGAAAACATTATTCAATCGATTCACTTAAAACCAAATAGTTACACGATGTAACAAAATATTTGTCAGGACCGTATGAAAATATTATGCATTATGTAAGATGTATATCATCCTGTGCTTTCTCCAAGTACGATTTTTGGCGTAACTAAATAATCGTCATCGGAGATAAACATTTATTGAAACAATATTCAAATGTCTGGTTTGCTTGCCGGAGAAATTTATCGCCGTCGGTAATGTCGCTCACGTTTCGTAGATGTCGGTAAAGGTCGTCCCCGTCTGCCACGTGCGCGGATAATTTATTTCAGGAAAGCGAGGCGCACGTGGACGTTAATCGAAATTGAATTTCATTTCGAGTTTGTTTAATCTCGACATGCGATAAGGCTTCGCCGGTATGTCCAGGTGGTACGAGTCAGCGCGAGCATTGGCACAAATGCCAACTCGTTTTCCTATGCACAATTCATACGCGCTTCTGCATATCACGAACACAATGGAACAGAGGCCCGATAGATGAAACGTACCGGCGAGCTATATGAATTTCAAGTTTCCCTTCAGTTTTATTATACGTGTATGTATTAGCATGAAAAACTAAAGCTGCTTCAATAGCTGATAACAGGAACCCGATTTAAGAAATGTTATCTTTTGATTCATTTTAAGAGACTTGAAGGGGTACTTGTCGGAACTTATTTCAGGGCAAATCTGATTTCAATTATTTTATGAAGTCTTCGCAGGAAGAATGTGACCAGAAATTTTAACAATCACGACCACGACGCTCGGTCGCACTGACTGCCAATCGGTCATGATAACGGAAACAATACGTCGGCCAGTTATGCACTAGCGGACATACATGCACACATTAGTTGTGATGCTCTAACGAAGGCTTACCTGTAGCGTGACTCTAATCCCCGCGATTAAGGTGAAAGAAAATGACCGAGTTCCTAGAAGCGCGAAATCTTAGTTCCTATTCTCTTCGTCAGATTTGTCAGAAGTACGCCTTCTCCGAAACTGTTTTAATTCTAAGGTAGATATCTTAAGTAATTGGTCATAGGATTATTAAAATGGGAAACACAGAATATATTTTTAAAATAATCTCTTATATTTTCTCTCAAATTCGGTAAAGTTCTATCTTATATAATCTATGCACGAGTGTGTATATATAATACAATATTTGTTACAAGAATTTTCGTCTATGAGCAAACAATAAAGAACTGTCGACGTCTTTCTCTTTTTCTTTCTTCCTCTCTCACTGTCTCCGGATGAATCACAATAAAGGATATGGTCGTTCGGGCAGTATTTGCCAATGGAGAAAACGCTTGCACGTGCGGACGTACGGTCTTTGCATATGCGATCGCAAAGAGAAGGAAAAGCCAAGGAAAAGGCACTGCGATTTTCCGATTATCACATATCGAGCTGCCTCTGGTCGAAGGAACCGTAGTTTCTCATTCATCGTCGGACACCAGGAGCAGACTAATTAGCCATTAAACGGGCTCTCGAATTACCAATAAACCATGGTTTTTAGCCAAACTCGAGTTGGCAAGATTTTCCCAACGACCTGTTTAGCCTCGCGATAATTGAATCTACAATTCCCACCATGGAGTGTTCCCTTCAGTTATCGCAAGACTATAAAGTGATCTGAATTGCACATTTTTATAAAATTACATTCATAGAGTATAAATTAATTGTATTTCAATACTGACACGCTTCGTAACAATCGATTCTTCCTCAGTCATTGTAATTCGTACGTCGCATTCTTTGCTAGTTCTATGCCCTATAACAAATTTTTCATTTTCGTTGCGACCCGACGCCAAGTCCCGACGAGACATTCGTTCTTTGGTTCCTTCTGGCACGGAGCTATAAGGCACGAACGATCCAGAGACCCCGAGCGATTCGCAGACGGCAACTACATTTCCGTCCTCGCCTGTGTAAGCCAATCGTATCAAAATATAACTTTCGATATTCTTTTCTATGTACAACTCCTACGAATTCCACGACTATACATCCTTCTTTTGGTGTTACATATAACACACCTGTACACGCTTGAGATAGCAGCATTATGCCTACGATATATTACTTGTGTGTCGTATGGACTATAATTGCGGGGGCTCGCCCACGGCTACCCCCCGTTTTATGCACTTAAAAAATATTGCTTACATATCTGCAGGTATGTGTACATATATATGCCTTATGCCTTGTTAATAGACTCTTGTGGGCTGTGCACACGAAACACATGCACCGTCGCGATAAAAGCACGCACGCACGCACGCATGTACTCGATCATACGCGTGTGTACAAGGTAACACCGTTTCTTTTCGCATTATCCATTACACTCCTTTCGTCAGTCACTCGATACTACGTTTATTATGTAAACGTTATGGCATTATGTAATTCATTATGGCTTACGATTACGCTTTTATTGTACATTGCTACCTTGACCCGCACGCTCGCCAAGCGTTTCTGAGCAAGCTGTCATCCTCATTTCTATTATTTCGTACTTTTCATGGACCGTCGCGCGATCGGTCAACGTTTACCGAGCGACGGAACGAAGCTGCGAGTATTTTGTCCTCCTCAAAAGAGTTTCAATAGCGTCGCGACGTCCTCGTCGCCGGCTGAAACCTCAACGACGCTCCCCGAGGTTTTAACCGACGAGAACGACGATGCGAATGAGCGTCCTCGCGTTAATCTGTATCATGGCACAAGTGAATTATCACGTACGCAGTTAAGGAGCGGCAGGCAGCTTCGTCCGACATGCTGAAGAAAACTCATGATCGCCTAGCGGAAGTCGACGGCAAGTCGTCGACGAAGGGCAATTTTTTCTTTAGGGGACTCAGTTTCACGAGATTATCCGTGGCTCCTACAGTGGACTACCGGTGCGAAGAAATTTTTTATTTATCACCGTACGATGACGTTTACCGAGAACTACGGTGCAATTGAACGATCGTTGGGTAATGTACACAATTACTCCGAATATTGAAACATTGGCGTAACTAGCCTGTCTACGTTACTGATTTAGAGAATTGCCCTTCTTCGTCATCATCGCGTCAATTGCCAGCTCCAAGAATAGGGCTACCATTTTGCGCGTTGAAGCTCAACCGAGAGCTTGACTCTTGTTTGAAAAAGAAAGGTGGAGGGTATCACGCGAGTCTAAGACTATCGTAAAGATTTGCGGATTTTTCGCAACCCGAAGTGACGATGATTCATGAGCTTTCCTGCCTCGATAATCCGCGGACGTTTATCGACGAAGGTCGACGAATAAAGAAATCGCTTATCGATCTCCGAGGATCGCCAATGCACTCCGACGAGCCGTCGGCGAACGCCACGAAGAGGGACTATTTCAAAATCGTTTCTCGCGTGCTCTCTCCTTTATTTCGAGAAATAATCTACGACATATTGCGATATCGATGGCGAGTCAACGGAGTGCGCTTTCGTGATTTCGCGTCAACACTTCGCAATGCCGTGAACCAATGACGATTAGGGGAGATTCTGAGTGCAATTCGTCGCCGTGGATCGCTTTATTTTATATACAAATAATTTACTCGCTTATTCTCGATCGCTACTACGAAATTTGGAATTCTCTGGTCCCCTTTCGTTTCGAACAGAAAGTCGCCGCATTGCCTGTCTTTTTCCTATAAATTTCAGGCTTTTCAAATTCGCCGTGACATAAAAATGACTACTAAAATAATATGGGAATTCGTCCGAATGGGATAACACGTTCGAAATGATAAAAAAGAGACTATTGTGTAAATATTGAATTTTATTATCTGAAAAATCTGAAATTCGCAAGGTAAGGCAGCTTTGAACCCTCTGGAAATTTTCTTAACGCTATAAGGCACGCTAACTATCCTTCCATACGATTTGTTTTTGTCTTTTGTTCCGCCTCGTATTCTTAGCTGATCGCGGCAATTTACACGCGACGAATAAATTTCATATGCCTCTCTCTTGCACATTTCTATCTACAGAGGCTTGTACAAAATATATCTATTTATACATATACATATGTATATATCTGTATACATATTTGTCAGCTTTGTATAATCTATATAACACCATACTGCAAGAAAAGACCGTGGTCTCTCTGCGTTAACGCGAAGGCACGCGAAGTGGTCTCGAATGGAAGTAAAATAACGACGCGTCTCGCGTAGAGTCCCATTCACTTGTTCCTTTCGTCCTACTACGATCTCGCCGTGGAACTCGCGGCGAGGAAACGTAATCGTTTGGACGCAGTGTATGCGATATTAAGGATTCGCCGATATTACGACGTAATACCCTGTTACACGTAAGCGTAGATCGGTCGATTCCAGGTCCTATTTACATATTTACACGTTAATACGAAAGGTACATAAAAGCTAAATTGAGGGGACGTGTGGTGGAGTAATTGATTACAGCCTGGGGGAAATCATATGTACAGAAAGAAGGATGACCGAAGGAAAAAATATGGGGGGGGGGAGGATATCATAATACTAGCAAAAGACGACGCATATGGCGCGCCTGGAAGATTTTTTTGAGCAATTCAATGAATTAAACGATTGGTTCAATCAGCGGCTTATTAATTAAAACAAGGTCGTAGTGAGTTTGCGTACTGAGAATACAATCCTCTAACTACGTCATAATTCGCGCAATATTGCCATTATTACTTAATGAACTGTCTTCACTTTTTTGACGCACGACACGGAATTCCCCGTGTCTTTACACCCGTTCACGCAATTGTTCGCAACTTTTTCCAAGAAGGTACTCGATATTGCAAGTAAATTTCCGTTAATAATATCCGCAGGAAGGAGCAGTCGGTAAAACAAGTGAAATACTTTATCATAGCCAAGGGGAATTTTCCCCGAGTTTGTGGAAATATACGACGCGGTGTGCCTGAGTACCGAGAATCGACCAACCGACAACACCCGTCCGGCAAAGCCCTTTTTCCTCCTTCTCCTTTTCAGGTCGTCATAATAAGTCATCGAGCCGACGTAATTTCGTAATTATGAAACGCGCGCACTCGACCTCTAAACGGCCTAGTCGATATATCCACAGGGCTCTAATCTCGATGATAAAGCGACAAAAAAGTCGAGCAACTCGTCGGTCAGCGAGACAAGGAGCGGCGGGGGTTGGCGGAGATTAAGACTCGAGGGCGGAGAGCAAGGGGACGGTAGACGCAGAAGACGCCACCGTATATATCTGCTCCGAAGCTAACATTCTCATTGTCCAATGGCCGATTAAGACTTTATCGCGATATACTCGCCCGATGAATCTGTAAGAGCGATAAGCGTTATGCGGGCGCTACGTGTCGTAGATCACGTATCATCCGACCATTTCCGCAAGGATTGTTTCCCGCGCAAAATGTCGAATTTTCAAAAGTTTTTCAAAGTTTTTCTGGAGTTTTTGGAAAATAATGAATAGACTGTTACCTGTATAAATTACAAAGTTGTATAGTTACTTTTCGCGGGTAGATTGGAAAATCAGTTAGGTATAGTGGGGACTCGCTGGATACCGAACGAACGCGCTTCTGACTTGAGGGAACTCGGAGTAGGGGCTTTGATGAGCCCTCCAAGAAATGGGCACCCGGAGGCTCAGCTCGAGAGCGAAATCATTGCCCCTGTCCTCGTTTAGATTGCAAATACTGTGGCAGTTGTTGTTATTAACGACGCCGTGGCCTGCGTTGGGCGAGGATCCTCGGTTAGCGTGGTCCGGGTTGGTCGGTTTGCTTACGGGGTTGTCCAGGTAAGGCTTGAAGAGAATGGCATCCTTCTTCAAGGCCTGCACGGTCGGTGCAGGTGCTGCAGATTCCGGCGGCGTCGGTACGGTGCTGGTAACGGGCTCAAACCGTGATGGAGACAACTCGTAGGGTCTCTTGGGTTTTACCAGACAAAGTGGCGTCTCTTGAGGCGGTGTGTCTTGGCTGGGAACGCTTCTTTGAGACTCTTCCACCTCCAGACAGAGTCTCTTCGGCGATGGAGCAATATCGTAGCAACAAGCCAACGTGCACCGTGATCTTTTAAGCGTCGACGTCCTCTCCGTCTGCAGTTCGTGTAAGGACATTGCATCATGATGGGATTCCCGTGGAGAATAGCAATATGAGCCGACTTGGGATTCCGCGTAGCTGAACGGCCCTCTGGTAGGCAGTTCCTGATAGCAGGTTGACACGGTAGATGCGTTCGTAGGACTGTCTACGCAGCAGGCCATCGTGCAGGACCGGACTTCCATTTCAGGAGAGAGATCCGCCGGGTGCCGGTGGTAATAAGCGAGCTGTGATGACGTTGACGAAGAGGATGAGCCAATGTCGCAACAGTACAGCGATCGCGGCGATCTCTCGTACTCGACGTCGATACGATCTTGAGAGGGTACAGGGTAATGGGTCGTTGTTGTCGTCGTCCTCAGGTCAACCGGCAATTCTCCGGACACGGTGTTACTATCCTGGACCGGTCCGAGTCTCTGACGAGAGTTCCCACGCAGGGCTATCTCACCTCTGAGCTCGGTCTCCTGACCGAGCCACTTTTGCACCTGCCGCCGATTGATGCCGAACTTCCTGGCGGTGGCCCTTTGGTTTCCGGCCACGGCCGCGTCCCGGTGGAAGGCATCAAGAACATCGAGTTTGAATCGCAGGGAGAAGGACCGTCTGCGAGTCAAGTCCCCGGGGGAGTTCTGGCTTCCCGGTGAGCAATCCAGGGCATCCATCTCGCTGTCGGAGCAACTGCTGGTCGAGCGACCTGAACTGTTCGCTCCTCGAGGACTCGAAGGCAAAGAATATCCCGAGCCGACGGTCTCTCGATCGTTGAGCACAGGACTGGCGGGGCTGGTGGCTTCGTCGAAGGGTAAGGACGACGCCGGAGGAGGACGTTGGTACTCGGTGCAGGAGGATACGACGACGCCAACGCCAACTTCGATTCCCTCCTCATTGTCCGCGTCCCTCTCGTCGTACGGGTGTATCTCTTCCTTAACGATCGCCGCCCTTTCGATCTCCTCTTTCTTCTCGTCCACCTCCTCTCTGGCTGTCTCCGTCGACCTCTCCTCCGTCACCGCCGCTACCTCCTCCCTCGACTCTCTCTCGAGCGGACGAGGGATCGGCTTCTCGGAATCCGGCGTCGTGCAAGCGTGTACGTGCTCATGTACGAGCACGTGCGAGCCCGGGCTCGTGGAGGACCGCGGGGACTCGAAGTGAACGGATGTCGAGATGCCGTTCGCCGTGTCGGCCACGGACCGATGCGAGAATGGGGCCCTCGAGGTATCGGGCGAACGGGCCGATTCGTACGTCCCTGGTGTCGCCGGCGAGTCTGGGCTCGCTCGTTCCGTCTTTATCATGGACGGCGCTAGCAGCAGCCCGTAGGTTTTACCGTCCACCGACGACACCACGTCTCCTCCCTGACTTTCCTGCTGATGATGCTGACGACCGGATGGGCTGCGATTGACAGCCGTGCTCGGCATTTCGCTTCCTCCGTACCGATGATCGTAGCCGCTGCCAAGCGGCTGATAAACCTTAGTTTCGTTTCTACCGATGTACGGCGAGCTTTCGAGTTCGCGCTGTTCCTCGCCGCCGAGGACATAGTAATTCCTCTCCGGCGTTTCGGCGTAACGGGGCACTTCGGGTACGCGTATTCCTCCGTCCTCGAATTCTAGGCGAAAGCAATGCTGTTGCTCTTGACTCGCCGCGTAACCGGGGTAAAGGGGTAAGACAGTGCCCTGAGGTACGTACTGCGGCGACGAGGGTGAACCGCTGCCGGAAGGACAAGGATGCGAAGGTGGGGGCCCTTGCCGGGCGGGCAACTCGTCGCCGTGCTGTCTGCCGAGGCTGAGGTTCAAGGCCGGCGCCGTTGCTGGAGTCACAGGGGAGAGACCCGTGCTTTCTGCTGTCGAGGATTCCTCCGTCTTCGAAGCGACGGAAAGAACGGCCGTGCTGGTCGTCACCGTCGACACGACACTCGCGTTATTATTACCCGTTTCGGCGCAACTGCTTCTCAGATTGTCCTCACACTGCAACCACTTTTGTATTTGTCGGCGATGTATGCCGTACTTTCGCGCTGTCGCACGTTGATTGCCACGACAGTCAATGTCATTCCTGTAGGAATCTAGCACTTTGAGCTTGAAGGCCGGTGCGAATATACGTCTACTCCCCATGACGCCCACGGACTTTCTCACGTTTTGCTGCTGGTGCACCGGCTGCTGTTGCTGCTGCTGTTTCGAGCTCTGATGCACCATTTTCACTGCGCTTCCTTCACCGAGCACTTCGCTCACACCATGTGCCATAATGTTTTCACCGCACTGAGTTAACACGCGTCACGACACACACCCGCCGGTGGTCGTCACGTCGACGACGGGAACGATATCGACTGCGAGCTTCGTACTCGAGGACTGCCAACGACGCACGGGGGTACCTTAACGCGTAACATTGCACGAAGTGGCCTGGCCGCACGGCTCACGGAGTTCCTTTTAGGTCTTGGTAGATGCCGTAACTAATTTTCATCCCCTCCACCGCCCGAGTACTGCGGCTGCTTCCCACTGAAACGGTCTTTCCCCTTCCCTCGCCGCTTAGGACTCATTCGCTCCAATGCCCTCTCTCTCGCACGGCCGCTTGTTCGAATCCTTCCCTCTCACTTCGCCGACAGTCACTCGGTTCTCTCTGTTCCTACCTTGCGCGCTCGGTTCTCCTCTTTCTTCCCCACTACAAGTTGGTCCGTCCTCTCCTTTTCTTTCACCGTCAGTGTCTTATCTCTGTCGCTCTCATCTATCGTGCGCCCCCCTGCCGCTCAGTATTCCTGTCCTACTCGAACGCATGGACTACAAGCACTAGTCCACCATCGTCGGCCACCAGTCATTCTTCTTTCTTCGCGCCACCGACCTAACCTCCACCAACCTCTCTCTTTCTACGGCCCTCGTCATCCCGTCTGCCTGCCGGGCTGACTGGTTGCTGTGAGAGCGTAGGCGCCCCTCCCTTCCTCCGCGCTTTCCTGGTCCTTTGCCGCCCCCTCTCATTCTCCCCCTTCTTCCCTTTCACACCTCTATCCGTGAAACTCCGCCATTTTGTGGGCTCACTTCCGTTAATGACGCGCGGGAAACGTCACGCCGGCGTGACGACGCTCCTCGGCGCCATATTGTCTGCCGTGATCGTCCGACTGCCTGGCCTGTCTCTATCCCCGTCTCTCTCTCTCTTCCCCCGTTTTCCCTCTTCCTTCCTCTCGTTGAGTCGCTCCTTGCGCTAGCAACTCGCGGCAGCCAGCATGGAGCCTCGATTTTTGCATGCCTTTCTCCTCACGCGCGGCGCCGGCCGTGCCCTCCCTTCGACTTTTCGCCCCAACAGCGGCTAATGCGTAAACTTCGCGCTCTCGGGATCATGTATTTGCCGATCTCCTCTCTCACCGCGGAGCCTCGAATCTGCCTTACGATTCTGGTCGTGGACGAGGCGCGGTATCGCGTTGAATCGTCCCGATCCATGAGCAGTCACGAGGTTCGCGGAGGTTAGTCGCGTTATCTGGGTTAGGTCGTGCCGGGACGACTCTTGGAAAGCGCATGTGGTACGATTCTCGAAAGTCAGGCCGTCGTATGCGATTGCCGGCGTGACGGCCACAGGGTAGGTAGTTTCGCATTTACGCAGGGAGATACATTAAGGGGGAGGGGGCAGAGACGAGGGGTGTAGCGCTATAGTACGGGGATATACGCCTTCCAGGAAAACCGTTCGTGGCCCTGTTAGGCTTACCGGTAATGGCAATGGTCTTATTAGGGTCGAAGTGGCTTTTATTATTCCGCAGGGAGTAATGCGATCGCTATTATCCTCACTGGTTATTACCAGCAGCCTGCTGGCTTACCGTTAGACCCAGAATTTTTGTTAAGACAAGCGTTCTCTCCTCTCTCTCCTTATCCTGCCTCTTATGCATTTCCTCTTTTTTTCTCGTTAAAGGCGCGTCTCCGGTTTTTATGCATCCGTGTCGGTGTCGGAGCCTTTTGAATGAGATTTCGAAGGCAGCGCGAGGACCACGAGTTTCTTGCATATGCGCCGCGGAATGAGATCATGTTGTTTTTGTGGTGTGAGCCGGCAGTTAATATGTTTAGCTCCACGCACGGTTGCCACGTCTCGACGGCACGTAGGCCGCTTGTCGCGCACACCAATGCAAAGACCTGCGAGGTAATGACGCAAGCCACGTATACGTGTGCACACGCGTTCACGGGGAACAAAGATAGATACGAGCGAGCCGAGGGAGAAACCGAGAGAACGGTCGAAAGATAAATAGATAAAGAGGGAAATAGAGGAGATCGAGGGAGTCACGTAAATTTCCATGATTCGCGCGACTGACAGAAAGCCGAAGGAACGAGCCGGGATCTTTGGTATTCCCCGAAGGGGCCACCCTCTCGTGTTTCCAGGAATGACGCCGAGCATTCTGGCTCGTCGATCTCGCGCCTATAGACCTTTACGAAACGTTTTCCATCCCTCCCCCGTAGATCGGTTTGATCGCGGCTCGGCACCTGCCTCCCGCATGCTCGGCCTTCGCATAGGCCCAAGTACGACTCATCGTGCAAGTATTTGGTCGTTATCTGCGTCACTCATCTCTGGAACGTGAGAATGACGGCGCTTTCGAATACTCCTCCGATACTCTCCGCGGAGAGAGAGGGAGAGAGAGACGAGTATGAATAAACGGCGCGCGCGGGCCTTTCCCTCCCTGAAACGTCGAACCCGTCGGTTTTCGTCCGGAGCATCGCGTCGCGTCGCCCGGCGCATCTGTTTCATTGATATTCGCCGAGCAAACGGAATCGTTCGAACGAAAATAATATCGGCAGACGTCGAAGGCGCGCGTGCTGGCGCAGACCGGCAGTCGGCCGTGCGCGCCACGATGGCTGGCACGGCTCGTCGAATTTGTCCTTGGGGTCCGAAGGTAGGCGCAACCACGAACGAGGACGTGGCAACGCAGCGCCATGCTCCCCTCCTTTGTCCGCCGGCCGGTCTTGCCAGACAGGGTGTCGCCAGCTCGGTCGGCCAGGCCGTCCGGGTTGCCGTGCGGGGAGCGGCGGGGTCGACTAGCGAGAAGGGCAGGGGGAAGGCGAGGAGGACAGTCGACTTCCAGTCGGGAGGGAGTATGAAGGGCGAGGGGACCAACGGGGAGACCAAAGAACTACGGATCGTAGACAACGGGGCACCAGGGGGGAATCGTGCGCGAGACGAGGACGAAGCGAGAGCAAAGAAAGACGAGACGAGAACGAAGGAGAGGAGAGCCCGACACTCTTTTTGAACGTGTGTGCGCACGGATCGTAGGATTGGTCGCCTCGTGGACCTACATTTACGCGGGTAGCCATGTTTGAAAACCCGCGTCCCGCTGGAATGTGGCCGGCGAAGTCTCTCCTTCGTGGCCCCTTCGTCGCCGGAGAACGAGATAGAAAGAGAAGAAAATAAAAGGGAGCCCCCGCTGGCTGGCGATGTATCCTCTTCGACGGAGTTCTCGGACGAGAGGTCTTCCCCTCTCATCCCTCCGTCCTTCGACCGGCCAGCGAGCTTGGCGCCCCAAATGGTCGCGTAACCAGAGACGCGCTTCTGGCCTGGCCTGGTCGCGCCAGACTTCTCGGCGCCCAAATGATGTACGTCCACCGTCTTCCCTCTCTCTCTCGCGCACGCTGACCCTCCTCGTCCTACCACCTTCTTCCACTGCTCCAGCCTTCGCTTTTCTCATTCTCTTTCCACATACTGTTGCCTATGGTCGCCGCGAGAACGAGAGGGAAGCACGAAGGAAGAGAAACGGTCTTTTTCTTCACCAGTCTTACAACTTGCGACACTTGCCCGATGTCGTACAAGTTGTGGTCCTTACCTACCTTATACATCATAATGAGTACCTAGTCACAGTAAAACCTACGACCGTAGGATATTCGTGAGCGGAATGTAATGCATTCTTTGCTCTGTGTCTAGACTTCAATCTCTACCGAGGAGCTTATAGTTTCTCTCATCAGATATAGGTAGATATTCCTTGGATATGTCTAGTACTACGATCGGTAGCTTCTCGACTTTCTTTAAGAATGAGAAAATTCCATGGCTCAACGAGCATGTACTTTCCACTTGGGCGGTACAAGCATCTCTTTGTTTATCCTCATCATTGCTACTGGAGATTATGGAATAAGAGCGCCTTTATACGCATTCACTGCACACGAGTGCAAGGTATAACAAATCGTTGACCGACGTTATCCACGTTTACTTTCATTCTTCCCCATGAAAATATTTATCTTGCTTAATAAATAAAAAAGCCTATGGTTCATCAAAAACTATCTCTGACACGCGATAAGTTATAATGGTTCTTGCGTGTCGTTCATGTCTTGGCGCATGTCTTTTATCCACTGTAAAGAGCACCCTCGCTAAAATCGCAGTCCGGAGTTTATGATCTGCGTTTATTTATGTGCACGCTACTGGGAGAATGCCACACGTGCACCATACGCATACATTGGGGCTTGACTATTTCATAGCGTGCATCGTGAACACTTGCGTGCTTAGGCGAATGCGTACGAGTTTCTACAGTCCACATACGCTGTGTAAACAGGAACGAACTCATTGGGAACTCAAGTATTATTCTTTTAATGGTTCCTCTATCGGACTGTATAATCTTTTAAATAGGGATTATGCAAATAGCCAAGGAAGGCAAAACACGAAAAAAAGGAGACACTAATATGCTTGTCGGTATCGGCAAATTAGCTTTTTCAATGCGCCGTTTTGAGGAGTAGATTAAAATGTATGCCAAGGGAACGTGTGTATATCGCTGAATGTCAGAATATCCCCGGACACAAACGTACGAGGAAGGGTTAAGGTTTATCATATGTTTAGTCCCTTGTATCGTTGGTGATCCGTTCCCGTTTACGAAGGAAATGCGTATAGGTCAAGACCCATTTAAACCGCGCGAAACATTGTGGATGGTCGAGGAGAGCGAGTGAATAACGAGTCGGCATTTCGTCGGAATACGCCGAAAGCGGTGACTCTTGAATATTCATCGTTGACCGAAATAGCGTATCGATGGGAAGGGCTTGTAAAAATGAACGGGGCATTCCACGAGGTGACGTTAGCATTCCGATAGGCAGCGTAAAGGGGCCTTTAAGCCATCGTCAGAGTTGCTCGCACCACTCGTTTGCCCACGTACGAACACAGAAATACACCTCTCAGTGGGCGGTCACGCGATGGCGCCTACTCGCGCACATACCTGACGGTCGACCTAACCTCCTGAGCTTTTTCTCCCTCTCTCTCTTTCTCGCTCTTCCCTCCCTTCCGCCCTGCTCCTCTCGCCCTCCTTTTTTCCGGAGAGTTGAAATTCTAGTTTTGACGGCAGCGATTTTCGCCCAGCCGCTTTGGCCACGGCGTTTATAGATTTATCGCTGGGGCTCCCGTTCAATAACATACATCCAAGAAATAAATAAGAAGAGGCGCGTTATCGCAACGCGGGCACGTCCCGATATTATGCGCGAAGAAAGCACAATGAGACGCCCACATTAGAGTTTACACGAGACACATGCACACAAGCTAACCTTTATCTTATCATTGGCGAAGGCGTATCGAGGTTGACTGCCATGTGTTTGCCTTTAGCGCGATGCCTCGACGTGGACGACGACGGTGACTCGCAGCGACGACGATGCTCTCTCATCTTCCCTTGTTTCCTTCCTGGAATCCCACGGAACACGGTCTCTTTAACACCCGAAGAAACGATCGCGGGTTTCGTTTCCACGGCTCGGAGGGGTGGATCGATCGAACGCGGCCTGTCGCGATTCACTTTATCGACGGGCCGTTAAAAAAGAGCGCGGAAAAAGAGAAATCGACTTACCCGCGGGAATCACCTTATCGACAACACTGAAATTAAACGATAATCGAACCAACCGGTCCAAAAAAAATCGATATTTACGTTTTACGAGGTTAAAGCACATTGTACCCCTACTCCCGTTCGCGGCAAAAAGAAATATGCTTATCCCGCAATACTGGTAAGTCTTCTCATTTTGTATGTGTAGAATATTACGATGATTATAGTTTAGTAAACTGTAATTATGGATTAATGTCCTTAGGCTTACAGTATCATTGAGTATGCAATGTTCAAGTTTCTAACTAACGGTTCGGGGACGAGCTTGTTACAGATATTTATTATCGCGCGATCGTAGCTTTCGAAACATCGGTAAATCATAAGGCGATGATTAATACTCATTTCGAGGAAATACGCATAAATTTCCTATCGTGAAATTTACGTCAAGTCAAGTTATATTTATAGTTCTTACCAGTCTCGCGTCTTCGCGGTCGACGGAGAGAAAATGGCGGAAGATTTTAATAAAGACGTTTAAATCATCGTTAAGTCCGAGAATTGTTTGAAGAAAAGATTCAAGTAGGCTATTTAACGGTATTATTTAAAGCCTGTTATTTAAAATCTGTTGACAAACGGTTTTGTGTATAATACGTTATAATCTTAGTTGCGTCATTATAAGGGATTATCTGATGAAATCTACCCTTCCGCCCTCCGGGCCCATAATCATCGCTCTTCATGTTATTGATTCTGTTCGTGCTGCTTCGGTATACTTACTGACCGGTAAATTTACTGATCACGTACAAATCCGCACTGGCGACGTGCCAGTCATATCTAATGGAACTTGTCACCTTAGGTTGATTGTAAATTAAAGAAAGTGGCGCTTTCTTAAGAATTTCAAACAGTATCATCTGACGGTTTGCGTATCTGAATAATGTAAATTCTTCGTTGAGGTTTGATCGATGCGGCCAAATATTGTTCTATTGTATTTATTTGATTTTATCAATTATTTTCCACAGTGCAAAAGCATTTCCTCCAGACGATGTGTCAGTCACTCTCAGCGTCACAGGTTTTGTCACGGTGTTTGTATGCATATGTTATTGCAGATGTCATGCGGGGTAAAAGGAAAGAAACACGTGGCGAGGCGTCAAGGAAAAGTACAGCTGTTGCCGTTTTTTAGGAAATTGACCTGCCCAAGGTAACGTTCAGTAACAAGACGGCTCTTTCGAAATTGTTCATCATTTAATTATTAAAACATTCGCGTATATAAATAGAGTACAAATACATGTGATACTGATGCTTATGTGTGTTTTGAATATCTACTGCAGTCCGTCGTAAATATATACATTTTGTTGTTCATATAAGCTCTCGAAAATTGTGACTCTCTGAAAAATCGCTCTTCTGCAGTCTTCAGATAACGATGTACAACAAAACGGTCGATACTACTGAATAATTGTATTACCAAGATTGACAAAACTTTTCATGCATTGTTCGCTAATGTTTTCTTACTTCTCCTTAAAGGTACAAAGTAAAGGGGCGTAAATGATTCTTAAGAATAAACTGAGCAGTTCTCGGATGATGTCGTCTGGAGAATGTGTTAAAAGTCGATTCTCAGAGTGCACACGAGAGAGATCGTCGAGGACAAAATACTTGAAACCTTGTACACCAACTACCATATCGTTGTGTACTTTACAAGCTGTAAAATATCTTAGAGAATGTTTTTCATATTACGCCGATGGAGGAACTCATGCAACAAGTAAGGACCTCATTGTTTCTCATTTTCAGCAGGTCCTCTAATAACAGGTGAAACCTCGACTCACGTAATATTGTTGTTAATTTGAAGGTCTAAAGGAATTTGATCGGATTTCTTACAAAATGTAAAAAAAAGTCGAACGTCGTAGGAAATCGCCCGTTATCTGAGGATTAGCAGTTTCATTAAAAACGATTGCACTTCCCATCGCAATATTTCGTCAACGCCTTAACGATATTGAGTTTTTACCGATAATACAATATCTTAGTATACTTGATGTATGAAATGCACCTAGAGTGATACAAAACCATGTAATCGCAATAGACGATTACCATATTCCAGCGCATTTACTTTTTCTAACTCGTTGGGTTTACTGTATATACTTGCATTAACATTGAGTACGAGTCGTTTCGCATATGCACCAATCCCCAGGTCTATGCAAAAGTGCTCTCTCTTTCACCTATGCTTACATGCTGCCTTAATTGCTATCTTAAACGCTACGTTGTATCATTAGAGACGTTAGTGAAGCATGAACCTTTAAATAACGCTAGTCTTGATGCGAGTTACAAGTCGATTTCCAGGATGGAAACAAATAAATGAAATTGCAGCATCGATTGCGCCGCTGTCGATCGATCATCACGATTAAACGAAGCCTTCTGGTTAATTTACTTGAACGCATTTTCTGCCTGGTAAATAACGTTTACTTCACTCGTTTTTCTCATATGTTTTAGACTCGTTTGTGGAGAAATGGTGCGCATCGTACAATGGTCTCTCCTTGCAACTCTATCAGAAGTAGCCGTCGTGAGATGAGACAATTATTAGCTGCATCTATGATGTTCTTAACTTATGTGTGCACAAGGATACGTACGGTAAGCATTCTACATTACTAACACTTATATGAAATTGTAAACAGGTCGGGCAGAGTGTTTAATTTAGGTAATAAGCAAATCATTCACTTAAAGTTTCGTAAACATTCATTCTGCTGACATTAATTCTTTTGTTGATATTCATGTCAGAAATGTAGAATGTCACGAACCGTTATCCCCTGCCTGTACTTGCCACTATCAAGTAGTTACTCTGATCACGTGTAAAATATCGCGGCTAATGACGCGCATACGTGTGCATGTGTGTATGAATGAATCTGAAGAATGCGATATTTTTAATTCGGATACCATTATGTATCGAAGAAGCCTCGTCTTCGCGTTCGACGATATTTTTAATTACGTGGCTCTAATTTAGCTCGAGTGCCGTCGACATCACGTGCGTGTACGGTATCGGTGTTGCCAGATCAGGATTTCTCGGATTTACCATACTTTTCAGTGGTTGAGGATTCTTTGTAAATTTCTACAGATTTGTACGTTGAAATACCCGATAAAATCCCAATGTGACAATGTCCAGCACCGATGGGAAAGAAATTTCCGTCGACGCCTTCGAGCATCGTCGAACGAGCGAAGACGATGATGCAAACATGAGATCGCGATCGTCACATGCGATCTATTGACGTTCGCGTCTCGTGATGCGAGCGCATGTCTCGTTGACCTGTGAGTGTGTATACGTGCTGTGTATGGATACGTGTCGACGGATCTTCGTCATCTTCTGTCGTTCGTTTCCGCTGGCGACATGCCGACCGCACTGGTCGGCCACGCGGGGCGAATAGGGACGAAGTTTTTTCAGGGCATCGCCTTGCGGGGCGTCAGCCATTTCTTCGTGTAATAACAGAAGATCGTGGAGACGTAAATGAGAACTAACAGGGCACACGTCACGCCCAGAGCCAGAACCGATGATTTCGTGGGGCACGGTTCCACGATCGTCACTGTTTTGTCTGAAAATGATAACGTTCTTTACCGAGCCGTCATTTTGTTTTCCATAATTTTAGTTGAGCGTACAAAACTGAAAGGCCTGTAGTTACTGTTAATAGGGCGATGGTTTACCTGCTTCGTTGAAGTCTATGCTCGCGTCGCTCTTCAGGAACTCAGATTGCTTCTCGTCGCCAAAGTCCAAAACAAGAATTTCTTGTGACAGTGTCATGTCCTCTGACTTCTCCTCCGTCGAGTTAGCCACGCTTCTTCGCCGCCTCTTGCCCCATGATTCCTCCGATTCGCGACCCCATTCGCAGACAGCCTGAAGCAAAAAATCACAGCAGTTGATGCGTCTGTGGAGGAAACTTAATTTATGGAAATTACGTAGAGAAGGTGGAAAGGGTTCTTACCGGTTCGCAAGGTCCAAGGCAGTACTTGACGTTACATTGGAAGATGACACCGTAAGATTCTGTGAATCTGAAGGCTTCGTAAACGGATTGAAGGGCATTGCCGTCGGGGGTGAAGCTGGGGAAGATCGACGGGTCAACGGGACACCTGCGATCAGTCAAATTAAGTCAGTAAATTAACCGTTTCTACGTGACATAAAGAATCATGTATTCCGTTGTTGATTATTACTGACCCTTCGTCGTCGATGATCTGGAACGTACTCTTCGAGTCCTTAGCCATAGCCACGCAACTTCTGGCGAAGATACCGTAAGGAGCTAACAGAAGGGAATAATTCGAATTATACATTACTCAGATTCACGAGTTACATTCACAAGGGACAGGGTAGAACTTACTGTCTTCGGGGATTTCGATTCTGAAAGTAAGCTTGTCTCCGATACGGACGGTCTCGACTTCCCTAGCTCGGTTGTCCAGGATGCGAATCCTTGGTGGCGGTGCTTCCGGTGCGCTGGTGATGCTGATCATCTCAGGGTCACGGATCGGCATCATCCCGAAGGTGATGTTCTTCGAGGACATGTCGTAGGTACACTTGACCTTGTAGATCTTGTCAGCCTTGGTCATGACGACTGAGTGGTGTTGCAGTACCACGGTGTTGGAGTAAACACCAGTCTGAAAAACGTCACGCTGTGTGGTGAACAAAGAAATTGTACAATGGGTTTCAAGTGCACGTGTGACTCGATTGTGTTTGGTGCGAATGCGTTCACGGGTCAACGCAAGATCAGGGACGAGAAGTTCAGAGAGATTCCTTGCGGTCGGGAGTTAGCGGGAAAAAAACTTACGACGCTCTGAGTGTTGCAGTCCTGTCCGCTCATTGTCAGATCTAGTCTGAAGAGTTCGCTGTCGATGACGTCAATATTGCAAGTCTCTGACCGTCCCAGAGCGTAAATACGACCGTTGAAGGGTTTGTTTGTGCGGACCAAAACAGCGATGCGAGTGTCCTTGCAGTCGACCGACACTACGAGAATTACGAGTAGGAATTATTGATAAACAGTTAAACGTAGATAGAAAAAGTCGAATAGATAGGTCGTTACTCACCATCGTAGCAGGTTCCGGTTTTGTCGCAGTTGATGTTGTCGTTCTTAGTCAGTGAATTGTTCCATCGAAGAGGATCACTCGTCGTAGCAATTTCTGGAACTTCCCCGTCGAATGGCCCCTCTGGAAAGAAGGTTAGGCATTGGAATTTTGTTCCAGAATACGGACTGATGCAATCTGTGTATTTTATATCCTTACTCTCGCAGAAATTCTCGAAGTAGGTTCCAACTCTTTCGCCGTTATCGATGAGCGGTCGTTCAGCGTTGAGATACGTCGACGGGCCGTCAGGAAGGGTCCAGTGATCCAGGTGGAAGAGGTGGCAATTGTAGGCCGTTCCCTGGGGAGCGCCGCGATAGAGGAACGATCGGCAGAGAAACTCGTTTTCGATCTCGCAGGCCGTTTTACAGGCAGACTCGGTTTGCACTTGCAGTTCCTTGTCGGTGTAATAGTGAAGACCGGCATACTGAGCAACTTTGTCGTCAGCCACGCCTATCCGCGGTATCTGGTAGATCTTGGAGAACTTGCAAGCTTCTTTCCCTGCCGGGCAAATTGCATACACGTCAGGAATTATCGATTATTCCTATTTTAGATTGATGGATCGCTCGTGATGTCGGTCTTGTAATTTCGAGCAATTTCTAATTGCCCTTTACCTTTTAAGCAGAGGTTCTCGAAATAATCGACACCCTGAGCGTCGACGAATTGCACGAATTGGCCGGTCGTCCTTCGATCGGATTCGCTGAGGTGACACTGCAGGGTCACGTAATTATACTCGACCGAGCGACAGCCGAAGCGGTGCTCGTTAAGACAGGCTGCGAGGCAGGCTTCCTTCGTCGAGGTGTAAATCAGCGCGTTATCCAAGCCGCGGATCATCTTGTTCGGCACACGTTCGAAGGCCCAAGGTCGCAGGCATACATTTTCTGCGAACAGACATGCTCTGAGATACGTTTTTCTACGTAGCATATTTTTCTTGAACAAAAGTTCGACCATCAGAAGATTAGACAATCTTGATTTTTTCTTTGCTCATCTGAACTATTGTGTGAAGCATAGCGAAAAGAAATTGTTGGTCCTGGGCCCGCCAGCTGGCCGCAAAACCGCTCATGCGAAGGGCTATATCGGGACAGGAAGAAAAACAGAATCGAGATTCCGGAGGCGCTGGTCATCGCGCGATTTCGCGATCCTCCCGTCGAGGGGGAAGGATTCCGAAATCACGCGCGGACACGACGCGTAATTTGGCATCGTTACCGACGTCGCTGACGCACGATCCGCCCGTACTTTTTTTTGGCATCGCTTCTGCTGCCTCGCGGACATAAGGTTTGCCCGGTCCAAATGACTTTTGTTCCGCCCTCGAAACCGGCGCTAAAGCCGATCGCCACCCCGACGGCGACGATTTCGATGCCAACGAACCGACACGCGTGTCTTTCTCGCCAGCTCGATGGGCTGAGTCACGGCCGTGTCTTCTGAATTCCCGGCGTCCTATATCCGTCAGGTAGAATGTCAAACGGAGCAGAGAAGAAGCATACGATCCAATTGATCAAATTTATTAGCTAGATTAACATCTGCCCCTTTCCGATCGACCAAAAGGAACATACAACGTGCCGCTATTTAGGCAGACTTGAAAATTCCTGAAATATCACCGTTTCTAAATTGTCTAATCCTGCGCTATTCCGAGAAACGGGCGGAGTATGACAGCGGTATAAACGCGTCCATTACCCATTTATACTTAGTTTCTAAGAAAAACCCGGGAGATATGATACAGCACCTCGGGGCTGACGAATAACCGGTGACACAACATCACGTGTCCCCAACTAGAATAGAATTTCGAAGGCCGGTACCTATGTCGGTTTTAACATAAAAAAGAGGCAGTAATCTGGCAAGACCACGGGCTGCATATCCTGCGTCTGGTGGTGCCGTTATTTTCCCGGTCATATACTTGCGAATTGTATATGATTTCAGGTATAATCATATTCGGCAGCTCGTAGAGGTCGGTACGGTTCTCCTCCCGGGCAATTCGCTGGAAAATAGACCTGGCCGCTGGTTCCCCTCGAAATTCGCAATTGTTCTCCTCGCCGGTGAGGAAAACGGCGGTGCTTTAAACCCCCATACAGCCGGAGAAATTTGCGGAACGGACTTTACGACTGTCTGTCCGGGGGAGCAGCAGGTACCGGCCTTCCCAAGACAATCTCCTCTGGCCCGTTTCAACGAAAATACGCCCCGTACCTGCTGATCTTTAACGTCAACACGCGATAACGCCCGCGACCGTTTTATCCTTCCCCGGACAAACAACCGGCTATACAATGACAGGGAGGAAGAAAGTTTGGAAATAACAGTGGGAAACAACTGAAATTATCGATAGGATCTTGGCTGTAGATAGCGTTTCGCTGAATACACAGAAAAACGAAATATCATGCTTTCGTTTCTTGCAATTCACGTCCTTCGCCGCATTTCTGTTTCGCTGGAGTTTTGTGCGCTTAGTGAGGACCTTGGCGAAGGACGATTCGCGTAGTTCATGGTCAGAGTTAAATCGGAGGGAAAGCAATCTAGAAAGCGATAAACCACGAGGAATCCGTCGGCTAAGCCGTGCTCGGGATGAGCTTGTCGGTCGACGGGGATGTTGGAAGCGGAATCCTTCCACGAAGTCCTCGATAGTCCTCCGGAGCGTGAAGCCCTGTGCGCCCTGGGGGGGCTCTGGGCCCATCCTCGAGGTGCCGATGGGATCATCAGGCGGAATTTTACGAGCGCCAGAGGACAGGAAGGGACATAAAGATAGAAGGAGAAAGAGAGAGGTGCTAGGAAAACAGAATAGGGAGAAATCTGCGGTACCAGCAGGCTCGTTAAACCAATATTAGGGGTCCCTCAGTGCGAATGCTTTGCGACCGCCGGGCCCGAGGTCTTTTCGACACCTTCAACGTCATTTCTGGTACCTGTTTACAGGCACTGACCGTGCTTATAGCGCCCCAATGCGCCCTGCTGCATTGCCCTTCCGCCGGCACCAGCAGACCGTATTGTCCCTTTGGACTCGCTTCGTTTTGGGGAGGCCAAGCACCAGTTCCTCCCGGCACGCGGGATCAACGAGCAGGTAAACGAGAGGGAGATTCTCCGGGGGTAAGGTAGAACAACTGACCGGCAGGGGGGACAAAATCGGAGGTGTGAAGGAGAAAAGGACGGGGGCCAATGGTGGGGAGAAATGAAAGGGTGGAAAGGCCAATGAATGCGAGCACTAGAAATTCAGGGAAGGAAGAAGCCGGAGACGGGGGTGGGGGGAGTACATGGTGGGGCATAGGGTAAATTAAAGTCGGAAGAAAAGGACGGAGAAACGCTGACCGAGTCGTGTCTACCTGACCGCAAGCGACTTAGCTTTTCGGCCAGGATTATCGTAGCTTTCGGACAGCCCTTCTCGCTTTCTCCGGCGAGGAGGCAGTTATTTCTTTGTTGTCCTCTATCGTGAAGTACCGGTACTGCTGGTCCGTGGAAGGGTTTCGCTTGGCAGCACGAAATGACGCGGCGCGAACTTCTGTTACGGGATTATCCTCCATTATCTTTTATTGCTAACCTCGAGAGCTGGTGGTCCAAGTATTTTTAACCATCCGTGGAAACTAGGTCCGACGCAGCACCGGATCAGAATGAACTTTCTTCGAGGAATTACCGGTTATTTCTTTCGCAGCATTCAAAAATTATTGACTCCACAAAGGGTTCATACAATGACAAGACCTTTTGACTCTCCCATGATCAAATATTTCTTTTTACATTTTTGTGTATCTCACCTGATCGAATTTGCAATTTTGACATGTAGTACATATTGACGGCCCTTTGGGGCTGGGCGGCAGGGTTCGTTGCCGCTGTTTCATTTTGCAGTTGGCAAAGAGTATCCTGCATTGGCGCCAAAGGATTCACCACGAAGGAGAAAGCAGCAGCCTGACATTCCGCTTCCTCCCTGCACCAACCTTGGCATTCGTACAGCGATAGATTCCTCACGCTGTAGTACGTGGTCCCACGATAATCGAAATCGGTGAGTTTTTCAAAAGCCGTCCTGGCTGAAATATTAAAACGTCGTTTATTAACCTCTGCGGGTACGAAAGTTTATTGCCCTATCGCTTATCTCAGTTCTGATACACGGAACAATATAACCATGCGATGCGATATAATCGGCAATAAAATCCCTACATTTTATGGCGTCAGAAGTAAGATGTTTTGTGGCATTGCTTGGTAATGTCATTTAGAAAAAATGATATCCTCAATTACTTGCTACATAAGCACATTATTTATTACAAACGTGCCACATCATTACGGAAATGTGCCGACTGTATATTAGGCAAAGGAACGTTGGAAGGCCGTAATTCGAGCCGAAGTTTTAATTAAACGTCGACTAATAGCCGCGGTGTCGCAACGGTGGCATTGTTTCGACGTGAGCGTTGTGAAATTAAGGCTCGCGAAGAGATCTATTGGCCGCGGAAAAGCTGGTCGGCTGCCATGAGCCGATGCTTCGGACGAAGGAGGAATAATGAAGGAGGAATTGGACCACTTACCAAGCGCAGCGTGACTGCCGGTGCTCAGCAACGCCATGACGACGAGTCCGATGGTTGCCGTTGCGACGGCGCCAATTGCGGACGAGCTCATCTGCAACATGAGGAAGAGAAGAAAAACGTTAGGTTCGGTCTTAATTAGGACCCAAGTGGCTACCAGCCATTGTCTACTGCTCGCCCGTGGAACTAATTACCTAAGCAGAGTGTCGTGCTTTGAATACGTAGACTCATGAAAAAAATCGATCGACGAGCAAACCACGATGCTCTATGATTTGCAAACTCTAAATCTCTGCGCGATTCACACAGCTGACGTGGAATACGCTCACGCATCTGGCTGTATGGGTTTTTTGTCGGAACGAGAATCCCAGTGAAAACGGGGTAGCGTGATTACCATACAGTTAGGTTTAATTAGACATTGATCGAAGGAATGGCTGAAACAGCATCCGTAGCTAATCGCAGCTGCCCGTAGCGACTGCCGGCGGAGCTGGTATATACGGCATAAAAAATGCCAGGAGCCGCGGACCGAGGTAGCCGGTCGTAGAGTCGTCGACTCCACGTCGGCGCGTTTTGCTCGCGTTTTATACGTGGACTCGAGCTTCCTGGATTGCTTCTGCACTCTTCTTCCCCCCTCCCCCTTCCCCCCAGTGAGGACTGGTCCGTTTCCCGCAGGTGGCTACCGCGCTACCATTTCAATATCAACTCCGTCCATTTCTCCCCCTCACATTTTCTCTTTACGCCTTCGCTGGCCAATCGTTCTGCGCAAACCTCTTTCCCGTTTTTACCAGTTGATCCTTTAACTTGTTTAAAAGTTAACTTCTCCCGGCAACAGGTTCCGCATTTAAGAGCTAGATCTAGAGATTCGTTATCTTATCTCATACCCACTTCCCTGGGCTTTAGATTTTCTTGGATTTTCTGTCCCCCCCCCCGTCTGAGGCCGTTGGTTTAACGAAGCGATTGGCCATGTTTAGGGTCATGGCGCGGTCGCGGGCTTCTTCTGCGTTGGCTAGAGAGAAACGGCTTTGTCGTGCGGCTGGTACGAGGGTCAAAGGGTCATCCTCTCTCCTGTCCACCTCCGCTCAGCGACCTCCGCTCGGCATGGCCAAGTCTACGCTAACAATGAGGAATGCGCCTAGGTTCCCCGCTCGGGTGGGTTGATGCACTGTTACGAAGATTAATGCTCCACCGTCTCGGCGCACGGGGAAAGGAGGGGTGGGGGATCGCGCGGGAGGACCAAGTGAGCCGCGTAAGAACGTCGTGCATCTCTTCCCCGTAGCCTTCACGCACACTCATACGAGCCGTCGGCCACCTGAGAATCGTGGATTCGCCGGGAACGTTACTGTCAAGCGAGAACGCAGCACTTTAGAGCGCAACGAGTACCGTATAACGTATGACGGCACGACCGCTGTATTCCCCTCGGGCAGGTACTAATCATTCGCAGCTATTAACTTGGCCGTTTTTGCCTCGACCAGTCACCAGGAGACCACGAGCCACTTCGATGATGTTATCTATTTCGAGCGAGATACGATAAACTCGTGAATAGATCATTCCCCTAAGTCTACGTGAACCTATCTCTACGGTCTTTTTTCTTACGTTTGAAGCTGCAGCTGGGACGTTCATTGCGTTCCTGCGTCGTGGGTTTAATGATAATTTCCTTTGCAGCGATGCAAGGAAAGCCGTCTGGAGGATTGCCGATCTTGACGTCATAACCGGCTCTTGCCGGTATAACTGAGAAACCTGGTCGACGGGTTGGCTCGCGGGGTGCTCATAAGCTGCCTTTTTCTTTCCTCTCTGCTGCGAGAACCGTCATTTCCGGTACTCCGGTATTCCGGCGCTCCTCAAAGTACCTCGTGCGAACGTGCCCGGCTTCCGGTCTCTTTTAATCTCCCCTCTTCAGAAAACCTATTCATTTCAAAGGTGCTTCCCGTTTCCAGGGGCAAGGGAGTCACGTTATTCACGGTTAACGAGGAAATCGCACGGACAATGCGGTCTCATCCAAATTGCTATTCCGTTTTTCAAACGTCTCTCGAAGAAATCCAGCGGAGGAATAAAACAGGGGAAAAAAGTTGTAGCGGCCGAAGCGGTGATAATCCGACGTAACAACCGGACGGGAATTTTTCGATCGGCAGAAACCAGTCCGCGTGGTTGCGTCGTGCGGTTTTATCTGAGGCCAGTGCATAGCTGGTGCACCGTGAGTCGTTACACCCGAGAGAGGGTTACCCTCCGCGGAGGGCAGGAGTCGACGGTACACGGCGTGATGTCCTTAAACCTGACCTTCGTGAGGATAGAGCACTGCGCGGTGTCGCCTATCCTGCCTTTCCATCGGCAAGGATTCCTCTGCTGCTCACGAATCCTCCCTTGTCTTGATTTTCGTTTCCGGAGGATCGTGACCCGATGCACCGACAAGCGGAGCACGGAGTCACGAAATCATTGGCGTTCTCGCGGTGCTCGAGTTCGCTCAGAAGCTCCCTCGACGTTCGACTTAATTAACTCTAGAAGTTGCGGAACGACACGTAAAGGGAGCGATACAGCCAGTCGATTTCCAATTGATTTAAAGCTCACAAGGCCTGTGTATGTATGTGTGTGTGTGTGTGTGTGTGTTCGCTCGGAAGGTCCTCTTTCGTTGGTCCTCGATTACCCATAGCGTTCGTTGAACCGTCATTCCCCATAGCTCTCGCAGAGAGCACCGATCACGACGTCAATTTCTGCTTAGTGTCGATCCTCCGGAGGACCACCGTGAGGTAGACCGGCCGTTTATCGTCGATGATCTTCCGAGGGGAACGGTTCCGCGGAATTGGGTCATACGCCGGCGGCGATTCACGTGGAATTACGTGCACTGGGAAACGAGTAGCAGTCCTAGAGGGCAGAGGAGGGTGGTGGGTTACAGTCAGTTTCAGCGGACGATTCCCATGGCCGGAAGAACGGAACGATTCTCCTCCCCCTCTCCCTTCTCTTGACGATCGGTAAGGCGAGATAAACTGTTGGTCGGTGGGTAGGATCGCGATCGTGATCGTGCCGGAGGGAGCCTACAGGAAGCCCGACGCGATGCCCTCTCGCACGGCTACCGGTAGTATGCAGATTTATGTCCCTCCGAACGTCACCGCGCCGCCACTCGATTAATGGCTTCTTACACGCTCCCCCTGCCCTCCTACCGTCCGAACGTGCCAACCTTCGATCCTCGTCCTTCGATCACCTCGCTTAACGACCGCCAGAAACCATCCTCAGGGACCTCCAGTCTTGTCCTTCTTCTTCGTCGATGCTCCTCCAACGTCTCATTCTCCATCTCCTTCGCTCTTACACATCGACACAATATAATTACGCTTCGTATCGCTCGCTGGGACCGTGCAATTTTGTTCTTCCTCTTCTCGAAGCTTCCTCAAAGGAATTTCGATGTTCCCTGTGCAGTGGTCACGGTTCTAGTGATCTGAGCAAGGCTGCAGGGACGCGACCGGCAAATCCGGTATGCCTGCTCGGATCTGCGATCTACGCGTCGTGTCCTGCGGGTCATCGAATAGTAGGCGAACGTGCAGCAGGTCCGCCGCGATAAACTGAGCGGACCTGATCTACGAGCGACCGACTGCGATTCATAAGCAATGAGTAGAGAGGGCCCGACCGAGTGCGCCGATGGAAAAAAGAAGAACGGGGGGGACGAGGAAAGGATGTCCGGAACGCGGTGGAAGGCAGATCGGGAACGAGAGAAGTCCGCAGGAAGATTCATAAGCAATGAAGCCGAGTAAGTCGGGCCTTCTCCTCGCCCTGGGCTTTTCTACGCGCGGCCCGTGGAACGGCTTCCACGGAATCCTGGGAGCGGATCTTACGCTCCATTATTTTCCAGGTGCTTTGCCGATCGCACAGATTTACTGCCGCCGTGGGCATATTTCGCCGGCCGGGGAACTTTCGGCCGAGGGATATTAATACTTTCCCGGCGAGCCCGGGGATCGTCATTAATATTAATAGTCGGCCATTGCTGCCGGACTGTCGGACGTTTTCTTTAATTAATAGGTCCTTTCAGCGGGCATGCGCTCGCGGATTTATTTCACCGCTTCGACGAAACTCTTCTCTTGGGTATATAAAGTTCTTGAGCGAGTGATGGACGAGACGGAGGGACCAGGACAAAGAGCAGTCCGGTGGTCCGTCGATGATCCGATGATAATGATCAACGGCGATCCGCCGCTTCTAGTCCAGAGTCGTCCTGCCTATATAAATCCTTCGAGTAATTAGCAGCTACGTCCCCGTCCCCGTCGTCATTGTGCCCCGGCAGGCGATTAAGAACGGCAAGGATGAAGAGACGAGAAACAAGAAGATACCGGAGACGTTAAAGGAGATGAAAATGGAAGCATCAGGGCTGACTACATACCGATCAACTTTCATTGAACCAGTATGCCATTCACTCGAACAATGATCCTTTTTCCCACTATAGAATTTCGAGTAAAGGACAGACGAAACACGAGGAATGTGTCGTCGAGTGGAATCTAAGAGCGATATTCTTCGGTAGGTGCGAAATGCGTTGCGAACCGACACGGTAGAAGGGGTGGGAAGGTACGCAGAGGCAAAAAGTAAAGATAAGCAGTAAACGGTGGGGAGGGGGGCGGAGAACCAAATCGCGATAGTGGTGAGGGTGGGAGAGAGGAGGAGGGAAAAAGAGGCGGAGAACGGGGGAGGCGAAGTAAGAAATATGATTATGGTCGTAGAGCCTATGGTGGTAGGAGTCCTGGTGCAACGACCTCCGTCGTAGGAGCCCTTGACTTCCCTACGCCTCTCTACAGGCACAGGTATAATATTCTAAGAGGCCCAAGTTAAGCGTGCATCGTTAATGGCGCGGCTCGGATAGCCGCTCGATAGTTATTGGAATCGTTACCCGTCCGTTATCCACCGTCAAACCGACGAATTTTCCAAGCTTCGCTGCCTTCGATATTCTAACGACAGATTTAACGATGCTCATATAACGCACAACTCATTCTCCCTTTCATTCTTCTCGCATACAAAAACATATTTATCGCGATACTTATCTCGGTCTTTTCCCGCGATTTTCAAATATTCGTCTCACCAGCAAGTGGAACATTTATTGCCAATTATCTCCGGGACAAATTTAGAATGGCGCAACATTTAAGATATTTTTACCAATTTACTGTGTTCCAATGGGACTTCGCGTATGGATTTAAGGCCGATTCAAACATATCCGTACAGTGTGAGTGCCTTAAAGTATATTCGCACACATCAGTGGCGTATCAGTACCGTACCGCGTTAGTGACAATCGACGTGTTCGGACTTGTCCTGCGCGTGTAGTGCTTCCATGACTTCATCATATTCCCTATCAACGCTGCCGGTAGCCCGTCCAATGGAAATTACAGGCGCTGTAAATCATAGTCTTCAGCAGATAGGGAAAATATAAGGCACGAAATAATCCCTGGGTTCACCCGGCAAACGTGCCAAAGAACCAACATTGCTGCGCGTTCGCGTGTGAGACCCACGTTTCAGGGAGATCAGTGTATAAATAACTGGAGAATATAAGTGAATAACAGCGGCAATGAAGTCTATATTTTTCTCCGTGTCAGAAATTATTTCCCGAGAGCAGTTCCTTCGCACCTTCTCGATAAGGTTAGGATAGATTGGCATTGTTGAAGACTTAAACTTCTTCCTCCGGTGGTGTTCGCCAAATGCGAAACGATAATGCAACGATAATGGGAATAGATGACGAAGAAAACGGTCGAAGGAAGACCGGAAATTGGTTTGGTCGCGTGTAACAGTCGTTCCTTCGCTTATCCATAGCTATACGGACGGGAAGTCCCTGACTCTTCTTTGTCGCAATAAAAAAGTGAGTATCTTTCGTTATCCTTAACCCCGCCCAGATTATTAACAGCCATCCAATAACGAACAAAAAGAACCGTCCGTAGGAAGTGTATGAAACGTTAAAAAAAACGTAAATGGGCTATGAGTATTTACGGCGATTTATAACTACGAGTAAGGATGTTTTTTGCGGCGAGGACGATCGTATTCATTATCGACCGGGGGGAAAAAACTGTTGACGAGAGGTGAGGGATGACTGAAAGGTTTCTCGCTGGTCTCGGGGAAAACGCAGGCGTCGTCGGAAATGGCTGGACGGATCCGTTACGCGGCGTCTTAATGGGAAACCGTGGACTGGTTGATCGCATGGCCAGGAGACTGGGGAACGAGTTGCAGCGTCAATTACGAGAGCGCTCGATGCAAATCGAGTGTCCGTGCGAGTCGATAGAGCGGAATCGCGGCACGATGATCCGATGGGCTCCGTTACGCCGCGTTCTAAAAGGACGTCGGAATATGAGGAAGAAATTTTGCGGGGATATCGACACGAGATTCCACGCTCGAGCGCGAAAAGCAAATCTACCTTCCCTCCGGGAGGAGGAAACTTACGTAACAGCTGGGGGGCTTTTCACCGGCAACTTCCGGCTGCCATCGGACTCGATTAGCCGCTTGGAAATATCAGCGAGTTTTATCGTCGAGCTCTATTTGCAGAACGAGATCATGAATACCAAGAGCAGCCTGGAAAACGAGGCTTCGCTTTATTAGCATCGCCCACGGCGTTCGAGGTAGGGAATAAATTTCACCCTTGGCTGGAATTAATGCGAATTATTTTGAAGGTATCGTTTACTCGCTTGGCTTGGCCGGCAGAGAAACCTCGGCAATGGCAGAATTAGGGGCTCTTCACGGGCGATTGGCCAGCTACGATCTCTTCCTGATCGACCAGGGAAACCAGGTTCGAAGGAGTGGAACGAGAAACATTGCTTATACAGACGATCACCCCCGTTAGGGTTTGCTCAGATGACGGGCTCTGCGTATGACGCTCAAATACCTCTCCCACGAGTCTCCCCGCTATTTACAGCAAGGTAGATCGAAGCAGTGGGTCGTTTATCGTGACGTTCGCCAGGGAGAACTTGTCGTCCACCGATCTCGGGATGCAAAGATGGCCGTGGTAGGTCCGTTACGTATCGTGGTGGCGACGTGTAACGTAAGCCGCGTACGTGAGCTGCGTCATTTACGATGACACGCAGCTCGTATACTAGCTGACATTGCCCATATCAATGGACCATAAGCAGAAGATGACAGTCATTGGGTTTCCAGATGTTCAATTTCTTATCAGCGATGAGTAAGGTGTACACAGTTTAATAATCCTGAGACCATTCCAATCTCTGGTATAGAATAATAGGTGGTAGGTGTATTGTCCTTTGAAGGTGTGGAAGGGGTATGATTCCAGGTAGAATACAGTGCGAAAGTCGTGTCCTTTTATCGCTCGACAGTGGCGATCCTCGGGACGATTCGGGTGGTACTGGGCAGTACTGCTTCTGCTTTTCTTTATCGGGTGGTCGGGGCGTGTCTCTTACAACGCCGGTGGCTGCATCGGAAATGGGTAAAAAAGGTCTTCCCGCGAGTGGTTCGGCGTGATTGCCGAGGACGGAGCTGCAGGGTGGATAGAAACCGTGGGCGCTTCTTATCCTCGTTTTCGTCCCCAGGTTGTCGAGGAGAATCGTGTCCTTGAGCGATACACCGGGCCCCTCGTCGAGGTCGTTTTTCCTCCCCGGCTTGCTGGCGTCGTTGGCAGCTCCTATTCCTGGCCGCTCCATTTGCATCGGCCAACAAGACCAGCGAGAACCACCGGGGGAGGAGCACCGACCAATAAGAACAACAAGAAGGGCCTGCCTGGCACGGGGAAAAACGAGGAGCCCGGCGATATCCGCTTAGCAGGAGGCGTGGAAAAATCGCCGACACGACGGCGGACGTGCGCGATCTTACCCGCCGACAAAACGTTACACTCGACGACGACTTTACGACGGCTTCGGGGACCGAACGGCTAATCCCGAGAAACGCGGTAGCCCGACAACGTGGGCTTTACTGCGCCACCCAATCATTTCACCTATCGAGACCAGCGTAAATCGGCTACCAACAACGCCATGGCTACTAAACTTTTATCTCATGCAGATACAAGCTGGTTTTCTTCTAGGGACCGACCTTCGCAACGTACGCGTGAAAACACGTTTGAGATGTGTTTAGGAAACTATTACTTTGAAGGTTAGGTTTATGAGTTGGATGTGGGCGAACTGGATGAGCTTAGGTTTGAATCCTCCGGTCATAAATCTGTCGACTGGTCGGGATGATAGACTCGTGCTACGTTCGCACGGCAGTCTCACGTTCCACGGATAATTGCTGAATAGCTGAGCTGCCGTAATGGCTGTTTAAGGAAGACTACGGCGTGATTTAATGCTGGAAAACACCGATCCTCGTCTCGGTCATTTGCGTTTATGCAAATTCGTCCACGCGTAAGGAAGAGGGTTTGTATTTTCCCGGTTCCCTCTTCCTGAACGTGGCGAGATTTAACGCTCGAAGAAGGTGGAGCTGACGATCTTTCCGCGGGGCTTCTTCGCTCGCCCCACCCCCTCGATGAATTATTCCAACCAGCCTAGCCGAGTCACAATGAGAGTCTATGAGGAATAGACCAACACGAAACTCTCCACTACTTCATTTATTCAAGAGAAATTCATCTCAGGAAAAATGATTAACCCCTGACATTGTTAGGAGAATGAATCACAGGGGAATGTGATAGTCTGAAGGTGAAAGATAATTGAGATCAGCGAGAAAGTTTAAGAACTTCCGCTGTCTGTGAATAGAAAATCGCTGCAGTTCTGTAAGAACCTATTATTTATTCAGTGAAACGACGGGTAATTGCATTACTGCGAGGGAAATTTAGGCTTGCGCACGACGGTTGCTTGCTTCACGGTCGTTTAAAATGACGGTCAGTGTCACGGAAGGTGGATGGACTTTCACCATACTTACAAGATCGCGAGTAATTTCATCGCATTCTTACATAACGTCCCGCGATGAAAGGAATCGGAACATAGTATACTAGCGGTTGAAAGTTAATTCATACACATTCAGTGCTCAAGAGTTTCCACGGCCCATACTTTAATTTTCAATATAATTATGGTACAAAATATAATGGCAATTATCATTATCGTTAGAACCCGGAAATTTGTTACAAATTTGATATTTTTTCTCGCAGATTTATTCAAATCTATTTATGGAAGTTTTCTTTCCTTGCAGCCTAGATAACAATAACAAAATTGCTTTCCCTGCATAGGAAGATCGTTGTTGTTCCGATGCGTGCTGCACGCACAGCGTTCTTCAACCTCCCGGAACGATTTTCCGGCCTTCCTTGATCTCGTCGTTGCAGAGGTGCGTGCGTGATTCGGTTAAGCCGAGGCTTGCGTGTTGCCCCTTCGTCAACCGAGACTCATTAGCTGCAAATGATTTCTCATTACGCGGGTGGCGCGTCGACTTTTGCCGGCAAACGCGGCTTTATTGCGCTCAGAAATCTCGGCTTTTGCTCTTTACGCTTTCCCCTGATAACGTCATAACGATTTTTCCAATCGTCCTTTACCTCCTATTTCCGATGTATTTTTACTCTTCACGAGACTTCTCATTGCAATGTCTTGTCATCGATTATCCGTGTTTATCGTTGGACCTGCAGCGTAATCCCTTTTTGCCCCTGATCCCTCGTTTCAGTAATACCCGGCATTGAGCGCGGAATTACAGACAACCTCGGCCGGGCGGAGGCAGAAGATCAGAAGGGCAGACCGACGTGACTTTACTTAAGAAACGGAAAAAGAAGTAAAAACTTCAAATAATCTTTAAGCGGAATTGCGCGGGGCCTTGCCTACTTGTCCCTTTCCTCACCGCTGTATTTACTGCGTCCCGCGGTGGGTATGCAACCGTCGCAGTAGGCCTGCATGCCTTGTAATCAATCTTCAGGGGCGTTCCCCGGGCCACTCTTCGACAATGACAATTTCTTCGCGGTATACCGCTCGCAATATTGTCCTCATCATTTCCATGTCGCACTGATTATTGGTCTTTGCAACGAAAAGATTTTTATACAAGCTATGATTTTCGCTAGAAAACTACTCGCTATATCCATTGCATGGTGATATTTCTTTTACGACGGACGTCGATCGAACAGAATCATGAGGACGTAACGGTACCGAATTCTCAGCGTCCCTGTTTGCGGGGAAAAATAAATTCACCGCGGTTAGATTCCGGGGAGTGTTGCGCAAGCAGGAATTTCTGAGCGGCGTTTGGTCGTTCTGTCATTCGTCGATACCGTTAGGAGGACGTGAAGGGAGGCGAAGAAAAACATAAAGGCTTGCTTTCTCTCTCCTTCTTTCCTTTCACCTTGAACCAGCCGACAAATACCGGCGATTAGAGGGACAAACGGAGAGTGACTTCTTAAGGAGAGAAGGGGAGGAACGAATGAATACGCGAGAAGGTAGAGAAATCGTAGGGTGAATTCAAATTCGAACAAGGTCCCCGCGGGAGGAGTTATAAATATGTGAATCGCATGCGATCAGGTAGGAAGATTCTTCGGGGATGCAAGCGGCGAGATAGCCGACGTCAGGTGCACAAAACGTGAATATTCCGAGGGCAGCGATGCATGTATGTATCGCCGGGGAGAATACATAATACAGACGTCGGCGGTGGCTGAGACCGCCGGCGTGCTGGACAAACCGTATAAGCCGAGCATCGAATGCGGCCAGGCAGATCGCTGTTGTTCTTCCGCGGAGCTCCTTGCCGGATCACGATAGAACGTCGTTCGCCGAGAACAATGCCGCAACAAAATACAGAGTAGAAGGGAGTAACCGGCCAGCGAATTGCCCGAGCGGTCACAATTCGTTGCCCAGCCGGCCCTTCCTTGCCTTCGTTTGCATGCACAACGAGTCATTAGATCGCTCCGCGGAATTCCGATTAAAGTCACTTGAGAAAAATCGGGAAATCCTCCTTGTGCTTCATTTATTGGAACTCTTGGAAACGACGTGCAAGGGGCTATTACGCGTCGGTTTGCCATGCGTATTTAATCGTCCTGCCGATAAATGGCAATGGCCGATCGGAGTGTCGGGGCCTCCGTAAGTATTCACGTCCCATCCACTCGCGGAAGCTAAAGAAGTTGCGTGCAACCGATGGATACGTTGCCCCAAGCCGACATGAAAAATTCACTGAACGGCACGGAGTTAAGTACGACCATTAACGTAATTATCGGTGCCTTCCAGTACGTTGAAAATGAAAAGTAACGCGCCGTGATGGACATTTTGCTCGACGCAGAAGAAAAGGATGTGATACGCACATCGAAATAAGAAAATTATTATCCAAACGGACAGGAAAATATTTTTCATAACTTTATCCAAGTGAATAATCCTGAGGGAATATCACGTACTGGAATTTTATGAGGGGGCTATTATGTTTTGTAATTTAAAAACTGCGCGCTGAAATGTCTGAATCTGTTTACAAAGACCGAGGATTATTACACGATGAGATGTTAATAACGGAGGGATATTCGCTCATACGTCGATACTGCACGGCGAAGGCAGTTATTACGCTCTTTCGGTATGGCCATTGAATTTCCAACTCGTCTCGTACGGACGGGAATAAATGCCAGGCGGGTAGATCAGCTCGTCAGAATCACCAACGTACATATTGCAGTATTTTCTAGAGGTCCGTTTGCTGAGACTCAAGGCAGATGGGAAATTGCATGTAAAAGTATGGACAGGGCAATGAGTCTTTAATGATATCAAAATAAAATATAACTCTCATTTCTTCCTGTAGGTCAGCAAGGTCAACGTTGAATACAAGTACACAGTTTTCGTTGACCACCTTTCTTCAGCATTTCGAAAAACTTGTCATACCTCTCTGATTTTCATTCGAATTTTTTACATGTCCCAGATTCTGTACAAGCTCGTAATTCATAGTACGTGCAAGTAGAATGCCGACTACTTTTCTTGTCGTAAAAAGCAGCGATGTTGTAAGGGACAGGCTAAAAGACGATTCTCGTTTTTAAGCGAATCGAATTTATTCGGTCTGTCGGCGAGTTAATTTGGATTTGAACGAACCGCGGGTCAGACGGAAGGAGGACGAACTTAAAAAAGAGACCGAGCAACGGGTTCAGCTGGTCGTTCGGTAGAAACCAGAAGCGTAGCCGATGTGACATCATGACCGGATCTGGAAATGGTTCTCTATCGCTGCAATTTCACTTGGTTTCGTGAACTACTTCGATGACATGTGTCACGGGAACGTCAACACGTTGACCTTGAGGCATTCGCTCTATTTTTCTCTCAACCGATGCTCTATTTGTACTTTCATTTTTCCGGTAGTAGTACTCATTTTTCTCTTAGCTGACGGTTTTCTTGCCGATATTGCATCCGTAAGATAAGCGCGAAGAATCAAATGGCGAATATGAAAGGCAGTGTTCTGCGCCCTTATCATTTCTATCTGAAAAATCATCATTTAGTAAGATCATTAGGAGAGCAAACGAATACCGACGTAATTTTATGATAAAGACGGCAGCCTGAGAAGCGCGTAATATCGAGGGGAATTGCCGGTCGATTAAATACGTTGCCGTCGAGCCATGCGAACACTGGCTTCGTTATCCGCCTGTTTACGCTAATGATCTTCCGTGCTGGGATGAAAATAGCCGAGTGCGACAATCGCACCGCGCGGGAAATCGACATCGACTTAAAAGCCGGCATTCCTCGGCGAAGATTAGCAATGGGACTTTAATGGCAGCGTCGACACGGTTGTAATATTAATCTCGAGTAACGGCAGATCGAACGACTGTAAATGCGCGCAGGAAAAAGCCCTACGAGGCCGTGAGATATTCTTCGAGTCATTAAGGCACTGGCAAGAAGTATCTACCACCTCTGAAGACCGTGTAAATGGCTTTATTTAATTTCCGAGCTGAACCTTTTTATCGCCCCTTTAATTATCGTTCGAACGATCGGCCAAAGCCGTTCGTTACAATGAACCGACCATGACGAATACCAGGCTGGTTGAAAATTTATTTCGGATGTGATCGATCGTGTCTGCCTCCGATTTTCGTCGATCTCCCGCTGACGATCGGGGATCCTCGAATCGGGGGCGTCTCGCTGCCGCTCGATTTTAACGGTATTAGAGCGCAGTCACGCCGGCGATTTACGATCGCCTACGTAACACTTAGGAAGATTCTTTCGTGAACCCGCGCTACCGTCACGACCGCTTATGATTTATCGAAATACATGCACTCGGCATGTGGGTCAATCTGTCGTACGTGAGTGAAATGTTCGTGGAATTCGGACGATCGGGGCTCGAATAAAAACTGGCACGCTTTACTCGAAGAACGATCCGGGGGCAAGATAATTCATTCGCGTGGTGAGGTTGAATTTGCATTCGGTTTCCTTTTAATTATCATATAATATTTCGATATAATATAATATTTCTACGGGTAATTAGAAATAATGAGCTGTTTTACGCCGATGATTTCTCTAATGATAGAGTATATCCAGTCTCTTGCGTGTGTAAAGAGAGTTGTTTGATTTGATTTTTAGCATATTCATAGGGATTGAAAACACCCGGACATTATATCCCCCGGTATTCAATCGGATCTTAAATTATACAGTCGCCAGGTCGGCGGTCCGTTGTTACGCGTGTAGAAAGAGGAATAAAACGAGGATAATAAGTGGACAGGATGAGGAATGCCTACACCGCAGACAGGGGTATTTAACGAAAAAAAAAATAGGAAAACAGGAGGAGAAAAAATGTGGACAGGAGGCCGGAGAAAAATGGGGACGTTTTAATAAATTATTCAGAAACGTTCATGAAGATAATAGTGCAAATTAAATGGTAGTGCTTGGAGTTAAAAGGGATTCGGAACGATAGCAATTAGTAGCGAATGTATTTAAGTCTGGGGTGTTATCATCGCCCAAGCTGTATTAACATCACAAATGAGATGGAAATAAATAAACAGTAGGTGATTAGGGGAAGAAACGCTTAATATCGCTGAGGGAAATCATTAGACGATGATTCTGGGATCTTCGCGTCGACCGAGGGATTATACAGGCATGCTCGATTCTCAGGAAATCTCGGTCTTTTACGATCCCCGTGTATTCGCCGATAACGGTGCGTTTACCCGTCGTTAAAGCGGCATTAAACGTACGTTCAAATTGCAATAAAGCTCGGCGTTAAGGTCTGCATTAAGGCATAGCGTTTTAACGCCACGGAGACGATTATTTCCCTATCTCCCTCGTTCCATCCCCCCGGAAGGTCAGATATTTTTTACAGATAAAACCGTTGTACCACGAAGAAACAGTCCCGAGAATGATGGATCCACCGTAAAGAAAATACGAGACGTGTTTCTCAATAAACATTTTCGTTGCTGCGTTTGGCTCGGATCGACCAACAATTTTCTGTCACTTTTGTATTTCGTCGGAGAAGACAGAATGACTTTTGCATCGTGAAATATGTTTCCCTTGATCGTAGAGTAGGATTTTTAGCGCAGCTCGTGGATTCCACGGGCCGCAGTTACAGTTACGAGCGTCTCGTGGAATTCAGATCGGCGCGTGGCAAATCGCGGTACGAAGTTGAACGCGGAGGATCGTCCTTTCACGAGGAAACGACGAGGAAACGTCTAACGGTGTCCGAATCGCGAGTGCAGCAATCCCGGCGCCGGCTGCCTTCTAATCGATGCAGTTACGCTCGAAAGTGCTAACGTTCGCGCGTAATTAACGTCGGCCAACGGTCGGTACCTTCGTATTTCTTCGTTTCTTACGACCTAGCGGATTTCGTATTAAGAAATCACCACTGAGAAATGGTATTGCTCCCATGGAAATAGTTCTCCCATTCCGCGACGAATCTTCAGAAATACATCTTTTACGAAGATTCTTATTTAGGTGTCGATATCTTTTAAATCATTTTATATAGCATAAATTTTGCTGATGGAGATGTGCGAATATATGTGTGTGTGTGTGTGTGTGTGTGTGTGTGTAATGATAGGAGTAAATCGACCTATCGTTAAATTAATCATCGGACGTCGTAAATATACGTGGAAAAAACGATAGCAAATGAAAATGGTGGAATGCCTCATAAATACGTCCTCTACCATACTCATTTCATAAATTGTAATTGTCCTAACGGTAGTACGGGTGGTCGTTTGCATAATAACGTTGCGCTAGAACGCCACGTTATTAATGATATGTTGGAGGACCAATTAAGGCATCGCTTGAAATCTGACGAAAAACGTAGGCATTCGGTGGGCGATGACGAATAACCGTGGAATCTGAAGAATCAGTTAGAGGGGAAAGATGAAACGATAATGTATAATTTTAGATTGATGTCGGACAAGCCTGACAATTAGGATCACGAAGCTCCGGACAAACGAGGATTACGAACAATAAACGATTCGCGGCTATCGTAATAGTACGGCTACTTGTTTGAGAATGCAAAGGGACCCGTCTAGTTAGCGGAACGTGACGACGAAAGTCCTTCCTCCGACGAGCGCAATCGCGATCGGCGTTAAATTGGCGCCCAACGGCGATGATACCATTACAGATAAGCCAGCTCGCGTGCTCGCGGCAATCGCTCGGAATCCCGCATGAGCGAGTCGCTGACAAACGATAGGAAAAGCTTTTCAGGGGCACTAAGCCAGCAAAACTCAGCTTTCACCATTTTTCGTCCAATCGGGAAAACTCCTCACTATCGAATCAACAAGATTTTCCAAAATCTTTTTCATCGGTTCTTCAAGCAAGAAGAGTGAAATTCTTCTTGCCTTACCTCGTATTTATGAAGAATTCCTCATACTTTTCCTAGGAGCGTGGCAATCGAATGAAACACGATTTATTCCCTAGGTCTCGGAAAACTCGTGACTTCTAGGGAACCGTCGGCGATCGACCGTCGAGAAACGGCAGTCTGGGACATGTTTCCTGGATTCTCGTTAGGCGGCTCGATGCCGGGTATAGGAGTTTTATATTCGAGAATCGCGCGGTGGTCTGCGAGAGTGGAATAAAGAGACGTGTGCGGACGTGGCATCGAGTTCGCCATCGTTGATGGTCATTGAATTGAAGGCGGTTAGCGTTGCTTTTTCTCCATCTTTCTCTTTCCGTCTGAGTTTCTTACGCGTGGAGTTCTCTCTCTCTCTTTCTCTCTCCGCCGGCCTCGACGAGGTCCCTCGTTAACGCCGCGCCGGTTTTACGGTCCCGTCGGCGGGGGACCATAAGTGTAACGGTCCAGCGTGAGCAATGAGCAGCCGAAGCGAACGGTTACCGTTGCGCGGTCCACAAACTCCGCGAGTAGTCGATACCGTCGTTCTCTCCTCAGCATCCTAACCTATCGACTCGTACAGTCTCCGTCTCATTCTATCCTTAGTTGTCAGGGTTTCGAGTCTCTCGCTTCGACCAGTTGCCACCCGACCGCTACCTAACGAAGACTCAACGGCGGATGCTCCGAATACCGAGAGCCATTGTACCGGATATGCTCTCACCGCAACCATGTAGCATTGAGCGACAGGAAATCAGAAATCCTGAGGAAAGAGGGCAATCGTTTCATTCATGTCTCGTGATAGGAACATTGAATTTCATTCTCCATCAAGGAATACCCTGAATGGTTATTATCGTCGTTCTCTAGCTTTTACCGTGGTCTTCAGAGATCAATGATAAACGTGCGCTGACCCCTCTGTCCTATATTCCATTTTACAACGTTAGAGCCTGGGACCGAGAGGACCGTTCGGCAAATGATGAGTTTCCAGTCGGCGAACTCACTCTTCGGAACGTCCCTCCTTGAAACACGAGGAGTTTGCTAAGCAGGTCGGATCACCTAATCTCGTTGACGAAGTTCCGCCCGGATGAAAAACGATCCCCCGAGCAATCCACCTTAGTACCTCGGAATCGCTATCCCTCTGTGTATCGAGTGTCCTGTCCGCACGGCCTGCTTTCCCGCTGGATATCGATCGCTTGCACCGTTAATCGATCAATTTGTGTTCCCACCGTACCAAACAATGCATACATCACCATTTCCCCACAATCTCAAAACCTTCATAAAACCTGAGAAAAGTTTCGTTGTCTTCTACCGAGGTCACAATTACGTTCATTCATTCTTCTGGTTGTATCGTTTGAAGGGAAATTTTACTCTTTTTTTCCCAGTTGAAATCGAAAGACCTTGAGGGAAAGGAATTCCTCGGTAGACCAGTTTGGCGAGATTTTCTTGGACGTAGAATTTCCCGAGTTTTCGCGTGATCAATTGGCCTCGACGGGACGGGATGAGGAAGTCGTTCTAAAACGTGCTAAGTGTTTAGTAATGAGCACGCGTGTCGTGCGCCATGGAGTTCGTTCGCCCTCGTTGTATTCACGCTCGACTGGTCGCAGGTGTGAGAGCCTTGACCTGCCAGTGCCGTCCTGGATAAAAATGACGAACGTTCCGACGAACACCCCCCTATCTCTCGACGTAATTAAATTCCGGAATAAGACGGAAAGTTCCCGGGGAAAATGACGTTCTCGGGCGAGGAAGGAAAAGTATGTGCGATGCACGCAAATGAGGAGAATTTGAAGGCGAGTCAATGACGAAGGAGATGTTCGTTAAGCGATAGGCTGACTGTTATCGCGCACTAAGGGGACATTATTTTAAGCTGAGATTTCATCGGTGAAGATTTAGCTCTAGCGTATTTTCATGGAAGAGTCGGGGAACGTCGGAGAAATGGCGAGTATTCGATAGTCGGAAAGATAAAATGCTTTCATTACGAGTGGAGCTGTAAAACGTGCTGTACGTCGGCTTAAAATATAGTGTCGGTGTAAAATTCTGTGGAATTTGATCGGCGATTCGACGTTTTAACGCGGGGACATAAATCCGTGGATATTGCCCTATAGCTTTAATGCCCCACTATGTCGAATACCTGGAAAGAGTATCCCTGGGCCGAGTGTAGGATCGTTTGAAATATTTTCGACAGATCTTAGAATGTACTTTGGAACGTCTTTCTTCGGAATTTCTGGTCCGTAAAGATCGTCAGAGATGACGGAAAGTTCTTAACGGTGTAGCTATCTCTGTTGAAGATTTCTGGTCAACGGTTTGCTTTGGATCGTTTAAACTTCTCTTTCCGATCAGCGAGTGCTTGGTGGAATCTGTGGCGCACGCGCGAGGGAAAGAGAGAGATAGAGAGTGGGAGAGTTGAGCTGAGCTGAGCTGAGTCTTGGTCAGGGCCGTAGTGAGTGGAGGTCAACGGCCAGGCGGCGCCTGTAAGATCCTCTCCATCGGGCAACAGTGGGGCAGGTCGGGCCTGGCGAAGTCGCGGGAACCAGGGAATGAAGGGGGGGGGAGTACTCGGCGGAGCATCGCGCTCAGCAGTGGCGAGGAAAAAATAATAACAGGTAAACGATACGCGAGGAGGAGAATGATGGAAGGGGGGGAGTCTCTTACTTAAGTCACGAATGGCAATCCTCCTGGACGGAGATCCATCCACGGACATAAACAGAACGCAAACCGCAAGGAAGGATGTTATTCATTAAACGGAACGCGGGAGAACGAAATACGATGTTGGCCGTTTAAGTTAACAACGTAATTCGCCGTGGAATGAGCTTCGGCCCTGCGATATGTTCCTCCGGCGAAATGGGCGGAAATCGAGGGTCGGCAGGATGCTCGTGTAAAACGAGTAAGAGCGCTTTCCTTCTCAATGTAATGCCACTAAATGGCGAAAAAGGTCCACCGCTAAACGGCATGCTATCCTCTGGCATGTTAAACGGAATCCGATCGACAAAGAAGCGGACCCATTACGTGGAATATGAGCCTTAAGAACCCCGTGTTTCCCATTGAGCCAAAGAACGCCCATACTCCCCAATTACCCGCCTTTAATGTCACGTAATCCACGCGATGGGATTCTTTAGTAGGTGCAACGCGAGCAGCTTATTACTATAAAAAGAATAATCTTCCCCCCGAAGACGGTTTGACACCTTCCATCTCCCCCTCGGAGCCAACCCGTCCCATGAATTTAAGCATAAAGTTCCCCACTTTTGATGAAACTCTCTTAGGGGCCACATTTCCTCGAGCGTGTTATTAGCTTCTAATACGTGAGACGAAAGAGTGTAATTTGTAGGAGCTGGTCCGCTCGATAAGGGGCAAAAAGTCCGGCTGGGGAGGAGGCCGCGGAAAGTTGACGACGACGACGACGACGACGACGACGACGACGACGATGATAATGACGATGATGAGGATGATGAAGATCACGGCGGTCACGGCGCGATGAGCTTGCTACTCGAGGGTACAGAGCCCTATCGAAGTTCTATCCGCTTGCATGGCACGGCTCACGATTTCCAGCCACGTTAATGGCAGACCTCCGATACGTATCTCGTCTCGAAGATGAGGCCAGATTCTCGGTAACCGGGATACTGTGTCAGGATCGACCGACCGACCGGACCCACCTCCATGCTCTCAAAGCACTTTACTCCGGGCAAAAAATGACCCTCCGTAGGGTCAAATAAATTCCCAACCAACATTATCTCCTTAATGTCTGTGACTGCAATTTGCAATCACGACTCGACGTTTTAACTGTTTCCCTCGGGCAAAAAATAACGTTCTTTGGGATAAAGTAAATTTCCAACTGACCGAGCAGTGTGTCAATAGTTTCTGTACATTTTTTCAGTTGAGTTGGGATCATCGCTGTTGATTCTTCAACTGTTTCTGCCTATGCTTCGTTGTTTGTGTGTTATATTTGTCTACGTCTAGCCGGGGGCGATGGGGAAAGGCCAAGTTCGTCTAATTTTCTCGGCTTGAGGAGTTCCCACTGCGCCATTTCTATCGTTCTATCATTTACCATCGCGTGGAGCACGACCGGTTGCACGCTAATGCCGACCCGTGCGATATCGAGTCTCGGGGATCCAGCGGAGGTTCCTAGAAAGCAGGATACTGTGTCAGAGCGAAACGACCGACGTTCCCTTTGTTGCCGTGAAAATTCCCCTCCGTAGATCGGCGCCCTCGCAGTTTCAGCCTACTGGCACGCCCGCGCAAATAATATCTATGCTACTGACGCGAGGGTGAAACTGAGATTACGAGTGCAACACGCGATGCTACCTCGTGGGGCAATTAAAATACTTAATCACATAGTTGAGAGTATAATTACTCTATCAAGATCTCGCTCATAGCCGTTGATCACGAAATTTCGATGACTTCGACGACGGATAAGTGAAAGGAATCTTTCGATAGTTTCATCGTAAAAGTTGCGTTTGTGCACTGAAAAATCGATCGTCGACGGAGACTTGAACGCCACTTCCTGGAAGGAAATGATCCGTAAGCCTCGTGGGATCATTTCGCGTGCGTCGTTGAAGTCTCCGGGCGCGCAGAGTAGCAAACGTTATTAGAAGAAGCTGCGCTCGGCGTTGAAATTACCGCAATGCCCGAGTTTCAAAGATTTTACCAAGCGAACAATATCTCGTAATTTCAGAGATTACATTCAAACGAGCCAACAAAACTAAGCACTTCGGCATTCCTAGCGTTTGAAAATATTCGAAAAATTACATTTCCGCAACACTATCCAGAATAATTTCCTAATAGTTTGTATTAATTTTAACGTCGAGAGGTTGTATAGGTTTATGTGTAGCGTTAGCATTGTGTCAACTTCTAAGTGGATTTCAGTACAGTCGTGAAGTGTACAAAGGAAGCCCATTATTCTCGTACGTCAGCTTCTTCAGTCAAGGCCAACGGCCTCGAAGCTAATCGTAGTTGTCACCAAAGTACCAGCATGAAAATTCGGCGCACGTGCAAGGAATACACCAAAGTACTGGCATACCACGAATGAGAATGAGTGAAAAATTTGCATATCGTGTATCAGTCGTTGTACATCTTGGTTCGCCGTTAAATTTCGGTGCACACCGGCATTCTACGTCGCGTTAGAATTCAAAGGGACCACCTCAGAATGTGGACATTATCGGTGTTCACTCTTTTTGATAGCTCGAGCTCTGAATATTAATGTTCAGTCCCGTTTACTGTTAATGAAATGCATCGTGTGTTATAAAGTTCCTGTTTTTTGCGAAGACCAACGGTGGCAGTTTGAATAGGTTAGTTAATTAAAAGTCGCAGTAACTCTGAGCGTGTGGGAGGGTCGCGCAGGCGAATGAAACGAATTCATTTGGTTTTCACGCCTTCGGCGCGACGCTCGTTTCTCGAAAGGAATTCTCGCCTCGGAGAGGTTTCACGAGCTCAGCCGTGAACGGAGTTACGCGGAGCGAACGTTGCTCAACGACTACGGCCCTGACTTTGAACTGGGCCCCTTCTGGGCCCCCTTCACCGTGGGAATGCCGGCGCCAGGGCCCGAAAATTCCCTCATTCTGTCGACCGTCGAGAAAATTTGAACAGCGCGATTCCCGATCGGAAGATTAACGAACCAATAGAATTAATTGCTAACCACGGAGGAGGTTTATGCTCGTCCCAGCCCCTTCACCGTGGGAATTAAGACCCTGAACTTACGCGGAGATAGGTTAACCTCTTCGTCCATAAGTCAGATTATTATTATTACATTCGAGGCCGTAATTACTTTCACGTGAGTAACATGATTATCTTCGGTGGATGAGATTCGTGGTCGTTGACCGGACGGGAACTATTAACCCACTCTGATAACAATTCGAGCGTGTCTTCCTCGGAATTATTTCCAGGATGCTGCAAGAAGGTCGAACTTGGCAGAAGCCGGGAATGAATTTTACAAAATCTGTCTACAGGAGCTTAATTTCAAAAGATGTGAAATTTCATTTCCGGCACAATATCTGCCAAGTTTAATCTGACATTCTTACAGGATCTCGTGGAAGATGATGATCACTGAAGCTCCGTAATACGACCCATTTACGGGCTGATTCGAGCAATGGGCAGCGTCGACCTTTCTGCCCATTACGTCGTGTTCCGGGGCACCGGCGAGAAAGATTCTCACCGTGTGGATCGTGCGTCATCGCTTTCTGAGCCAACGGATCCAGGATAAATCCGAGATGGACCGTTAATCCATGCTCCGTGAATCCACGCCTCTATCTCGCGCCTTTTTTCCACGTGATTCTCCGAATCACGGAGTTGACCGGACGTCACCTGATCACTCTTTCGTCACGTCCGGAGAATCTTTATCGCCGGTTCCCCTTCACGTCCCACTGATCCACGTACCTTGGCCGAAAATCCACTGGCACCGATTTCCCCAAGTTCACCTCGTCGCTAACTCACACGGGCCCGGCACTTCCGGGCGGGTTCTTCGCGTTGCGACCTCGACCGGCAGGAAATCCGCAGGTGCCGGCTTGAAGGTCGACGTGGGGGTAAGAAGTTCTCAAGAGTGTGCTGGAAATGGCGAAACTTCACCGCGATCACCGGTCGGACGATCACACGCGCGACTGCACCTTCTTCGAGAAGGACGGGACGAAGAGATGTAAAGCAACGAAAAAAAAATAATATAAAGGGGGGGGGGGGAAAGATCGATACACGCTGCTGAAGGCTGGGCTGACGGCACGGCTCTGTCCTCGAGGCCGCGCATCGGCCTGACTTTATAAACCGTGGCTCGGTTGGTGGTGGACGCGCCGCTGTATGCCGCTCGAACCGGGCCCGCGATTGGGCCCGTCGCGGTATCCCTGCGATCCGATTGGCCCGCGGACCTAGCGGTACACCGCGACACTCGCGGCCAACGAAAGACGGGGGATTCAAGTCCAACACGAGCCACACGGTGTTTCCGTGCATACACGGGGGCCCCTCTCGCGCTCACCTTACGCCACTCGAGGCTAGTTACTTCGCGTAATTAGGGAACCGTCCACGTTTTACCGTTCCTCTGTCTCCCTTCGTCAGCTTCTTCGTCGTCCTAATCTTCGCTTTTCCGCGCTTCTCCTTCGCTCTTCGTACCGAACGAATGAATCTCTGGCTCCGGGGTATTAACAATGCCGGGGGAATAAAGGGGCCCAATTAGCCCTTCTCGTCAAGGTCCCGGAAAAATCCCTTGGCATCGTGGCTCCTTTTTTCTGGAACCTCCGCTAAAGAGCAGGGGTTAAGCGGAGTAATAAGTAAGATTGATTCGACGCGCAGGGTGATACCGGTCGTTGAGACTCGAGGCATTAGCCGGATAAGGACGACGATGCTTCATCAACGGCAGCCTCGGCGATTTGTAACTTGGAACTCGGATTTTTAGCCCCGAACGACCCTACCCTGTAACAATGAGTAATGGTAGTGATGACTCCGTGCACTCGCATACTTCCATTAATCCTAAGCAGTCTTGTTTTTGGTTCCACGACATTCCATTTCCAGCTGGCCGATTAACTCAAAGATCGCGTCTCGAGTGTATGAAGAAAAAAAAATGACGGCCCACATAGCCGCATGCAAGGATTTTATCTCGGACCATTCCTTACGATTGCCCGTAACACGAATTCTAATGATCTCGATACTTTTTTTACCGGTAATATGGAATACCGTAACGCCAGGCGTTTAGTCCTGGAAGAGCGTGTAAAGTCTCGCGATGTTTCCTTCGATCGATGGAATCCTCTTTTTGTAGCTGAGAAATCTGTAAGCCACCATCGCCAGCCATATCCATGCAAGCGGCGTATACGCAACGGCGCACGGGCTGACAGCAGCTGAACCGTGAAACTGTTAGCCGGCGATGGGCAACGATAGAATCTTCGCGCTGGAATGCGAGTAGTAACCGATCGGAATAAACCACGCGAATATTCCTGCCAGAATCGGCTCGATCGATCTCGCACGAACCGGCCCAGATTTATGCCCAGTCCCGAAAGCACCGTAGAACCGACTTTCCTCGACACTTCGGTCCCGTTTCTTTGCATCGTCATCGAGCTAGTTCATCGAATCCTCCTGTTTCTGTATACACGTACTGCTACGACGATCGGGCGTTGTCCGCCGCATAACTCTCCTCGCCTCCGTCGATGCTAAACTTTATGAACGATGTCGAGATAACGGCCGCGTATGCAAACGTGTGAAAAAACACATCGTTGCCGTTATCAAAACTCTGGGAGAGCTTAACTAGCGTCCACTCTTGAGGACCATTTCCAAGAGGGGTATTCCTACCTGCTGACTCTTGGAATTGCCAATTCTTGTTTCATTTTACACATGGCTGATACAAAGAAACAGTATACAGTTATACAAATAATGCTTGGTCGATGTTAAAGGTCTCTCAACAGTCACTCTTATCTATCGGTCATCATTTGTAATGTGGAATCCGCTATACACTGGATGATCACTATCGCGGTACTTAATAGTGAAACATACATCACGATGTGAGAAGCAGCACCTCTTCTGATACGCATCGGTCAATTTACTCGTGGCTGTGTGTAAAATTGCACATTTTTTCGAGACATCCTAGCTTTTGTATGAAATTGTTAAGACGTAACTCCGTGTCAGATTGTCCTTCGTCCCCGATTCTTTCGATTCTTTCGATGAGTGATGATTGGGTCGCTAGGGACGTTTCGCACGTTCTCGTGAGTTAACCACAGCTTGCATCGATGGAATTCGCCCGAAGCGTTTTGTCGCACGGGGCCCAAGGGCTAAAAATTTATCCCAAATACGTGCGTCCCCGATAACCATAAAACGGGGTATTTTTCGCCGTCGTGTGAGAACTCACGCGGGGTTAGACCAGTGGAAGAGTGTCGCAGATCTCGGTTACCTCGTTCCCCGGAGTTTTTCCATGAAACCCATGCGAGCCGCAATTGCGGGCTTTGCGCGTCGTTAGCCACACGCGAACTTCGTTACCGGAGTTACCGCGAGGAAATCGGCAAAGGAAGCCGGGGAAATTCCTTACCCACACATTTTTCCTTGACAATGAAAAAAAAGGAAAGAAAAGGAACACAGACGTGAGGACAAGGTCGTCGCGAAATGTTTCCTTGGACGCAATTTAGTCTCGACAGATGTCGAAGAAGAGCAGGGAGGAGCAACCCTTTGGCTTTACTTTGCTCGTTCATTTGTCCCATTACTGGGACACCGTCGAACGTTTGTCAACGAAACCTGTTTCCCCGAGATCGCGCTGACAGCCGAACAATGTTGAGAAAGCTCCGCGAGCGAGCTTGACAATGGACGTACGACGCCGATAATGACGCTCAGGAGAAAAACAATGCGCAGAGGGGAGGATGCAAAGGAGGAAGACGAAGAAAACGAAACGACGCGGTCGGGCACGGAGTTGACCTTGAGCCGCCATGCTACCGAGGCTGATTATTCAACGGATCCTCCCCTCTAGCTCGCCCCGTCATTAGACTCCCCGTCTTTTTCTTCCTCCTATCTCCGTGTCGTCGTCTTCTCTCCCCCCCCCCTTCTTTCCACCTCGAGCTTCTTCTGGCGCTCTACCCCTTCCTGTCCCACTCCCGCCCTTGGAATTTTTCTTCACGGATATCTGCTATAATATCCAACGTCGCGTCTTGCACGGGTAAGCCAGCTTTACGGTCGGACTGGTACCCCGGACGATTTTCATATCGTCCACCGTATCCTTTTTCACTTGCCTTCAACATCCTCTCCCCTCGCGATTCCTTCCGCTTGGACTTCTTAAGCGGTGTCCTTTTATTGGCCAATCCCCGCGACCTTGGAAGGTCTACTCACCAGGAGGAATCTAGTCTCGTAAGTTCGTTAATTCAGTAATCTCCTTTCAGCTTTCTAGAAGGAATAATTTCGAAGAATCTTACATACTCCGTCAGTTTTTCTTTTCTGTCTCTCTTTCTTCAAGTAGAAATTAAGGAATATAACTATTCTTTTTTGCCACTAGATGTGTCGGTTTGTTCAATGTTCTGCAACGATGAGGAAGGGGTCCCCGGAGACACGGCGAACGAAATTCCGAGCGGCTGCTTAGCGGAGGTAAGTGGCTAACTGTAACGCATTGTACTCCCCGTCATTCTTCCCGCATCTGTGTGCGTCGCGGCAACCGCCTACCTTATGCAAGAAATGCAAATCGACTATTCCCATAGGAGCCCAACCATCCGCGGATTCTAGCCTTACAGTTTTACGTTTCCCCAACCGCCGGAATCTTACGTGACGCGCCTAGGAGAACAGCAATGAAAAAGGTAGTTAAAAAAGGAGGAAACTGAAAATTTCCATAGCAATAGGAATTTCGATGCACGTGGAAGTGGGTCGTACGAGTAAAATCGATGCATGCAGTTGGCCGCATAGCCGTGGTTAGGATCCTTCGAATTCCAGAGGATTATAAATTGTTACTTGCAGTAATTTTATATGGCGACCCGCATTAGTTGGCGAACGGTGGGATTTTTCGAACGCGGACAGAAGAGGCGGGGACCCCACCTTGAAATCTACGAATCGCAGCAGTTTACACCGACTCGGGAAGAGATAGTTCCATTCCGAGTTGGATAATGGGGGGCCATACATAGTTGCACGGCCAATTGGAAGGTAGACAGAGTCGATCGGTGGTAAAGTGTGTCGGTGGTTCTTATCCCTCGGCGAATGCCACGAAGTCCGGTATTCCGCGGGTGTTATGATCGCCGATACGGCAGATATGGGCACGTTTTACTCCGGCGAATCGCGGGGAAGTTATTGCCGGCTATGATCGAGCGGGGTTAAGTGCCTAACTGTGGCACTTGACGTTTTACGAGGGCCGTTGCAACGGTACGCGTGGGCGTGGATAAATCGTTTGAATTCGTCGGATCCTTCGAGGAATTAAAAGGAAAAGGGACATGGAAATTAGACAAGTTTTTTTTTTCATCACTGTATAATAGGTCCTTGTACGAGTTCAGTGTCTGTCTGTCTGTCACGCTCGCAAGAACGTATTTTCCCTCGGTCGTTAAGTAGGAGAATTGAATAGAATTGCCGGTGGTTCGCGCCTTGGTTTCGTCGTACGCGGTTGACGTTGTGGAAGCGATATTGCCAGAAGAAAAGGTGAGACCTTTCAGTCACGGTCCCGTGACCATAGTGACGCCTCTGTTCTCCAGAGCCGACGAGGACTGCAATTCATCCGAACTCTTCTTTCATCGTTTCTTATCGAGACATTCCCCCCGGCCGTTCTGACATCGAGAGTGATCGTCGCGGAAAATCCTCAAAAACTCGACAACAAAGCTTGTCCTTAATCAACAATCCCAGACAGTGTATCACATACATAAATCATAAATCGCGTTCCAGTACTACATCTTACCCTATCCCGTGATTTATTATTTCAGGAAAAATATACTCCCTCTGATAATATAATCCTTTATTAGTACATACATTGTTTTTTTACTTCAGACACTAGCTATATACAAAATCGGTGAATACTGAGAACTTGATGTTATTGTCCCTGATGTATAATTTGACATATATCGATCCTGTTGAAATCATGACTCCGGTGTATGCCGTCGGATTTACTCGACCGTCGAGCAATATCCTACGGATGATTAGCGTCGAAGAATCCGTCGAAAGAAGACGGCTGACGCCTCAGTCACGGTTTCTCGTGGTTTGCTTCAGTGCATTTACCTTCATGACAATTGTCCTGAGTCGTAGGTACCCGAGGCGGGTCTGCACGGTTATCGATCGAACGCCAATCGACGGTCGTTCGGTTAATCTCTTCGAAAGCGTCGTTAAAAAACGTTAGGTCAATTAACTTTCTTCCAGGGGATTCTCGTAACACGTGCTCGGAGTTATTCCGTGACATTGCAGAATGAAAAATGGACACTGGGGACGGGGAGTCGGTTTTCCACGGCAAAATCTTCGGCGCAGAATGCGGTCCGCAAGGCTCGGCGAACGTTCGGCGCTGGCAATTCCTTCGCTGACAAACGCGCTTCGTTCAACTTGACTTACAATAGTCGGTAGGAATGTCTGACGACCCGACGAGACTTTCAGCCTCCGCAAGAACGCTTTAATCAATAAGATTTACCGTCCAGCAGCTCTCCAGTCGGGGAAATTACGGGAAAACATAATAGGATCGCTCCGCGGTACTTTCGATCAAGTATTCGTTTATTAACAAGTATCAGGAAAAATACCCGTGTTAATTAAATCGTTTGCCATTGGTCTTTCGATCACTTTTTGTCGAACTTTTCATTTGTCTATTTCTTTGAGGAACATTTACATCATAATTTCTTCATTCTCCAAAAAGTAATGAAAGCCGAGCTAGGCCTTTTTTCGTCACTTTTATTCTCCCCGGCGTCTAATTACGAATAATTTCCTTTACAGTATAATTCGGATTTCATGCCGCGATATTATAGTTATTATACCTTTCCGCCGAGTTATTCTTCAGGGCCGTGTAGTTTTGAGAAATGGATCGACCGCGGCAAAAGAAGCGGCAATCTTTTACTTCGCTCTTCTTCCAGGATAGCCGTGGATAATCGAAAGCTCGGCGAGGGTGGGGGAGGGAGGGTACTGAAAGAAAGAGGAGACCGGAGGATAGGGTGGAAAACGACGGCACGGAGCTCAGTCGAGGTCCTCGGGATATTCTTTCTTCTCTTATCAAGGAAGTCCGTTTTTGCCACTCGGCCACTCGTCTCGATTGGTTCCAGACTGCGAGGCGAACCGAGAGTGGCGATTTTCTTTACTTCTTTGAGCCCGGTAAAAACGCGAATTGTCCTCCACGACGGCACGAGCTGTTTCGAGCAATGTTCTCAAACGTCGATTTCCTGCCCTAATCTGACTCCTCCTTCGGCATATTTCCTCGCTAATAAAGAGCAGTATTGTCGGTCCTGTCCGCGTCCTAACCGCCGTTTCTTCTCAATAGTTTGCCGTAGGGTCAGGTGTGACTGATTTTCTTTAATCAATTTTTTTCATTGACGACAGATCCGAAAGAATTCTGCCGAGGGTTCAGCTACGGTGGTCAGGAATAATGGGAGAACGGTTCCTCGGGGCCCCTAGGAATGCGTCATTGTGGTTTCGTGATTGCCCGTCTTCGTGGCTTTTACGCCCGGAAATTCGCCGGGCAATTCTAATCCTGCCGCGATTCGCTCTAATTAAGACGACCGGAGGGCGTCACACCTCGCGCCAACGTTTCATCGAATCCCCTGGCTGAAGAATCGTTGGCTCGTGGTGCGGGTACTTTTCGGTCCGTTCGTAGCGGTCCCCCGATTCGGCTCGCTCGGCGTGGCCCGTTACCGTTAGAAAAATAAGGAACCACACGAAATCGTGAAAGAAGACGAGGAAAGGGGAGTGCCGGGAGGCACGGGCAACGGGAAATTGCCGGTATTGCGCGGTTCACGGAAGTCCAAAGAAAGAGAAATATCGTCTTCTGTGACATCTCGACAGTCGGCCACTTCCGCTCGGATTTATTACATCCTCCGAACCGCCATTTACCTCGAACTTTCGGTCCCCATTTTCTTCCCCGTTAGATTCTTCTCCTGTCCACCTTATCTGCCCGCATCTTTGATTCTCCCTTCTGTTTCCCCCGCTGTCGCTCCTCCCCCTACTCCTCGCGGGGCTATTAAAATACGGTTTAAGGAATAATAACCGTAATTATTGCGCGCGACTACCTCCGCGCGAGATTAAGCGCGGAATCAAAGCGGCTAGGAATAACTGCCGGCGATGGTTTCACTCTCCCCCCCCCCTTCTGCTCGGTTCCCCTTTCTCTCGAGGCCCTATCCTCCTCGTCTATCGTGGCCGTTGCACGGCTCTAGGGACTTTGCCGCGTGAGTCCTTGACCGACCCTGAACCCTCAAGTGCCGCACTCCGCTCGCCTCTCATTGGTTGCGCCACGCCAGGGGAAAAGGGAAGAGGATGCAGTCGATACCCTCCCCTCTCCTTTGGTCTTCCCAGCTGGAACACAGTGATTACAGAGGGAGAAAAGCGGAGGCGGAGGAGGCGGAGATACGGAGAAGCCAAGGGGAAGAAAGGCAGGATCTATGGAAGTTACCTTGAAAATTCACCGGCAACCAAATGACAAGACTCATGGAAGGAAATTTCACTTGGATCCTCAGGGAATTTTACCACCATTTCTCCTGTCCTTCTTGTTGTCAGATTTTTCAGTTTTTTCAGACTGATTTTTTCTACTGTTCCTTCCCTTCGCGGCGTCGTTTCTCGCGGTCGAAGGTGATCCCCTTCAAGGTCACAGCACGGCTCGGCCGCTCGGCTCTATTTATAGGCTGCGAAATGGCAGGCGGTAGCGGTAGTAGCTCACGAGGGAGCTGAGTAACGTCGGGGAAGAGAGAAACTTGGAGGACGGTGTTATGATAGGCAGAGTAATGTCGAGAAGCGAACGGAAGGGCATAAAGCAGCCATGAAAATGAACGGCAGGGTTCTCTCTTTGTTCCTCTTCCTCTGTTAAGAGACCATCCTCCTCTTTCTTCTTGAAAGGCGGAGCACGGTGGAGCACGTAGGCAAAAAGACGGAGCAGATGATCGCGTATCTCTCGTAGCCGTTGCACGGGCCTGGCCAGTGCCCGGAAGTCGGCTGTGATCGCTTCTCTGGCTTTTTCCTCGACGCGATTCCCTCTTGTCGAGGAGCCACCTATCTTCCAGGCCAGTCCGATGCACCGGTTTCCCGAGCCTCCCGATACTCATCGAATACCCCCCAACAGTTAACGTCGATAATCCGACTGAGCTAATAGAAACGTATCCCCCCCCTTCCAATGATCGATATAAATTCTGCGCGGTGGATTCCACTTCCTACTCCCACAGTCTATCGCTTCTTATCAACGTCATTAATTCGTCAACGACCCACGGAGAGGTTCCCAGCCGGTGAGAGGGATTAAATGAGCCGCGAAATTATGCGGAAAGTCGAGACGGTCGTTTTCCTCGCACGGACTGGCCAGAACATCGGACGATTCCATGCAAAATCGAGCGCCATTCCGAACGCCTGGAATTGTAACCGGCCACGTTAAGGCAATTACGTATCTCAGCGCGAAAATGTACGAGCGTTGAACGGTATGATAAGGAACCGAGCAGACGGAGAATGGCCAGCCAGACGATATAAGGACTCGGCGATAATGCAGTACCTCCTGGTCGATTACTCTCCTCGATATTCTCCTACGATATTACCTGCCACTCGAAGAAAAGTTCAACGAAAATATTCCTAATAATGCTTTCAATACGGCGTAACTGGCCCGCGGACGTGTTCCGCCAGTCCCGGGAATGTACATCTTCGTTTCACGGAACGTAATAGCCAGAGGAATGCATCTATCTGTACATAGTAAACGCTGAAACAAGATTTACGAGGGGGAAATCGCTTGAAACGCTCGGCAACAAAGTCTTTCCCATTAGGCGAGAGAAAAATCCTTGACGGATATGAATCTTTGAGCTGCGTGAGATAATTCTTTATTTGCCGAAGGACGCGGAAGCCACCTGTTCATCGCGGGACTGGGATCGTATGATCGTGGTATTCCTGTAGGAATATGACAGGGAAGATGCTGCAGTTTGAAGGCAGGGGATACCTGCGGTTCGAGCGAATCGTTGAAATGGACGCAAATGGTCGGTTAGGCGAATCGAGGCCCGGAAATCGATGATGGTCGCCAGGAATCGAGGACTCGTGGGGCCAGAGGGGCCAGGGGGGGAAGTCGCGGAGGTAGACGCGCTGGAATCCAACGTGACGGACGTGACTGACCGGAGATGCGATCGGACACGAGGCAAGGACTATAACTTCAGCATCCTCGTCCGACGACGATATCCGCGCGAATTGGTCAGCGTGAAATTCGACACGACGGCCAATCGACCGGTCCTCGCGACTACGGAACGACAGAAAAAATTGGAAAAACTGTAGGGAGATAAGCCATCGAAATAAGATCTACTCGAACATCAGGGTTCATTATGGAACTTTTCATCTACATGGTTAACCATTTTACTTTGCAATTCAATTTTAATTTCACCATGATACTTATCGAAGGTCAAGAAAAATTGGTCAACACATTTTTGTATTTTACCGAACACCTGCGACATTTTCAATTTTTTTTAAGGAGTGTATTTTTGTACTCTTATCTTGTGACCCAAGGATGGTAACCTTGTCGTGTGGGAAAACGGTCGATGCAATAATGGGATAGAAGATTAGACATACATCCATTGTAATTCGTGTATAATTGTGAACGGAGGGGGGGGATCGAATTGCATGTTTTGGCCGGTGCACGGTAAGATCGGCGCGGTGGCAAATGGGCATTCGCTGACGTGGGATGCAGGACAGACGCGTATATCATAAGAAGATGGATCGACTGCATGCCGACGGCGTGTCTGAGAAATCGACGTGATCATAGATCGAACCGGCCGCGTCGTGTTCGCCGCGAATCGCTCGGCAAGGACATAACGAGACTCGGGAATTCGATTACGTCTTTTTATCGGACTAACAATAAGGCCAAGCCGATCGACTATCGATCTTACGTCGATAACTAACGTATATCTTATCAATTTTCATCCGATGGATTTTACGCGTAAGCTACAACGTAGACACATGTGTGTACTTCTTAATCCGTAATTTACGAACGGACAGGAGACCGCGGTGGCACGTTACTATGTGTAAACTATCTCATTTCCATTCTATCATCAAGTGCCGTTTTACATAAGATTTACGGGAATTATCGCGTCTCCCGTCGTATTAAATTATAGCAGGAATGTCGTACTTATTAACGGTGCGGTACTTTTTGCCGGCTTGACTTCCGCTGATTTTTTTACTCAACTACGAGTATCTCCGTTCGGACGAGATAATTAGCGTGACATGACTGTCCCCGGTTTATAGACATCCCCCCCCCCCTCCTTCGTCGCGAACGTTTTTCCTTTTCCGTTTCTTCTTCGTTATCCAGCCGGCTTTCGATTTTTCTTCACGCTCCTGCGCCGCGGAATCGCCGAGGCTTCAGTATTTCCACGCGACTCACCATCGAGGAAGACAGTAATTTCCATTCACCAACTTGATTCGCGTAGTCTCATTTTCGTTTGGATAAGTCGTATCTTAAACCCAGCAGAGAATTAGCAATTTTTAAGTGGTTTATCAAGCGGATTAATCGTATTAATACTGGAGATTCTTCTTACGTTAATCGGGGCTATCCTTGCCTGTCTCCCGCTAAGTTGGGAATCCGAGGAACAATCGTTGAATCGAGTGCGAAGGAGATTCTTTTTATCGGGCGAGTTGTTCGCGGCTCGTCTGGCCCTGTAACGTCACCGGCCGAGTCGTCCTGGCAAAAAGAGGATCAGCCTTGGACGGATGATCCTTCGGCTCCCGTTAAGCTCCTCCGCTGGGACGAAAGGCTGATGACCTTGGACGGTGGATCCCCGCGATCATCTACTCGGTTCGTCCACCTCGCGTAGACTTTTCGACACGGCGATTCTTCTGCAAGGCGTCTCGTCATTCTCGCTCGACCTTTCGATTCCAACGGTGGGCGGGACTGTCGGTCTGAGATTATCCTTTTGTCCCTCGATCGCTAGCAAAATCCGGGCTGACGGGGTTTAACAAAAAAAAAACGGGATCCTTTAGCTCGCCTTTAAAGACTAATCATCTTAATCGCCGAGCAGATGACTATGTACTATGCTTCTTTGTTTGTTCGTTGACAAAAAAATGTCTCCGTCATCCGATCAGACAATCGCACTCACAAGTAACACTTTCGATACGTCAGAAAAATATACCGTGAAAATCCCGTGTCGTACTCGATTTGCCAAAGGATCATTAACCCTTAAATTGTGCAGTATTATATTTATCGATCTGCTATTTAATTACATTATTCTCCCGAGCTCTTGTATTTTTCATAACTTCATTTTTCATTTTTAGAGGCTGGCGTCCCCGTAGGCAAGTGTGTGAAATTTTATGGTATGAAAAGGCGAAGGGCTGGAGATAATCATGGCGCAGAACAACAGGTTTGCCGGGCACCCACGTACGAACAGTCACGGCCGGATACGGCGGTATCATTTGAGCCCGGATAAAACGAACGAATAACACGTCCCTAACCGCATCGAGCGCATCGTCGAACCCTCCAGCGAGAAAAACCAGCTGCCAGTGCAGGCCGAAAGCAAGACGTGAAAGCTCGTGGCTACAGACACAACAACGAACAGTTAAAGCAATAGAAAATCTGCAGAAATATTTATAATACAGCATAACATCAAGCTTGTCGAATTTTGTGGATTAAATAGCCATTAAATCAAATTCAATATCAGGGTTTATCGTAATAATATTTATTTCCTATGCATTTTCCAGTGGTCCTGGGACATCTACATCATTTGGTTGACCAATTAAAATCACTGGTTGATGGCATTTCATTGCGGCGAGGAATCTTTTCTTTGGTTTTCGGAGTGTTTCTAAGCCGACGAGTCGTGGCTGCGGTGGAGTCCTCCTGTGAGTGTGGAATGAGGAAACTGCAGGCTAGGAGGAAGCGAAGAAAGAGGCTCGGATGTCACCGACGGCCGGTCCACACGGCAGGCGTATCGCAAACGGGACGACACGCATCGTGGACGTTGCATCGTCCTCGTCTTCGTCGTGCTTGAGGTTTGCCCGCACCGCCTAGAGGCGAGCACGCACGATCGTCCGATCCGCGACGCGCTTACGTACGAGATACATGTCATTCCGACAAAGATATACGCATCGAGGGACGGGGTCCCTGACCCTCGTCGTCTCTCCGGCGAGATCGCCGATCAGGCCGACGAAGCCTTCATTTCCGCACGGTGCACGTCTCCCAAGTAAAAACGCAAACTCACCGGTGGACTCGCTAACACAGTCCTTCATGGTCCGTTCTGTCCTAGCCACAAGGTGTAACGAGCTCCTAAACTAGTTCAAACAATGCTTCGCCTTAAGAGAAGTTTCCTCGAGTTCTTCACTTTCTGAAGAAACTCCACAGAGTTTCTGTACTAGGGTTCGTTTTATCTATCCAACGACATGCTTTTCTTCGTAGACCGTGGACTGTGCGTGAATAGCTCGTTGGAACTGTGTGGTTAATGGATTCGCGTTAGCGAGGCTTAGTTGCAACTGCCGAACGGGACAGGGGCGAAAGGTCCCATGGGGTCCCATCAGCGGACGATGTCAGCGTGTCATGGATCGTCCGGTGTCTGCGATGAGAACGGTATGCGCGTGGAAAGCATTCTCAATTTAATAACGACTGTACGCGCGTGCGGAACAAGGGGAAGATTATCCTCAGGGTCTTGGTATTGCGCGAACTCCGACCCCCGATGGCAATTTTCCTGCAAGTGGTTCAACCCGTGTCTCTCCTTCCTCGTCTGTCAGGGCTTTTAATACCGCGAGAAACCTTAATCACCATCTTGCCCTCTCGGCGTCTACATCGTAATGGGATTTTCTTGGCTCTGTTATTAAGCTTCTCCACGCGATCATCATGTGGCCCAGCAAATTGTTTCTTTAATCCGAGAACATGGTTCCATGCAAACGACAGGCCCGACGTTCGTAACGCGAGAATTACACTCTGTCGGCGAATAATTCGCACCTGACGAAAGGAATTTTTGCGCTTGCCAAGGAAGCCATTTTCTCGGTATTTGCCGTTTTTTCTGGAAAGACTACGCTGGGCACCACTGGCTACCGCTCCCGGTCCGCTCAAGGTCGTCCAAGGTCGTTGGAGAGAGAAAGGTGCAAGGACCTCTACGAGGCGCGAGCGCTCGCATAAACTGGTCCCGGCCTGGTAAAGTAGCTCTGGATAAAGTTACCCAGAGAAACGGCGGATATGTCCACGGAAAGCAAAGGGTTTATATGACTCTTCGGATCCCCTTCTTCTTCCCCTCTTCTTCGTCTCTCCGTTTCCTCCTTTCTCTCTTTACAGTACATCTGACGATTAATATCTTTTCCATCCTCCTCCGTGCGACCGTATCTTCCCTTTTTCGCCTTTTCTTAATCTTCCGTTCATTCGTCGTCGTCTTCTCCGTTAATAACTTCCCCACCTTGCCGGATGATGTCTTCTCTTCTTGCCTCGTACCTCGGGCAGAGTTGTATTTTCTCGTAATAAACAGTCATGGCCGGTATCCCATCTACCGACTCCCGTCGAGCTTCTAAATCTTCCTCCCAGTCCTGTCCCACTAATCTATCCACATTTTGCTTCTCCCTGTGTTTCTTAGTGCTCGACATTCCGCGAGCGGTCAAACTGAAAAGTTTTAGTGCCGGTGAAACTCCGTTTACGAATGTGCAAACTTCACGGTCGAGAATTACGTTGTACCGTCTCGGCGGTGTTTTTAGAGTTCTCCCTAAAAGATAATTCTGCGACAGGAATTGACGGATGGAAGTTTCCACGTACGTTCGTGCTCTCCTATCGGCTGGGTAATATTAAAACGGCAATTCCCTGAAATTACCCTGGCATCTTGGTTCACGCACGACCGGCCACCGTAAGGAGCCGTCGCGGCCAGATCCTTTGGAATCCGGGCGAGGCTTGAGTCGCGGTTGGCAGGACGGCAAACCGCCGACGTCCTCGTCCCCAGAAAATCACAACGAATTGCCTCTCCACCTCCCCCCGTAATTCCAAGGATAGTTGTTTCAGGTATTGTATTGAACCAGTATAATCTTAAGACCGGCAGAAAAATGTTACCGGATCATAACAAAAAGAAATTTGTTTGGTGATCGGGTGAATTTCATTTTTAGTAAAAATTGATTGAACCTTCCAACCATACACCTCTTTTGTGTCCATCTTAATTAGTGAATTTCGTTGCGGCACTGAAACAATTTCACGAGCAGTTAGCTCGTCCGGTCTCGGCGAGGTTTGAGGCTGCATGTGGGGAGAAAGGACGAAATAAATTCGTCGATTCAAGTGCGGGCGTAGCTTCCGTCTCCCGCGGCGCGTTTCAACGGCCTCGGTTCCCTCGTTCTGGACGAATTTCCTCATTTCCGTCTGGATGGTGGAAAAAAGAACGGTACACCGTTTTGCTCTACTGTCATGGGTCTGTTTGCCCGGTGAAAAAAAAAGTCGTTTCGCCATCCGGTTGACTCGCGCGCTTGGCTTGGCTGGCCGCGTCTTTCCTCATCTTTTCGTTCCTCTTCTTCCCCCTGTTTCCGTCATTCTCCCACGTGCGTATTCCTTCGGCGCACATCGTTTCCCTTTCCCACCTTCTCTTCCCGCGTCCCACAGTTCACTCTCTCTCTCCCTCTCGCCTTCCCCCCTTATCTTCTACCTGCTTTCTGCGCCGGTATCTATCTTCCCTCTTTCCTTCCTTCTCTGCACTTGGCGTTGTTCCGCCCACGCTTTCGCTCTTGCCCGTCCTTCCCCTGGCGAAGGCGAATTGTCCCTGCGTTAGCGCGGCTTATCGCTTCCGTGCGTGCGCCGTTTTAAAAGACTTCCCTTGCTCCGCTGTTCTTCCCGGTCTCTCCTCGTGATTCTTCTCCACGCCGTCGGGCCGAGTTAAATTGCCATGAAGCGTCACCGCTGTCCACTCTTTCCACCTATTTTCTTATTACCTTCACTCTCTTTCTCCTCGAATCAATTACCAATACTCCACTTTGGAAATTAAGCGAAGCGAAGCGAACATCTATGGAATCGTCTGTGAAACATAAATACCTGTCTACGAAGTACGAATGAAGCTGCATCGACGTTCGATTTATTGGATTCACGCGTCAAGTTTCCCGTCGTTTCTTGCGTCATGGAATTCTTTTTACCTCGGACGTCCCGCGGTGTCGCGCAGCGTGCGCCCGGACGAAAGAGTGGCTTCCGTATCGCGCTTTAATTACACCGGCGATCCCGTTTTTTGCTGTACTTTATTAATTGCGCCAGCAGCCAGCGAGTTGCGCGAGCCCGCGGATACACGTGTAACCCTGTCCCTCGACATTCTCCTACGTTTTTCCACGGCTGCGTGTGCGTACATCTGAGCCACGCGTCCAGACGGAAGGAAAGACCATTACGGTACACGATTCGTCGTGGTTGCGCGCATCCGTCGGTACTCGAATAACGATGGAATTATTTCGACCAGGAACCGGTTCGCCGAACGTCCACTCATTTTTTGTCCCCCTCCGAAAGATTGAATAACGTCGTTGTCCAGCGCGTCCTAGATGACGTAGCCGGATAATCAAATGATCCGACAAAGGACCCACATAATCGGATCCATCTTCATATCGATTATACAGTTCTCGGAGGCGGCTACTGTATGTCCACGAGGACTGGTTTACGGACCGATTTTGGCCCGTTGACACGAATCAATTGGGTCCACTAATAAAGATTGAAACGATGACTCACTCCATTCCGTCGTCCTTTTATTCCTTCTTCAATGAGGATTTCTCCTACACGTAAGTGTCCTAACAAAGTTGTACGTTGAATCACGTAAAATTCCTTTGCACGGCGATGAGATTTATTTGCGGTACGTACTTTTCGGTACAGCATTTATTGGCTATCAAGATGCAAGGAGTACAGAGCAATCTCTCGCTGGAGGATAAATCGCGCTGGGTAATTCCTCGCCATTGCCGGATGAATTCCTCTTACGGTTATTGCGGGGATCGACGTAATACAAGTCGATTACATAACTCCGCATGAAGCGGAGATTGCGCGCCGAGGGAAAATGTTCATTCATCGTATTGCCCCGGGGTCGGGTTCAACGGCAGGTTCGAGGGAACCCACACGGTAGCCGCCGAACAAAAGCCAACCACAGCGCGCTAATGAAGTTAAAGTTATTAGATGCTAATTGCTATGACCGTGCCTCCAGTCCTGAGAATGTTCTCTCCTTCCATTGTTTCGCCGCCCGGCAACGGCTAACCGGGAATGAATTGTCGAGCGTTCCTGGATATCGCGGAACGTTGCTTTTCCAGCGAAAAAAAAACTTATCATACGCTAGGGGGGCGGTACCGTTACAGAAATTTGCATAACTCATTAAAGCGTTGAATTTAACTCAACGAGCGACTCTGCTAATTTTCTTCGTTCTTCAATGCGAAATAATAGTGGATAAAATGTAACGTCGGTAATTCAGAAATTTGCAGAGTTTTTCCCGATTTTTTCGTGGATGAAAATTGAAACTACGGCAGATGGGGCAATACTTGTCCGTTTCTATCGGAGATCGAGGAGATACCGAATGGTGGGGAGTCGAAAAGAAATTTGCAACTTTCGCACGGAGAACTTCCGCGCGAATGTGCCGACCCAGCCATTTTTACAGGGCGATTGTATTTCGATTGTTTGCGTTAGGATGAATTGAATAATTACCGGTAGGTTCACACGACTTCCTCATCTTATCGAGAAGCTAATGCGCCATTCTTCCTCGTTGAATCGTCCTGATCCCAAGGTAAAAGTATTTCCAGTATCGATTTCAACGAGAGAAGGTGGTCGAAAAGAACCAGAAAAATTTAGTTAAAAGTTACCATGTTTCTAAAATTCTTTGTCTTCGCATCTGATTCTCTCGATAAACGACAAAGGTGAGAATCGTTTGAACGAGGCCTGTTATTTCGAGGTGCGAATAAACGCGTGTGTTTATCTTGTAACTGTCAGTGAAAAATTTGCGATCGTTTCTCGGTGTGCTCGGTTGGCAATTTGAACGGATCGATCGTCGGTTCGCAGGCGATTTGAATAATTGGCAGGACGCCTCCGCCTAGCCTATCGCGGATCTAACTCGGCAGTTCGTGTTATTACATCGTTACGAGGAAGGCGCGAAGTTATGCCCGCTGTGCACCGATCGGTTTACGTCGGACGGTTCACGCCAACCCGGATGACTTTGACATTCTTGACGAATAGTCGCTCGTAATCCTTATCCTCGCGGAAGATCTCCCACTTGGACGAGGATCGTCCGGGAATTCGTTTGGTTCATTCCACTCAGAGAAATTGTCGTCTTCCACTTAACTCGATTCTTCTTCTTTTTTGCTCCTCCTTCTGAACCAACTTTTAATTGCCCACATAAATTCCATTTGCTTAAACCGAGCTACTTCCTTGGACGAAGCCGTAACCACGGACCGGTGAAGAGAAAATTGTTGTGATATAAGTCAAAAGAAACGGTATTTTTGAGCACCTCGAAGGTGTTGCACTGTCGCCTGAGAGCTGTTGGAAAATTAGTCCCAAATGTTTTGGGACCTAGAAAGTAAGCGAGGAGGAACCAAGTGTAATACCGCTAAACCGGTGAACACCTATTAGGCTGATTCGATCGTAAGAGACGTGTTGCAAGTGGACGGATGTTACACCTCGTATTTTTACGATCTTCGACTCTTCTTATCGCGTTCGTCGAACCCGAAGAGGCCCGTTACTGGGACGCGTGAATCAAACAGAAGACACGGCATGCGTCAGCGCATAAATATCCACTCATTTGTCACGAAATATTTCCACTCGTAAATCCCCATATAAAATTTCCAACATCATACCAGAAGTGAATCTCTCTTTCCATAAGCATTTATAGTTAATTTCATTGTACGTAATGACCTTACAGTAGCACGCGGAAAAGCTAATAGAAATTCAGGAGGGGTTGTCAATAAAGTGGTCCAGCGTTTTATTAGATCAATCTTGTTTATTCATGATTATTGTCGTTCGTTCTACATTTCGTTAACGATCTGGTCTACATTCCTCGGTCGTGTAGTTTACACCTGTTGCCTTAGAGACATGAATGAACTATTTGGCACAGTTATTGGATCGATGGAGTTCGGTCCAATGCACATGTGGATTTCTCAAGCGATGCCACTGGAACATGTTCAGAAGTCTTATGCTCATCATCCATAAAGTCGCAAAAAACTTGTAAACTCGGGACTCGGGGCTCTTATCTTCTTATTTCAACACGAAAGAAACGTCTGGAATTAACTGTTTACCTTGTACTCCTTTTGTTTGTCATTTTGCCCGAGCTGGAGTTTGTGTTAAATCCCTGGCATTGGCGAATTAATCTCGTCCCTCGGGATTACTTCCCCGCGGAGTCGACTTAAGCGTCGAAAATTCCGCGACTCCGGCGGACCGTAGTCGGAATGATTATTTGAGAAATCCACGGCTAGAACGAAGGTCGTCTTCTCTCTTCCTTTGAGTTGGCCGTAATTACTGTTATTCCGCACCTCCTCGACTAATCTCATTCCAAGAAAGGACATGCCAATCCCTTTGCCCCAGACAGCATCCTGCCAACGATATTCTTTCGTCGCAAAGATCATTCCACCCTATTAATTACATCTCCGATATCCAGGCTTTATCGACGACAGCTCCTGATCCATTTTGTACGTACTTTTTGATCGTAATTTCAGAAATCTGTAAAGAAATAAATGTAGAAAATTGGCAAGTTGAGCATTCCTCGGACGAGAGGGTAGAAAAGGTTTTCTTCGGAGAAGTCTTTTATGGATAGTTGGCGGGTTCGGTTGAGAAGCTTCACCGGGAGCGAGTTGGGGTCGGATAGGATCGACAGATTCTCTGCCATTCCACCTGCCCTGCAACGAGCGTGCCTCTAAATCGACGTGGATGCAACGTCCGCGGCTTTCTAAGCCGTAAGCAGGATTAATCTCCGGCAATTTATGGGCCACTATCCAGCGACCTTCCGGTACGTGGACGGCTATTAACGTATAAGATGAATATACGGTGCGCGGGGTACAGGGAAGGGGGGAGGACGGAACGGGAAGTGTATGGGAATCGAAGGAAATCTTGTGCCAACTCGTGTTTCAGCAGCGAATCGACAATTCCAGGCTGACACATGCTTCCCGCTTATTCGAAGATTCTTCGCTCATGCACCTACGGATCCTGCACTCTTCTCCACGTTTCCACGTGGACGCACTAACGATTTGTCGCTCGGTATCTCGTTAAACTCCGGCTATAACGACATGAAAATACGAGAGTGCATATCCGATGGACAAGGCGAAACCACGGGCCCAGGATGGCTAACGAAGCGCCGACATACATACGTACTTGAGGCCCATTAAAATGGCTTCCTTGGCGGAAATTTCAAGGACTAATCAACGGGGAAACGGTCATTGGTTGATCGCCATGTTTTGCACGGAGTTTTGTAATTAACGCGCGTGTAATTGCGTTGATTGAAATACAGGGAGGAGGAGGGGATGAGATCGTTGGTTGGTTGAGTGGTTTGGATTTGTAAGGACCTTGCGATCCATTTGCTGCCGTGCGGAACGACGAGCCGCTCGTGGGCAGCAGATCCCGTTGGTGTCGTCTATCCGCGACAGATTGTATCCACCTTCCATCTCCGTGACGATGCCAGCCGGATAGAAACCCGTCGGCGCCGCGCGTGCAGACCGTTTTGTATGACGCAGAAACTGGCCGACGGTTACGCACTCCGAAAGTACGAATCCGAAACACTCGGTCTACGATTAACGACTCGTCATTGCGAACAGCTTTGTTTTCGTCGCGAAAGAATTCTTCCGTCGGCCATTTGACCCTTGAGGATTATTGCGCCGAAGAACATTCATTGATTCGTGAGTTGGTCATGCTCGTAAAATTTCATTTAATTCACCGACGAATCACGGGGAGGAAGTTTCTTCGCGTACAGCTGTTAGTGGCTGTTGAACGAAATCCTATGGTGGTCGTTAAATACGTCCTGACTGTTGGGCTTCGTGTAGGGAGAGAAAGAGAGAGAGAGAGAGAGAGAGAGAGAGAGAGAGAGCGTAATAGTCATAACGGATGAGGAACGATCGCAAAGTATAGTAGGGTCGGCTGAAAAATGGCGCGATAGCATGCCGAGCGAGCAGGAACTGCGGGAAATGCTCGGTAGACGAGAGAAGCGTGTGAGGGAGAGAAAGAGAAAAAAGAGAGACGAAAGGCCGATAAGAGAATGAGTGGATGCCATGGTGGCGTGCGGAGAAGGAATGGTCGGATTTCACGGTGAATTCATGCGTCGAGCTAGGCATCGGCTCTCCTCAATTCCAGATCCGCCTTTGCTTCAGCTCGTTTCTTGTTCCCTCATCCTCGTCCGCCACTTCATCTGGCCGTTCTACACGAGCGGCTTTCCTTCGACTCTATTCTACCCGGTTGCGGATTCATCCGCTCTTTTAGCCGACGGACCCTTAGAAAAACGACGACTGCGAAATCTAATCAACTCCTCCGGCTGGTCGTCCATTCTTCTTCAGCAAATTCAATAGCCCCGCTAGCTATCCCGGAAAAACAGTGTAACACAATCTCACGGCAGGCTTCCCGTCCTGCGGAAACCATGAAATCGCCAATATTCGCAGGCACGTTATTGCCCGGCGATCAATTAAACCGTGGCTTCCTGAACCCTAATCAAATTGTCTCCCCGGCTTATCGAGCATCGCGCGCGAGCTCAGCTGCAGGCCGGATAAATGCTTGGCGCGGGGCAAAATGAAGAAGCAAATCCTGCGTGTATCGAGGCTCGATATTCAGCACGGCACGTTTGCCACACGGTAGATGTGGTACGTCCAGCTTATTGCGGTACAGTTACCTTGACACTGGCAACGAGTATCCTTGCGGATTGCGCGAACCCGTCATGTAAACGAGGTCGACCGGCCATTACGACGACAAAAGTGTATTCTCGACAGGACGGCTTTCGACAGGATACAGGAATGTCGCGAGGGTGATTGCTTATCTGCTTGTGAAAAAAAATGTCTCGCTCAATCTGACGATCGACCACGCGAAATTACGCACGCGACGTGTTACGTAGATTAGGCGTAACGAGCTCCTCATTTTTCTGGCCCAGTTTATTGGCGGGTCGGGAATGACGACGTTTAGCCGTAATTATTTGCTCACAGTGGGAACAGGTAAAACGATGGGTTCGCCGGATAACGCGTACCCCCGGTTCATTCGGTGTTAACCATAACGGTAAGGCCGTGTTATCGGCTGGTTAAAGGCGAGCAACAAATTAGATTGATACGATCTTGTGTATCCGCGACAGTTTCGTTTATCGGAACGCGCGATATCGGAAGCCCGACTTGTGCGACCTCGTTAAACCGTTTACGGTGAGCGCCGGTAACGGTCCATAAGCCTATTGCTCGACGGCCACCTAATTCACCGATGGTCATGGGGGTCGTTCGTGCCTAATGGCGCATGTAACCGAACGTACGCCCGACATCGGACACACACTTGCTTTCCCGGACATTAATTAACCGCCGATACGACGTTCTCCACTAATTTTGCTGGCCGTTGTCGAGATCATACACGATTCCAATTATACGCCTGCCCACGGAATCAACGGCATTCGGGTCTTGCGATTACGATCAAATTAGAATGAAGTCGGAATGACTGGAATTTAGGGAGCGCATTTTTGTAGATTCGTGTAGACGCGATAACGTTTATCGCCTGGTCGGTTGGAGTGGATACTTTTCCGCAACTAGTCGGAAAATCCCCGGGAATGCATAATGGACAGGTGCATAATTCCGCGGACGCGGTATTACAACGTTTTACCTCGGGGAACATCGATCTTTCCGCTGAATTTACAGTTCGCTCCGGGCGTGTTTGCTCGTCAATGTATTCATAGGGATGAAACCTGCGTGGGTTGGACGCACGGTTTATGAAGATGCGATAACCGACACGAATCATGTTGCGCGGGTGGTCAGACCTTAAAACTTTTCGTCTTAATAAACGATACAATCTGTTAGGACCTTTAGGAATTTTTGTTCAGCGGGATACATAGGATTAAATATTTTCTTCTCTACCTGTGAACTTCTATCTAAATGTGTCACGCATTCTGAGTGTATTTAAAATGTAGGAGAGAAGAGATTGCACTGGCGAAGATGCATATCGTTCTACCCGGATAGCAGAGGTACGAAGCCACGCAGGAAGTCGACGATTGTTTCTTCTCCCCTGAGCGTCCATTTTTACAGCGCAAAGCACTGTATAATGATTTCGAAAAATACTCCTTGCGTGAGCGTAATATATAATCGCATATTTATACCACTCCGTTTCTACCTCTGCGCGGCGTATAATTCTAAACATTTAATAAGAGCACGAACAGTGAAGGGTAATTTGGAAAAACACTTACCTCCTACCCACATTTATACGCTTATCCTACATATCTCTTATTAATTAAAAACTACACGTAGTTAATATCCGCCTTAGAAAGTTTTCATTAAAAAAGTCCGGCAAAAAGTTTTCAGCAATCCTTAGGCCTCGGTAGATGAAAAGTTTCCTGGGAAATTGATAACGGCCAGTCGAGTGAGTCGAACCGTTTAATTTATTTAACGTGATGAGTTGCTTGACAGCGTGATATGTGCCCAGTGATTTGGAAAAAGGAGTTGACACGTGCCGCTACATGCAGCACGAGTGCAGTTATTAGCGAGCTATCTGTTGCTGTGTCTTTCGAGCTCTGAAGCCTTCCACAGGACCTGTCAATTACTTAGATTTATGACGCATATGCCTCTCTATCGGAGAAGACTATCTTCGTCCCTCCACAGTCTCGAAACGTTTCCCTTTCGCTCGAATCGTCTCTCCCCTCCTTCTTATCTCCGTTTCTTAGATTTCTCCTTTCCTTCCGCTCGTCTTCCTCTTGGCCCTTTTTTGCCTCTTCGCCCGGATTTATCCCCCCCTTTCTCGTTTCTGTCGGTCGTTGGTAGGGTTCCCTTTGTGCGATGCCCGCAGCTACACCCACCGAACTCCATAAACGTCCGAGCGGGGAGTCGAGCGCGAGGGAAAAACGGATCTTGATCGATGGTCACGACTAATTGCTCTTAATACCCACTCCGAAACCCGGAGGATAACTAATTACGTCGCTTTGCGAACGAGCGTCCAGAGAAACGGCGTTATACCTCTCAGGAGTAACACTCTTCCTCGCATTCCCCCTCCCCCTCCTCTCGATTAGTTAAGAACTTTTGCCGACAGCCGGTTAATCGTCAAGTTTCCCACTTTTTCCATTATTCTTTGCCCCGGGGATTCCGATCTGTGTTTCTAACGGGCGCGTGTCACTAAGAAAGCCATTGATAATGGCTTATTTATAGTTTTAATTAGTCGCGCAGGGTGACAGGGCAGAACTGTTATTTGATAAACTGCTATCTTCCGCGGTGTAAACGAATTTATAGCCGCTGTAGGCTCGGCGATCCTACGCGCTTGAATTACACGGAGGACCTTGTAAGCACCGTGGATACTCGCCGATCGTAACTGTACTTGCCGCACTCGTTGCTCGAGCGCGGTGTTTGCATAACAACGTTTTCCTTGCGTAACAACGCAGGTCCCCCTATCGGTCCGAGGGAACTCGAGCGCTACGATAATCTCGTCTGTCACCGAAATTACGACGATTAAACCCGAGCGAGGATCAAGCACGCAGAATCCACCTAATGTAAAGTGCAGCCGATTATACGTCGTCCTCAGAGAATCGATAATCGTCAATCCTTGGAGATCGGTTTATGGTAATTGCCGGGGGATGATAATCTTAGGGTACCCATGGACCAAGTGATTCGATCCAATGACTTCATCATCATTGAGAAAAGCTTCGAGAAAGAAGAAAATCGGTCGTGTAAGACTAAGCGATTTAAAGGCACAGCCGTGTTTTGCTGGATAATTGATTTTTTCGTGACATCACTAGAGCTGTTGTACAATGTTTGTTGACGTAAACAGTTAACAATGGCCCGGTCGAAGCGAGTAGAGGCGGTGGTGGTCAAAGGAAGCCAGCACAGCTTTCCTTTTAACTCAACAAGCCCTACCACCTCCGCAGGGGCATGTAGCAGCCGGTGTCCAGCCTGTAAAACTTGTAGAGCGCAAAGTAGATGCCTTATTGCGGAGTAGTCGATGGCTGGGAACCTATTCTTCCCTATAATTAATTGGCAATGTCTCCGAGAGGATCGCAAGCCCGTTCGCTCCTATTTCGTCCTTCCCAGGGAATACGACGGAAATCGGATTTCGTTTTCTCCTTCATCATTTGATGTTTAAAGGAATAAAAAGAGAAGGAAATATGTTAGAGTTTTTACGCTCTTAACACTTTTGGGACGGTGTACAGTTACGAAATTTTTGTTGGAATGTCTTTTAGTTTGCATAGCACATGTGTGTGTGTGTGTGTGTGTGTGTGTGTGTGTGTGGAGAAGGTGGATTGGAATGTATAGAGTAACCGTAGAAGGACTGGCCAGCAGCTGTAGCTATAACCGGCCGTAAAGGCTGGCCTACACACCTTTAGAGGAGTTCTTGCGCAGATTCGATTTTTACCGAGTCTTTCGCAACATCGTCCCTCGCTGAGATGCTCCGGGCGAATCGAGGGGACGATCAAGCAGGGACAAGACGGACGAGCTAGCCCCAGTAACCCAGGAACAAAAATATTCTACACTCGCCCCGTTCAATGTAAGTCAAATAAACCAACGCCAAAGGTAACAGACATTTCTCTCGCATTTTTCCGCTTTTTCCTGAATCCAAGGACCGTAGATCAGCAATGTCGTAGGTTCAAGAAAGACAAATACTTCAGAATTCATAGAATTTATTACTTCCTTTTTGACATTTGTATACATTTGCCAGTGGGTTGGGCGTGCAGTGTTGCATGCACGGTTCGATGAGAAATTCAAAAATCCGTCTTGAAGGTAAAATTAACGTGGGGGAAGGATGGAAGGGATGAACGCGCAGCGGTGCTAATTAACGGCAGACGTTGGCCCTCCCCTCTTATTTACGTCGTTTTAACTGGTTGCGCCTACGAAGGAGGGGAGAGGGAGGCTGCGTTAATGAGAACCGTGCCGTGTACACGTCAATGAACCGTCCATGGCGAATAGTCGTCTTGAAAGGCACTCCGAAGCGACTGTTCCAGCGGGCCGAACACGTCGAAATCTTGCGCGAATATTCCACGGTTGACAAGAACGTTCCTCGCTTCTGTAAACCCATTGGGGACCCACTGTTCCTCTTTATTCGTACTGCCAGGCGGAACCGAGGAGCGTCGGATAAACATATTTCGCTTCGCGTCAGCGGATAAAGCCGACCGTCGACAGACACTTCGTCAACAGAAATACCATTTATTCTTACACGCGTATCGTCGATCTCGGTTCTTCCCTTTGTTAGGACGACCCTCGTCAGAATTCCGACTCGTTATATTTGTCATTTTTTTAGCTGAAATTTCAGTTGCTGGACGCTGCAGTCGCTGTCGTTGACCCTTTGTTCCTTCTTGGCGGCACGGTTCGCCTGTTCTCCACAATGTCCGCGGAAATACGTCGTAGCGGGTCGCGTTCGCCTTATTTAGCTGTACCGTAGCCCCTGCATTTCCCATGTCGGGAAAAAAAGAACGGGAATCTCGGGGGAGAGGTAGGAAGATCGACGAGAAAACATGCTCGAGTTCAAGCACGTCTGATATTAATTAACAAGCTGCTACAAGGATTTTTGTTTCGTCAGTTTTATTTGTCACTCTCCTTATGCTTAACTTCCTTCTTACCCGTTTACCGTTTAATTCCTCTTTAATTTCCCCCCTTTTATTCTCCTTTCCCAGGCTCTTCGTCTTTGTCTCGAGTGCCATCCGCAGTTCTCCGACCGTTGTAATTGACAGTTTTGAATTGCTTTTACTATACCGCTTTGCGTCTGTATTATTAAGTGTACCGTATGTTTTCGTTAATGCATATCGTTAGAGTTCCGTTAGGGCGAAATTCCGTTGTCGTCCTTTTTCACCTCTTCTCTTTGCCTTTCCATCCTTTTAATCGTCTTTTCTCAACTTTTCAGGATGTATTCCGCAGCGTGCGTGGTCGTCGAATCGATTGGGCATTCTGCCAGACATGGGAAACCGTTTTCACCATTCCCAGGCATCACGTAGTTAAAAGTGAACAACGCTTGTCATACAATTCGACTTACCAGAATAATTTACACAGTTTTCCAACTTGAAACTCAACTCTTATTTCTCTTACTTTTCTCCCAGGTTAATTTTTTTTTTATTCTCCTCAAGATTTCTTTACATGTCAACTCTGAACAATTATTGTACATGAAGAAACCTGACGTCTCGAAATGAAGCTATTTTGTACATCTTTTAAGCTCTCATTTACCCTACCTTATTCCTCACCGTGCCTTACCTTTTATCTTGCCATTTTTTCTTCTCAGATATTAACACTTATCGGAGTGATATGTTCGTTCTCGGTGGATGATCGTGGGCGTTTGAGAGACACTGCCGTGTCGAGATAACAGTAGTGCGTTCTGATGGTGCACGCACAATTTCCTGGGAGTCAGGCCGGAATGCGTTCCCGCGTTACACGCGCGCAACATAATCCGCACGTATGCGCGCCAATCTGCGGAATTATCCCACGTGCAAAAGTGCACTGCTGCACTTGGTACGCGCCTCGACGGTCTCCGCTTCAACGCCCGATGCATATTGCACGAGGGTCAGCAATTTCGGTTCGCGACAGTGCTGAGAAAAAGGAAATAAATCTTTATATTGTACTCGGCGAATGAAAAAAGTCGTACAATTATGACATTACTGAATATATGTTTCTTTCAATTCGAGAAGGCAGACGCGATGTTCGTTTTTAGAAGTCCTTTTCTTTGCACAAGAGATTCTCGTGTCAGCGTGTGGCATGTTTGATTTGGTTATTAGTGGAATGTTTGTTCAAGCAGTAGCCGCTTGTCGAGTCTTAAGATTTCCTTTCAGCGACGTCATTAAGAAATGGTGCACCGTTCGCTGAGCGAATGATTCTTCTGCTTGATATTTCCATTCTGCGCGCGGAGGAATCATAAAGTACAGAATGCGCACGAGGTTGCTTTACGAGGTCGTACATCAGCGCTAATGCAGGATTTAAATAAAAATCGTGCTAAACCGAGAAACGTACGGCCACACGGGGGAAAGATTGGTATTCGAGGCACGAGAGCTATTTAACTGTTCGCCTTGTGTTAGCAAGGGCTGTATAAACTAACCGGGCTTGTAGTGGCCCGTTGAAAAGGGAAGAAGTAGTAACACGAATGACAGGGACTCGTCCGAGCGATTTGCATACTCACGGCTCGTTCCACGCGCCATTCGATAAATCCCGCCTGCACCGGCCTTAATTTCCAGCGAAAAAGGCCTCGTAATAAAGCAGATGAGGTAAATTTAAACCGTAGTTAGGGAAAACGTTACGCTTCCTCTCGCTTTCCTCTCCGCGTCTTTCGGCAATTCCACGGAATTTACAATACTCTCACGTAGGTACAGCTTAAAATAATGTTGTTTGCCTATCGGCGAATTATTTAGCGGCTCTCGATTGTCGGCTAAGCGACGGCGTATCTCGCGCTTGGGAAATTTATTGAACGTTAGGCTCGTTCAATAATAAACACCCGACGATGGGGCTCGACGGCGCGAGTATTCCCCTACCGCCACGGATAATGATGATAATTTTGCCGAACGATCGGCGCCACTAGATTGATCCGATCGTTAGACCGTCAGAAGACCCGTGGCCAAGAAGCCAAGAGAGTTTGCGGCATTTACGCCGCCGTGCAAAATTCACGGGACGGTGGAATATCCTTTCCATCTGCCGAGAACACGGAGTACAGTTACTCAGGACTCCTCTATCTCTCACGTGTATATTACGTGTATCTCTCTCGCTCTGTGTTCACCCTTCTTTCTTCATCCACATGTCTTTTTCACTCCTCGTGGATCTTCCTGTCCACCCGAGTCTCCTTACTTTTCTTCATCCCTTCCCCCCCGTTTCCCTCGCTCTCGTCGTTCCTCTCTCTGTTCGCCTCTGTTGAAATATCGTAGCAACTTTTTTTCACGCCTCTCACGCGGCAAGCCGGACTAATGGCTCGAGCGATTATCACGCGAGCGCCGTCGACCGCCGCTGAATTTCCTATTTGCCGTGCGGAACTGCCGCGCCAACTTCGACGCTATTCATGGATCAAAGAAACACTGAAAAACCGTACGAAGCGGACTCGCGCAAGCTTGGTAATTACCTTCGGCGAGGTTTTTTGCCAATCTTTCAGAACCGCGGCAGAGCGGAATTTTTAATTGGTCGACAGGTGTAATGCAGAATTCTGACATTTAAGAAAATGTCTTGCGTGAATTGAAAGTCCTGTCTTATAGGATCTTCAATTTTCCCGCGGTGAAAAGTGCAATTCCTCGGATTTCTCGCAAGATTTGATCGTTTCATGAGACACGAAGTACTTGGGCGGGGCTGGTTGGATAAGGGCACCCTTTTTACACGTGTAGAAGGTGTGCGGGCGCGGTTCTAAATGCAGAAGACTCATCGGCATGCGTCCGTCGTCGCTTTAACACCGTTGCGACGAGGGACCCGTGACTCAGGGGCTTGCGACGATGGAATGCTGGACACCCGCTACGTGTCACAGGCCAACAATTAGGGTACTCGTTCATGGGAATGGATTCGCCAAACGAGAATGTTCGCCAGGACGAGGATACGTGTTTCGCAGGACACGTTGTCGTTTCCACGTAAAGCCACCGTTTCGAAGCCAAGGCAAATACGATCGTTAAGCGGCTTTCGTTCGTTGTCTACCACGGGGAATGTTCGGCAATTATTCCCCGTTTCAGGGCTTTTTTCACGGGAGGAACTCGTTTGGAATTATTCGCCGAGAATGTGGATCGTTAGCAGGAAGACAAACTACAGTGGCGAGATAAATTTTTCCCCCCGGTAGAACGATATTTCAACGATTATTATCTGTACAGCGGGTCCTCGTATATCGGCCGATAAGATACGGGGAAGGCTGAAATTCCTTAAATGTCATAAGAATAAAATATCAGCAGCTTGGTAAACTAGTTTAGTTAGGCTTGTTTATCACGGACGATTAACTCCTGCTTTATGACACTGCGTTTACATTAATCGACGAAATTTATAATCCAATGACGGTGCATTTAGAACGGCCATTGGCTGCAGTAAGTTTCTATTTCTTTAATTGCCTGTCGCAAGATTCCTAACGACTTTGCCTCCGGTCTCCGCAATTTACGCGTTCGCCAGTCGGTTAATATGGAGCGTGCGATTCGTGAGTTAATCCCACACGGTTAAATCACCTTGCTAGGCAATAAGAAGTTTACCGATGAAATTCGTAGATTACCTGACGAGTTGGACAAGAGGAAAGGGAGGTAGGGGGGGTGGTGGTGAAGAGACTGACGAGATCCGGAAATTGTACCGCAAAATCGCGTTCGTCCGCACGAAACGCTTGGCACATATTCCCCCGAGTTTGGAGGAACGAATGTACAGTTATCTTCACGCAGTTCATACACACGGCCGTTTGTACTCTTGGCAGACGATCTCGAGATTCTCGGATTCTTCAAATCTCCCGAGACGTCGGTAGAACCGTTGCTGCGCGCCGGTTCTACGCGCCTATTTTTACGTCTACGCTTCTATATTTTCTCCGTCGTGTAAAAACGTTAGGGGGAAAAGGAAAAGCTTCTCGGAAGACTGAGGTTCGGACGATGATTGGATTTTCCTCGAGGAAACATTATGTCTCGATGAAATTACGACGAATTGCTCAGGCCTTTTTCGAATTGTTTCGATACGGACGAGGGGCTTTTTGTGGGTTATTAGAATAATTGCGTCGATTAGAGCATTGTATCACGTCCGTGGACGGAAGGTCACGGCGAGAAGTGGCAACGCAATGGTGGCCGACGATGACTTTCAATGATCGGCGGAAGTCAACAGGAAACACTTGGAATACGGGTCAGTGGCACTGACTGTTATAATTGCGCTGGCCGCTCGGCCGAGCGATTTCATTAGGGCCGGCGATGATTAATCAGTTTCGGCCGGGTTTTCAAGTGGAACCGATCGCTGCCACGCGGACAACCTCTTTCGATCTCTACGATACCGTAAAAAGGAATGCCGCTCCGTGCGTACCGGCGGCTCTGAATTTCCGAAGACTCGTGCATCGATCATCATTATCATCATCGACCGCTAAGAAGATCGCACAAAACAAATACCTTTAAGCGGGCGAATATACATGTGGGAACCGGCCGCGTCTGCGCTTCTAGGAAATCTCACGTGGAAGAGGTTCGTTTGATCTCGGGGGCCCGACGCGATTAACTCACGAAACGACATAATTAGTCTGAAGTAATGAAGGTACGAAGGGGGGGAATGGGGGAGGGGATAGGGGAAACGAGCTCTCGAGTGGCTTACGTCAACGACGTGGACTAACGGGAATCGTTTCCAAGGCTGCGCAGCGCCCGAGAGGCTCGAGTCAAGTTCAAGATCCCAGGGCTCCGACGCTCGGGCAGAATCGGAGCCGACAGGAAGCCGACTGACCGAAATAAGCCGAGGCCCGCTCGAAAATAGCCCCCGGGGGCCTGCGGCGCCCACGCCGATTCTGACATAAGCACATTTGCATGCGAATCCTCGCTCCCGGGCCCACGCGATACGTCACTGAACTCTTTTGTCCGACCTCTAATCGACGGCGCATTATAACGGTCAGGTCCTACGGTCCCACGTGCTTTTTGCCGAACCAACTAAATTTCACAAAAAATTCACCTACCCAGAAAAAAAAAGGTGATTTAAACTCCGGCTCGGACGTAAGGAATAAAAAAATAGACACAGAACGATGACACTGCGGGGATATAGAAATGGCGACAGAGCAATCGATGATTCCTTTGAATATTTGTGTAAGAGACTTCGTCTGCTGAGAGGGGTTCTTCTGCTAGGTGGAGAAGTTGATTTGCTCGTGTCGCATAGAGACGTCCCGACGAGCGCGCGGCTTGGCAATTCTTTCGCCGCAATCCCACGGGGGAATTAACCGAGATGTATGAAAGTACGGGGTACAATGTGGCAAGGCGGAGAAGGAGATTTATGGCTTCATTCAATGGCGACGACCGAGTTAGCCTCTGAATCGCAGCCGGCAAAAAAAGCACCACGGGAAGAGGGTAACCGGCCTATTTGCCTCTGCGCGGAGCGACGTAAAGGCGAAATCACGAAGATCCCAGGGATCTTCGGATGTCTTCGATAAGGTTGAAGGGCGGGTACGCCGGGTTACTGGCTTATGGTTACCACGAAGATATCCCCTCGTAGCCTGTAATTCCCCCTACGAGTTATCGCCGGCCGTGGCAGCCCTGTCATTATCGAACATGTTCCTCAAATACCGTGGTTAACCGATCCGTCGTGCTACCCGACAGCCAGGGTTTTTCGCCGGCGATTCCAGCCGATACGACGTAACAACAATCCGTTCTACCCCGACGTTACACTTCTTTGCCTCGCCTAAACGACCTGGAATTCGCCATCGGCTCTGACTCTCGTCCCTTCGTCCTCGATGAATCTCTTACGTGCCTTACTCGAATAAATTCTCGCGAATGCTACTGCTTCTTCTTAAAGCGTCCGAATGATTGGTAATGATAATCAATCATGAGCGACGTTATTGCGGATCCGAGTTTTATCCTGAATTATATGAGAGTTTATCTCGCCAAGAAGACGACGTGGAATGGCCTCGTGGTAATACACCGCGGGGTCCCGGTATCGATAAATCTACAGTTACTTCGTTATATTACCCATAATTTAGCCGAGTCCTGCGGGCTCGCTTCTATCGCGATTATCTAATGTCATCGTATAAAAATATCGCGACAATCACCGGCAAGCGTGCGACTCAGAACGCCGCGAGCTCCATTCGAGATTTATCAAGATTCCGTCACGTTTTCAAGTAGCGGGAGTATCTTTCAGGGGGGACGCGAACAAGCCGACGGGGAGACAATTGTCGCGTGTACAATCCTTTACCACGTATACCCATGCATTATAAATGGTGCGAGTCTTATACGAATGATTCACGGACGCCCTGTCACCCCTTAAAATACAACTTGAGTTGCCACTATCCTCCCAGGTTGCCGATCGTAAGGGGCGAAGGAACGTATATAGAATAAATTTCGATGTAAACACTCTGTGTTATGACGTCCATGAAACGCATGTTATACAATGTTGTATAATATTAGTTTGAGTAGTATGACTCAATTGACGGTCACGCATTGAAGTAGTAAAGTCAGTATACGGTCAGACATTTCAGTACACGTTTTCGCAGAACGGGAAATTTAATTGAACCCTCGATGTTAGCTCTTGCATTTGTCTGCATACCGCGGTTACATTTGGATCGTAAATAGGTTCTTCCAAAATGGAATCTCCACAATGACTTAGCACTTTCCCAGGGTTCTAGTGGATGCACGCAATCTGTTTTCAGCTAGAACGTAACTGGGTATTTGGAGAAGTAGACACGATACACCGCTATTTCTCAGCAGTACACGCGTAACAGATGGTGCAGAATCCCGCAAAGTGTCCTGCTCAGCGATGAGTGCATAAACAGTCTACCTTTGCAGCGTCACTTATGCTAGTCGTCTTTCTTCGATACTCGCGATAATAAGAGCTAGCGGCTGGCTGTTAGCTCACGAAGACGAGCTGCGGTAAATGCAAACAAAGAGTAACAAGAAGCGAAAGCGATTTATTCAACCAGAACGGTGTACAATTTAAACGATCTTACATCCCTGTATCTTATTATCTATAATCATCTACATCTAGGAGATTTTTACAGAATGAAGTAAAAGACTAATTTTACAAGAGCAGTTAACAGAAATTGGTGGGAATGCGAAGAGGTATAATGAAATAAAAATATCTTTAATCCCTCTAATGGGGGGGATGAAAATCTGCAGAGCATTGGTAAAATACGTTGAATCAACAAGTCAGGATGGCCGAGCGGTCTAAGGCGCTGCGTTCAGGTCGCAGTCCACTCTGTGGGCGTGGGTTCGAATCCCACTTCTGACAATCTTTTTTTACTTCTACATATCGGCCTTAGCACAACATATTGCGTATTGTAAAAGTGTTATTTGAAACTGTAAATACGCTGTATATTCTTACATACTTGAATGGTAGTCACGTGAAACAAAAATATTATTCTTTGTCATTAAAAATTGTAAGGAAATAGGATTGTAGGTTATCAGACATTGTATGCAAATTTTTGTTGTGGAAAATGATAGAATTAGTCAAATGAAATTGGAGTAAAAAGTTTGTCAGAAGTGGGATTCGAACCCACGCCCACAGAGTGGACTGCGACCTGAACGCAGCGCCTTAGACCGCTCGGCCATCCTGACTTGTATTAGACGTTTGTTAGTATAGTAGAAGACATCTGTATTATATCTAAATATAGAAATTTATTTAGAAGTAAAAGAAAATGATTTATGATGTTATTACAGACGATTATACATTGTAATTTATTATTTTTCTTATGTTATTGAATGAAATTAATTTAAAAATCACCTTTAAAAAACCGAAACATTTGACTTAACAAAATTTAATCAACGTCCTATATAAAAATTGTTGATAATAGAATCAAATTCTACTGAAAAATTATTAACACTTATGGGTTTATATCGGGTGTTTGAATGATTCACAGCGCTACCACCTGACATATTTTTACAATAAAAAGTACGTACCCGTCAAAGTGGCGTCATCCGTATACTTCTGATGATAAAGTAGTTTCAAGGTATCTTCTCTACCAGTAGTTGTTATATACTGTGGGTTCTACGATTTTGTTCTTCTCTGTAACACTGACATTTAATGATAAAACTGAAGAGCTTTTACCACGGACGAAATATAGAATATAGAATCCAATATAATATTTCGGCCCCATTTTTGGGGGTCATGTGGCCCTGTCGCCATTTTAGTGTCACGCTCCATGTTATCAATGCAGTGTGAAAATGTACATCAACGCTGTTACTGATCGGAATGAAAATTACGAATTATGTAATGAGGATTTTCACGCACCATAGCTCATTCTTAACCCATTTTAACACATTTTAACGCGCATTAATTTATTTTCTCGCAATATTGACCTATTTTAACCCATTTAAACACATTTCCATGCACTTTAATTCATTTTCACGCAATATTGACGTATTTTAACATATGCTCACGCACTATAACGCATTCTTCACCAATTTTAACATATTTTAATATATTATTAACATATATTAACGCATTTTAATGCATTTTTAACACATTTTAACGCATTTCAAAACAGTCTTAACGGGTTCTAACCTTTTTCAACACATTTTAATGCATTTCAATACATTTTTAACATGTTCTAACCTATTTCAACACATTTTAATGCATTTCAGTACATTTATAACGCATTCTAACCTATTTCAACACATTTTAATGCATTTCTAAACGTTCTAATCTATTTTAAAGCATTTTCATACAATTTTTAATGTTCTAATGCATTTTCAAATTATTTTAACGTATTAAAAATTGTATGTTCAATTAATCATTTTGGTATTCTATCGGTAATCAGTAGACTGATTATCAGCGTTCTCAATTTACATCCGTATAGAACATCGGTAACGAATCTGCAATCGCTAGACTGATTATACCACAGACCAGGTATAAGGATAGACCACTCATGCAATGTATTTTCGTGTCACCTCATTGTGGGGCTCTAGAGCCCCATTACCATTTTCGTGTCACGCTCAACGTTATCGTCCGGGCGCAGTATAAGATGTGAACGCTGCGCATGGCAGGAATTAAAACTAAATTTTAAAGATTTTTACAGCCGCGTATAATGTACACACGCGCTTAATAGCATTAGCGTTGCACAGATTATGTACGATTGCAAACTCGATCAAAATGCTAAACTTTTTCGATAATCCAACCCATAAGTTCAAGGCAGAAGTATTGCGTCAAATTGCTACCCAATAATAGATCATTATAGCATAGATCATATTACATAGAATAAAGATAGATAATAGATATATTAGATTAAATTAGAATAGTAAATTCTCTAAAATCATTTTTCGGTCATTTTTCGGTCATTTTTCGGTCATTTTTCGGTCATTTTTCGGTCATTTTTCGGTCATTTTTCGGTCATTTTTCGGTCATTTTTCGGTCATTTTTCGGTCATTTTTCGGTCATTTTTCGGTCATTTTTCGGTCATTTTTCGGTCATTTTTCGGTCATTTTTCGGTCATTTTTCGGTCATTTTTCGGTCATTTTTCGGTCATTTTTCGGTCATTTTTCGGTCATTTTTCGGTCATTTTTCGGTCATTTTTCGGTCATTTTTCGGTCATTTTTCGGTCATTTTTCGGTCATTTTTCGGTCATTTTTCGGTCATTTTTCGGTCATTTTTCGGTCATTTTTCGGTCATTTTTCGGTCATTTTTCGGTCATTTTTCGGTCATTTTTCGGTCATTTTTCGGTCATTTTTCGGTCATTTTTCGGTCATTTTTCGGTCATTTTTCGGTCATTTTTCGGTCATTTTTCGGTCATTTTTCGGTCATTTTTCGGTCATTTTTCGGTCATTTTTCGGTCATTTTTCGGTCATTTTTCGGTCATTTTTCGGTCATTTTTCGGTCATTTTTCGGTCATTTTTCGGTCATTTTTCGGTCATTTTTCGGTCATTTTTCGGTCATTTTTCGGTCATTTTTCGGTCATTTTTCGGTCATTTTTCGGTCATTTTTCGGTCATTTTTCGGTCATTTTTCGGTCATTTTTCGGTCATTTTTCGGTCATTTTTCGGTCATTTTTCGGTCATTTTTCGGTCATTTTTCGGTCATTTTTCGGTCATTTTTCGGTCATTTTTCGGTCATTTTTCGGTCATTTTTCGGTCATTTTTCGGTCATTTTTCGGTCATTTTTCGGTCATTTTTCGGTCATTTTTCGGTCATTTTTCGGTCATTTTTCGGTCATTTTTCGGTCATTTTTCGGTCATTTTTCGGTCATTTTTCGGTCATTTTTCGGTCATTTTTCGGTCATTTTTCGGTCATTTTTCGGTCATTTTTCGGTCATTTTTCGGTCATTTTTCGGTCATTTTTCGGTCATTTTTCGGTCATTTTTCGGTCATTTTTCGGTCATTTTTCGGTCATTTTTCGGTCATTTTTCGGTCATTTTTCGGTCATTTTTCGGTCATTTTTCGGTCATTTTTCGGTCATTTTTCGGTCATTTTTCGGTCATTTTTCGGTCATTTTTCGGTCATTTTTCGGTCATTTTTCGGTCATTTTTCGGTCATTTTTCGGTCATTTTTCGGTCATTTTTCGGTCATTTTTCGGTCATTTTTCGGTCATTTTTCGGTCATTTTTCGGTCATTTTTCGGTCATTTTTCGGTCATTTTTCGGTCATTTTTCGGTCATTTTTCGGTCATTTTTCGGTCATTTTTCGGTCATTTTTCGGTCATTTTTCGGTCATTTTTCGGTCATTTTTCGGTCATTTTTCGGTCATTTTTCGGTCATTTTTCGGTCATTTTTCGGTCATTTTTCGGTCATTTTTCGGTCATTTTTCGGTCATTTTTCGGTCATTTTTCGGTCATTTTTCGGTCATTTTTCGGTCATTTTTCGGTCATTTTTCGGTCATTTTTCGGTCATTTTTCGGTCATTTTTCGGTCATTTTTCGGTCATTTTTCGGTCATTTTTCGGTCATTTTTCGGTCATTTTTCGGTCATTTTTCGGTCATTTTTCGGTCATTTTTCGGTCATTTTTCGGTCATTTTTCGGTCATTTTTCGGTCATTTTTCGGTCATTTTTCGGTCATTTTTCGGTCATTTTTCGGTCATTTTTCGGTCATTTTTCGGTCATTTTTCGGTCATTTTTCGGTCATTTTTCGGTCATTTTTCGGTCATTTTTCGGTCATTTTTCGGTCATTTTTCGGTCATTTTTCGGTCATTTTTCGGTCATTTTTCGGTCATTTTTCGGTCATTTTTCGGTCATTTTTCGGTCATTTTTCGGTCATTTTTCGGTCATTTTTCGGTCATTTTTCGGTCATTTTTCGGTCATTTTTCGGTCATTTTTCGGTCATTTTTCGGTCATTTTTCGGTCATTTTTCGGTCATTTTTCGGTCATTTTTCGGTCATTTTTCGGTCATTTTTCGGTCATTTTTCGGTCATTTTTCGGTCATTTTTCGGTCATTTTTCGGTCATTTTTCGGTCATTTTTCGGTCATTTTTCGGTCATTTTTCGGTCATTTTTCGGTCATTTTTCGGTCATTTTTCGGTCATTTTTCGGTCATTTTTCGTGCACTATAGCGCATGCACAACACACGTCCTATATACATAACATACGTACTATATACCTATTATATATGCTATATACGTACTATCTATGTAACATACGTACTATATACATATTATATATGCTATATACGTACTATATATGTAACATACGTACTATATACCTACTATATATGCTGTATACGTACTATATACCTACTATATATGCTATATACGTACTATATATGTAACATACGTACTATATACCTATTATATATGCTATATATGTACTATATATGTAACATACGTACTATATACCTATTATATATGCTATATACGTACTATATATGTAACATACGTACTATATACATATTATATATGCTATATACGTACTATACATGTAACATACGTACTATATACATATTATATATGCTATATACGTACTATACATGTAACATACGTACTATATACCTACTATATATGCTATATACGTTCTTCGCATTCTTATCGTATTTTATCGTATTTCAACGCATTTTAATGGATTTTAATGCTATTTTAACGTATTTTATCGTATTTCAACGCATTCTAATGGATTTTAATGCATTTTTAACGTATTTTATCGTATTTCAACGCATTTTAATGGATTTTAATGCATTTTTCACGTATATTATCGTATTTCAACGCATTTTAATGGATTTTAGTGCTATTTTAACGTATTTTATCGTATTTCAACGCATTTTAATGGATTTTAATGCATTTTTAACGTATTTTATCGTATTTCAACGCATTTTAATGGATTTTAATGCATTTTTAACGTATATTATCGTATTTCAACGCATTTTAATGGATTTTAATGCTATTTTAACGTATTTTATCGTATTTCAACGCATTCTAATGGATTTTAATGCTATTTTAACGTATTTTATCGTATTTCAACGCATTTTAATGGATTTTAATGCATTTTTAACGTATTTTATCGTATTTCAACGCATTTTAATGGATTTTAATGCATTTTTAACGTATTTTATCGTATTTCAACGCATTCTAATGGATTTTAATGCTATTTGAACGTATTTTATCGTATTTCAACGCATTTTAATGGATTTTAATGCATTTTTAACGTATTTTATCGTATTTCAACGCATTTTAATGGATTTTAATGCTATTTTAACGTATTTTATCGTATTTCAACGCATTTTAATGGATTTTAATGCTATTTTAACGTATTTTATCGTATTTGAACGCATTTTAATGGATTTTAATGCTAATTTCAGTTTCTTTAATTTTTTCTGCTAGTATAGTAGTTTTTTCTGCTAGTATAGTAGTTTTTTTGCTAGTATAGTAGTTTTTCTGGCTAGTATAGTAGTATTTTCTGGGTAGTATAGTAGTTTTTCTGGGTAGTATAGTAGTTTTTTCTGCTAGTATAGTAGTTTTTTCTGCTAGTATAGTAGTTTTTCTGGGTAGTATAGTAGTTTTTCTGGCTAGTATAGTAGTTTTTTCTGCTAGTATAGTAGTTTTTCTGGTTAGTATAGTAGTTTTTTCTGGGTAGTATAGTAGTTTTTTATAGTAGTATAGTAGTTACTTACTGGCCAGAAAAACTACTATACTACCCAGAAAAAACTACTATACTACCCAGAAAAACTACTATACTAGCAGAAAAAACTACTATACTACCCAGAAAAAACTACTATACTAGCAGAAAAAACTACTATACTAGCCAGAAAAACTACTATACTACCCAGAAAAAACTACTATACTACCCAGAAAAACTACTATACTAGCAGAAAAAACTACTATACTACCCAGAAAAAACTACTATACTAGCCAGAAAAACTACTATACTAGCAGAAAAAACTACTATACTAGCAGAAAAAACTACTATACTAGCAGAAAAAACTACTATACTAGCAGAAAAAATTAAAAAAACTGAAATTAGCAATAAAATCCATTAAAATGCGTTGAAATACGATAATATACGTTAAAAATGCATTAAAATCCATTAAAATGCGTTGAAATACGATAAAATACGTTAAAAATGCATTAAAATCCATTAAAATGCGTTGAAATACGATAAAATACGTTAAAAATGCATTAAAATCCATTAAAATGCGTTGAAATACGATAAAATACGTTAAAATAGCATTAAAATCCATTAAAATGCGTTGAAATACGATAAAATACGTTAAAATAGCATTAAAATCCATTAAAATGCGTTGAAATACGATAAAATAGTATGTGCAACGAGTATATAATACGTATATAATATATATATTACGTATACAGCATATATAATAGGTATATAGTACGTATGTGACATATATAGTACATATATAGCATATATAATAGGTATATAGTACGTATGTTACATATATAGTACGTATATAGCATATATAGTAGGTATATAGTACGTATGTTACATATATAGTACGTATGTTACATATATAGTACGTATATAGCATATATAATAGGTATATAGTACGTATGTTACATATATAGTACGTATATAGCATATATAGTAGGTATATAGTACGTATGTTACATAGATAGTACGTATACAGCATATATAATAGGTATATAGTACGTATGTTACATATATAGTACGTATATAGCATATATAGTAGGTATATAGTACGTATGTTACATATATAGTACGTATATAGCATATATAGTACATATATAGCATATATAATAGGTATATAGTACGTATGTTACATATATAGTACGTATATAGCATATATAATATGTATATAGTACGTATGTTACATAGGTAGTACGTATATAGCATATATAGTAGGTATATAGTACGTATGTTACATATATAGTACGTATATAGCATATATAGTACATATATAGCATATATAATAGGTATATAGTACGTATGTTACATATATAGTACATATATAGCATATATAATAGGTATATAGTACGTATGTTACATATATAGTACGTATATACCATATATAGTAGGTATATAGCATATATAGTAGGTATATAGTACGTATGTTACATGTATAGTACGTATATAGCATATATAATATGTATATAGTACGTATGTTACATATATAGTACGTATATAGCATATATAATAGGTATATAGTACGTATGTTACATATATAGTACATATATAGCATATATAATAGGTATATAGTACGTATGTTACATATATAGTACATATATAGCATATATAATAGGTATATAGTACGTATGTTACATATATAGTACGTATATAGCATATATAATACGTATATAGTACGTATGTTACATATATAGTACGTATATAGCATATATAATAGGTATATAGTACGTATGTTACATGTATAGTACGTATATAGCATATATAATAGGTATATATTACGTATGTTACATATATAGTACGTATATAGCATATATAGTAGGTATATAGTACGTATGTTACATAGATAGTACGTATACAGCATATATAACAGGTATATAGTACGTATGTTACATATATAGTACGTATATAGCATATATAGTAGGTATATAGTACGTATGTTACATATATAGTACGTATATAGCATATATAGTAGGTATATAGTACGTATGTTACATAGATAGTACGTATACAGCATATATAACAGGTATATAGTACGTATGTTACATATATAGTACGTATATAGCATATATAGTAGGTATATAGTACGTATGTTACATAGATAGTACGTATACAGCATATATAATAGGTATATAGTACGTATGTTATGTATATAGGACGTGTGTTGTGCATGCGCTATAGTGCGCTATAGTGCGCTATAATGCAAAAGTGACCGAAAAGTGACCGAAAAGTGACCGAAAAGTGACCGAAAAGTGACCGAAAAGTGACCGAAAAGTGACCGAAAAGTGACCGAAAAGTGACCGAAAAGTGACCGAAAAGTGACCGAAAAGTGACCGAAAAGTGACCGAAAAGTGACCGAAAAGTGACCGAAAAGTGACCGAAAAGTGACCGAAAAGTGACCGAAAAGTGACCGAAAAGTGACCGAAAAGTGACCGAAAAGTGACCGAAAAGTGACCGAAAAGTGACCGAAAAGTGACCGAAAAGTGACCGAAAAGTGACCGAAAAGTGACCGAAAAGTGACCGAAAAGTGACCGAAAAGTGACCGAAAAGTGACCGAAAAGTGACCGAAAAGTGACCGAAAAGTGACCGAAAAGTGACCGAAAAGTGACCGAAAAGTGACCGAAAAGTGACCGAAAAGTGACCGAAAAGTGACCGAAAAGTGACCGAAAAGTGACCGAAAAGTGACCGAAAAGTGACCGAAAAGTGACCGAAAAGTGACCGAAAAGTGACCGAAAAGTGACCGAAAAGTGACCGAAAAGTGACCGAAAAGTGACCGAAAAGTGACCGAAAAGTGACCGAAAAGTGACCGAAAAGTGACCGAAAAGTGACCGAAAAGTGACCGAAAAGTGACCGAAAAGTGACCGAAAAGTGACCGAAAAGTGACCGAAAAGTGACCGAAAAGTGACCGAAAAGTGACCGAAAAGTGACCGAAAAGTGACCGAAAAGTGACCGAAAAGTGACCGAAAAGTGACCGAAAAGTGACCGAAAAGTGACCGAAAAGTGACCGAAAAGTGACCGAAAAGTGACCGAAAAGTGACCGAAAAGTGACCGAAAAGTGACCGAAAAGTGACCGAAAAGTGACCGAAAAGTGACCGAAAAGTGACCGAAAAGTGACCGAAAAGTGACCGAAAAGTGACCGAAAAGTGACCGAAAAGTGACCGAAAAGTGACCGAAAAGTGACCGAAAAGTGACCGAAAAGTGACCGAAAAGTGACCGAAAAGTGACCGAAAAGTGACCGAAAAGTGACCGAAAAGTGACCGAAAAGTGACCGAAAAGTGACCGAAAAGTGACCGAAAAGTGACCGAAAAGTGACCGAAAAGTGACCGAAAAGTGACCGAAAAGTGACCGAAAAGTGACCGAAAAGTGACCGAAAAGTGACCGAAAAGTGACCGAAAAGTGACCGAAAAGTGACCGAAAAGTGACCGAAAAGTGACCGAAAAGTGACCGAAAAGTGACCGAAAAGTGACCGAAAAGTGACCGAAAAGTGACCGAAAAGTGACCGAAAAGTGACCGAAAAGTGACCGAAAAGTGACCGAAAAGTGACCGAAAAGTGACCGAAAAGTGACCGAAAAGTGACCGAAAAGTGACCGAAAAGTGACCGAAAAGTGACCGAAAAGTGACCGAAAAGTGACCGAAAAGTGACCGAAAAGTGACCGAAAAGTGACCGAAAAGTGACCGAAAAGTGACCGAAAAGTGACCGAAAAGTGACCGAAAAGTGACCGAAAAGTGACCGAAAAGTGACCGAAAAGTGACCGAAAAGTGACCGAAAAGTGACCGAAAAGTGACCGAAAAGTGACCGAAAAGTGACCGAAAAGTGACCGAAAAGTGACCGAAAAGTGACCGAAAAGTGACCGAAAAGTGACCGAAAAGTGACCGAAAAGTGACCGAAAAGTGACCGAAAAGTGACCGAAAAGTGACCGAAAAGTGACCGAAAAGTGACCGAAAAGTGACCGAAAAGTGACCGAAAAGTGACCGAAAAGTGACCGAAAAGTGACCGAAAAGTGACCGAAAAGTGACCGAAAAGTGACCGAAAAGTGACCGAAAAGTGACCGAAAAGTGACCGAAAAGTGACCGAAAAGTGACCGAAAAGTGACCGAAAAGTGACCGAAAAGTGACCGAAAAGTGACCGAAAAGTGACCGAAAAGTGACCGAAAAGTGACCGAAAAGTGACCGAAAAGTGACCGAAAAGTGACCGAAAAGTGACCGAAAAGTGACCGAAAAGTGACCGAAAAGTGACCGAAAAGTGACCGAAAAGTGACCGAAAAGTGACCGAAAAGTGACCGAAAAGTGACCGAAAAGTGACCGAAAAGTGACCGAAAAGTGACCGAAAAGTGACCGAAAAGTGACCGAAAAGTGACCGAAAAGTGACCGAAAAGTGACCGAAAAGTGACCGAAAAGTGACCGAAAAGTGACCGAAAAGTGACCGAAAAGTGACCGAAAAGTGACCGAAAAGTGACCGAAAAGTGACCGAAAAGTGACCGAAAAGTGACCGAAAAGTGACCGAAAAGTGACCGAAAAGTGACCGAAAAGTGACCGAAAAGTGACCGAAAAGTGACCGAAAAGTGACCGAAAAGTGACCGAAAAGTGACCGAAAAGTGACCGAAAAGTGACCGAAAAGTGACCGAAAAGTGACCGAAAAGTGACCGAAAAGTGACCGAAAAGTGACCGAAAAGTGACCGAAAAGTGACCGAAAAGTGACCGAAAAGTGACCGAAAAGTGACCGAAAAGTGACCGAAAAGTGACCGAAAAGTGACCGAAAAGTGACCGAAAAGTGACCGAAAAGTGACCGAAAAGTGACCGAAAAGTGACCGAAAAGTGACCGAAAAGTGACCGAAAAGTGACCGAAAAGTGACCGAAAAGTGACCGAAAAGTGACCGAAAAGTGACCGAAAAGTGACCGAAAAGTGACCGAAAAGTGACCGAAAAGTGACCGAAAAGTGACCGAAAAGTGACCGAAAAGTGACCGAAAAGTGACCGAAAAGTGACCGAAAAGTGACCGAAAAGTGACCGAAAAGTGACCGAAAAGTGACCGAAAAGTGACCGAAAAGTGACCGAAAAGTGACCGAAAAGTGACCGAAAAGTGACCGAAAAGTGACCGAAAAGTGACCGAAAAGTGACCGAAAAGTGACCGAAAAGTGACCGAAAAGTGACCGAAAAGTGACCGAAAAGTGACCGAAAAGTGACCGAAAAGTGACCGAAAAGTGACCGAAAAGTGACCGAAAAGTGACCGAAAAGTGACCGAAAAGTGACCGAAAAGTGACCGAAAAGTGACCGAAAAGTGACCGAAAAGTGACCGAAAAGTGACCGAAAAGTGACCGAAAAGTGACCGAAAAGTGACCGAAAAGTGACCGAAAAGTGACCGAAAAGTGACCGAAAAGTGACCGAAAAGTGACCGAAAAGTGACCGAAAAGTGACCGAAAAGTGACCGAAAAGTGACCGAAAAGTGACCGAAAAGTGACCGAAAAGTGACCGAAAAGTGACCGAAAAGTGACCGAAAAGTGACCGAAAAGTGACCGAAAAGTGACCGAAAAGTGACCGAAAAGTGACCGAAAAGTGACCGAAAAGTGACCGAAAAGTGACCGAAAAGTGACCGAAAAGTGACCGAAAAGTGACCGAAAAGTGACCGAAAAGTGACCGAAAAGTGACCGAAAAGTGACCGAAAAGTGACCGAAAAGTGACCGAAAAGTGACCGAAAAGTGACCGAAAAGTGACCGAAAAGTGACCGAAAAGTGACCGAAAAGTGACCGAAAAGTGACCGAAAAGTGACCGAAAAGTGACCGAAAAGTGACCGAAAAGTGACCGAAAAGTGACCGAAAAGTGACCGAAAAGTGACCGAAAAGTGACCGAAAAGTGACCGAAAAGTGACCGAAAAGTGACCGAAAAGTGACCGAAAAGTGAGATTTTAGAGAATTTACTATTCTAATTTAATCTAATATATCTATTATCTATCTTTATTCTATGTAATATGATCTATGCTATAATGATCTATTATTGGGTAGCAATTTGACGCAATACTTCTGCCTTGAACTTATGGGTTGGATTATCGAAAAAGTTTAGCATTTTGATCGAGTTTGCAATCGTACATAATCTGTGCAACGCTAATGCTATTAAGCGCGTGTGTACATTATACGCGGCTGTAAAAATCTTTAAAATTTAGTTTTAATTCCTGCCATGCGCAGCGTTCACATCTTATACTGCCCCCGGACGATAACGTTGAGCGTGACACGAAAATGGTAATGGGGCTCTAGAGCCCCACAATGAGGTGACACGAAAATACATTGCATGAGTGGTCTATCCCTATACCTGGTCTGTAATGTAAATTGAGAACGGTGATAATCAGTCTAGCGATTGCAGATTCGTTACCGATATTCTACACGAACGTAAATTGAAAACTGTGATAATCAGTCTAGCGATTACAGATTGGTTACCGACGTCCTATACGGATGTAAATTGAGAACTGTGATAATCAGTCTAGCGATTACGGATTGGTTACCGACGTCCTACACGGATGTAAATTGAGAACTGTGATAATCAGTCTAGCGAATGCAGATTGGTTACCGATATTCTACACGAATGTAATTTGAGAACTGTGACAATCAGTCTAGCGATTACAGATTGGTTACCGACGTCTTACACCGATGCAAATTGAGAATGGTGATAATCAGTCTAGCGATTACAGATTGGTTACCGACGTCTTACACCGATGCAAATTGAGAATGGTGATAATCAGTCTAGCGATTGCAGATTCGTTATCGATGTCCTACACGGATGTAAATTGAGGACGGTGATAATCAGTCTACTGATTACCGATAGAATACCAAAATGTTTAATTGAACATACAATTTTTAATACGTTAAAATAATTTGAAAATGCTTTAGAACATTAAAAATTGTATGAAAATGCTTTAAAATAGATTAGAACGTTTAGAAGTACATTAAAATGTGTTGAAATAGGTTAGAACGCGTTTAAAATGAATTGAAAGAGCGTTAAAATAAGGTAAAACATTTAGAAATGCATTAAATAGTGTTGAAATAGGTTAGAATGCGTTAAAATATGATAAAAATATGATAGAATATTTAGAAATGCATTAAAATGCTTCGAAATAGATTAGAACGTTTAGAAATGCATTAAAATGTGTTGGAATAGTTTAGAACACGTTAAAAATGTATTGAAATGCGTTAAAATAGGGTAGAATATTTAGGAATGCATTGAAATGTGTTGAAATAGTCTAGAATGCGTTAAAATAGCGTAAAATATTTAGAAATACATTAAAATGTGTTGAAATAGGTTAGAATTGCGTTAAAAATGTATTGAAATGCGTTAAAATATGGTAGAATATTTAGAAATGCATTAAAATGTGTTGAAATATGTTAGAATGCGTTTAAAATGAATTGAAAGAGCGTTAAAATAAGGTAAAACATTTAGAAATGCATGTAAGTGTGCTGGAATAGTCTAGAATGCGTTAAAATATGATAGAATATTTAGAAATGCATTAAAATGCTTTGAAATAGGTTAGAACGTTTAGAAATGCATTAAAACGCGTTAAAATGCTTTAAAATACATTAAAACACGTTAAGAATGCAATAAAATGCATTAAAATGCGTTAAAACACATTAAAATACGTTAAGAATGCATTAAAACGCGTTCAAATACGTTAAGAATGCGTTAAGATGCAGTAAAATGCGTTAAAATACATTAAAATATGTTAAGAATGTATTAAAACGCGTTAAAATGCGTTAAAATTATTTAAATCCGTTGAAAATGCAGTAAAATGCGTTAAATGCGTACTAGAATACGCCTTAAAAATAATGATAAAAATGAGTTAAAAGATGTTAAATAACATTAGCATTAACTTTACATTAACAGAACCAGTTCGGTGTATTTCCTTTTTACAAATTTCACCGGCATTGCGACCTGAATATATGAAGGCGTAAGTGGCTTGAAGTTAAAGCACAATTTCGCGTCGACTGTGGTAGATGCTTTTTTGGCAAAACTTTTCCGACCCCGCGGGGATTACTTTCGCGCGACAGCCGATGGGGGCTGGTTCACATAAGAACGACCTCTTCTTTCCTGAGCCAGGACCGGTTGCACATTAACACATGCACTCACGAACACGTAGAAAGCACCGCGTTGCATAAGCCTCAACCGGATCTCACATGCGGCAGTTCCGAGAGCCGGAGAAGGAGGAAGAAAGTACGGACAAGAGGAAGACGGTGAAAGTGGGAGAAGGAGAAAGCGACGGAGAGAAGTACCCGGTGAGAAGGACGGAAAACTAGCTCGACAAGGAGAGTGCGTGAGAAGCTCTGAAAAAGGAGATTTATGTTGTTGCACGGCCGACAAATCACGAACGATAGCTGAACATAAGTCGGCCTAAGACCGATCGTTCTAAAGCCGACATACATCATTTTTCTATGAGCCCCGAAACAAGGTCGTTTTTCACTATGCTAAAAATGGGAATTTCGGTTTTGGAATTCTTAAAGAGAGCGGAATATTTCAATAACTTATGTTTTAGAATGCTGGTAACGTCGGACTTTCCCATTGAAAAGAGCCGAATAAGGTCAAAGACCTACCTTTAGTGGAATTGTACGAAGGATACTTTTTCGCGTGTCCAAGCAATCGGACGATTGATCTGGCGGTCGAACTTCTCTAAAAGACTCCACGACGTACGTGGCGGTCAGAGGACATCATTTATCTCTTATCTGTCGCAACCGATTTTCCAACAGTCACGTGTCCGAAGGGAAACGTCCATCTAATAGAGCGGAGGTCTTTCTTCAATTTCCTTTTTAATCAGCAATACTGCCACGACAATGTTTTGTTTCCTAACAAAAACCTCATCTACTTGATTAATAGCAAGATTATATTTAGAACGAAGACCTTCGGCGCTGTACGAAATGATCCCGATACTTGCTCGTATTTTTCTTTGAAATCGGAGTTGTACATCTTTCGGATAAAGTGGCTTTAAAAAAATGAATCCTCCGGAGGAGAGCCACGGACTGAGGAGTGTACGCGGCTTTTGCGAGCTGTAAGTTTTCACCGGGCTTATCCGAGCATGCCATGAGGATACAAGGAACCCGGGGTATCAGTCAGAGCGAGGCCAGCCAACATTTTTTATCCCCCTTCGCCGGAGCTTTGCTTTCGGTGTCGTTGTGACATTTTTCGCGGTTACAACTAGGAGAGTCCTGGGAAAGCCTATCTCCAGGACCATTGAGCCCTCCTCTCACGGTGACCCTGTCTCTGCCAATCTTCGCCGAGATCAATCATGTCCTCCGTCTTTTATTATTTCGGGATCTGTATATTTGGAAGGGTCAAGGGTGCCGCGCGTCATCTCCGATATTATATTTATGTGAAGGATCGTCCACGATATCTCGACGAAAAGAAAACCAGGGCCCGGCTAGAACACGGATCATGAGAAATATAATACTTGTTTTACAATCCCTCTTTCGTCGGTCCAGAGGGTTGGATTTTCTTTCGAGAAGAAAGCGCGTGTCACGGGCAGAGACAGTTGGCCGGGTTTCGAAGATTTGCCAAGACGTAATGGACGGTTATTACTGACCAAGCGCGTTGGTGCGGCCATTACGTTGGCCAGTCTGACGAAAACGCAGAGTCGGTCGAGTGCAGAGGGGCCCGCGGTTGCACATTCGTCGGACTGGGTGGGACTGAGGCCCCCCGCGCGACATTTCTTCCCGGCCGAGAAGGAAATAGCGGCAAGCATGGTAAAGTGCATCACCGAGAGAAAGGGGGACCACCTCTCCGGCGGGTGAATGCGGCTACAGACTCGATTCGCTTCATTCAGTGCGTGATTCTTAGGCTCGCATGTGCGGTCACTTCTCCATCTCCCTGTCCCACTGTATCTCTGCCCCCCCTCTTCGTCTTTCCCGCGGGTTCGTGGTTTGCTTTTCACTTGGCGGTTCATCGTCTCGCCGGCGGCTCAATCACCGTTCCGTTCGAGAGGAGCCGGTACCTTCGACAGTTCCGACGGTTAACAGTTACGAGTCGCGACAACTTTCGGATCGTCCAATCTCCAAAATCGGGGCCGAATCCTCCTGTGCGCCAGTATCGGGCACGTTATTTACCTAAATCCGTCGTGAAACAGTTCTCCAAGGTGACGAGAGCCGATGCCACGCGGCTGATAAACTTTGGAAAAGTTGAGGGTTCAGCAGTGGCGAAGGTCCGATAATCATTGATAACTGGCGACAAAAGGAAAACGAGGACCTAGATAGTGAAACGAGGGAGGCAGCGTTTTCGATTATCCGAGCGACGATCTCGAGCCACTGGAGGATGCTAAAGGACCCGGAGGATTGAGCCAATCGACGTAGTTGCTCGTCGTTTCCGATTCGCGTAGAAATCCCCGGAGAGCAGCATACGGTGCTACGATGACAGCGGTTACAACCCTTAACCGTCGCTGAGGTCAGCCTCGAACACTTGGAGCAAGAACAGCGAAAGACGTAGTCAGAAAGAAATTCTGTACATTTCAGGGAAAAGCCCTTAAAATTCGAAAACCCGTAAGGAACGTGAAAACCCAAAATGGCTGGCTTTCTGAAACACTTTCTCCTCGTCTGCCTGTTGCAATTGGCCCTTTCGCGAAACGAGTCGAATATCCTGCGGCTGAGCAACCCTCAGAAGGTCCCGTCGATCCGCGTGGAGGATTTCAATGTCACGGATTACCCGGAGGAGAAGGAAAGTACGAGGAACCGTGTACCACTGGTGGACTTTAGCAAGAACAATCCCGAGCAGGACTGGAAGAAGTATTTGAAAGTTGTGGCTGCGGAAGAGGACAGGCCGAGAGAACTCGACGTGGACTTCATGAACGAGAAACTGAGGAAGACGGCTAACAGCGTGCAGTGGCTGGCCGATCTTTACGATCCTCTCAAGTGGACCCGGGTGCCGGGGAAACTGCGGGACGAGTGTAGGACGGACATGGATTTCTTTCTCCAGGCGTTAAAAGGCGGGAAACTATGGGCTGCCAAGAGTGAGTTCCTCCCCCCTCCTTCTCAACTTCGTCTTAAACCATCTTACTTCGTGGACAAATATCCCTCGGTTTTTCCTCGACGTCTTTTTAAGAGCCCAGCGAAATTCCTTTCCTACGCGGCCAGCATAAAAGGATAATCTTGACACGGCAAAAAGCTGTCTCTTTTGGGGTAAACTTCACTAGATTGAAACATTCTTCGACTACGGCGGAATGTCACGTATACACGGCCGTTAAGTGAAAGTTGGAGAAGCCCTTGTGTACGTTCTCCCTTTAGCCGTCGAACAGTTTCTGATCCCTCTGGTAACATCCCTTAGGTAAATTTCAGGCTTAGCGAAAAGTAGCACGATAGAGCGAAATTGTTTTCATCGACCCACGCAAATAAATTCGCTTCTGAGATATTCCAAGCGGAAACATAAGTAGGCAACACCTATCCCATTTGTCATTTAGACTTTCCTGTTTGCTCGGTAGAATTGAGGACAGGTGGCGATAGAAAATCTCGTTCCTGAATGGCAGATCTGCGGAGTTTGTTTTTACGAATTGAGAGCAGAGAAGAAAGTGATAGATACCTGGCGCCGCATGCTCGGCGAACGGAAATCTCCTCGCGAGGTCGTCGTACGGTCAAGCGAAAATACCGATCGACGGGGAACCGGCTGACGATTACCGTTTCAGGCGCTAGAAAATTTCCTACTCGCGGAAATTCGTCGGCCGGGAGAAGCAATTTCCCTCGGCGCTTCGGGGCAATATACCAAATTTCGTGGAAATATGGAGAACGTCTAGTCATTCATTCTCCGCCGTACATCGGGCACGTTCGGCGAAATATTTCGCTGCAGCTGCGAGAATTTCGGCCAAATGGAAGTGAAGGAGGTGGAAACGAGGTGGAACGGGAAACCGGCTGGTTTTTCCGCGATCGGTTTCACGCGGAATAAGGTCCGTCGAGCGAGAAAACTTGATGTCGCGTAGCGCGTTCACGCTCTCGTAGCTTCGCGGCCGACAGGTGTGATTGGCAAAGATGTGATTAGCCACGGAAACCTGGGCAATTTGTTCGAATTCGCGAGGAAGACGACGTGGACGGTTTAAGAGGCGAATCCGCGACGACCTACTTCGTCGGTTCTTCTGACCCTCGCGCTGATGACGCTGTTTTCCCCGAGGCATGACTCTTCGTTAACTCGTAATGAACCGTCTTACTCTGGCCGGTTGCATTAAGCGTCCTACGCGACGCCCGTCTAATGTAACGTTAAATTGTAGCCTGCCCGTAATGAAGTCTCCGCTAAATCACGCGCTTTTATGTACATCGCCGAACTCCCAACGCGCTTACCTGCGAGTGCCAAATTAAGGCCCGTAAGGCGACAAAATGTTTCACATTTCCGCCGGGAATGACCTCGTGTAATTACTTCCGAGCGTCTAATATTTTCCTTCCCTGCCCCGAATCAACTGTCTTTCTGCCTTTACGATCTCCCCCCCATTTTACTCGACTAATTCCTTCCGAAAGTAACGTAATTCCCTGGGTGCTGAAAATAGTAGCTGTGCACTTGGGGTGCGGTCTGAGGTTTCTGCGTTCAAGCGAATATTCGCCAGTCGCAGGTGCAACGTGGCCAAGTCCGTAGTTTTATGGTGTGTGGGTCGCATAGCGATTAGAAGACGGTTATCGAGACGCGACGGTGGCGATTTAGAAAGCGAGAATGCAATGCAACGGGCTGTGCACCGACTTCCTCGGGACTATTGCAAAACCATCGTCATGTGGACTACCGCGTTGGAAATTCCTCGCGATTTCCGGCAACGAAAGTCTTTATCGTTCGACAACGACCCCTAGTTTTCGCTCGCAGTTATCGCGACAACGACAGGAAGTTCGCCTACTCTTTACGATAGTTGACCGTGTAAATCATGTCGCGAGGGAAAAATTTCAACCTGTTTTTACCTTCGACTCGATATACTCTGAGCCAAATTGCCAGGTGCACGGAGCAATGAAATATCGTTTTAATTAACCGAAATTCCATCGAAAATTCCCGACGACTGTCTTAAGATTTCCAAGCGGCCAAGCTGCGGAGTTTTTGTTTAAGTGCAGTCATTCCTGCGACGACGTGCGAATGGCAAATAGAAGTAAGCTGTGTGTGTGTGTGTGTGTGTGTGTGTGAGTAACGGGACATTGCGAAAATATTCTCGCCTCAGGGCAATGGTTAATGGGTCACAGGTACCATGGTGCAGCAGGTGCCCATTGCTCCTCTTGCATTCTCCAATAATAGGAGTGATTATTCAACAATAAATATTTCATTCACCGCGTAAAAGCTCCGGCGAAAGGCAGCGTGAAAAAAGATTGCACCCATTCTAAAAACCTTAGAAGCTCAAAAAATCGCCTACTCTCGCAGCTACATTTTTCATCACAATATTCTCGACATCACTGAACGGCAGTGTAAGTGCATTGACTATTTCCCGGAACAGCTAAGCAGGATCTTTAATGTTTCAATGCACCGTAATCAAGTACCTGCACGGTTATACAATACGTTTATCCACGGTTCCCAGGGCTTTCGACAATGATCGTCGGGCATTGTCGATACTTGTATCGTCATCGACATCGACATACGGGCCGATTAGCACGGCAAGCGAATTACGAAACTGGTGATTGTGTGGCCGGCAATGCACTGCCGCAGGTGCATTTCTGTTCTCGTGCTAACATCTTCATTAGAATCGGCTTCGCTAAACCTGCCTCAATGGGACATTAATACCGCATCGATCTTGAAAATCCACCTACCGACGTAAAATACGCTCGAACATTTACCTACTAAAATACAACAATCGTTGGAAGTATCGATTCGGAATTGATTATCCACCGAACATCGCTAAACGTTCGGAACAATTCGTGCGGTGAACTTGTTCGCGTAAGAAGTCAATTACTACCTCGAGGCGTTTCAGTTACGAATAACCGTTAATGTTTGCCGACATTGCACAATTATCTTAGGAGATTTTAGCGGAGGCTTTCGCAACGCAGTTGAGAGTATAGACTGGCTATCTCCTAGCTGAGTCGTTAGATCATTGTTCGCGCTGCAATTCTGCCTTGATTTCGCCGATTAATTTCTAATGAGCTTTTTATCCTTATCCACCTATAATGCCAGACTGAGCTCCTCGGGTGATGAAACTGACGAGGCTGTATTTTACGCAGCTTTTTTTCAGCCGATATATAAACCAGTTTTAACTGGCAGGATAATGCGAGGTAATGCGCCGATCCTTTTTCGTACGTGCAACTGCTGCAGCCTGCAGGACTGCACTTTCTACTTGCAGGTCATTTTCATGCAATTCATGTAACTGGCAATGAACCGTCCTAGCAGTACGTTTAATGAAAAAATATAAAATAATTTTAGAACACTTCGTAAAATGAGAATAACAAATTAAATATTGTCGTTTTCATTTAAAGGATACAGAAACCAGGGAATACATGAGTATGTTATATGGCGTGGAAAGTTCAAATGTCATTTGAAGAACACGTTCTTGCTGAGTCCAATAATCTGATAAAATCTCGTGTATTTTATATAATACTTTCACGGAGATCAACGTAAAAGGAATATCCCATTAGAATAATGTTTAGCCACGGATTACATACTTCGCTAACGAACCATTACGTATTAAACGAGCCGCTGTTAATTGACAAATGCGATTAACCATTGAACGTAATAACATTTATTAAATAGCTCATGTGCGATATTAATTATAATTTGACCAAAATTAATATTCAGCTAATATGGAATATTACCTAAATTAGTGTAATATCTCCGTATTAGTTTCGATACAAATGTTATTACGTTCGATGATTAATCAATAACTAGTATTCTGTTAGCTAAATAGCATTGAATCACAGGTTGAAGGATAGAGGATTTTGGTATTAAATTCTGTGGTCTTTTGTTTGTGGAACTGGTTTATTCATGATAATGTGGGACGATCGTTGCTTTTTTTCAGTGTCTGACGCAAGTGGCCGTTACTCCTCGCAATACTATTTCGGAAATGGCTTCTGGCTCGGCTCGAGTACCCTTTGCAAGGAGCTCAACACTACCGAGGGTCTCCCACACGAGATTCCACCTTTCCCACTTAGGTTTCACGTGGCCAGAATGTATCTGACCTTGCCCAAGGAAATAGAAATATCGGTGAGTCCCGTGCCATGAAAATCAAACCGACCGAAGACGAAAGTGATGGACCCCAAGTGATTCATGTAAATTGCATCGTTGCAATTTTATTGATAATGTCGCATGAAAACCGTGTTGGCTAACGCGAGGGTCATTATAAATGCGCTGACAGCGTCGGAAGGCTATGACGTCGAATAAATTAAAAGGAGAGTTAATTAAACGCCGCCAAGTCGCATTTAATTATCTCGTCGAGGACAAAAAGTTTCCGTGCATTGGAGGGTTAATTATATACACTTGATTTTATAGAAAAAGATCGTCACTCGATTTCGAACCTCCTTCGTGGCGATTTTCACGGATCGTCGGAAAGGGGAAACTGATTTAAAGTGCCAAATTCACTGCGGAAATAGATAGCATACGTTTGGGATTTTGCGCTGTGGAAATTTCTCGCGAGAAGTTGGGAAGTTCGCGCAAAGAAGATCCGAGAGTCGGGCTTTTACCTGTCAGAAGTAGAAGGAAGTTCTTGCAGTTTCCCTAATGAGATTATACTACATCCTTAAATCTCGGCGGTTCAGTTTAACGGCGAAGATGCGTTTCTTCGTTCCCCGTGCAACGGCCATATCGGAAAGTCCCATTATTCCTGCTGCACCGTGGCAAAGATATTCCTTAAGCGTGCCACGTGTTACATTTTTTACCTCCGCGATAAAAAGTAAGGGAAAAGTTAAGCCGCTGAGGAATTTCTGTCGAGATTCACGTCAAACGTTACAAAAATATTCCAAACGATGGAAACAGTTTAAGGTTCTTCCTAACGTGTATCATTTTTTCTTCGCCCCGTGATTGACGGGTTATTCGAAATGGTTTTTGACCGTCCGATTTGGTGAGGGCTTTGAATCAATTTTTTTGACATCCGATATCAAGAGGCCCGCTGCTTTCACTTTTTCCCCACCTTTTTTCTCGTATTTTTCTCGCGTTGCCGGGGCAGATCACAAGGCCGTTAAACTTTCCCTTCGCATCATTGTCAGCATTGACGACGGGCAGGAGGACCCTGCCACATGATATAATTTCAAGCTCCTCTTAACCGGCGTCACGAGAGAATGGCGCGAGCGGAAGAAGGCCAAAACCTACGACCGAAAATGAGACGTCGGAGGGGGGAAAAAGTACCGCCGATATTTTCCGTTCATTTTATCGGCCTTATCTACGCTTCCGCGGATATCGCGATAGCAGTAAAATAAGCGTCTCCGTCCGAAGGAAAGCAGATTGCGATCTTAAAAATGCCAGCGGAAGAACGGAGCCCCTCTTCCAATTTTCCGCCAACGACAGCCCTTTGATCTGGCCTAACGGCAAAATTTCGTTATCTCCCTGAACGTTTCCTAATCGATCCTACCGGAAGCGCTTTCGAAACGAAAAAAAAACCGCCCCGAAGAAACATTCGTTACCCCCCACCGATCGTGTCGTACAAACAACGATGGATTAATTAAAAAAACTGCGACAGGCGAGGGGGTGGGGGAGGATCGTGAGTTTTTCTACGGCCGGTAGCCCTGACATTCTTTGTATCACGCTTGACCTTGCTTCTTATCGCCGCTATGATTGATCTCCCTTTCCAGCCGCGGCAGGTTTTTTTGGGTCTCTGCTTGCCGGGTTCCTGCGACTACGTCTCGCTGACCTCGATGCTACGAGCCAGCGCCGACAGGGTGGAATTCGAGGGCAATTCGACCTATCGATCGAGCGGCCCGAAGATTCACATCGTTACGGTTAAGCCCGTGCCGTCCAGCGATTACTACGCCTGGCTGGACCCCAAGTTTTACGTCCTCTTGTGAGTATCACAGCAGCTTCTTCACTAAGCCCAACTTCTCCCGTATTACACCTTCCACGGACTACCTTAGGTCCTTCTTTTTAACTATTCCCTTTTTTTTTATGATACTTGATCGAACGACCACGGGACGTGGATTATAAGCGTGGAAAATCCTTAGAACGATGTCCAAGTATTGGGCAAACATCTTGATAATAATTTATTATGGGTAGACACCGTTAAGGAGCAAAGCAAGGGACACGAATGCTAAATTACTTAATTGAGCATGGAATATTTCGAACGGAGCGCGCGGGTGTCCAAAAATTTTCCAGTCTTCACTCAGTGCTGTTCGACCGGTGAAAATGAGATGATAATTGCCCAAGGCGTTATGTAACGTTCCGAAATATTTTCTGGCACACGGGAACCAATTGCACATTCATACTTGTTTATGGTTTCGTAAACTAGTCCGCGGACCGATGGCGGATAGCGTTCTGTAGCTTTGAAACGCCGTCGGCAGAGATAATCAGGTTTTCCAGAGAAACAACTTTCAGAAGCTCGTGTCGAAATCGTCGTTTCTTACGAATTCCATGAAAAACGATTCCTCCTTGAGCGCATGCTGCACTTCAGGTGGGGGGTGGGGGGAGGCAATTAAGCGATGTTTCGTGCAATCCACGTAAAAAGCTTGTACTTGAGGGAACTTTGCTCGTTGGACAATTTCGTTCCGCTTACTCACCGTGGGAAATGAGGACTGACGTTATCGAGCTGATCCAATTATTTTCCTAATTAAATGCGCAGCTTTCGATATCGCGGAGCCTTGATACAGAGTCAATCTCCACCCTTGGATATCGATACACAGGAACATGCACACGACATCGCATGATTGGATTTACGCAATGCTTACGCTCGCTCTATTAAGCAAACACGCGTGCACTTTACCTCCCTCGTATCCGCCCCCCCCCTCCTTCAGGTTAATTATTCGCATTACATTGAGGAGCATGCTCGTGTTAAGCAACGAGATCAACTGCGAATCAATAAAATGCCCTTCGCGAGGCTCCCAGAGATCGGTAGAAATAAATGCCCGTTGGAAAAACGACTCCACCCCTAAGACGTTAGCTCGTAAGTGATTCCGACGATAATTCATCTTTGCCACGCCCGGAAACCGCTGGTCGACTGTAAAATACAAACCCTGCCCCCCTCCCGCGACTCTCCAGGGAATAATTCTATGACGAAAGTGTTCGGTCGCGGTCTAGGCTATTTATCATTTGTAATTATACAAATCCCTCGTGGATGGGAGGCAGGTTCGTCCAATTACCGACACGTACTCGCGCATGGCGGAATAAATCAATTGTATCCGTTAGATTAGAAATTTTACCGAGCGATATAGATATCCCCGAGTTTCGTATTTAGTGGTCGTTTAATGCGGAATATGGAACGTTGGTTTTGCTCCTCCGGAGGTTTCATTCTCTTCGTTTTTTGCTCTCAATGAAGTGACGTCGAAACCGGCAATTATGCAATAAATGGAAAGATGGGGACGAGCAAACTGGTATCGCTGATTCATTGCCAGGGCGTGCAAGTCGACGGTCGGCCAGGACATTCGCCGGGGTTGACGCACCACGCGTGTAACACTTTCTGCGCTTTCTTTCCTCGGAGATGCACTTGCATAACCGGCCGACGCATTGCACTTTTACACGGGCTCCCCCTTTGCCTGCCTCGTATGAAATAACCGACATGATTAACGAACCACGGCGGAAACGGGAAAACTTATAGTTGGGGAAAATCGATGAAATTCAGTGGAAAACTCGCGTAAATGCGGCCATAAGATGGCCGTTTAGATAAAATATTTTTAACGCGAAAATCCGCTAACGGAGGTCGCTTTTAATCACAATTTACATGCGTTCTTGAACGTATTGTAATTATGTAAATGGTGGACGTCGGTTGTACGTGCCAAGAGTAATCCAATTAGCAACTAATTTCGACCATTCCAGTCCCTTTCACTTCGCCTTGTTTACGCTTTCGCTCGCTTTGCAGTTCTGCTGAATGAAATCATCTGGCCGGAAATATCTCCTACTAATACCATTTTAATGTCTCCGAATAAAGGGAGATTTCCTGGTCTAACAGTGAAAGCGCTCGAAAAAAGCCGTAAATTGCCGTGCATGGGCCGGCGAATGCTTTGACATAATATTTCATTGAATCTGATCGATCTCGGAACGCACGTGTAAGAGCCACTCGTAGAGAAAAATGATGAATGTTGATGACCGGTAGAGGTGATTTTACGGCTGGAAATGTTATTTAATGCGGGCAATCAAAGGTTGCGAACGATCGGAGTTGGGTTTCATCGATAGAAAGGAGGGAAATGCGGAGACTCAAGATCATTGCGCAACTCATACGTGCGATCTGGTAGCGCGGGAAAATAGCGCACGATAGGCCGATGCGTATTACAGAGAGATTCCCGGTGGTTGCGCAAGAGGAGCAATTATTCAAGAACGCGGAGGATTTACGGCGGGTTCTTCGCCCCTTGTTCCCGAGTTTGCTTTATTGCCACACGTCGGCATATGTTTCCACGATACGTCGCGTGATTTGGCAAAACACAGGGCCGGTTCTTGCCGTGCCGATTCGTTCGACTGGCGAAAGCAAAATAACTGAATGCATAATAAATCGATACGTAATACTTGACCGAAAGATAACTATGTGCCTTGTCGTATTTCACGTGAGGACGTTTAAAACGAATATTCTTCTGTCACAATATCCTCGTTTGTCAGACCTCTTGCATCGATGCATGGTTAAGACGATACCGTCGATTTGCATGACTGAGCATCGGAGTCAGTCAGGTGTAATCGCGTACGTGTTTATGAAACTACGGATGGCAGTCTCCCCTGCGGCCCCTGGAAATTGTTTACCCTAGATCTTACGACGTTGGAGATCGTCCGTTTAATCGTGATGCAACTGCGTTAAGCCAAGTCTGCACCTTTGCACCCCGGCACGTCCTTGCACGTAATGCATAATGACGTTGTTGGCACAAGCGCGAAGCACACGTGATAGCGAGAAATTGTGGTTCCGAGAGCCAAGGTGAGTTACTATCTAACGGGCCGATTGCGACAACGACTCCTGCACCGCCAGTTTTATCGCTTTCGGTCGTTCTAAACGTCCTTCTCAAAGTACCACGCTAAACCGTTCCTTCGTATTCCCGGAACCGTAAAAGATCAATTTCCTCGTCTCTCCTGGCAGTATGGTATTTCGCGAAAGGATGTTGCTTCTCGCCCGGAAGTTACGACGGTTTTTGACGAAACGTTCTTCACGGTTTCATCCCGCCGGCTAATCGATCGACCGTAAAAACCGTTGAGCAATTTTCGAGGAAGCTTGTCCTGAAATTCAGTGACAACTTGCGGAATCGTCGAGCGAACGGTCCTGGCTTTTCAGGACGAGAAAGATGAATTATCCGTTACAAATAATGTTCTTCATTGCCACTCGACGTACATTTTTCTCCCGGTTTTACGGCCATTGGTCATCCCACTCTTCCCGTCATTTCATATTTCTCAAGTATTTCCTCTTTCTCCGTGGCACTCTTGCTTTTTTCCCCATATTCTTCACTTTAGTCCTTCTCCCGTATTGAAAGGGGAATGTTTGCTGCCAGCAAACCATTCACCGTTTTCATTTTCTCAAGATAATAGTTTGTTTAGCCGAGTAAGAATTGAATTCCATTACTCGAAAGCGTTTACTCCGGGCAAAGGAAGATCCGTATTAAATGTTTCCTTTCTGTTAGAAGTTCAACGATTCATCTTGCCTTCGTCCCTGCTTTTTCCCGGGTACCCGCAGTTTTACGGAAATTATCATCCTGTTTTCCAGGGCCCTTGGTTTTGCCCTCCTTTTCGACTCGCTGACTTTCACCTTTTTACACCGCGCCCCGAGTTCCTTTGCCACGGGATATTCTGCCTATCGTGAAAACTTTCCAGGCGTTTCGTCACGCGTTCTGCGTGATACGCGCCACCCAGGAGTCGAGATCGATCGTCGTCGACGAGCCTTTAAACTTTAATAAAAGCGCTCGACTCCTTGCAACCTGCATCCCATAACGTCAGCGACGTGCAGTCCTGAGTAATGCGCTCCCCGCGTTGCCCTGCATACGCAATAACTGCCACGAGACCCATTCACGCGGGCCGCTTGCCATTATTTCAGGAAAAATAGGATTTTCGGATTTCCTCGACAACGAGTAGACATAGGAAGACCCGAAAATCCTGCCGCGGTAACTCGGAAGTTTATCAAAATTTTCCGCAAGGAAACGTACAATGCCAATGCGCGTGAAATTCTTTGCCCCGTCAAACGGTTGAATTTCGGTGAGTCCATTAGCACGCTCGGTATATGATTTATACATGCAATGCCATTATGTGCATCAATCTTTCGTCACTGCTAATTCGAGGAACAAAGTCCAAGCTCTTCACGAGTCATTAGACATGATGCAGGATGATTGCTTCGCCCACGGTCACGACTTTGACTATTACTTTCATCCTCGAAGAACGTCATTGGCTTCACGAGAATTACGTCTAGCAGGACTCTTCAGATTACCCGCATTAATCGTCCACCGCTGTGGCAACTAAGAATTAATCCCCCCTTGAGTTTCCTGTGTAACAAATTATCGCTAACGATTACAAAAATTAGGAAGTCAGTATTCCAGTAATCGCATAATTCTTCTATTTCCTTCGAGACGAAGACATTAGCGCAGGCCAATGTTGACGGTTCGGCGGAAAGCCTCGGAACGCGAGAAACCGGGAAGCGTTTTGCATCCGGTATATCGGCGTAGTTTTCGCGATGGTGCGTCGTTGCTTGCTTGCACGTACGCGCGATCGGCATTACGCAAGGTTATAGAAAGCCTTTGAGGCTCGTACGTGAAAGTGCCGGGCGCTATCGGTTGCATTCCTCGGGAAATGCGGGGCCCCCCGACGTAGTCTAGACGTTTGTCGATCGATTTAACGAATCGCGGGGGAGACCGAAGGGGGTGGAAGCCGCGCATAACCAACCGGCCGACTGAAATTCACGGACAGAATTCTAAGAAATCCGGCTGCTCGAGCAGCCAAGGTTGACATAACGCCGATTTATTTTATTCCTCGCTCCGCGGCGTACATAGATTTTTCGCGACACACCTATGCCATTTCCGCTGCGATAAATCGGAATTTCAAGAAACTCAGAGCTGCCAATTAAAACGTACCATAGCCTGTCTCGTTTTCCTACTTTAATGCACTTCGCTTTCCCGGCCTCGTAATAGTATATTATCGATCCCACGTAACGTTTCCACGGCGGTATGATTTCATAAAATTTCAATATTTAATTGGAAGATTTTCATTGCATTTTCCACGTTTTTAATGCCTCAATGTCCTCTTTTCATTCATAGAAATCAGTTAACTTGTCGTCCGATTTATTCTTCCTAGACGATCCCTGACCTTTCTTTCCCACTGTATTCTGCTATCTTTTTTTTAACGTGCAGTATATTATCGCTAGAATGTTGACGAGAGGTGCTTGTCGTAATTTCCAGTCGGTGCACCGATAGCATCGGTTTTCCAATCCTCGACCAGCGTGTAACAGAATCGACATGTTTTCGAATCGAACGCATTGTAGCATCTCGCCAGTGCAACAAGTGGAAAACGATGATGGCGCGTTATGTTCCTAAAAGTAACTCCGATAACACGATAAAACGTGAAGGACCCGACTTCTTCTCACGGTAAAAATCATAGCACAATTTTCCCATAAAAGAAGAGCCGTGTAGGTAAAGAAGAACTTTGATTTAATGAGTCCTGTCTCTTTGCAAGTTTGCAAGGCACCGCGTGTCGCTGTAAAACAAAAGCCATTGGACTGTGCGTTTACCGGTAAATTTGCAGTTTCACTTTCGCCGTATCAGTTAACGCATTTACGTAAATACTTGCCGTAACGAGGACGTTTCTTCCTTCTCCGATCATCTCTGTCTTTCTCGCACTATCTGTTGGCGATCAATTACTTCCGTCCCCTTTTTCGCCCCTTGCTTCGTCCTTTCTAATTCCTAGGACTCTCCTCTGTCCTTTGTTAACGCCCGAGTCTGAGCGCAACAAGAGCCTCGAAATTTACGATTTACCGTAAATTGCACGAAATGAAAATTACGAGAGGAACTGAGAAAATACGTCCATAATGGGAATTGGGATGCACGCGTGAGTGGAGTACAAAATCGACATGGCCATAGGCCTTTCGATTCCCGACGAATCAATACACAGTTCTCCCAAAGTCTCAAAGAAAAATATATTACCTTAAAAAAAAGAAATCAAACATTTCACGGCACAGCCAGTTCGGTTAGTCTCACGAAAATCAAAGGTTTGTTCCAATGCTTTGTAAAGCTTGATTTTTTTTACATCAGGATGGAATCTAAAATGAGAAATAAAGGGGGGAAGTTGAAGTTCGTTGCAGGAGTTTCCCGACTCGACTTCAAAGCCGAAGGTCTGACCGGTTCAGGGTGAATGAGGGGGGGAAGCCAGACGGGGAAGTCTCATTGCGAGAACGGAGTGCGAATAATAAGTTAAAGCCTGTTCCCCGGTGGGAATGGCCGGAGATAAAAGCACAAGTTTCCCCGACTTGTCGGTTCGTGCGAGATTTCCAAGTTCGCGTCGATAGTTCTCCGACTTCTTCGTTTTTATCCATCGTAATTCCCCGTATCGGTTCGAAGATCTATGAAAATCTTTTCGAAGAATGCAGCGCGCGTTAATTGAGTAGTCGATTTTGGAAGCAAAGATAAAATCGATAATACGATTTCTGTAGTTGCAAGTTGATGTAAACCTTTTAATATGTGGAAATAAAAAAAGTAAATTTATACTACTCTCAATATAAACGACTCAATTTACTCGAGATTTAAATTAAAATTCGGGGGGATATGAATGGATGGAAATGGAGATTAAAAATATCGGTTCGGGATTCGATGTTTCTGGGCTATTTTTAGCGTCATCGGCTATTATCGTTTATTAGAATGCTAAAATGCTTGTGAAAAAGTGCCAATGTTGGAGAAAATGACATACAAGGGTTTGAAATGTATAAAAATCAATATCGGTAAAGAACAGCAGTGATTTTCTTCGTTGCACCAAAAATGGATATCGTCACAAGAACGGCAGTACCATCAGAATGTAAACGTTATTGCACTTTCGTTTTTACGAAAACTGCTGCTCGCCGGCAGTAAAGCAAAGTACTCACGGGACTTACCTTAAAACTCTCTCTACTCGAGTTATCATTACGATTGGCGTTTGTTTCTTGCTGTTCTTTTTAGACGGTCGGCCATTATCGTTTTCCGCTAATGCCCGGCTTCTCCGTATACCTTATTTCTTCGTACAAGAGCGCGATACACCGGCATGTATTCAGGCATTTACGTCAGAGCTGCTCTTCCCTTAGCTTTTTTTTACCGTTAATTCCTGGCGGTCCTTCGAAATGCTCATCGTTGTTCGTAGCGTCGTTGAAACAGAGACATTCCGCTTCTGCGGATTAATCAGGCGCTAATCTGCGCGAGATAGGGTCCCGAAACTGAGCAGGAGCCATTGTACTTTGGGACAAAGGAGGACAAAGTCTCTTTGCTCCCGTATTTTACGGGACCAGCGTAAAACAACGGCCCTGGCAACGGGCCGTTTCAAAGAAATAACAGTCGTCTGCAACAAGGAAAATCTACTTCCAACAAATCCTATTGTGTCTTCCCCGTGCGAGATAGAACGGCCATTTAACCGACAAGGATTTCTCTCAGGTCCGATAAGGTCCGTGCGCGTTTAAGCCTTCGTTAGACTCGCGTCCAATGGATTTATGACGGTCGACGCAATTATCGATATTCTTGCAGAAATCACGGCGTTTGCCAATCGTTGCAAAATCGTCTGTCGATGTACCGTCGATACGACATTTCTCCACGACGATTGAACCGAGTACCACGTAATTTCGCGTTTCTCAGCACGGAGTTTCGGCTGTAACGCTCATTAATCATGCCTCGGAGGCAGAAATACCGTCGCCCAAGGTGAACGGAAATTTCGGAGCAACGGTCGGCTCTTTTCCCTGAATTACCAGGGTATTTATAGGAAAGTAATTAATTAGTTTAATTAAAGTCCCCCTCCCCCTCTGTCGTAGCTCATGAACCACGAATGATCCGCAGTCTAAGATGCTCGCAATAAATTACACGTGTCGAAGAGGACAGAAAGAACTTGTACACACAAAATTTGCCCTTTCGAAAAACTGATAAACCGTGCAATTTGTCAGCTTTCTTGGTTGTTGGAAAATCGAGCCATTTTTTTTCCAGGTCCATTGGGGCAGGGATTCTGTTGTTGATGGTTTGCGCGGCGATTTACGAATACAGAATTCCGGCTCAGCCGGGGGACATCGAGTCTTCGTCGAGCGCGTCGAACAACAACGACAGGGCCGGCAATTTCATCGACAAGAATCTCACGGACGATCGCAGGATATCGATGATCCAGGACTCCGGCGACGAGCAGATCGACAAAGGGATCACCAAGTCCCTCAAGAAGAATACTCCCGTCCCGATAAAAGCTCGTCAAAGCACCGAAGGTACGAATTACGATTCATTCGCGAATTCGTTAAGATCACGTTTATCCATCTTTCCAGGATTTTGGATGAAATATTTGATGGCCTTCAACCCTATCGCCAATGGCAGCAAAATTCTCAGCACAGATCCTGCCGCGAGAGACAGTCTCACGTGTCTTCATGGTCTCAGGGTTTTGTCCTTAGGATGGGTCGTCATGGTGCACACGTATCTTCAAGTATTTTCCATAGCAGGTAAATGAGAAAAAATTTAACTTTCACAACCGACCACTTCGATGTACTTTACATTTTTTCCTCCTTCGATAAAAATCTTCTTCTGCACGTAATATTCTTTGCATTTAATAAGTCGTAAGAGACCACTGAGGAATGTAGAATTGCAAAACTACTTCAGTCGAATGTATTGCGGAAAATTTCGAACTCACGTGGTTCTTTATGCACCGCGATGACATCTTTATTGGCCGGTGCATCGACCCGAGCGAACTTTCACTGATAACCCGCGATGACGCCTTTCTCTATTTGTACATTGCAGAAAACAAGACCCTGCGTACGGTGACCGAAAGGAATTTCATGTTCCAAACAATTAGCAACGCGACCTTCTCGGTCGACACATTTTTCTTCATCAGGTGAGAAATATCAAAATGTGAAATTCAATTAAAAAATTGCAACAAGAGACATCATACACTTAATCAATGAATCGAGGACTTAAAGTCTAAGGATTTTTTCCTGACTCTTTGTAATGACGAAAGTTGTATTAATGACATTTCCTTAGCGGGTTACTGGTGACGATTCTTTTCTATCGATCACTGGGCAGCATCAAGAGTGACAAGGGCAATTTCCTGAAGACGAGCGCTTCGAAATTCGTCATCATGATTCTCTACAGGTTTGTCCGGTGAGTACGAAACGATCCTTCACTTAGCCGACCGGAAACGTCTGGCCGAAAGTTCGACGAAACACGCGAGAATCCTATCGATTGACCTTTTCCCGCGTGGGAAATCATTCGTGTCGAGAAATTCCTGCGCCCGCTGAATTATTTCGTCCCGTGGGATTCTTTGAGTGGGAATCGTCGGGGTTGCGTCAGACGTGCGTAATAAATTCGCACGGTGCGTTGGACGAGCTCCCGGCGTGATAGAATTTCGTTGATCCCGTGAAGCCGGGAAGGCAGGGACCGTGCGTAGGCGAATCAGTAGGTTGACCATCTTGTTTTTCCCTTACGCAGCCTGACTCCGGCTTATCTCTTCGTGCTGGGGATGAACGAGATCGCGATAAAAGAGGCCCAGGCTCGCACGGTCTTCTCACCTGAGATCATCGACCACATGACCTGCGAGAAATACTGGTGGAGGAACGCCCTGTACTTGAATTCCCTTTACCCACGTAAGGAAATGGTGAGTGAACCAAAGGACAAAATCCCCCCAGCAAATTCTACGAGGAAATATCTACAATTCCTTTTCTCGTTTGTTCACGTTGATCGTCAAACTTTTTCTTTGATAAACGCTGAACGGCTTGACGCGGAACGTGCTAACGCTACGGTGCAAAGTTCGTTAGACTTTTACGCGTTTCGTGGAAACTTGCCAGTTGGCTAGATGGTAATTTTATGGCGAAACTTGCTTTCCTAGGGGCGTTGATTATTTCTCGGCATAATGCGGAAGGCATTCTCGCACGGAATACGGCTAATCAATAGGCACCGCAATTTGCTGCCCCGCACGTCTGATAAAGCGATGAACCGAAATCTCCTACCCCGCCCAGCGATTCGAAGGTGTCCGCGTTCCGATCGTTTTCCAATAATTAATTCTATTCCACGAGAAACTTGCAAAGTGTCGGGGCCGAACGTACGAATTGTCGACAGCCGGGAAAATCCATTCGGTTCCGTTTGAACGCTAGGAAGAAGCTAATCAGATGCATCTACTATTCAGATTCTAGCCGTACTTCCCATCAAACCATTTCTATCCATTTTTGCCCGCTCGCACATACATCTCGAACCTTCGATAAATGATAAAAAAAATAGTCACGTGATCTTTCGTTCACGTAACTTTAACGTACAATATTTGCGTTTCTCCAAATGGATGTTTATCTTATCTAGGCGCGGAAAACGGTATTAACCATTTTACATAAGATGATAATTTTCCAGTAAAGTGCTACTCATGTTAACATTATGTAACGTTGTAAAATAATTCTTTTGGGCCGAGCTGCCTCTTATTGGGTGGACTTGTATGACGTGACTCGTTTGTCTGAATTTCGAGGGGACAATTTCTTGTCACGGATAAGCACGGGATCAGCGATTAAATACTCGCTTAACTACTTTCCAGTGCATGCTGTGGAGCTGGTACATGGCCAACGACACGCAGTTCTACGTCCTTGGTATACTGCTTCTCCTGCTTTCCGTGAAATACTTTAAAACAGTGACGATCACGGTTCTTCTGCTGATCGTCTCATCATGGTTCACGACATTCTCCGTGGCCTACAGCAACGACTACGTCGCGAGGTAAACGCAGGGAGAAAACTAAGGAAAAACCATGCACCAGTCGTTGATCAGTAAAATATTGACGAAAATGTTACTTGAATTGTTTCGCGATGAATTTCCTTAATATTTCCTCAATACTTCTTGAATCGTCTGATCGTCGAAATTCGTGGAAAACTTATTACGAAAATGCATACGACCTCTCGGTCAACGACTGGCGCTTTCACTCAAGCAATTTGCTGGAAACCGCCGTGGCTGGTTTACGCGATCGGTCGCATCCTTAACCATCGCGGTTATGGCTCACATTTAATTTCCTTCGCGGAGAATCCCATGAGTAACACCGTTGCATAAGCGCTTACGTATACGTTCGACACGATCCAGGATCCAAGAGCCCTTCGCTCTCTTCGACGAGTTGTACGACAAACCGTGGCTCAGGGCTGGGCCGTATTTTATCGGGACAATCACGGGGTACTTACTCTTCAAGACAAACTGCAAGCTACACATGCCGCTGGTGAGTAAAGCCAAACGTCCCATTTTACCTCTACAGGAGCACCAAGTATATATCAATAAATTCAACGGTAAAGGCTTTACCCTTGTAATTTCCTTCGCGAGAATAATCACGCCTAGTCCTTTGGTGTACGATCGAGGTGAGCACGTGTTTACGTTCATTTGCATTGGGTACGGGGATCACTGGGAGTAACCGAGGACTGATTAGGCCAATGATTGAACGTACGAACCGCCTACTAACGGGATTTGCGTAGATGGTAAAGCTGGTCGGCTGGTTCCTGTCTACGGGAGTGATGTTCTCGGTGGTCTACGGTCTTTATCCGGGTGACCTGACGGTCATCGTGAGCTCGGTTTACGCCGCACTGGGCCACACTGCCTGGGCAATGGCGGTGGGTTTCATCGTCGTCCAGTGTTGCACCGGTTCGGCCAAGGTCATCGACAGTCTGCTCTCCCTGAGGCTCATGTACCCGCTCTCGCGACTCACCTACTGCGCCTACCTCGTGCATCCGGTCATCATGATGTACACCAGCACTCAGATGGACGGACCCCTGCATCTTCACAACGGCATCGTGGTAAATCCCGTCTTTCTTGGCCAATTAACGTGAAACTTATGGGCGAGCCACTTTCTAATCGTCCATCAGACTTTTTCAGGTCGATCACATCGACAGAGCTAAAAAAAAAGAAAAGCTAGTCCATAAGAAATATCGCTTGTGTCGAGTCGATCGATCTTCCGGTTTTTTAGCGGGAATATTCCTCTGTTTTTTTTTCCCTTTCAGCTGATCGTCTACTTCGGTAATCTCGTCGCTTCCTACTTGATGTCCTTCTGCGTGTCTATCGCACTCGAGGCGCCGGTGGTTAACCTCTTAAAGATCGCTTTCACCGCTAAGAAAACGGCCAGGTAGAAGAAGAAAAAAAAGGAGTAGAACGGCCCGTTCGCACGGAATACCAATCGTATCTATTGGTACGTTCGACCTGCCTGCCCGTCCGTCTTTATTATTCTTCGTCGGCTGTTCTTTTCAACGCCCTTATCACCGGGCGAAAGCCTCCGAACTTTAGACGAAAACTTCCCCATTTACGTTTCATCGGCAAACGAACGGTAGATGAGCGACTTTACCGAGCCGGTTCCTCCTCGCGCGATGCTTTTTCCGTGCTCAAGTTTTTTACGGATTACAGCGTAGAACCGAGGCGAGCCCGACAAAAGCCGAGGAATACATATAGGAGATCCCGTCAGAAGTGTCCCCCCGAGGACGGCATCGAGCCGCTGTGATTTAGGAAAGACTCCGAGTAAGAAGGTCATTTGGCGCGCTGGGCTTTGCCTCCCATCCGCCGTTGCGGCTCGATTAAATCGTCCGTCCATGGAGAACAGAGGAGGCAACTGCGGAATTGCCCCCCCAGATCCAACCTTTCAAGTGCCTAAAACCCGACGACGAAGACGACGACGACGACGGTTTCTCGCCAGAAGCGTTTTTCCTACCGAAAGAGACTAAGTCCTCGCCCTCCCCTTTCCCCCCTTCCCCTACCTACTCTCTACGCGGCATTCTCCCGTTTAATCAATGCATGCGGTTCTCTCAGTATTTACCGATAACCAGCTCAGATATTTCGTTGTAGAAATCGTACTTGTACATTGCTGTAATCGATACTGTAAGCCATTAAAATAATAATTCCAATACGGCACGCTGTTCTCCCTATTATTTGGACCCTACAATCCTTAGGTATAAAGTACTCGTGAAGAAGTAAATATTTTGGACAAATACCCGTGTGGTTCTGGGCCAGAAATAATTGTCATGGACTTTTCTAACGTCGAGTAAATCCTCCTCGTTGGATTAACCTGTTTCTCCGGATTTCGTGGAATTTAGTCCTGCGCAAAGCCCGGGCAAGCAAACGGCGAGTTTGTAGGATTAACTAAGGTCGGTTTCATACAACACCGACGCTAATGGGGAATTATTAACCGCACCTGGAAAATCTGCGAATTACGTAATCGATTTGCAACGCTGCACGCAATTCTGTGTACCGTTTGGTTTCAGTTTTTATTCCATTTACGTATTTACGGACCGTCAATTGATTATACCAAAAATCGACTGTATGGGTTTATCCTCTTTACGTTCCTCGATAAATCGCTATGTCGTAACATGATTAGTTCGTTTTAATCATTCGACGATGCAAACGAACAAACGCGTTTTGTTTATTTTTCCCCACCGGTTTCGGAACGTACTACGGCTGTACAGGTGTTCGTTCGTTTCGTACAAGCGTCCACGCTCGTACGGCAGGAAACCAATAAAAATAAAAAATAACGAAGGGTGATCCTGTGGAAAGAGCAGAGTTTATCCCGCTTGAATTTTCCAACGAACCGGATTCCAGGAATAAAAGGATTCCAAGCTGCACAGTCGCCGGACGCTGGAAGAAAAAAAAGGATATTTTTGTATATTTCGAATAATACAGACATACATGTTTAGCAAAAACGTTCAAAGCCATGGACTTGCGTTATTTACAAACAGTCGTGAAATATTTTTTACTCTCACGTCACTCCGGCAAGATTTATTGTTTGGGACGATCAAAATATTCGTTTGCAGGAAATGTTCGATGTATGCGAGGAAAAAAAAGTTTGTCTCTCAGTTTATACGAGGTATAAAAACGTTTCGAAACGAAAATAAATCCACCTATTACGTGGCAGGTGATCGAACAACTGTCCGCGGTGAAATGTTATTCGTAGGATTGAGATAAACGTCAGTTTCAGTGGGTCATGCCTTTACGAAATCCACGTTCACCGCCGTTGAAACGTAGGCAGGGGAATTTACATTGACGGGGAAAGATTACGGTGTCATTGGTTTCCAACGTCTGTCACGCGTCGTCCATTTTGCGGGATCCTGTAAATACGTGGTATTTCGATGATTGAATTGCAACGGACGTACATATGGCTATGACGGGCGGTACCTGTATCGCTTTGACGCACTTCTATCTGCCGTCTGCGTTAAGGCCGTCACGTCTCTCCCCCGCCTGGGGAATTAATGAAAATCGATCTGGCCGGACTGCGCCGCGGCTTTCGATTGAGGGCCAACGCGTTCAACGCCGGGAATCCCGCGCGAAAGGGAATATTCCTACGGGCTTGTGCCTCCCTCGCACCGTCGCACCGTCGCCCCGTCGCCCCGTCGCCCCGTCGTTACTGACGCAACGGTCAACAAAAAAGCTAACGGCCGGGGGGAAGGGCGGTGGCGGGGGCCAGACGGAGCGAGATTTTTCCACGGACCAACAGGGGAATCGGGGATAAGCGAAAAAGAATAGCGCCAAATAAAGTCCTCGGCGAAAATACGTTTGGACAATCCGCTCGATTAACGCGCAACGTCGGCGGATGCGTTCGCTACCCCTTCTTTTTTTTATTAGACCATCGTCAAAGCTGGACTGGAGATCTTTGCGGTTCAATTCTCTGCCGCGTCGAATCGCGAGGTTTCAGGAATTTTTACATATTTTAACGAATTTTTCTCCCCGGCTGACGTGCCGGTGGATTAGGAAAAATTTACGGTCCCATCAGCCGGCGCTTTCACGCGGACCTTTTGTAATTGCGCCGCGACGCGCTGTAATTTTCGTCGAATTGTTAGGCCGTTTTTCATGGGCCGCTGCTCGGCCGAGGGGGGAAGAGTAGGGGAAGGAGGAGAAGAAAAACGAGCTAAAAGGTGACGGGTTTTGTCGATTCGGGGACGCAGGAAGGACCCCACGCGACGAGACAGTTTTTTCCCATCGGCGGGAAACATAGTTCGCTGGCTGTTCCATCAAGTGAAACGGAATTGAGATAAATTAGCCGAAGACGATATTTACGGGCGACGGGGGAAGGTAAACACGAAGGCAACGATACGTCATCGACCGGCGGAAAAAATGCCCGCTCCACGGAAGCGGAAGTTTCCGAAGAATTTTCCTTTCGCCATCAAGCTCACTCTTTGTTGGCTAAAGAGGATCGTTTTTCCCCGCCGTTTGATTTTCAGCCCATGAAATTCCCCGTCTCGTTTTGTCCGTTCACTGGCCGACAGGCCCCCTTCTGCACTGTCCCACGAATGTCTGGCCATAACTTCTCTCTTCACTTCGGCCGATCCATCGTGTTCACTAGCTTACTCGGTTATTGCCTCCGCTGCAGCACTTCATCCTCTCGTATGTCCTTCCATTTCCTGTGTTCCCTGCAGTACCGACATCCCCCTCGTTTTTTAATTCAATTTTCCTAAGAGTCACTCACAGGCTTCTCTGAGTCTTCGTGAACTGACGAATTTAATAAGAGACCGTTTATTCCCGGAGGGAAGGTGGCCGCTGATCGCGGGGGAATGCCGAGGATTTTTCTGGCCGTGCTATAAACACGTTGTACCGTTAAAAAACAGCGAGACGTAAACAGAGGGGGAGGGTTCCCGTCCCGCGTGGAATCTCGTCGGGCGTTCCACGAGGCTGCGGTATTGTGCGGAGGAAGATTGATAGGAAGTGACGGGAAAAACGTCGGCCCGTCTCAAGCAGCGGGGAATTTTCAACGGTCTGCCGAGGGTCTCGGCCTACGTCATGTTTGTACGACGTCACGCCAGCTGAAAGCATCGAGAAGACAAAGCGAACCGTCGCCAATTAATTAATGAAGCAAACGCCAATGACCGTACCTTGTCCATTCACGAATCACTTGAGTCAATCCCCGCGGAATATCCTACGGGGCCTTCGTCCTCTTCCCACACCTGTCTGAAACCTCCCCAGGAACGGTTAACGTTCATGCCATATACGGTGGCAATGTTGGAATTTGAATAGGGAGTTGGAATTCCATAGGAAGGTTCTATCTGCAGAACGTCGGTAGAACTGCGATGCACGGAATGCCGTGGGGAAAGAGCGAATCTTCGCTGACTAATTAACGAGACAAAGGAGAATGCGTGGGCTATTGAGCAAACAGACGAGAGTTTCATCGGAAAATTAACTTATTTAAGGCCAACACAGAAGCCACAATTCATTAACCCGAGCTCAACGTTATCCCTTCCTGAGTAACCGCATATTTTCCATCAACGAAACACGTGATGAATGTTTGACCAACGCTATTTGCCGAGTAATCGTATGCAAGATTTGCGCACGGTGAATAGGTTTACCCTCATTGTTTGTAAATACCATTTGTTTTGACGGCGAGTCCGCAGTGCGGGGATGTTCGGCGAATAAACCCGGCGGAGTCGTAATGAATCTAAACGGAATGGCAGGTGGGTCGTTATTAGCCGTTTGGCCAACCTGGGTAAACCGAGGGTGATTCATTTGCGGACGGAGACCCGTTGACCGTGCTTTCGGTTACGTCATTGCAGGCTGCATGTTTTTGTCAAACCGCGTTCCTCGAAATGCCTGTCCTACGGCGATTTCCACTTCCGGTGGATTAGCTTGCGCCTCGGGGATTTCCAGGAAGAACCGTGCTCCAGATCGAACCGTCGCTCCTGCTGAAAATCAATAACACCGTCGTTGCCCGTGGGACTAACTTTTCGATTTAATAGCGCGCTGAGCCAGGGCCGAAAGGTCAGGTATCCCAGAAAAAAGAGTAAGCTGAAAAAAAGCCAGGAAAGCCAGAAGACCGAACGGCAAGAAAAAGAGGGAAAAAGGGCGCACAGAAGTGGAACGTGGAGAGGAAGGGAATTCGTAAAAGGAGTTGACGATAAATGACTTTTTTATTTCCCGCCGATCTCTACGATCGGGATAATCGCAACGCGAACTCAGACACTTTCATTAAAATCCCTCCCCGAACTGGCCGTCTAATTCGCAAACCGCGAAAAGGAAACGACTGAGACTCGACTTGGCGGCCTTTTTTCCCCCGACGTTTTCATAATTACTTGAGAATGCCGGGTCTTTGGGGCGGGGACAAAAGACCGTGCACCGCCCTCGGCCGTCATTAAATCGGAAACCTCTTTGAGGGCACATCGTAATTTGAAGCTCCGTCAAAAAGCATCGCCCTCAGACGTGGTTCTGAGTATACCGGGCGTCGAAAACCTACACGACTCATTTGCCTCCCTCCCCCTGGCCCCCTGGGTCACGCACATCCACGTTTCTATTTGTTTGTTGTTGTTGCGCCTTGCTGCGTTTGTTTAGCAAACACCGGGGAAGCCATCAAGGATTTCCCGCGCCCGTGTGCGGGGTGTTTCCAAAGAATCGGCGCTGTGAAAATCCTGCAACCCTTTTTCTCGTCTTCTAAAACGGCAAGGCATAATGGCGCGTTACACTCCGTTGATTCTTTTCATACGCAACGAGTGTGGTCGGAAGGAAACTTACACACACACAGAAAGAGAACTGTGCGATTCGCGCGGTAACCGCGAGACATTTGTACACCGTTTGCATTCTTAATCCGATTTAACGTAACCTACTTGCCAACGTCGAAGCCAGTTCTTCCGGATTTAGACGGATTTCTATGCGTTTTGTAGATCCTTCTCGCGGACCAGTCACGTGTGTTCCTTCTCTTCTCGTCCTCTGCTTTTCCTCATCTCGCGTCATCTAATTCCATCCTCCAGCTTATCTCCTTTCATTACCTTCTCGCGATTGCCCTAAATTTAGCTTCTTTCTTTCCGGGGTAGAAAGTCTAACGAACACATACAAATCTACCGTTTACCATGTTTTACAAACATCTGACATTTTCGGTGACCCGTGGTTAAAACCCTTTCCTAGTTAAATGTATTCCACAAAGACAGATAATTTTGAACATTCTATATCCGGCTGGGGGAAATGTTAACACATGAATTCTGATTACCGTTATTATTTGGAACCGAATTTCTGCCAATGGCACGGTTCACAATTTTGTATTGAATTAAAGCGTAATACGTTACCCACGAACTCGTTGGATAATATTACTGGAAATTATTGAAGCGACAAGTATTGCCGGCGCAATTTACGTCCTCCGCACGGTTAGCCAAACATACTCGACCGCCGGGCTCGTCTTTTTATTATCACAGCCGGCAAAGTTATGGACACGCTTTGTAAATGACATGTAAATGTCGGCGAGGGTGGGAAAATTTCTCACCCTTCCCCCCGTTCCCCGGCGCTCCGGTGCCCCGGAATGCGGGATCTCGCCGCTGTAGCAACAGTCTCGGGGGTGTAATAAAGCCCGCTGCAAACGTAGCGAGCGTAAAACGAAGAAAAATGCTGCTACGATACTCAATATATCGACATTGCGCACTTTATACACGGTGAATAAATGTCGCGAGAAGCGATAACTTCCAAGACGGTGATCAGGGTTCACTCCTAAGGATTTTAAAATTATCCCAGACTAAATATCGTGTCGTACTAAACGTCCTTTCCTCGCTTCACGTCTGGACAATACCGTAAGGACTGTTGTTCGGTTTTCAGAGGAGATTTATTTTTGGTAATTGGGGCAGGAAGGCTTTTGCTCGGGCTTCCACGAAAATCCACGGTTCTCTGGCCGACTTTTTTTCACTTTCTCACCTGAAGCTGGGCTGGTTGAATGGTACGTGTTGCAGGGCGCATGTGCCGCTGTATCAGCGAGGCGCGCTCACTGGAAGCCGCGTCTTCGTCGTTCGGCAAGTCAGTCGGCCGAGGGCCGTTCTGTTCGTCTCTGAACGCGATTCGCGGCTCAGTTTCCCTTCTGTCACGAGCACGCGGTACCGTCGGCCCTTTCCACGGTAGCGGAAAAACCAGTTGGGCCGGCGATCGCGCCGGAAATTCGCCGTCGAGTTCCACCGACCCGTGCGTCTCGAAGGAACTTCTGTGCTTCCGGTGAGGAGAATTCTTCACAGTTCGTTGGACGGGTACACGGGTGATGGGGGTAACGAGGGATTCAGTCGCGGGATTATCCTACGAGGAGCCGAGACACACGGTTTCGGTACCTCGGGGAAACTCAGCGACGACGCTGATGAATGAAACGCTAAATGAACGAGAATTTAATCCGCTTAATCGCGCATTCAGGCTCATCTGTCGGCGGCGCACGATCGTTGCTCGTGAAAAATGTCAGCTCGGTAATGCTTCGGAGAAGACCCCTCGATCGACGTAAAGGGTTTTAATGTACCGTCGACATCGAAGAAGAAATTTGTCCGGGTGATTTATTGAAGTTTGACAAGTTGACGGAGTTTCAGGAAATTTTGCTCGACGTTTCGGCTGACTATTCGGCTTGGTGGGCCGATATTTCGAGAAGGCGGATTGCAGTATAACGGGCACCGGTAACTGGGTGAATCGATAATATAATTAGAAAAGCCGCGCGGGATCGGGCCGAATACTCAGCGATCGCTCGAGAGTCGTTGAACGTTTAAGAACTTACGCGGGGGGTCATGAATAATTCGTACCCTCCACGTCGAGACACGGGACAAGCAGCCGCGATCCGCGGAGAAATGGGTAATCGATTACATCTCGAGGCCCCATCGACCTCCCAACATTTTTTTTTCATCCACGAAATTTCGCGAAATTTCCAATCTGCCAAAGAACCCTTTCCCCCCTCGTGTGGAGGAACTTTTCATCATCTCGTCGGCACGAACGTACCATTTAGACAAATTACTTTCGCTGGCCCACATTCGCCTTCCTCCGCGTCGTCCTTTTTTTCGAATCTCACAGGACGGAAATCGGAAACGGAACATTTTTATGCGAACCGTTAGAAATGTGTGTGTGTGTGTGTCTTTTCGGTTTCATCGAGAGGGAAAGTAGAAATAACTGTGAGCGTGTTATGAGCGAACGAAAGGCAGATGCAGGGGTGGTAATGTTCGATGAGGAGAATAAAGGGGGTCGCCGATGACGCTTACCGCGTAGAGACTCGTACGTGCGTGACAACTTTATCATCGATCCCTCAAACGTACTCGCAGTTGCATGAGAAACCGTCGACTCGCCGACAGTACTTACTTCGGACGGGAGAGAGGGGTCTCAGATTAATTTCCGCGTGGTCCGACGTTTACGACGTCGGAAGATCAACGGACTATTCCGGAGGATGAACGACTGCTCGAAAATCCGCTGCTCGATTCACCAAACCGAAGAAATCGAGAGCTGTAAATTGACCCCTAGAGTAGCCCGAGATTCCCCCATTACACCCGAGAAAAACAGCGCGAAACTCACGCACCGCAGCTACGCCTCTGCATAATTCGAAAGACGTGAATTCGGGAACGATCGATTTCCAACTGCGGAGAATTGAAAAACCTCTACCTGTACGGAAGACTTTTATTCCACCGTGGGCTTTTTTCGTCATTTAATCGCCTAAAATGGCCTCATTAGTCATGTTTTTCTGGCGATTACGGCATTGAGCGGTCGCAGATTTGAGGATCCTCCGAGGACGTTTGAATGCCTTGGCGGACAATATCAACGAGAAAGGCGGATCTAAAGGATCCGAGAGCAGAATGGAATGAATACCGGCTGGCTTGATCGATGGCTATGGTTATATCGAGGAGTTTGCGATTTATCCGCGGTATATAAACGGCCCGAGCCTACGCGCCTCTATAACTCTAGCCGCTGAAATTCTGCCAACAGTTTGTTCGAGCCGATAGCGCGACGGCGATGACGTATCGGCTTTCGATACTCAATTCCATCGGTAATTCACGACGCTCAATGCCCCCGACAGGGGATTCTTGTTTTTCCACGCCCCACCGTTCCCCTCCCACGTGGACGCGCGGTCGGTGTCCACGTGAATTATTTCACGCGAAGACTCTCCGCAGACGAACGTTAGACACTCCCGCGGATGACACAGCTGCGGGGCGCTCGTGGAATTTCGAATTCATTGAGGCCAAAAGGGTAACGAGCATTCCCGGCCGAACGACCAAATGTTTCGACGAGGAAGCAATTTTTTTTCGAGCCACCGAGATTTCGGTTCGAACGTACTCCTGAATTTTTGAACGAGCAAATTTGTCCGCTTCGTGCCTACCGAAAGTACGGAGAAATTTTAGGGCCTCGCGCAAAAAGTACCCTCGAAAAATCATTTGGTTCGTCAGCGAATTCGGCGAAAAAAAGACCCAAGGAATTAAAGTGGCGGGACGATTAAAAGATTAAGACCTTCCGAGGGTAATTAAGAACCGTTCCAAAGGTCTTTTTAATCTCCCTCCTCGATCTGCTCACTGCTAATCTCTCGCCATTGCCAGAAAAATTCGTCCCACTCGTGCGAAATGAATTGCTACGAAAATTGCGCCAAGCCGACGATTTTCACTGCTTCGGCGAATTCGTCACACTTATGAGGTCATTCGAAAAAGATGGATTCTCGAAAATTCGAGAATTTTCGATACGATTTGTTGGGTAAAAGGTTGTTGATTCGTCGGTTTCTGTCTGTCGAGCGGGGCTTTTTAATTTCCTGAGTCGGATTGCTGCTGGGAAGCGATTTTAGGACGAAGAACAAACTGCCGATGGGGTCGACAAGTCCGTGGACCTAAGTAGATCACGTCGAGTTTCCTGACGAACCCGCTGTAAACACTCTACCGTATTTTACCGCACGAGAAGTATCGATTCGCCGGTCGAAATTGTCCGGGCGCGTTAATCCCCGTTGAAATTGACTTGGTCCGATTTCACTGCAGCTTTTTCCCCAAATAAGCATTCACCCTGCCGTCCTGTAAATTACCAGTTGCACGGGCCAAACGATGTTGGTATAATCGAATAAACATTCACTTCCAATCGGCGCTACATTATTCCCCGCGTCATTTAATTGCAACAAAGCAAGGGGTAACCCTTTCGCTCCGTTAAATGACCAATTCTCATTATTGAAAGCAATTCAACCGCACGAATTCCCCGCTATCGTGTGGATTTCTACGAAAATCTCGTTTCCCGTAATGCCCTAACAAGGCTTTCCCGTCCATTCGATTCCGGTTTATAACGGGCCGGTTCAAGCACATCACTTTCCTTGCCTAGCCTGAGAAATGCTAAATTACGTGCCGATCGGATCCCTACAGGGTTTTCTACGGTTTCGCTGCTTCCTGAATGTCCTCTATGGGGAAGATTTTTTTCGGCACTTTTGGGTGGAAGATTCCGTCCGGGTCTTTATGGACCGTTGCATAATGGAGAAGTCGAAGGAACGTGACGCGGCGTACTGAAAATATAGGTCATACGCGTGAGTGATACGGCGTATGCGGCCTATCATGCGTCTTACTATGCCGAGAACGTAGTAAGGATGAAAAGAAGTACTGTACATTCTCCGTAAGATCTTACTCACCGCGAGGAAAGGCAGTTTATTAAACAATACGAGCTTCCCTCGTTTCCGTAGTTTCTTCTAGTACGTGTCGTGCGGGCTTGGGCTCGTTCATCCGTGGCCACTTTCCACGAGGATGAAAACATACGCTCAAGGGATCCACCTATGCCACCGTAAATCGCTTTTGCTTCTTCCCGATATGGCTTTTCTCCGATGCACACTTTCCCAAAGCCCTTCAGTGAGTCCTCCTAGGGAATAAACTATTTATTACCGACACCCTTAACATGCATGATCGCCATGTTGAATATTTCGTACGTTTGAACAACCCAACACGGTGCAATGTATGTTCTCGATAAGGGATATTAACGTAAATATTTCAAAAATTAAGATACACTTTTAGGAGAAAGACGGACGATATTCTGGCATTATTTCCATTCAGTTAACGGAGGATAATTAGGGATATTTCGACGGCCGGAATATTGTTAGCCAAGCCTACCCGCAGATGTCTAATGAACGTACGAATTAATCAGACCGCAATGTAATGATCCGCCAAATTGAGAGATAACCGCGATAATTAATGAAACGAACGGATTTGCGCACACTGTAAAAACCAGCATAGGAGGAACAAACGTTTAATCGTATGCTTCTCGAAACTATAATATTGTGAAAAAATTGTAATTAACCATAATCTGCAATCATCGATTCGAGAAAAATCGAGTCCATAGGAAAGAACTTTCCAACGACCTTCTCGTTATTCTTTACGAAATCTTTTTCTTTTCCTTCGGAGATGTTTCGTCGTTGTTCCGTTATTAATTTAGTGCCAATTAAAGTCGGCTTCATAGTATCCGGTGCGTGGATGGCAACGGGGCTTAGATTTCCCGCGGATGAAATTCCATCTGGGATTTATCCGGGGTTATGGGGTTAACGAGACGAGAACCTTAAATCTCGCATTCACGGCGCCATGCACCCCATGGGTGTCGTTCTTCCCCGGGAAAAGCGGCTAAGCCGAACGATTGGCGTTCGCGAATCTTCCTACCTTCCCCCCCCCCCTCTCGGAAAATTGCCCTCCCGTATTTTCCTCCTGGCAACGGAGCCAAACATTCCGCGAAATAACGTTCCTCGAATCGTCCCGGAGGTAACATTTCCAGCCGTACTCCGTGCCGATCTAATTGATGGCCAATTAAGAATACACCGGCCGACTTGTGAGTTTCAGCGCGAAGGGTGCGAGAAATACGCTTGTTTGCGGCGATCGTGGCAATTGTCCTGTGTTTGCCGGGGAAATATCGTTGGTTAGGTATTTGCGGCGAATTTATCGAACGTGATTCCCAAGTTTTCCGCGGTTATATATATGAAAATTGGCTGTTTGGAATAATGGGGGACCGCGGGAACGTTTCCATAATTCATCGAGAGTTCCGAAGGGTGCATTAATCTCCGGCGTTATCGCGCGCGCGATAACGAGAACCACGAGGCTAGTGTTGGTCCTCCTTTTTCTAATCGTCCAGCCAGAAGCACGGCTCGTTTGCATTATTAAAGTAGCTCATTTGCCAAAAAGTTGGCCGCGCCCGGCAATTCCGCGGCTTCCACGCTTGCACCGCTAAGGGCCGAACTTTCCGGGTTAATTCCAAGTTCTGTATTACCCTTTATTCTCTGCAGCTTAGGTATTTAAAGCTTCATAAGAATGCTCATTCTTAATACCCGGTAATTAAATCAACACTCACCGCTGTTTGTCCTCTTAGGTAATTCAAAGCAGTACCAATTCAATTCCTTTCCCACGAAGTTTACCGCAAAGTAATGCAATACTTAGCACTTTAAAACGGGACTTGCCACGATTGTTTCCGTACGGTTAAACTGAAATTTTTCCGTGGACTTGACGGATGACTTTACGAGGTAAAAATGGAGCGATGATAAATCGGTGTAGAGGGTCGGCAGGTGCTTCGATTATCAGTTCCGAGATGGACGAGATTAAAATAATGGCCGCGGCTAACATCCGGGCAAGATTACGTAATACTGGCGATATCGGGAAAAAACTTTCATCGATCTCCCTTGCACGAAATAACCTGTTAGGCGAATTTCCCGCTTAACGCTTCGCCCCCCCCCTTCCCCCGATCGTCGTTATTCTGCTTCGGCAATCGCGCGGATTCATCATTACCTTTCCGAAGCAACGGGGGATGATTTATGTGAAATCTCGCAAGCTGCATCGTAACTCCGGCCTTTCCCGAGCGAAGAAAGCACTCTACTGACTCTCGCAAAGAGAGAATCGAAACCCGGAATATGCTCCTCTGGAAATACGACTAACTCGGCTTTTTCCCCGACAAAAAACCACCGCTTTCACATAGAATTACCCCGAGTAGTCTGGTACTTGCTTTTAAATACCTACGAATTTTATGCAGGGATGTTTCTGTTTCAAATTTGAAATTGAAATTTCCGTCGACCGTCGGAGACTCGTTAAATTTTTTTGGGGGGGGAGATGGGGAGAGAAAGAGTGTCGCGGATCCCCTTTCTATTTCCTTTTATTATTCGTCGTCTGGCTGAGTCCTAAGGGTCGGTTTCTCTTATTTTCACGACGTCGCTGCAATCTCGAGACAAGTATGGCTTATCCCTGGGAAAATTACAGCACCGGCAAATCCCGGCGTTTTTGCTCTTCCTCCTCGGCCTCTGACGTTCGGGTAAACGACGTATCGCACGTGAAAATCGCGGAATACGATACCCCGAATGTTGGAAAAGTCTGAGAAATTCGCGCGAAATGATAGCCGTCTATTCCTGAAACTCTCGTGGAAATAAAGCCACGTGGAAACTTAAAATCTGTCACGAGTCTCGGGGCTGTGTTCCGTTTTGGAATTCAACACTGCGTAAGACAGTTGGAACGTGAAGGAAATTCATTCAACCATTGTATCATTCTCCGTACTGAAGGAAAGAATTTCGCATCGAGAAAGTTACCGTGCGTTTATGTATAAGAAATGCCGAGCAGACGAGGTAAACTGATTTTCAAAGCGCGTAAAGCTTTTCCAAGAGTGACGGACTTGTGGCTTGTGGGATCTGCGACTACCGCGTGATACGGCTTTAATAGAATTGTTGTACGTCGAGCTGGGAAACACCTGAGCGCCATAATTCCCCATTCGCGTCCTCCGAAGGGAAGGAAAAATCGACCCGAACGACATCGACGCTTCACCCTTCGTTAGAGCATCGCTCTATAAAATCCAATTTCCTCCAAAGGAATCGCTAACCCAACTGAAAAGCTCGCGGACACCTGGGAAAAATGTCATTATCATCGTCTTAGTGTCCGCAAACAGGGCAAGTCTACTGCAAAGTCCTTCCCTACTTTGCAGAGTCACGCGAGTGATTCGGGAATTGCATGGCTAACAAGAAAACGGGGGATTGGTAGGTGCTTAAGGAACAAGAAGCTTCTCATTCAATTAATATTACCCGGAGGAAATGAAATGTTCCTCCAACTGTGAAGGTCCAATCTGGTTGAAACTTTTTAATTGTCTTTTTAACAGTTACTCATGCTTTTCGTGTTCGTCCATTCGATTGCGCGGGTCAACTTTCCCCAGGTGTTCAGGAGTCAGTCTTTTCGAGAGATTTTTTCGCGGTCAATCGGCAAGATAATGCTAATGAATCGGGCCTCGTATCGTTCCCCCGGGCATTCTTTCTGTGGCTGACAGTTTAATTAACGATTATTATCTCGCCGCGGGGAAATAACGCGCGGGGGGGGGGGGATCCAGCGAACGGATGAATGGTCCTTCGGTAATCGAGGGGAGACTGCGTCAAGCATTTCAATCTCCCTGGGCCCGAAATACGCAAGTTCGTCGTCGGGGAGTTTCGCTCGGCGAGATGACACAAATTGCAACGCGAGCTGCCAAATTCCCGAGGTCTCGATGGGAAACCAGTTGAATCCTCCGTTCCAGAGCGTTACACCGTTAAATCCAACAGGAAATTCCCCCGGCAACTACCCCCTCGCAATGCGCCGAATCCAATTTAACAGCTGCCCTGTTCGGAAGCACGGTAGAGTGTTGAGAAAATTCGTCCCCCCTTCCCAACGCCAACTAACAACAGGAACATGTTCGTTGAATTTTTCATTGGTGCACTTGATCGTGAGGGGAATGATCGTTAATATCTGTGACGTAAGTGGCACGATGAACAATACACTTGCCGCGGTGCTGGGTCAAGTATGATATTAGAAAAGATTGGAGAACGACATTGGCCAAGGTCTGAAGACTCTCTTGCTCATTATACAGACCTGACACAATTCCCCGTATTTCCCCACGTTCCACGACTCTCGCATAACTCGTTAACGACTGGCCCACTGACGATACATTCCTGTAAAACGTCACATTCGTCAGGCAACTTGGCCCATTGTTTCGTTTCATTGCTTCTTTCAATTCTAACGGCGCCGGCGGAGCAAAGCCGTCGGAAGTGTCCTCCGCGGGATGTGACGTTAAGTCGGGAAAAAACGAGGAGCCACGAAGAAACCGGCTGTTAAGATAAGACCCTGCGAAGGGACGCTGAGAAAGCGAGTATCAGGACGAATGCGACGAAGCGAGGAAGTAACGAAAATTCCCCGCTAAAAGGGGAATCGAACGATCGCGTAAGGCGGGAAAAAGCCGGCGTGTGTGCGCCAATAAAACCGTGCTGCCGGGGAAATGTAAAAAAGAGCAATCATAGGGGAGAGGGTAAAATGAGAGAAACGTGAAGAGGCAGAACTGCAGTTTCGCCAGGTTTGACCGTCAGCTGAGGACCCACGAGTGGATCCGAAGCACTTCTTCGAGGAACTCTTACTGAGCTTCTTGCTGTCTTTTTCTTCTCACCCTCCCCCCCCCGCCCCTCTACTCTCCAACGAGCTCTTCGTCGTTTTTCCTTTTTTACACTTACTCCAGACTTTCAGGGTTCTCGTTGTAACCGTAAAACGCTAACTGAAACGAACGGCTGGCTGTGAATTGAGGTTGGTGTTTCCGCTTCCTGCTTTTCGGGACCGTCTGTCGCGATGACATATATCCGGTTACCGCGTAATACCTCGGAAAAGCAGTCGACCTTTTATCGACTGCAAGTCGCGAACGTAGACCTGAACGACGACGGTTTATCCTAGCCAAGGAAAGAAAATATTTTCAAATTAATAGTAACCTTCGGCGACCGTGTTTATTCGTTCGTGTAGAAAAACGGAAATGCCCATGTGTGTGTGTCAACAAGAGCCGAGAAAAACCGACAATCGACTGAAAGTTACTGAAGTGAAGGAACGGAGAGATAAAAAAAGGGTTTGGAAGTGGGGGGAAAAAAACGAAAGTGGAAGAGTTTTGCATGGTCGACTAGGCCGATAACAATTGAATTACCGTTTGCTACTCTGCTTCGACTCTCTAGTCGGCTCGAATGTTGCTTTTACGAATATGTTTCCCAATCCAGGCGGTAAAGGGCAACCTTTAACTCCGCTGAACCCCATTTAATACACCTACGCATGGAATAAATGCCCTTGCCGGGCTACATGGCTTTCTACTCAATTACCAGGAAATTTTACGCCCTGTTTTATAGGATATTACCCTGTAAATAATTGCCAGCTCATATTCACGAGCATCGCCGGGAGACGGTTAACAAAAACCCCATTCAAGGGCTTCGTCTACTCCGCTGAAATTAATTAACAACTATTTGTAACTCACTGTTTGCTGTTCATTACGCCTATATCAATTACGACCAGTGCCTGTTAAGGATTCGAACGCTCGTAACTCGGGACGTTCCAACGCGTGGACCATTTTCCTCAACACTGAGAATATCATCGGTGTTCGGGAATTTACGCGTATTTCATCGTTCCCGCTGACCTTTGCTTTGAAAGAAATCTGAACCGGTTAGGTAGGATGTCACAAATGCAAATGGAAAACCGAGATGGCAGAGCCATTGGATCACGGATCGTCCTGTTCAATTGTCCTACACTTCTTTGTCCTTAGCCCATTGGCGAACCCTCTGCTCTCGTATAATTCTCACCAAAGTGGATTTCTCTCAGAGAAAGTTCCACTAGACTTATCAGCTAAGAACATTACCTGACACCATCATAAACACACATTCCCCCTCCTTCCCACGAATGCCAGAAATACAATTTAATTCCGTTCATATACGTTTAATAGTCCGTAAAAGTAGATCAATCGGCAGATATTCGATTATAAATCACTACGTTGCTTCGATCGTAGAAGATAACTAGAATGGGCTAAATTGAGGTTATGATCAGTGATTCCGGTTCCTAGAGTTGCAGTGGAAAATGCTATTTTTCTGTCCGGTTTGCCGAAGAACCAATCGGTTGTCTTTCGATCGAGGCGAGGTTATCTCCTCATTAACCCAGATCCCGAAAAGATATTGATTCAGGAGAGGCATCGTGGCCGTAGAGGCGAAATAAAGTAACTTTATATCCCAGTCGTATTGCTGAGGGCACAGACCACTTAAACGAGCACTGGCCCTTAATTTCATCCACGCAACCGTTATCTCCACTGTCCCTATCATATCCCCGAGGGCTCTCGTTTACCTTAATTATCGCACGAGCTCGCATTAACAGAACTGTAGTCGGGAAGTCGCAATTACTACGTTCCCGGGGAAGTGTCTGATTAGCTTACCCTCGGCGATTTAACACGGCGCTAAGAAATACTTTAAACTTAAACATTCTTACAAAATTCCACGGGGCACTTTAATGAAAGTGAGTTTAAAAAGGTTTGATGTATTAGCATTTCTCCCTGGAGATTAAGCTGTCTCGTGTGACAATTTTTATTCCCATCAAAGGAGGTAATTTAACTTGTCAGCCCTGCAGGTAATCAATAATGAGGATAAGCCAACTTCGTTATTATTCCCCGGGCCTACTACTGATCGAGCCTTACAAATGAATTACGGAGCGATGACTTCCGGAATTTCATTACGATAAGGCTGGAAATTGCCTGGAGACCGTGGCGGGCGTCGAGTGTAGCTCGTAGGAAATGCAAGTGCCAGCAGACGAGTGAGCGTAAAGGTAAATAAGGGCGGGAAATATTAATGAAAGCAGACGGCGGAAATAGGCAGGAACTGAGGGTGCGTGACTCTCTTGTCGCGTAGAAGGATTAACGAATTTCCTCGCTAATGCTGTCCCACTCTAACCCGTAAGACTCTTACTTGTTTCACGCAACAGCTGCGATTACATTCACTAAAACGTGAATTGCAAAAATCATCTTACGTCAGTTACCCCGAGCTTCATTCTCCACCCATTGTACAAGAACTCGGGCAACATTTTTCAATCTTCCCCACGGTTTCCACGTGTTCCCCCGAAACGTAGGTTTGCCTTAAAGTAATACCGTGCGATATGAAAGCTATCTGCTATTGTTCGAGCGGCCGGCTATCGGGCGTCGTTTGGCATTCCTATCTGCAATAAGCCCCGTGTAACTGGCTACGCTTTATGGAGAACCGTCCATTGTGATGGCAAGTTTCATAATGCCACCTGCACTGGATGCAACCATCTGGGCGTACGTGCATATAACACCCATCGTGGCAGACACACGACTGCGCCAGCATGCCACCCGGAAACAGGCTGCGATCCTTTCGAAAGTGATGCGACAGACCAAGTATTCCGGAACTATGTTGGACAGCTTCTGTCGGAATACTTGCCGCAGTTAAATTACGCTTTAACGCACGAGGAAAATGCTCTTTGTTACAAACTCGTTACGCCGGGAATTGTTCGACGGTTGACATACTTCGTCAGCAGCTGAGGGGGGGGGGGGAGTGATGGGGAGGGGGGCGGGGGAGGGTTGTATTGATTCTTATCCTGAGATATAATTGGAACGATGTCCGGGCCGCACTGCGATTCATTTTTGTGTCTACGACTGATTTCTCCGCGACATGATATATCGTCTGACGGGGGGATTGTCCAAGGGGGGATCGGCTAATTCGTAATTGGTCGACATCGGGAAGCCGGGCGGGACGTGGATATGTCCCTATCTCGGTTTCACTGCGCGCCAGGCGAAACGTTGGTACAGCGGAACGTTAAGCCTCGCTTGAGACCCTCGAATTCTTCGGTGAGCTATTATCAGCGTTCGCCGATCGGCCATTTTAAACGCACGTTTCTCCCCGGCCCGTCTCCCTGCCGACCCCACGGCAGTCCCGGTGCTCTCCGATACGCAAACGGGAATTCGGTGTTATGGAAATTCGCCGACGGTCGGCCGGTTAATTGGATTTTTATCGAATTTTTCCAAACACTCGGACTTTCGAACACACCTCGGCCGTTCATTTCCTCGCGCGTTGTTTACGACGCATTTGTTAACGGCCGCTGCGCGTGACCGTGCATAATTCGACGCGTAAGCAGAGCCCCTGGCGAACCGAAAATTCACGGGGAAAAATCGCGCGACCCGTTCTCATTGGATTACCAACGGGTCACCGATGAAAAATTTATGCGAACTCGCGAAACTCAAGTGTGCGGTATGAGGGGTGGGGGGGGGGGAGAAGTCTGGCGTTTCTAAACGAGCGCATAATTGTGATTGTAAATTTCATTCGACGCACTCGGAATTTAATACTTCCGGCACGCGCATTCCTTCGTCGACGATATTTCTTCCGCGAGCTTTATTTAGCTGCAAGACCGGCAGGGATATTACACGGCGCCGACCTTTCACAATACTCGCTGTCGCATTGGACCTTCTTTTTTTAATTCTATCAGCGCACAATCCACCGTCTCGACGAGGTTCTTTGACGTCGAGCAGCGGGATATTGAAAGCTGAATGTACCTTGGAAATGCTCCAAGATGCAAAAACGAGTTTAACGGGTCGAAGCATTCGGTGAAAAATGGAGATCCGTTTTAGCACAGTCCCAAGAATTATACGTACAAACGTTTGCTCGCGACAGAAAGAACGGAAGTATTTGCGTAAGCCGATACGAGATACTTGATTGTCTTTAGGGATTCTGCGTAGTTTCAGGACTGTCGTAAGAATGGCATTAGATGGGGAAATTAATGAACCGCTGGCGAGCCTGATCGGAGTCGATATCACGTGACAGACCGTGGTTGCACTCGCCCACGACGCCATTAAGGGTCTAATGGCCCCGTAAACGTTTCGCGCGCTCGTCTAATGGCTCCGCGATTTACGATAGGTCACCGAAAGTTCATCGGGACACACGCGTGTCGGGTAAACACATACGGCTGAACACAATCGCTCCTCGTTTCGCGGTTCCTGATGATACGTAAAGTTCAAACGCGAGCATGCAAGTCGAGGAATCAGAGCGGAGACACTGCAATTTGCGTGATTGTCCTACGTTTCCAATTAAATCGACCATTTGCCTTAGTTCTGGATTGCTTGGAAGTATCGAAAATGGCCGATTCCGTCGCGGCAAAGTGCAGGTAATACGTAACGCTGGGTTTTATAAGAGAATGGAGCTTCCTTTGTCGACTCTTTTCCGACTTGACGACGTCAATTTAGAATAGGGGGGCTGACAAAAGGAGTTTTACGGGGCACGCCGAGACTGAAGATTAAGTTTTCGTTTCTTGCCGTCATTAATTCGAACCCGAGATAAACGGAATCGTCATTAACCCCGTATTGACGAAATTTTTCCCTCGGTCAACGGGGCAATTGTTTCTGGCGGTCGATCAATTCAAGGTCAAAATGTCGACATTTTTCGAACGTTTCCCTTGATTGAAAAGGTCCGTCTAGGCAATGAAATTCTCCGTAAATTCACGTAAGAATTAAGGGTGATCCGATGGACAGGAAAGGGGGGAGAGAATTCCAGGATATCCAGATCGACATTGCTGCAACTTCCAAACCCATTTTCTCTCGTTCGTTTTTCACCGACGCCTTTCAATTCGCACTTGGGGAATTAATGTACCTTCCCGATTGCTAGGAAGAATCTTAGCAGTTCTTAATCCTTCGTGCAATGTCGACGGGTCTTGCCGTGAATTTAGCCAGGCAACGTAGTAACTCGATGCATTCGGCTGACAAGTAGTTCGAGTAAATGTTTGAGAAGACAAGTACAGCAGATCGTTCACAATGTAGGTCAAGGTGCATTACACTGCCAAGTAAATTTAGCCCTTTGCAGTCCATAACTATAGCTAACTGACTTTGAATGTCACTTTCGATGATCTAATCTAAAATGAAAATTCACACTGCCCGGCCAAAAGGTATTCAAAGTAAAAGAAATTTTAATGTACACTATTCACAACGATTACCGTACTAATCTCGAAAAGATATTTTTATTCCAGTATGAACGTGTATTTTATTAGCGTGTTGGCAAATCTTGTATTGGGAGTTAACCGAACGAAAACATTGGTTTCCGTGCACTGGGATGTAGAGTTAAGTGGAAAATAAATGCAGAGGTTTTTATCAAAGGTTGCAATCGATACATCTGTCGAGAGGGAAATGAGTGCACCGTCTAATCGCATTTCGAGGGAGCCAGGTATTGAGTATCGACTCGTGTCAGTCGCATGCAGGTATTCCAATTCTCCCATCAAAGGACTCAGCTTGTGTTGGCCGTCGACGCGTGTTACGACAGACAATGGAAGACACTCGGACAAAAGGATTGGTGTTCAAACGAGCGACTAATGAACCGCCAACGAAAATCGACAGCACTCGTACTTTTGGACAGGAAAAAAAGTAGCGCTTGTTAAAACGATTGCATCGACCAAGACAACTTCAAGGCCTTCGGGGAATTAGTGGTAGGCAATTATTGGCAGAATTTTCGTTGATATTTCAGTGAAATTGGCGCGAAAATGTCGGTGTAATTAGATACATATTTGCATGCGAATCAATGACGAGGCTCGATTAATCCGCTTTTGCCGTTTTACACGGCCCGTTTCAGGAGATCAGGACGTTAATTTCGCCGTCATTGTTCGCAACGGGCTGCGCCCCTGCTCCGCCTGCGTCGCCTGTTAATCACTTTATGTCTATGCTTGGCAGATAATTAGCCGTACGTCCATGTCCAGCACGATGGCTCGCCCATCTAGCACGTCCTCGTGCCACACGAAGGGAAAATAACATTCGACGGGAACAATTTCAGGGAAGTGACGCCCGAATAACCGGCTGCACGTTCTTCGTCAAACAAAAATTATCGTTCATTGAGTCCGACGAATGATCTTCATTAACCCTGCAGGATTCTTCGTGCCAATTAAAACTGGTTAACAAACGGAAACACCGGGAAAAACAACGCCGGGGCAATCTTAGGATCGATAGGTCCGGAGCGAGCGTTTTGCGTGAATATTCTGGATAGGTGTAGTAACGTTCCAAGTTTTGCATACCTCGGCAAACATTTATCGAGGGGCAGAGGCGGGCGGCCTTGGAAGGTCGCTGTAAATGTAGCCCTTAACACGCGACCTAGCGAGATTGCACGTGCATTAATAGATATTCCACGTGATCCGCTTGATGAATGGACGATCGGATGAATACGTGACACGCATACCCGGCCAAATCGACCAGCTTGCCCTTCACGAACTTTAAGCCCTGACCTTTATAACTTCGACCGCATAACCGGGAATTTGCTATTTCGGACAGTAGTCAAAGGTCGGAGGAAAAGGTGCGGGTCTCGACGAATGTTTCCCAAAGAAAATCAGAAACCCTGCGATCGACACAAAATAAGGACACAAAGACGTGTCCGCCATTTCAGGCAATTAAATCGTCGCACGCGATTTTGTCCTTCTTTCCGAGAAATTCGACATATCTGATTATGCCGAAGTAGTTAATATTCCAGCACGGCCGCGTAGAATGTAATTACAGGGAGCAAAAAATTCGGTGTTCGATAAGAGAGAATTTCACCTACAAAGGAGCCACATCAAAGTTCGTTGCTTCAACACTGTTTTACGAGACATTGTGAACCTTGAAGAAAATTAACATAGATAAAATAAGGACAAGAGTCATGTGGGAAAGAAGTCGTGGTAAAATTTCCCGTAAACCACTCGGGGCAATTTTCCCGACTTTTCTCATACCTCTCTCAACGTTTCCCGAAGCCTTATCTGTTGTAACAGTTTGGAAAGATTCTTCGGAGTATCGACTGATGGTTGTAATAGAACACTGAGTTTGTAGCGGTGCAATACTCGTCTGAAATGTACGAGGTACATAGCTTCCCCCTGGTAGAACATATTTCCCACGCGGCACGTGTGACGAAGCATGTAGTCGGTTTGGCTAATTCGACAGAAAGCTCGTCCAATGTACAAGCCAGATTGCCGTCTGTGTCTGCCTTGATTTACGGACCCTCTTACCACGTATTTAACCGCGGCAACTGGCGAATAAGAAAGTGTCCAAATGATATTCAACCCTCCGGCGAAACAAAAGTCCTGAAGATGCTGTCGAGAGCAAAGAAGCCCCTCCCTCCTCTTAACGCGACCTTCGAGCCTGGGTAAACCGAGTTGAAGTTCGAGCAAACTATGAAATTAGATAAGACTCTCTTCCGATCACTTCGGCCTACGTTACACTCTCCAGCGGCGAGGGATTGTAGATTCTTAAAGTCCTTGAAGAAGGACATTTTTAGCAGTAAGAAAATCGTTCGTAATGCTATTCTGTTCTGCTACAGCGTTGCTCCACGTTGGAGTTTCATTTGATCGCAAAGGGAAGGGTTCTATTGGCCGCCACGCCTATGTTTGCCTTAAGACAGAATGACTGACGCGGGGAAGAGAGGGGCGGGGGCGGTGCATTTCCTGTGTAATGCGACACACGCGAAAAGCTCTGTAGAATCTTAGGCATTGCAGGAAGGCCTGATCGGCGGAGTGTTCCGACGTTGATGGCCCGAATCGCGTGCACCTGAAAGCGCGGCGTATCTGCATAAGCGCATTGAATGCATCGATGCACAAAGCACCGCGTCGTATAGAGCCGAGAGTGCAGGCATACCTATTGAAGAGCTCACTATGCCTCTAATTTTTCCGACAGCATTGCCCGCCAACCATTCAGTAATCGAGTATCCGGGAAAAGCGCGAAAATGGAATGAGGAACGTGGCCGGACAATCTCGTGATTATGTTGCACAAATGTATTTGCCTTCCTGTCGCTCGGGGAATTTCCTAGAACATGTGATAACACTTCTCGGCTCCGAGGTATTTTGTGCGAAGTCTCCCCGGTGCAAGCTTACATTTTATGTTTTTTAGACCTCTCAAGAAGGGAGCAGAAATATTTTTCCCAGGTTGATTACGACTTACGAGGGGTCAGTTCGTAAGCCGATTTATGCTGGGGTAACGACGAAATGTTTAAACCAGCCGGCCAGAGTAACTCATTGACTTAACGAGTCAGGCTTTTCAAAGGGTTTCCGTGGAAGCAACGTTTCGTTACTTTGGTACATCAATGACGAGAGGAAGTTGAGCGGGATTGCATAAGTTGTAGCCAGAGTGGAAAACAAGCTTAGGTTTTTGCGTTGAGATAACAAAGCCTTCCTGTCCACCTTGATCTTCCCACGAGACATGTTTTCAAGCACCGTTCTCCACGACTACACGTAAAAGCGACAGTAAAATTTACGGTGGCAATATTAGGTATCCCATTGACGAAAAGAAGGAGAGGAAAAGGGGGGGTTTGAGTTGAAAGGAAAACTCGGGGAACATGGTACAGTTAATAACTGACCGACACGTGAGAAAAGAAGTTCTGATCGAGTTTGTTCTTCAAATGGATGAAGACTAATGGTCTGCGGGTATCACGTATCACTGCGGTATCGAATTTAGAGAATGAACAAAGGAAAAAAAGAATTAGCCAACCGACAGAGATTTCCACTCTACCCGGATGGGCATTCGATGTGTCTTTACAACGACGAAAATCTATTAAACGACCGGAAACGTGTGTGCTCGTAATTTATCAAAGGAAATTCAACGGTCGGAAAATCGTGTGTGCTGTCGCATTCGGCGGAATCTGTGGACCGAGGTCACTCGATTGCGGGATGTTAACGTCGACTTATTTTCTTTTTCAGGCGTAACGAAAAATGTCTGGCGAGATAAGGGCTGGCCGGCCAACAGTGCCGACGATCTCCCATTCGAAAAGGCCCACCATCCTCGTTTACCCTACAGGTGAGATAATGCAGGAAAATCGAATTTTCGACGTTGACTAAACGCTGTGCCAACGGCACGAGGAGTTATTAAAAGCGAGGACAGAAATTGATGAACGACAAGTGCGATATTTTTACGTTTTATCCAACCCTTGTATAATGGAATTTCAAGTACGGACAATCCGAGTGTACTTGTGCAGTATGAACCTGGTGGGTTGGATCGATCGACCAACGGCCAAGCGTCAATGCATTTTCGATGCCTGTTTCCACATATTTTCACCACGCGACACGGACGCGATAAAAGTTGACCTCGCTCGAGCAAGATTCTTCCGTGAATTGGTCGCTCGGAATACAAATAAGACACAGCGACAAACTTACCGACTGTTTACGCTTCCTTTCCTATTTTTCGGGATGTCGTGAAATGGTCCCTTGCCACATTTGAATTTCCAATAAATTTGCAAAATCATTTAAGTCACGTCAACGGGTTGCCGAAAATTTCTCAGGTTTTGTCAAACGTTCGTCCATGGAACTTTTTCGTCTCCGTTAGACTTCTTCGTGCATATAATATGTGCATATATATACTTTTCAATAGAGCGTTTCCTATCCTTATGGAAATATGAGTTGAGGTCGGCCAAGAATGGCAACGAGTTTTTGGACCAGCGCCATCTACTCACAAAGCCCTAAAGGTGCTTGCAAGGGCGGGTTCTTTCGGCAGTTTTCGCATTTATATTGAATTCGACTGACGTATGACATAGTCAAACGGAATCCAGTTTTCCGCTATGTGGTTTGCGCGACAGCCGACCGCGGAAGGTCGATAAACTGAAGTAGGCAGCAATGAAACTAACGATTAAAATGTATTTACGATATAGTCGCTGTTCGATATCAGTGGACACTCGAGAAGATCGAAGCACGCGCGCCACGCTTTTCACAGACTAATTAACCAGCGTTTGTGTGAACCGTGCGGGAATCGTGTCGACAGGCATAACGTAATAACTAATTTGTGCCGTATTCAACATTACGACAATACCACTAAATTAGCGTTGTATGGAACACTCTGGAGGACCGGTTTACTCTCAAGCGCAGTTCGTGCGACTTTTTTCAAGGACCTTCGTGACCGATAAACCTCTAAATCCTCGCCGATAGGATAGAGTTATGTCGATACCGTATCCCCATCACGTTTTCTCCAACAGTATTCTTAACAAACACTTCTCCTTTCTTCCCTCAATAAACGAAGAAAAGTCGATCGGATCAAACGCCGTGAGTTTTTCCACTTGAGTTTCTTTCTTCTCTTTGTCGAAGGAAAATAATTAGGGCATCACCCGCGAAGAGTTGAATAATGCACGGCTACAGTAGATCTTTCTCCGGTCATGAGGGAAATCGAACAGTCACGATATGTCAAGCATTATTGATGGGGAGGACCGATCCTCTTTACGTTGCGACACATATACTCATGGAGGAGTACATTACCGTGGCAGAGAAACGAATGACAAACGATAAGGGAGATGGACTGTACAAGATACAAGGGACTTTATTAAAAATATTCAAATCAGTATCTGCTTTATATCCCCGCCGATACTTCCCCAATAACATAAATATCTGTCATGTGTGGTAATGCAGGCAGAACTTTCATTTCAAAAATTTCGAAGGACTTTACGTGCAAGTGTAACATGTGATGGATTTTATACGATAAAACTGTACGCTCTTAGATCGCTCACGAGAACAAGTGTAAGAAACTAGCTGCGTGTATAAGTATAATATTGAACAGGGCTTAGTGAGGTAAAAAATTCATAATACCTATTAAGAGAAAGAATTCATTACTGGCTCCTCTCAGCTGTAAGGCAAAATCCCTTTTAATCTGAAAAGCGCTGAATTTTGTACTAGACGCGGCTTTCCTCGGGGTTTTGCATATTAAATCCATCCCGTAGGCACACGATAAATTACTGTAATTAAAGTGGTTTTTATCCAGTCCGCGAATTGCCTTGGCCAGTGATTAAATGTAAAATGTTTGCAGGAAATTAACGCAATCCAACGCGGTGTTTCAGTGACGCCGGAGAGCATCATTATACCGATAGTTTCCTGTATTCTCGGCTTTCCTCTTCTGGCGTTGATGGTGATTTGTTGCTTACGTAGAAGGGCGAAACTTGCGAGAGAACGTGCGAGAAGAAGAAATTGCGACCTCGACCACGGGGCTCTCAGCCTGGTTCGTTTCAGTCCAGTTCATCGATTAGGTGAGTTTAACTTTACCACGGAACTAGAATTATTCCAATCTACAAGTGTTGTAATGGCTCTAGCCAAACACTTCACCAGATGGGTCAAGCCATGAGAATTATCAAATCTTTATGCAAATACCAAAATGTTCTCGGCACTGATTTTTATTCATGTATAGATGGATTTTTCGTGAGTAAAGTTGCCGTTCATCGTGGAGTTTAATTAAAACTTCTCTCAAGTTGAGCCGCGTTGAGAATTAATACATCGGCTTGAAAATATTGGAAATTTAATACGTGCACCACGGGAAAATATTCCGGGCTTCTGAAAAATTCACAGACTGGAAATACGGGACGGGTCCATTTCGCGAACTCCAACCGTTACAAGTCAAACACCATAACGCAATTAAAGCGGCTCACACTTTCCTATGCAATTTCATGAACTTCGCCGCGCGGGTGCATGTTATTCATTTACATATCAGTCGCATAATTAAGATAGCCGTTATAAGTGCAAGAGCTTAATTTATGGTAATGCAATACAATGCCCTGTATTGCCTGTGCAGCCGGCGCTAATTTACGTACATGATGCTTCCGTGCGCACGGGAATTGAATTTTTAACATAACAATATTCTCAGATAACGCGCTCTCAACGATACCTAAAATAAGCACTGTTGTTTTCTTGTGTAAGTAAGAAGTATTGTGATTTCTGTGCAGCGGGGGTCGATCGACCAACGAGGACGGTGTCTTTGAGGAGCGATAAAGTTTCTCGAGCTTTTCCGTCTCTCGAGTTGGACACAGTTGTGGAAGAACGGTCCGATCCAGAACAGAGTACGGCACTGGAGCTCAGTAGTCCTGACTAGCATTCGGATTTGGCACCGTCCAGGTCTTACTATTTCTTATTGATACCTTTCCCTCCCACGGAGAACCTCGTGTAATCCATTACCAAATCGAATACAAAGTTTAGCGCAAGTTTCTCCATTAATTATCGTTGCGAAAACTAAGACCATTTATTGTACGGAATGAACGAATTGGGGATTTATCTTTATATCACAGGTCTCCCAGGCCATCGAAAGGCATGGCGGTGCCAACACAAGTAGATCACAGCCCACTATGGACGGCCTTAACACACGCAAACGCGTTAACAACTGCTCTCGGAGATACCTAGCAGGAGGTGGAGGAAAACACTTATATACAAGCCCTTGTGCTCGATTTACCCATCATCTACTGACAACGATGGATTTCCTCATGAGGAACGATTTCTCTGTTAATGTGTATACGACGGAAATAATAGATGAATTAAACTAATTGAAATAATTGACATTGAACTTTTACTGGGCGAAAAGTCACAGAGTCACTAACCGACCATTACACTCGTACAAAACCTTGTGTATGCGCGCATTTCATAGTAAACAAAATTTTTATACTAGGATGACCATTAGTTTACGATGCTTTTCACAATTTGAGCGAAAGAGGCAGTATAGCATAGGCTTTATAATCGTAAAAAATGTAAATATCTTTGTAATATCATGTATAATATCGTAAGTCTGTATAAAAGAAGTGGCATAGTTGTTATGTATCTGTATATACAAAATCATACATTATTCTTAGTGTACCAGTGCACAATTCCGTAATGGCGAATTTTGTAATATCAGCAACGTGTAACTGGAAGATTCAAATTATGAATATACGAATGTTACGTTAGATCTAACGAAAAAAAGTTTATCACGATGTAAAGAATGCCCGTGCACCACATGAAAGGAAAGAAATAATGACCAATTACGATCTCTTTGTTATGTACATTTTCTTAAGCCTCTAGATAATAACCACTGTACATCATTTTTAATATACTGTAAAACAATCACAAGAACTCGAAATGATTATTTTGAATGTGTATGTCGGTATAACAGATTACGATATTGCGCAAAAACCTTGAAACACAATATTCCGTTTCAAGCAGTGGCAATTTTTTCTCGTTTACACGTTCATCATTACGGAAATCAATTTACTCACAAACATATAATGTACCGCAAAAGTCAATACTGTCCTTCGCAGTTGATAATTATGTTCTCGTTTACAATTTGTATTTTACTATTTCAAAATCGGCGTGAATATTCATTAAAGCAATGAATATATTTTATGAATGAGAAAGCGTTTTATAGTTTGAATTGAGTATATTATTCCTAAATATAATAATTGGTTTTAAAATCCGGGTATTACACGTCCTTTTTTTGCTGCTCGTTTTAACTTATTCAACTTCTTATCTTTCTTCCTTTTTAAGATGTTGTCTTTCCTCTTTTCTTGTTTGTCCTGCTTCAATTTTTGTACATTTTCTATTCTGTTCTCCCATTTCTTTGTACTATGTTTCTTTTGCTGTTCTTGCCGTTTTATGGTTCGTTTTAGCAGTTCAGGATCGTCCTTAATCTGAAGCAGAAATAATGAAGTTAGTATTTATATTATTGATATATTAATGCTTTTCTGAAAGCTTCTAAAGACTTGCTATTATGTAACAGTATTATAAACAAGTGTAGGATACTCTAAAAGAGAATAAAAAGTTATACCTTTTCTCCACTTGCTTTTGCCAAAGCTGATTTCCATGCATCTTTCTCTTTCATTTCCACAGCTTTCTCTTTCTCTCCTGCTTGTTCTAATTCTTTCAACTTCTCTTTCTTATGTTCTAACTGTTGTAATATCTTCTTTGGATCTTTCTCAGTTTTTGGAGGTTTCTTTTTTGTACCAATCTCAGAAAAGTCAAATTTACTAAAGACCATGTGACCTTCTGAATTAAAAACTGGTTTCGGCTTGGGTACTTTTGACACTTCCCCATCTTCTTTTTTAGATTTAGTCAAGCCTGTGGCCATTTGTTCTGTCCTAACTAATTTTTTCTGCATTAAACGTTCCTCCTTTTTCGACTTTTTTTTAATCTTGTTTTTTAAATTCTTCTTTTGAAGTTTTTGTTTGTATCCTAATTTCTTTACGTTCTTTAACTCTTCTAATTTTGCATGGAGTTCCTCAAATGTTTGAGCTCTTTTGGCCTTTCCACCAGGGACAGAAAATATTTTACCTAAAAATACATGCATAACTCAGATCACATTGTTCCATCCTTAACTACTAACCAATGTTGAAAATTATTAAAAGTAACCTCGTGTGGCGGGGATTTCTGTATTCTCTGCGTCTGCATCGTCGTCATCTACAATTAAAGAATATTAAAATATACAGTGACTCGCATTAATATTCGGACACCATGTTTTAGTTGAATAACTTTTTAGGGAATGAATATATCGGGAAACAATTTTTAGTGATGTTAATTTAAACAGTTTGCTTGTTGACCTATTTCACCGATTTTCGAAATTTTCAAAACTTACAAAATTACAATGAAATTTGTAAAGTACACTTTTTTCAACTTTTTTTATAGCCCCTGTTACAAAAATCTGAAATATACGTTTTGTAGAGTACATCGTGTTATGCATGTCCTGAAAATGTCATTCAATTTGATCAACGCACTGAGGCGCAACAGCTTTTCAAAGACGGTAGTTTTGCTTGAAATATCACAATTTTCGCAAAATTAAGCGAAAATAAGCCACTTTGAGAAGCTGTAGCTCTTCAGTGCGTTGATCAAATTGAATGAAATTTTCAGGACATGCATAACACGATGTACTCTACAAAACGTATATTTCAGATTTTTGTAACAGGGGCTATAAAAAAAGTTGAAAAAAGTGTACTTAACAAATTTCATTGTAATTTTGTAAGTTTTGAAAATTTCAAAAACCGCTGAAATAGGTCAACAAGCAAACTGTTTAAACTAACATCACTAAAAATTGTTTCCCGATATATTCATTCCCTAAAAAGTTATTCAACTAAAACATGGTGTCCGAATATTAATGCGAGTCACTGTATATCAGTCTACGCGAAGTAGAGTTTGAGGTTATATTTTGTAGCCTTTACTTACTTGTTTGTGATATTGGTAATTCCAACTTTGAAAATATATCGGAGATATATTTATTCTCATCTTCCAACCTTTGTCTTATTAATTTAGCATTGAATGGTTTTGACATTTTTAACTGCATTATTCCTACGATTCACGTGTATACAGTCTCACACTATAAATGTAAATAATAAGATGTCATGCGAACTGCACGCCAACGTGTAATCTTTGAGGTTAACTTGCTCTACCCCTTCCCTTTGAAGGCTTTTATAAACATTTTATCTCTGGGATACATTTCAGGAATATTGATAAAAAAATGAAATGTCCTACTTATGTATTCCACAAATAATAAATGTAACATACATCATGTCGTCATGAAAGGAAATTAAAAAATTAATACATTTATGAACATAAGTGCAGCTTTATGTTCTTCTGTTTATTGATTTTCCAGGTTAGCAAAAATACATTTGTATAAGAAGTATAATAACAGTACACAATAAATGTACACTTCAATCATGTAACAGCTTCCAAGTAATAGATACAGGTAATTATTTAAAGTTCTTCATGATTTCAGTTAATTATTTCCATTATCTTCCTCTGTTTATAAAACAGGTCTTTTGAGGAACTAAGTCACTGCTTGGTAGCCAAGCTGCATTAAATTTTTCTATTTTTGGGACACTGTATCTGATATTATAATTTGTAAAATCTGTAGTGTTTTACAACAAATCAGCTTCATGCATTAAAGAATGTACTCTGCGAACAATAAGATTCTTACTGGAAGTTTGTTTTACACCACCTCCGTGAATAGTATAATTATCAAACATTTCTTCAACAACTAAAGCTTGCTGAATTGTTTTAAAATAAATATGGCAGTATCTTATGTCTGTTCTTGGTACTTTCTTCATTAGGGATGCCCCTATAGGATCATATTTTTCAAGAAGATGCAAAATATAAAAAGTTCCAAAGTCTGGGTGAATGTTAGCCACTATAACATCTTCAGCAATGACAACATGTTTATATTTTTCAGAAATATCTGTTATAGATGTTGATCTAGAAGATAATGTGGCCTCTGAAATATCTTCATCATTAACCAAGCGAGGCAGATAATCTTCATGATTTCTGTTATTATCTTCAGTATCTCTTTGATTTGCATTAAATTTTCTGCATGATACAGGGTTTTTCAGTTCTATTTGTTCTTGTCTTAATAAATCATGGTTCACTTGATCTTTGTCTTCAATGTGACGCGTGGTAGTTGTTTCATGAGTATCATTATTCATCTGTTTGTTTTGAGATGTACTCATCTTTAATCCATTAAAATTGGGTCTTGTATCAAGATATTTCATTAAGTTTTTTAATTTTGTACTATGATTAGATTCAGTATCACTTTGACCTTTACTTGATTCAACAATAACACGCTGAGACTGCTGATTATGATTGTCAACAGACTCTGATGCTTTTGTTGTTACACTTTCCTTTTTACGTTCAATCTGAGATGTCCTTTTATCTCTACTAGCTTTATTTGGTAAGAGAGTAATAAAATCATGATATTTTAATCGTTTTACGCAGTTTATGGCTTCAGCTTCAGTAGCAAACTTTACAAATCGGTGCCCTCTAAGATCTCCACTCCAATTAACATCCAATACATTACCATACTGGGAAAAAAAATCTTTAATTTCATTAATAGATAAACCTGTCCTGTTGCGAAATACAACATGAAACCTCCCGTCCTTTTCCTTATCGTAATAACAAGTATAATCCATAGCTGTAAAAAATTCAATTACAAATTTCTGTTACATTGAATAAATACATACTACAAAGTTTTTAAATATATCCAAGAATACCTTGAGATCCACTCAGCAAATAGGTATCAAATACTAACACTTACAGTTCTAATAATTCTCTAATAAATATATTGAAATCGGGATGGGAATGTTATCAGGTTATGAGTTAACTCATATTTAAAAAAAATGGTAGTGGTACGAGAGTCCACCGATAAAGGCCGCCACAAGGATACCTGTAGCTGCCAGCCCAACGGATAATTATATAGAATTTGTTACAACTTTTACTTTCAATGAAAAGCTGGTGTCCATTTGGAACATAAAATTTAGTAACTTTGAATGCCTATCTAAAACGAGAGTAATATTTATCAAGTGGAAGTCCTAGAATTTTTATAAATCTGGCCGCTAGCGAGTAGAATTCATTTTCTTACCGCCCTTTAATATGTCCATCCACAAGAAGCCATGTTTGCGCACAAAACGTGCGCGACGTAAGGTCATTTAATTTATTTCGTCACAACGAGTACATGCCAGTTTATAAACGGCTCCGCGCGAAATATTTAATTATGTGCCTCCTAGATACTACTTGCCAGTTTTCTTGACAAAAATTATCCGATCCTATTGTAAAACAATGTGAAGTCACAGCGACCAAAAAGAAATTGACAGAAGTGGGCGGAGTTTGCGCCTGTACGTGGTATGGACAGAAAGGCGTCGGTGCGTCTTGGGTTGCCTTAATTTTTCGACGACTTTATATCAACTTTTTATATGCTTATTTTCTACAACGTGTGGTAATTATTGAGAGTTATACGAAGTGTATGGTACAGGTTATGTGAGGATAATCGCCGAAGCGAGCGGCGAATTACGACGTAAATAAGGGAGACGCGCACGCAGAGCACAGCATGCGTGAACAGTGGACAGAATTATAGGAGTGAGTGAGAAACTAAAGGGAGAGGGTGATCTGATTGGTCGAGACCGTTGTTATGGCGGCTGATTGGTGCTTGCATGTACACAAACCAAGGCACGTACAGTAGCGCTCACACACACACCAGTCAGGAGAGTAGCAGTCGCTCACCATCGAGAAGAGTGAAGAGAGCGACTGAAACGGTCGGTCCGCGCGTTGCCTTGTAAGGTGGAGAGTTGGTGTGCAACGTCTGTGCGCGCGGATGGCTAGAAGAGAACGCCGATCTTCTCCTTAGCCTGAAGCCGAGCACCCTTGACAAAACTAAGGAGCGAGGGAAGAGACGGGAGGCCTGCTAGAACGCGTGAGAAACGGGCAAACGCCGCCGACCATCGACATTAAACCGTGTATACGTAAAACCCGACAATCCGTCAAGTTAAAAACACAGCCGAAGGCTGCTAGTGTGTATGCCAGACCTTTAATCTCATAATTAGACGCGCGAGTGTCCTACGAATTAAGAGGAAAAAGAAGAAAAAATAACAGAGTGCAACGAGTGAAAGAGTGAGAGAGGGGGCAAAACAAGGGCCAGAGAGAGAGAGTGAGAAAGAGATAGATAGAAAGGAAGAGAGAGAGCGCGAGAGAGTTCGAACGCGGACGATACGTAGGAGACAAAGGCCACGGCGGTATAACCTCCAAGCTGTTCTCGATCGCGCGTTTTGCGAATCTCGACGTTTCAAGGAACCTACCGCACGGCCGAGAATATATTTTTACAAGCGCGCAAACGTGCCTCTTACACTACCGATTTATGCCCGTACCCGCCAGTGCAGGGAGCACGTGCGTAAGAGCTATTTTCTTCGAGAAATATCAAACGAGAGGGAGGACTGTTATTTTGTAAAAACGTCATTTTTGTCGCACGGCAGAAACTGGTATACGGTATACGTCCGCGAGTGTCTCATGCGGACGAATCGACTTTCCTTCGCAGAAAGGGAGAAAAAAAAAAGCTACAGTGGCTGGAGGGTATTATTAGTGCTCGAGTAAACGGTTGATGGATGAGACTGGCAGGATGCTACAGCACGGAGGTTCAGGTGTCGGTCTGATGGGAGGAAACCAGGGCCAGGGTGCCCAAAACACCGCTGGATATGGCAGCATGGGGCCCGTTGACGGCTCCGCGGCTCAGGGCCCCGACCAAGCCGTCGAGGCCAGGAAACAGGACATCGGAGAAATTCTCCAGCAAATCATGAATATCACCGATCAGAGCCTCGATGAGGCTCAAGCGAGGTAAGCCGCGATCGCCTAGCCGATCCGCCATATTTCGATGTATCGGATGCAGCATCATTTCCATCTCGTCATTCGACCAGCTTCTAATTTTCACTTTCCTCTACACTGCCATTGGTTACGTTTTCTATCGGTATTTTTCATATTCCGTGTATCATTCTACCATTTTGCCGCTCACTTTTCCGTCAATTTTGCACATATTAAAGTATCTCATTATTCGGGAATGTAACGAAAGATAGATCACTCGTAAAGATGAATATAGTCGATTACTTATTTATTTTTTCTAAGACGATTCACAAACGAATGAAGCTGTTGACTATAAAAAAAATAAGTACATCGGCCAGATGTTACTATTTTCAGGCGAAAATTGATGATATCGGATATCGCGGTTCCATAAAAAGTGTTTAGTTACGCGAAAGGAAAACATTTCAAAAATTACGTACGTTATTTATGTGCATGCTCACATGTAGCTAGTAATTCTCATAATTGTGCGATAAGAACTCTGTCTATATGTACTATATTAATAATCCACGACAGTGCCAAGATTATCAACCGTTCCGTACAGGTGCCGTGTGGATTTTATCAGCCGACGATTTTATTGTATCACTTTCTTACCGCTCATTCGTGAAGCAAACAGTTTTTAATCGCTAACGTGCAATGTAACATTATCCGTATGTTCATTTGCTTTCAGAAAGCATACTCTAAACTGCCACAGAATGAAGCCGGCTCTGTTCTCCGTACTCTGTGAGATCAAGGAGAAGACCGGTAAGTTTTTTTACAACGGATTTTTACGTTTAGGTTTGTACTCGCTGGCATTGCCGAAAATACGGATAGACGAGAATGATTCAGTTATCTTCTATAGACACTTGCCGGTATTTATCGCATAATGTAGATGCCGTATTTCAATATGTTTGCTGGTCGTTCTCGGATAATCATCGGGTCGAATCTCAAGCTCCCTTGAAATTTCGATCGTGACAACCGGCTCTAAGCCTGAAGTACGATCGCTCGGTTCCTAGAGAGAGAATTCCTAGAGAGAGATCCCAATCTATGAGGCCCCCGCTGCGTTGCGATGCCGTCGGCCCTCGCTCCACGACCCCTTACGCCCATTCCAAACTCGTAAACATAATTTTTATGCGATGTTTGGATTACTTTTACGCGCAGATCGAGAGACCACGAAATGCGCAATTATTTTCTTCGGGCGGGGGAGCGTTCACGGGTCCTGCCGGGATCAGAGGAACGAGGGTAAACGGAGGGGGATAGGGAAGGAAGGAGGGAAAGGTCCAGATGTACGGGCTGAAAGAAAGAGAGAGCGGGCCTATTCCAAAAGTAGTTTCTGCCTGGTCGTTTCGAAGCAGGAGCAAGGACGAAAAGAGGGGATGGACACCACGCCCTCGTGCTAAGTCACCCTCTTTCACGTCGTTCCGCTGTCCATATACGAACGCACACTTCTCCCCATTTCTCTTTCTATTTCCGTTGCTCTATTGGACTTTCTTCGTTCCCGCCGAGGTTGCCACGGTGCCAGATTCGGCTGACCGAACTTCGCCCCGACAATGAAGTATTCCACGCTTTTCACGAGAATGTTTCTTCGCTTACCAAGCACGAACGCCGAAGAAGGTATACTTTTGCTGAGAGCTCGTTTTCAGTATGAGTCCAAGAGAACTTCGAGAAGGAAGGATCTGACGCTTTATGCCAAACAAGTCCCCTTAGGTACCTGAAAACTAGTTGCATTCAACGAGAATCCTGTGTACTGACAGTTTCGCCATTTTTTGGACATGTTTTTGAAAACGTTACCCCAGCGAAGCGCGTGGAAAAATGTATATCACGGTTGAAGAGGGCGAATGGCTGACCGTAACAAGGATGCAAGAGGGGCGAGTCTTGTATAGAGTTTATGAGGTATAGCTGACGAGGCAGTATAAATCCACTAAAACTACGAGCCACGGATAAACGCTATGTTAAGTAGATCATTTTACCAGTTATTTAATCTAATCGTGCCCCTTTCGATCGTCCACTATCGCAAATGCCAGTAACATATTGCGGCAACTCCTATTTTCTCTTCCCCTCCACTTCATTAGATAAGTCGCCATCCGGTGCACTTGAAATTTACAACCCGGCGCAAAACATTGTCTTGCAGGGACCTCAGATTGTCAAAGGTGGTAAAAACTTATTTTCGAATACTTTGGTCCTGGTGTAACGATTTGTCACGGTTGACTGTGGGAGTCGTTTTGAAAAGTCGATAATACTGGAGAACCTGTTTTGGACAGCCCTCTCTCCGGGCAAATATCCCATGGGATGTACAGAGATACCTCGAAGGGCATGTCGGGCTCCTCGAAAATCCGCGGGATTCTCGAGCCTGCGTTTCCCGACGAAACCGTAATCCCTTTTCTTTTCTTTCTTCCCTCCCAGTTTTGTTCGTACTGGGCGGCCCTAATTCACGCTCGGGGCATCAAGCATCTGTTCCGAAAATATTTCCACTATTTGCTGGCCCTCTTGGAACCTTCCACAATCTCCCGGAATCTTCCGCTCTTACCAAGTAATTTCTTCATAACTCGGCAGGATGTGAATTCTCGTTAAGACTCGCGTTTTTTTGGCATTTCATTATTGACGTCATTTCCTACTAACGAGGCGATTAAATTCTTAACGTGCGTCCAACGGCAGCAATTATCGATTGTCGCCGGTGTAATTAATCTCGAAGCAGGGACCGACGTGGCTTCGTTGCTCGATTTCATTTGCCTGCTGTCAGCCTACGGAATTGCATACGTGATCTACGGCGTTACTTGGCCAACCGATCGATCTATGTACCCTATCGATTCGTCCGTAAATTAATTAAAGCGCGGCCAGAGAGCCGTTTCGTCGTTCGGAGCGTTACCTCGATTTCGTTAGTTTTAAAACAATAGTACCGCCGGCCGTGTTCTGCTGCAACAATTAAAAATCCATACCCAATTTGGTCGTGTGCCAGCGGTAATTCCAGTAATTCTATTCCGCGATACAGGCCATCTGCGGTATTCGCACACGTGTATCTGATTTACGTTCATAAGCGCCCAAAAGGAATCTCTAAAATGAATCAACGAATTGGTCATTTCGTCGTGAACACCGGGGAACACGATTAAATGGATTATGTAGATGGTCAAATATCAAGTATCCTGTTATAAAGATTACTTTATGTAACGTCGTAATTTTCCTTATTGCCGATAAGTACAGGTTTTGCCGTGCACCTCGAGGGTCGTTTAGATTTGCAGTATTTTCATCTGGAATACAATTTGCTCGATGAACACTTTGTTTCTGCTTGAGTTAACGGCACGTTCAACGTTAATTAGACGGCGCTCGCTTTAATTAAGGCCTGTGTAACGTTCCGCATATTTGTTAGACACACGCAATACTGCACGGCAGTTAAGTCAAACCAGCCGGCAAAACGTCTTTTTCATGGACTCAGCCAGGCTAAAACCAACTTCACGAGCTTTCTTTCGCGTAGAAACTACGATAATAACATTAAAGCGCTATATGAATTAGAGCGTGGAGATAGATGGTTTATCGGTTTATACGATTTACTTATAACTTTGTTTTTCGAGTAAATTTCCAATTGCACTGTTAACGTACGTACGGTTAGGGTTTTCGGTCTGGAAAGAGATGACGCTTCTCATCGGAGTTCAGCTGGAATGTCGTTCTCCTAGCTTCGTTTTCCTTTTCTTCTTCTTGCGCGTCTTTCCCCGGCTGGTCTTCGTCTCCCTCTTCATCGGCGACTTGTATATGCAGATGGGGCCCCAGTACCCAAGGTGAACCAGCCTTTCTTCCAATACGATGCTTCTTCGGTTTCCCTAACGAGATTCGTCAGATCCCAATCTTTCGCGTGATCTCCGTGAATTCGTTAGGATAGATTTTATCAAAGCTCTCGGGCATACTTATTCCCCGTATCGTGCGTAACATTTCAAATACCTTGCATTTCTCGTGGCCCGCTCTATCGATAAGCGGACGATTAACAATCGCTAAAACTCCTAGGGTACGCGCACTCGCGTTGAGGAACGAATAAACCGAACGTGCATATTCTGCTGAGACGTTTGAGCGAACGACCTGCTCAATATGATATTCTGAATATCAAGATAGAATCTCGGGTGTAGCGTAGCTCGTAAAATTAGCCCGATCCGTAAAGCCTGATGCAGATAAGATTATGAAAACGCACGAGTTTTCACCTGTAAGCCCATTCGAAAAAACATCCATGTCCTTTCGTTTACAGAAAGGTGTTTACGCGATTGTTGCACACCATCTGTGTAGTTAAAGTCCCTAGCTTGAAAAATATGCTGAGGAAAATGAAAGAGGAAAACTAGGCCGACCACGAAGGTTCCATTTACCCTGTCAACTCACCGATGACACTCGTATCGGTCTAACCGTAATTGTACAACTGCGACTCGTTTTTACTCACTCACCAACCGGAAGTAATCAAGCATTACGGTTCACTCAAGACAGTCCGTCCGTCATCCATTACAGGCGCCCATATTTCATAGTCATCGGGAATTTGTTAATTAAATTGTTCATCGATTCACGGTAAGGACACGTTCGGTTTAGGTTTCCCTTTCGTTTGGCTCTGGATGGCAAAATTCTTGGAGGATTGGCGTATTCGTTGCGCTCGAAGATGTCGCACGTCTCGATGATAAACATCGGAGGAAACGAGAAGGATTCGCCATTGGTCCGGCCACGTGAGGGCCGTGCTCCTCGCGGCTCGATTTAACAAACCATACGTTACGCCGCGATAAAATCTCGCAAGCCTATAAACTTGTGGGGCTGGAGTTAGGTGCGGGTGCGTTATATCATAAAAATCCAGTAAAATAAGCTCGTAAAGCGGCGTGGCGAACGAAGGGCAGGAAGAGGGGGGGGGGATCGCCTTTTCCACCCGGTTAAAGCGAACTGACGTCGAGCAACGACGCGAGCGTGCGTGCTGCCCTATGAAAACCTACACAAACGACAAACAACGGACAACGTCTTCATTTCAAAGAATAACGTGAACGCACACTCGAGTCTAATGCATGGAAATTGCGATTGCCAAGACTCGTAAGCGCCGTTCGATGAATTTTGCGAAACTCTTGTGTATCGGACGTTAGGTCAGGACCAGCGTTACTGTTATAAATGTGGAAACTGGCATGACTGGCGGAGGAATCTTTGGACATGGGAGGGTCAGGAGAGGCTAATTGGACGACTCTGGAGGCCTCTCTCCCCGGAGTACCGGTCGGCCCGATGCTCTTAATCCTATGGTAATTCTATGGAGATTGCTGAGAGCGTCGAAAAGCTCGTGCCGCGGATCGTTAGGCCCCCCTCTCCTTGTTCCCGCGGGGACACACGGAGAGGCTCGATCTCTCACGTGCGTCCTGCAATTGCCGCGAAGACGAACGCGACTCGCAGCAGCCGAAGATCGGCAAGGTTTTCCCTCCTCGGGCTTAAAATTTCATTAAAATTCATGAACCGCGGCCGCTAGTTGTTGTCCTGGAGTTTGTCGCCCCGCTAAGGACCGCCAGGAAGCCCAAGTGCCGTCGTGGATGGCAATGGCTGGCACTCGCCCGAGGACGGAAAAGGGGAGAGGGGGAATAATGGCGCGGTGGAAAAAGCCGACGGAAGAATCGAGGGCGAGAGCCGACGAAGAAGAAGCGCTAGAAGCCGCCATCAGTTATGAATAATACAGAGAACTTCTAATTGCGCGGGACAAAACTCTCTACGGCCGAGAAGTTTGTCCGACGTGCTAGCGAACTCGGGAAAACTTGCCACTCGTCCCATCCTACCTCGCCCCGACCCGTCAGGAATCAGAAACTGCGGGAACACTATTTTCGAGAAATCTTATCGCCGGAACTCCGAGGAATAATTCGCCAATTCTCCGCTCTTAGGACTTCTCGACTTTTTGCCTTACCGAAGCAAGCTTTTCTTATTCGAGGATCATGGATTTCTCTGTGACAATTAGGCAGTTTCATTTGAGTTTGCTTGCTGGAAGAGCTGCTTGTAGCTGTCGGTCTGCTCTAGGAAGTTCTTCACTAGGTACATCCGCGGGAATTTCTCATCAGGGAGACCATGAAATTCATCGTTTCAGCGTGGCGCGTTTCCCGTAGGTAAAGCGAACAAGCACCGATGATAGATGTCGAGGGTATCATTTCACTTTCCCGCTCGCACTGGCCGAGTTGAGGAGCTTTGCGTTCTCCGTCTATCTGCCTGTTTATCTGCGCGACTAACATAGGTGTCGGCAATGAGGGGGGGGAGAGAGAAAGGGATATCGTTTCTGCGAGGAGAGAGTGTTCAACCCCCGTGCTCAAGAGTGGCTGTAACGTCGCTCGTAAAAACACCGTAAACTCGACAGCAACAGGTCCCGTCTGTCTGCTGCAGGAGCGCCGCTCTTCGAGTTTGACGTTCCGCTGCGTCGGGCACCGTCTGCACGTCGTCACGGCCCTGAAAACCGTTTTTACGCGCAGCCCACTATTTTCCGTCCCCCGGCCTCGCGGTGCATTCGATGCCCCGACGTTCTCAAAGTGTTCTCCCTTTCTCCTCGATTCCTAAATGATCGTATCTTTAAAGCTAAACTAACTTGTATCTTAACTAAAAATCTCGTTCCATCAACATCAAAGATCCAACGAATTTAACCAAAAATACGCCACCAAGGTGTAAGAAATTTACAAATCATAATAGGATTTAGATTCCCTTTACTTTCCTTTTGAATTCTTTGGCCCTAATGTTGGGATAGAATAGATGTTTCATGGCACGGAAGGAGAAAGATTTTCCACGAAAGATCGCGAATTCTCACCATGGATAGAGCACGACTGCAATGTCCTCGCGTACATTATGCATGCACCGTCGTTGCAGCGAGAAAAATATCCGTACCGCCATAAAGAGGGTGCGTGGATAACGACTGGCGATCGTATATGTATGCTACGACTCTGCAGACGAGTCTGCTGCTGCCAGACATCTTAAATATCGTTGAAAAGTGTCGCTGGGAAATCTATAATCTACTCCCCTTGGACAACCGAGCTTCATATATTTCCTATTACCATTTGTCAATAATTCCGTAACATAGTTTATCGAAAAATATTACTACTAACGAGCGCTGACTAGGGATCAAATTTCCCACCCATTCTTTCGGATATTATTTTGTCGACGGTTTAATATCGAACGACTGGTCCGCCCTTGGTCGTTGATATTGGCCGGCCGGGGAAGAAGGATAAAATGGCGCGAGCGATCGTCCCAGAAATATATTCTCCGAGGAGTGGCAATATCGTGGAAGAATGATAAAAGCGGGCACGGTTCTCCGTGGATTCCCCGGTCGTTGCGTACTTCATCGCCGCGGCCTGGAAGACAAGTTTCCCCGTCTATCCGGCAAGTACATCCCCTTTATTCCCCGTGCCCAAGTTTACAAGGGGGCGTATAAGTTGCGTGCGAATGCATTCGCCCGAGCGTACACGCTTGATATTTTCCGGGGGCAAGTGCTCTCGCGTTACTCACGATGGAACATAGCTACCTTACGTGGGGGTTCTCGATGTTCCCCATTTCCGGGACTTACGTGTACGCTCGTTTCTTCGCGGGATTTTCGGACGGTCATCGTCGGCGTCGACACGTTTGCCGGTCCGGTCTGTGCCGCACGGAGACGGTCGTTCGGACAATGCGCACGCACGGTTCGCGTTGATGCAAATATACACGGGGAACGATTGTACGCGGGGCAGAGCCGTGAAGCACGTGCACACACACGAATGCAAGGTGCGCGTCTAGACGTATACTTACGGCGCCGTGGTGAAAGTAGTGTTGGTGGACGCGAGAGCCACTCGATCAATACACCACGTTGCCTCCTGCGCCTCCACCCCCCCCAGAAACGTCGGTGTAACCCCTACTCCCCCGTCCCCCTTCTGGTCCCCTCGCCCTCCACCCCTCGGCCAGCCTCCTTCCCTTCCATTCTGATCTCCACCCTCCTACCTCTTTCTGCTATCTCCCTGCCGCCCCTGCGGCCGACGTGCTCGCCTACCCCTGGGAAAAGGGCCAAAGGAAGAGGGTACCGGGGAAATAGCGCGGACGAAGGAAGTGCCGCGGGAACGGCCAAAAACCCAGGACCAACGAACAAGGGCAACCCGAGGAAAACTCCTCGACGGACCAAAAAAGTATATACGCGTGCTGCTGTACAACAGAAACCATTCATTGCCGTAGAAACAAGTTTATCTACGATCAGAGACCAGGAAAAATGTGTGCTTCTTTCATTCGGCGAAAGCAGGATGTCATCCGTCGATGAATCGAATCGTCGACACTAAATTGATATCCCTCTCGAGAGATTTGCGAACTTTATTTTCGTTCGTGTATTCCTGGTCATCGAAGGTTTCGATATTCCATTGACATTTCCGTTGAGTGACGTCTGATCAAAGGGCCTCGGTACTCGTTGATACGGGTCTGATCGCGCGCGTGGGGGGGGGGGGGAAGGGAAGAAAAGGGAGTACCTACCCTTCCCGCGGAGAAGACCGTGCAGGGCCACACACATTCGGCGCACCTGCGTTGTAGGTATATTGCGGAAAAGCCGGACTTGCCAGGCAATAAGGATTTCTCTCGTCCCTCCCCCTCCCTCTTGCCCCGCTGCTCGTCTGCTACTCTCAACGTTTTATTAATACCCCTTCCATAGGGTCGTTCGTTTGGTCGGCTCTCATATAAACGCGTAGCTCTCGTCTCTGCCCTACGGGTTTTATCCTCTCTCGGTCGTCCCTGTGTGTCGTCGTCTTGGACGGAAGTACTTTCCCGCTCGGGACTTGGCAAACAAGTCGCATATTTCTATCACGGGCCATGAATACCCCTTCGGGGAAACTGATTCCATTTACTATTCCCGGAGCGCGTTTGTCCCCGAAATTTAATTCGCTGTCCGTCACTTGGCCCTCTTAATTGGGTAAGAATCGTTACACCTGTCAGGATGAATGACGTACTATGTCCGATGGGGGTAAGGTGCTTTTCATTGTCAGTTTTAGCGCTTTTCATCAGCCCGTAAGCATGGCTATTATCGGCGCATTAAAAAGCTCGGGTTATCGTGGCTGAATAGCGGACTAGTCCTCGAGGGTTCTCGGGCAGGAATGTCGGTCCAACAACGCGAGCCAACCTCGTCGAGGCTTCATTCTCCTCTACACGCCGTCGTGCACGCTCTCTCGAGCATACACCGATGCATACATCGATACGCTTATTCCATGCATATCTCTCTCCCTTCCTGTCTCTTTCCGCGTCTCTTCGTCCCCGTGTGTACGTACTTTACAGAGGTTCCCCTGCGTGTACGTGTTTCCCCAGTATATACGTTGCTCCTACCGTCTACATAGTTGGTGTTATACAGCACGGCGTAGGAACATTTTGCAGCATTCCTGCCATTCTAACATCCGCCTTTCATTAAAAGATCTCGCCTGACCCCTCGAAGCACCGACGAACCCGGCATACACGTACATCTTCGCGCACCTACAATTACCAGCCAGCCGTCCGCAGTGTAGTTAGTCCAAGTGATAAGGAAGAAATTTTTATTCCGTGTCGGCGTAATAGGATCTTTGTTGATGCGGCACCCGTGCTCGGCGAAAACAGGCAATGTTGCGGGAACAGCTGAGCCGCTGGCGCACGAAGGACGGTTAATGAAAAATATTCCTCGAGTTGACGGGTAATCGTGAGTTACGGCGGAAGCGTAGAATATTGCCAGAGATTACGGAGGATGTTGAGGGTAATTTTACGGGGTGCGTATCCGTAAAGGACTGGCACAATGGCACAGACTGCAGGCGGGAAGCGAAAAGACGGCAAACGCTGTATAATACGCCGTAAGGGGGTTAAGAGTAATTCCTCCTGTCGAGCGGGGGCCGCGTCCCCTCGACGTTTACGACGTGTCTTGCGCGATCAAAGCGAGCCGTAACAATTATTGGACGATTTCGCGGCCGTAAAATTTTATTCGACCCCCGCAACCGGTCCCCGTTGCCCAACGTCGGAAAGAGAGGAGCCTCTTTTGCCTCTCACCCCCTCCCCTGACAATGTTTCATTATTACCAGTCGTTTCACGGTATAGCCCTTACCCTTAAAAGCTGCTCAACCTGACGGACTTTACAAACCGTACCGTTCCACGCCTTTCACTTTCGACGGTTCGTCAAACGATTTTCCTCAGCCTGAGAAGAAAGAGAGGGAGAGAGAGAGAGAAAATTATTCCAGGGGAATAGTCCCCTTGTGGACAACAATTCAATAGTACAGAGAAGAGATAGATCTCAAATAAAAATAAAAATAATATAATATAAAAGAATTAACAAAACAAAAATAGAAGTAAAAAGAAATAGAAGTAAAAATATAAATAGGTGCTTACTGAGAGGGTTACTGAGTTTACTGAAGTTACTGAAGAGAGGGGACGAGAGTGATTCCAACGGAATTTTACTGGCTATTGATCGCTTTATCGAATTCTTCCCTCCCCTGTTTGAAAAGGGAATTTTCTTATTTCTTCGAGAAATATCGTCGCGTTACTCACGACCCCGCGATCTTCCAATTGCGGCGGGACGCGCGTATATTTCAACGAGCCAAGTCACTTTCTGCCTGATCTTTCCTCCAGTTTTGCAATATCCGGCGGGAAGGATTGCCCAGGCTGCCGGTCGTTCGGAACACTCGGCGCGTCGCCGGAGCGGTCGACGTTGCGTACATTTTGGCCGCGTTCTCGCGTCGACTTTTGATTTACGGGCCTTCGCGAAACTCGGCCGGAAAGCCGCCGGAGAAACGAAGAAAACAGCGCGAAGGACCACCGGAAGATACGTCCCGAGAAAACGGAAATTCAACTCCGATGGAAGCCGAAAGGAAACAGGAAACATGAAAAAGCACGAAGATCTTTCGACGATGGATCTTCTTTTCCTTGGAATTTTCGCTCGGAAAATTTCATACAGCGACTTGTTTATGGATCGACGAAACGTGTACGGAGGATTGCGGTTCGTTAATGTTCGCAGCGATGCGTTGTTCGACTGTCAGCTAGCTAAACTGAAATCCTTTTGCTTCCGGGGAAACGCAGTCCTGGTTGACGGGCAGACGTCCAACAGTTTCAGCGAACGTCAGGCAACTGTTACCAATCAACTTTTGCCACGGAATGACACGAAGCTCGATATTCTCATTACAGCAATCATTTCCTACCTGTTCTGCCTACCCGTTCAAACGACGTCACACCTCAGATTAAATCTCTATAATCGTACTAGAGTATACCTGATTCGGAAGGTTATGGACAATGTTTCTCGTGTTAACGTTATTCTGATTTTCTCTGTGCTAGTGCGGACATTATTCACCACGTGAAAATCCTTATACTGGGCATCGTCCAGTGTGTCGGCGATATCTTCGTAAATCAGAAAGAACGATATATTCGCGCTGCTCGGTGTCAATATCGGCACCCCGATGGCTGGGTTCACCCTCCTGACTCTTTTCCGTCCCTTGCCCCACTGCTTGCTCCGAACCCCCGTCCGCCAAGATTCACCCTCGAATTAAAAGAGCAGTCGTTTTCCGGCCTCTCGTTTCTGCTTCTCTTCTCCCCTTCTGCCGGCTCCTTCGCTAAGGGTCGTTTCGTCCGGGACGAAGAATCCACAGAGAGAGAAGGAAGGAGATAGGAAAAAATTGAATGGATTTTCGGAATCGATTCTGCGTACAACGGGGAATCAAGCGGGTCGGGAGGGAAGGAGAAACGAAGGTTTGATCAGCCCGAGGATTTCGCTTGAGCTCTGGCATATCGATATACCTCGGATATCGCAATTGATCCTGCAAACCTATGGTTCACCATTTTTTTTTAAGAATCTCTACTCTACCAAGGAAGATTGCTTTACTCCCGTCTGACGAAGACAATTCCGAGACAAAAATGGACATATTTTTCCTAGGAAAATATCCCTCCATTTCTAGGACATTAAACATTTTATCTCTAACAATACCTTCTCCGTATTTTCTGTACCCTTTAATATTTGCTCGTGGTCGTCCTTTTTTTTTATCAGTACTCGCCACAATGGCGTCCAGTTACTTTCCTTTCCCATCTGAACGGACGTCTTTCTGTTTTCTCGCGAGCAAACACGAGAGCGGCCACAACCCTTTGTTTCCCTGCCTTATCTTAATTGCTTTTACGGGTTCCCGTTTAGATCAATACACAGCGTCGCTGGTCGGCGCTCTCTGTACCTCAACGCTGCGAATCTACATTTCGCCCAGCGTACGGTATTCTACGGAAAAGTCGGATAATTTTCCGCCTATCATTCTCGTATAATAGCTCATTTGTCAAGTGTCTCAAGTGTTCCCGTAGAAAGGCACGAATATACGACACCGTGAACCCAATAAAATTTACTAGATGTAGCAAAAATCCTTGGTACATCGTTTAGAAATCCATTTCTGCAGAGACAACAGTAAAAGGTCGATGTTAAGATGGTCGAATTAGAGGAGAAACGCTTGCGCAATATCGCAGGCGTTTAAGCGTCCTCAATAGTAATACGCGGCAACTGTTATATCGTGATATTAGGGGAGCAATTAGCGCGATTTCCCGAGGTGTTATATTAATGTAGACGCTCGTAAAGCACGCGTGGGTATCATGTATACCCCCGTGCCACAGTAGACGGACGTGGAACGTACTGCGTGGTGTGTTTGGAGAGCGACGAGGAGGAAGATCGTGAGTGCTAGTGGCTCGGAGAAGGAAGGACAATTCCGTCGGGCAGACCGTCTGACTCGTAAAATGTTAACTGCTAGTAAAACTGAGTTTACGCGCTTGTAAGGACCCCCGTAGGAGGCTGCTACCCCCGGCGTCACGCGAAGGGCCCACCCTTTGCACCCCCTAATGGCCAGATTATTGCCCGTAAGCCACCTCCATTCCTTCCCCGCCTCCAAACGAATCTCCAAATCGTTTCAAACGAATCTTTAATTCCCGCCAACGTACGTAACGGCTACACAGCCCTCCGGTATTTCGCGAAAGGACGAAGACAGTCTTGGATCGTACATTTTTTACGCTGGCACTGACCCTTTTCTCATTATTCCAATACCGTGGAAACCTCTCAGGTGTGACGGCTGAGAGGTGGAGACAGCCAAGTTTTTAACGGCACGATTTACCCGCTCTTAATCGCTTTTTAAGACTTGTTTCGCCAAAGTACCGAAGACTGGATAATCATTAAACTCGATAGCGCCGAGGAATTAACGAGAAAATTTCTTAATAGTATTTTGCTCATTACTTTCTACGCGGAAAATATTAGGTCCGAAGAAATTTCGTGAACGTTTGCGCATGTAAATTCTTGAAAATAATATCAAGATGGCGGATCAGTAGAATTTCCTTGAATTCACCGTACGCTCGTAAAACTGGCCTCAAACGATCGTCTTTACGTCCTCGAGGATCTTGTCCCTTGGGGCCAAAAAAGCACGAACTCCGATCCCTTTCCCCCCGAACCTACGCCAACTCCCCCCAATTGTTACACTTCATATAAATGAATTAGTCGGACGCATTCGTTTCACGCTCTCGCGAGTTCCGGCCAAGTTTCACCCTTTCCTTACATCCTCCACGGCCTCTGGAGGTTTTCCGGCCGTGCGAACGGATAGAGCGGAACGAGGAGTTAGATCGTAACGAACTAAAGCAGAACTTAATTAACTGCGAAAATAATTACCCGCAGTAAAGGCGGGGGATTTCGTTTGGGGAGGAGGGGGAAATTCGAGCGTTGGTTTATTTATTCGGCCGAAGGGCGATATCGCGCGGGGATTTAGAATATCTTAGGGCATTTGCATAGGCCGATGTAAGCGTGGAGGTGTAAACTCCGTAAAACGAGGCACATCCTTCTCTCGACAGACAAAGAGGGAGGGGGAAGTGGGTGGCATGGGTAGAAGGGACGGGAAGACCCTCGGTTCGTAGTTTTATAGGTCGTCCAGCTCCATCATGCCTCGTAAAAATACAATAAAACCAGTGTTGTCCGTATAAAACTAGGAGCTTCGAAGCGGCGCGTACATCGAGGTCCTCGAGATCGAGGGAGAAAGGATAGTCGGCCGGAAGTGTGGAAAGGGAGCACCCGGAACTCGAGTAAAATTGATTCTTTTATGATCGTCGAACGTGCCTGTCACAAGGTGCAACGCTCAAACTGCAGTCTCATTGATCTCTCATGTCGGGGATGTACGCGCACTTTCATCAGCTTCTTCACCATTCTCTTCATCCGCCGTCGAATCAATCGGAAGCCTCAACTTCGCCGACACCGGAAGAACCCAGTCGTAAAACATCGTCCTCCGATAAATCCCAAGCCTTGTAGAGCACTTTGAACCACGACCATTCTACCGAATCTTCCTTCGCTATGAGCGCGATTAATATTTCAATTTTTGCCGGATTTTCTTTTGAAATTTACGGCTAGAGTTAGGAGCGTTATCGTTTGTGTTCACCTTGTTGAGCATTCGCCGGAGCTCGTGAGGGATCCTGGAATAATCGAGTTATCGTTTTCTTGCAGTGTTATCCTTGAGGAACACTCAGGAGGAGGAGCCACCTGATCCCCAGCTGTTGAGGTTGGATAATATGTTGATCGCCGAGGGTGTCGCTGGCCCGGAGAAGGGCGGGGGTGCTGGTGCTGCTGCTTCCGCATCAGCCGCTGCCGCTGCTGGACCGCCTGGCCAACCTGATAACGCCATCGAACACTCCGACTACAGGGCCAAGCTCGCTCAGATCAGGCAGATTTACCACCAGGAGCTCGAGAAATATGAACAGGTGAGAAAGACCAATCCTCATCCACCTTAACAACCTTCCCCTCCAATCCCTACAAGTTTCACAATTCCGTGAATAAGAGTAATCAACATCCCAAAGGTAATAAATACACCACCTTCGTACCTTTAACAGGCACATTTTCTACAGATACGATTCGTTGAAACAGTTTCCCGAATATTGCTGCTTCAGGTCTGTGAGTGGAAGACATTTTCTGTCGATCAACTGTGCGTTTCTTCAACTGTCTTCGACGTGGCATTCCCTGGGTTCCGTACGATTCATCGCGGCGAACAATCTCCCTGCGCTCATTTCCGTCGGCAGTCTTTGGCGTTCACGGCTTGCACTTTAATTGCCACGCCCGCTTTGACCCCATATTTCATCCGGCGTGTCAGCGGCTCGGACGTTTTCCCCGCCGTAAACTCTCGGCATCCCCCTTTTTCCCGTGCGTGCGCGTTGCAGCCGTCATTGGTCTTGGTCTTTGGTATGCGTGCTGCGCTCGCGTGCAATCGCCAGGCCGTCACGGCATATTCGGCGCGGGGGCTTTTCGAAGCCGCCCCACCGATAAACGCGGCCATTAACGACTTTTAAATCCGCCGCAAGAAACCGAGAGGGCCCTCCAATTTAATGCTCCGCCGCATAAATAAACCGACCCACGATACTGCACCGTCGTTATCAGCTAATCGAATTTCACGAAATTGCATGACCCAAGTTTATCATAAACCACCCGATTCTTTTCCTGAAAAATCGCTATTTCGGTCTAACGAGATACGACGACCTCCTTTCGTTTTTATTTTCTTTCTTCCGTGGTGTCCTCTTTGAGTTCCTGGATCTCTTGGAGTCCTGTTGTATGAGGGTGAACGGCTGGCAGGCTATGCAGAATGCCGTGGCAAGTACGAGAATAGAACCGTGCAGAGTTTTATGCGATCGCGTGATCACCGCCAGCAAACGTCGTGTGACGTGCGTTTCGCCAGTACGGCCGTCTTGGTTTCGCCAAGTCGTTGGTCCTGATTTCAACCTCGTTGCCGTGCTTTGTCACACGATAGCCGCATATGTATGGTCACGTCGAGTCCCCGCAGGAGCATTGATCAGCCTGACCATCGTGGCTAATATTCAAGAAACTTTACGTAACTTGGCATTTTTCACAAAACTTCGTCATATTGTCGTGAAATTTATCTGACCGTCGCAAGGTCAACGATGTGGCTCTGAAGGACAGTCTTGTTTGAATATTTCCCTTTGCTCGGTGGGTACTTCTGGCTTTGGTGTTGCCGCTTTTCTCCGGTTTTCCTCTGGTTTTCCTCTGGCTGGGGGGTTTCGTGGGATCTCCGGCTTCCCTCGGTGAGTCTGCCCACACCCCTCGGGGAGTCTCCGGGCAGCAGACGGGAACGATGCTGATCCACCTCCGGTCCGTGTGCCGGCTCCCGCTGGAAAAGGGCCCTGAAAATGCTGCGTCGAGGAGAGGAGGGAGGAAGGATACCAGGGGAATGCCGCGGCAGAGTGGAATCCATTCCGAAATTGCAAGACACCCCGCCTTCGTCCCCCTAACTCTACTCCGCCCCCTTCCCTCGTCTTCTCCCGTCTTTGCTTCCCCGAGGAAAAGCCACTTCAGCCGTTCCTTCCCTCGCCCCGTCCGACTTGGGCCACCCACTCAACGCCGTCGACCCTCTACCCCGCCGGGAAGGTGGCGTACTCATCCCGAATACTGATACCGAGCCGGAGACCTTTTTCCCTTGAACCGACCGTCCGCCAGGAATAATGCATTATACGTACAAGTTTCGCGACACATTTTCCCCTACGTTATCGTTCCTCCGTCCTTCTTTCGCAGCGCTGTCTTCGCGGACCTTCCGTTCCCCGCGATTCCCTTCTTCCATCGTCGTCTTACTACCTGAAGGAAATGCTAAGGGCACCACCGTATTCCGGCTCGATTCTCGATAAGTACTAGGGTTCTGCGTAAATGGACGTGTAATGCGGTGTATTCAACCATGACCGAAGGTCCGAATGTTTTTATGGGCGGAGAATGAGTGTATAGAATTCCAAACGAGGACGGAGAAGAGAACAAATTTAGATTCGGTTAGAATGGACGAAAGCGGACGGTTGATCGTTATTGGTTTCTATGGTTTTCAGGCCTGCAACGAATTTACTACACACGTGATGAACCTGCTGAGGGAGCAAAGTCGCACAAGGCCCATTACGCCGAAGGAGATCGAAAGGATGGTGCAGATTATACATAGGAAGTTCTCGAGTATCCAGATGCAACTCAAGCAATCGACCTGCGAGGCCGTCATGATTCTCAGGAGTCGATTCCTCGACGCTAGGTATCTGTCTTAAAGATTATAAGTTTATCGAGAAATCGTGCGTGAGGTGCGCCGTTCCCCGGGGCAAAAATCGTAATTAACGAGCCGCGCGATGCGAATGTTTCAGGCGCAAGCGGCGGAATTTCAGTAAGCAGGCGTCTGAAATACTGAACGAGTACTTTTACTCTCATCTGAGTAATCCTTACCCGAGCGAAGAGGCCAAGGAGGAACTCGCAAGAAAATGCGGGATCACCGTGAGTCAGGTAGGTCAAGACCACAAATTTATTTCTACATTTCTGAAAAAATGAAAAAACCGCTTGGAGAACGAAGAAGTTTGTTAGTGGACTGAAATGATCCAACGAAAGAAGGTTGTCTGCGTCATTTATCCAACTGTTTCTTTCAGGTTTCCAATTGGTTCGGGAACAAGAGGATACGTTATAAGAAAAACATAGGTAAAGCCCAGGAGGAAGCGAACTTGTACGCGGCCAAAAAGGCAGCTGGTAAGTTCCGTCCTTCGCACACACGAGCGACGCCCCTTAAATACGACGTTTTAATTGAACGGGGAAGCGGTCGAGAGCGTCGAGCTGGAAAGATAATAAAAGGGAAGAGGGCAGGGTTAATTAGCATGGTATCGCAAGACGAGCCGTCATACGTCACATCTAATTCTCCGCTAGGCTGGCATTCGACGAGGAAACTGCATTGCCGCAGTCAGCTCCCTGCTGCATTGCAAATCTAACTATTGATTCGACCCAAGTTCAACACTGAACTGGCGCTGATTCTTCAGCGATCGAAAAAAGGATTACCGGGACGACGCTCTCCGGGATCGAATTCGATCCTGACGAGGGGACATGTTTGAAATAGGAATTACAAAATTAAATACGAAGAAGTGTGCTTGTCTCTCTTCGTGGTCCTCTTCCCTGAATGTTTGACATCGCGAGGAATACCTATTCTATCTGTAATTCGACGAATTGCTTCCTCGTTCAGCCATTTTTTCAACTCTGCTCGACATTCTAACTCAATGAAATCAGTAAACGTGGCTGAAGCGAACTCGCGATTTTCAATTCCGACCGTTTTTCCATTGGAAAGTACGAAGTGGGAAGCAGCCGTAGACCGACTACTCATTACTGTAAATCATTAGACGTGTGAGTTAGAGCTCATTGTTCGCAGCGGTCGCACTAGTATTACCGCGACTGGCGATAAATCTTCGCCGAGAGAATAGAACGAGTCGATACCGGTGGCCAGGCTTAATTTTTCCCCCCGGGCAAAACAAAGAGTTTGTATTTGAATCGTGAATCTCGGACTTGCATCAACCGCTTCCTTTCTTCCGCACTGAATTCTAATTGCTTTCGCCTGAAAAATCTATTGTTCCACAGTAATACGAAACTACGATTTACGCGTATAACAAGAGAAAGTCAAGAAAATTCAGGCCGAAGGTACAGCAGGACTTCACAAGTTACTTCCGTCGTTTTCTTCAGCTACGTTGTTCTTCTCTGCTCCCTGCAGTGGTTTCGATATTACAACAACCGAATTCCACGAGGAAGGGCCAGTGCACGGCCTTCTTAAGACAATACAGAATCAGTTTGTTCGCACAGAGAGTTATTGGCCGACATTTACCTTTACGTTTCGCATCATTTATGCGTCTGCCATTTCTGCCTTTCGATAGATCGTGCTATCGAAATGAATCTACTCGCTGGGCACCAGAGTGTATTTACGAAGTTTAGAGAGCAAAGTGAGGTAGAGAGAAACTGATTAGAGTGAAGCATCGTCGTTTGCGGCTGAATACGTTAAAACGCACCCTCGAATTTTGTATGCACCGCGATTGTTTCTACAGCAGCTTTTGCAGGAGCATCGCCGTACAATCTGGGCAGTGCCAGCCAAGGCACCCCGACGCCAATGATGTCGCCGGCGCCGCCGGGTGGACCCCAGGACATGGCAGGATACGGGATGGGTATAAATGGCAGTGACTACGGATCCCAGCCATATAACGACGGTTCCATGGGCTACGACCCTATGCATCAGGTAAACAAGCAAATTCCACACGTCCCGTAGAAATCACGCTAAAGGCAGTACTGTCCGGCAGACGGTAAAGCAAATGACTTATTTCGCGGGAAATTGCTTCCGGCAATTATTCTCAGAAGAATTCCATCCAACTCGAAAATATTCCATGAAATTCGTATTCCCTATGCCTGCCGGACATTACTTGCAGTTCTTAAAACCCTGCCGTGGACTCAGTAGTTACAGTATCATAGTTGCCCGTTGTAAACGTCCGCCGGTTTCCTCGTCACCAAACGATGACTAAGCATGCACCGGCTTTCTGTAGGAACGCTTTTTCCCCTGATCGATCGCATGGCCGTAACTTGAAAATGAAGCTATGACATTGCAAAGACAATCGTGCCATAAATTCTCTGTATCACCGGTCATACTATTTCCCTTGCATTCTCAAGTTACGGAATTGCATCCTGGTAAATGCATGTGCACCACGCCTTCCGCATACTCACCCACTTTAGACTGACTGGGGAACAGACCTCGAAGAAAATTCTTAATCGTCGCCGGTATTTATCCGCATACATACGATTACACGTACGTAACTCAACGACGTCTTCGGTTTGGCTCAACTAAAAATTTCATTCGCTTAGAATTTGTTGCGCGTAAACCTATTACCCATCCCTTTACGCAAGGACACGAGTTACGTCCTAAGGGCTTTCCTCGTTGGTTACGTACTTATATACGTATATATGCATTATCTTGCGGTCCTAGTCGCGCGTGTATTTGCCTTCTGAGCGTGCATAAATATGCGTAGGCACGGGACACGCGTGCGGGTTTTCGTAGAGAACGCGGAGGTGTAAGTATGCCGTTGCTTGCCTATAAAGATGAGCTCGGAAGGGTGGTTGGTTAAGACTACAAGTGGGGAGGGGGGCGGTGAGGGGAATGCTGGCAGCACCAGCAGCACCGGGGGTTGCTTAGTATGCATTGGAGTTGCTAAGTCACTTTTTAGGCAGGGGCTGCTCTCACATATTAATGGACTCTGTATGTACGAGGCTGGCTCTAACGAGACGCACGTGTCTTAGCGAGATCGGCTGCAACGCGCCCGAAATGGTCTTTCCCCAAAGACACCCGCCGTGTGTAGCCTCTTTTCGCTTTAAAACGGGCTAGAAGGAATCTTAGCAGTTTCGCGAGGGCCAAAGCGGCCAGCAGTCTTTCTCCGAGATTCTGCGGGCGTATAAAACCCTTTCGGACTGCTGGGTACAATTATGTAAGGGGGAAATTGGCCCACGGAAAGCGCGAGAGGTCGTCGATAAATCCCGCTCCTTGCAGCTAATAACGTTAACGCTCAATGTACGCAGAAATAACAGTTTTGTTAAGGTCCTTTCTTACGGAATCCTTGGTTCCCGCAAAGCCACGGGGCGCCAGGAATTTCTCGCTAATGGAATTCAATTCGCCGCTGTCGGCTCAACTGTTTTCTCTGTGTATACTTGTTATGCATAACAAAGAACCGCAATCGCTTGCACACTCACACATACGCAACGGCACGAGGGAGAAACGTCCCTCACGAAACCGTCGGTCGACTTAACACCTGTGCACACGACCGGTCGTTAATCCGTTAATCCGTCGCCACTACATCCCTGTTTTTTCTCCCTTTTTACTCATCTTGGTTTTTCATTTAATCTCGCCCATTAATCGCCGCTAGAGTTTATTACTACCGAGCATCTAACAACATGAACTGTGTTTGTTGCAACGGGAGCGGAGCGGACGCTCGACTGCTCGGCAGAGAACAAAAAAGATGGACGAGAAAACATTGGAAAAAGTAATTTCCGGAATTTGCCCGGGAATTCCTGCGCGGCAGGAATTCGTGGAAAAATGTTAATTTCGTTTTGAGACCAATCCAGGACCCAAGGCTGACGAATAGTTTGGAGAACATGTCTTTCCCGCCGTACTGAGGGGGAGGAATCGCATTTTCGCACTCAGCAAAATTCTCTAGGACTTTCCGGAAAGCCTACATCGTGCTCACCTTGGCGGGGCGCATTGTTACAAGCACAGTTCGCACGGCCTGGCACATTATGAACCTTTGATCGTCCGTGTCGTCGACTCTGATTTCTCGTTTGCCTTCCCTTTCCCTCGAAATCAAAAGCTTTCACGTTTCCCTCCTTCCTTTACCCATCTTTCCCTCTCTTTCGGCCTATCGAGCGTCCTGTGGACAAAAGCTCGTAAAGTATTATCGTAAAAGGTGGCAGGACAAGGGGGAGAGAGAGGGAGAAAGCGACGAGAAACCAGAGACAATAAGCAGACTTCACTGATCGACACACGGCACAGAAAGATATGGGGAAGTAACCATCAAAACCGTCGAGTAACTGTGTCAGATCAATTCGAAAGCGCGAGGTCTTTACTGCTCTGGCTATAAAAGCTCAGGAATATCGCGAGATCGGTAAGGATCTTGCTTTATCGTCGCTACTCGACTGATAGTTCCTTCCTGTAATTTTCACGCAGGTATTGGACGACCTTACGATTCGTTCCGCTGCAAAAATCGAGATAATTCCCTTGCGCAATTTCAGGACTATTCATTCTTGCATTTCGATTTTCAAGTGGATCAAACCGTCATGGTCGAACGGTAATCGAGGCTTTGGGGGTGAGTGTAAAGCTGACAGATTTCCGGAAGAAGAAAAATCGATTGACCATTTGGAAAAAGCTTCCCGAAATCTGGCCTGAAGAAAATAATGGGCAAAGTCAAGTCGTGTATGGATTTCGGCTTGGTCGATTATTTTCTTGCGGTGTGGCAGTTTCGGTTCGACGCTTGTCAGCGGACTGGAAGGGCCTCACTGACCCCGGGCCCCTCGTGGCTTCTGTTGTATGTTTACAGTGACGCGCCAGGTCGGCGTAAAAAAAGTCCTCGACGCGAAAGCTCCCCCTGACAAGTCGGCGAGAACGATCGAGTCGTGGACCGAGCGTCTCCCACGCGTTGCAACAAGCACAGCTCTCCTCCTTTCTCGTCTGACGAGTCACAATCAGACCGGGGAATCCCCAGCGATAACCGTTCGGATATTGCCCCGCGCTTTCGGTTATTAACTCCTTCTGCCGGAAACCACGACGAAATATTCGTTGGACCGCGAATCCCTCATCTGCGTCCAATTAAGCTCGACAAACCACTTCCATTTTAGCCATCTTGGTACTCAGCGATTCCCCCTCTGCATTTTCAAAAAATATTCTACATCTTCGGGCCTGTAATACTGTACCAGTAGAAGAAGACGGAGACCATTGTGAATGTCTCATGATGAATTCGTTGCTTTATCATACATGTGTGTGGCTGGGTACTACGGGGCTTAGAAACATTATCTCATTATTTCCCAACTGTTCGTTTCCTCCTGGATATTTGCCCGAGTTCTCAAGGGGTACGTGAAAATTTCAGAGCCGATAGACGGTCATTCGAGACAAAGAACCGGCGCTAGCTGCTCATGGAAAGGGTTACCGAAATTTCATCGTCCCTGCGCGGTTTTTCGCGTCGGAAACTGCCTTCAACGAGAGCGCAGTTGGATACCATTCACTCAACTTCCGTTCAACTGTCACGTTCTTGCGCGAGTTATGCGATAATCCTGAAAAATGATCGACCGAAGTCGCGCAAGCACACTATGCATTTGAATTCGGGTATTATGGTTTCGAAGACGTCCTTGTAAGAATGATAAATAATTTATTTTAGATGACTCGTGCTTACCGACTGTCGGTGGATTATTTTCCAGAGCGCATTGCCAATCGCCGGAGAAACGTGGAGAAACACATCGTCGAGTCCGTCCCGTGTCTTTTCACGATCGCGAAGGCTTCCCCCCCTTAGAATTAGATAAGCGTGCAATAAGATTTCTTTACTGGGGTTCGTTTTCTTTCTTTTAAGTATAGGGTAGTGCTCGGTAAGTTTAAGAAATATTCGTAGCTCGTAGCTGTTAGAAAGGTTGCTCGGTAATCGTTAAGAACGCAACTCGCGGAACACGGTTGGCTCGTTTCGAAGAAGCTATCCATTCAACATAATCGAACGACATTTTCTCGTGTATTTCGTCTCGGCTCTTCCGGTCGACCGAACGGACTTCTCCAAGTATCCTACGCGTTATTCCCATCGTCCCCGCACGATTTCTATGGCCCCAAAAGCCGTGAATCGTGCGGGGCAATCTCATATGCGGTATATCAGTGGATGGAAACGCAGAGAAATTCCGAGACACGGGAAAGTGCGGGCCGAGTGCGAGATGGAAACGGAGAAAGAAAGGAAGTGAAGAGAGAGAGAGATAGAGAGAGAGAGAGAGAGTGAACGCAGCAAGGGATACGTTTTCCGCGGAATGCATGGCTGCACGAGGAGAGTTTCACGTGTGCGTATTACGTAGGTGCAGGAACGGTACGCGTTGAAATCCAGCGTTATCGATTTCGACGTGACACATCCTGCAGCGTAGCCTGCCCAGGAATTTACCGTACGCTCCGGCGAAAAATTGTTGCGAGCTCAGCGGTGTTGCGATTCTCAGCGGAAAATCCGTAATTCGACGGCCATTTTATCGGGCCAGACGACGCAGTTAGAATTTAGATTACACCGCTGAGACGTGAGAATTTCTCGCTGCCGCGGATGTTGCCTTCAATATTTGCTGCTTCGAATAATTATTTGTTACGTGTTTTGCGTCAAGTATGTCCTCTCCTTTGGTTAATAATAATTACTCGAAGGGTCGCAAGACGAGAGCGTAGTTAGGTAGTACGTGTGTGCGTTTTTTTTTTCTTTTATCTTTACCCCCCGTTAGTTTTCTTAGAGGGTTTGCCAAGGTTTTTGGGACGAGTAGTTTACGTGCCTCGGAAGTATTGGCTCCTGGCATGAAAGGGGTACAGAATCTTCGCTGTTCGGATAGACTTTTGTTTGCGCTGTAGTCGGAACTGCCGACGAGAAGACATTTATCGAGAACGGGTTTGCGATGACGGTAATTTCGTTATTTTCCCCCGTTAATATAAGTCGGCCCTCGATCGGCCCTTCTCGAATAACTGCTTTTCTGGCGGTTCCGCGAGTGGTTTGGCTGCGTGGCAAGGCGCGACTTCTCGTGACCGATGTCGTCGGTTTGTCTGCATCGCAGGGGGTAAAGGCAGAGGGCTAGAAAATCACTGAAACTGGCAAAATGACGCAGGGCAAGGGAATGGCTGCCGGCGGAGGGCCTGCCGCGCCGGGATGGATGCCGCAGGGCGAGGCGATTCCCGAATTCCCGTCGTTCCACGATTCAGCGGATTCGGACTCCGATCGGGAAAACGAAAAGCGACCGCGTCTATGAACTCTCTGACCGAGCGCGAAAAAGACAACCTTCAGGGGGACGGACGGAGGCAAGGAAATCCAAGCACAGACAGAACCTACTGACCAAATTCTACCAACGATATAATATGAACGATAAACCATGGGAGAACGTTGCACGCTCGACAAAGGCGTTTACCGTCGATGTATACTCCGGTTATTGTAACGACGCAGAATCGAGGGTGGACGACGGATAATTCAGTACACCAATATATTTCCTTTTTTTACGGCGTATGTAGTATACCGAAGACTTAGAACCTTCTGACAGTCTATCGAGCTTCGATAATGTTTTTAGCGACAGGACCGATCACAGGATCCCTCGTAAGTTTACTGTTTCGACTGACACTGCAGGTTTTAACGTCCATTGTGAATTTCATGGTCTACTGGTTCCACAGAAATCCGTCAGTCACCCCGCAATGTTCATTTTCTTCTTGTACAGTTTCCGTGTACCTTTCACAGCGCACGTACTACTCTGATTGTTGCTTGTCCGAGGTTTGAAAAAGACTGGGATTGAAGTCACCCGTCGCTTTTTAACGAACATATACGTAGGCAGACGAGGGCGAAGACGATTCTGCGATTTTTCAAAACCGATGATGCATGCACCGTACAACTGCCTACGCACAGCGACCATAAATTCCCCAATTTCCGGTAATTTTACTCTACCATTAACGTCACGTATAGATTTAATTTTTCTCTTTTTATTACGACAACCGGCAAAGTTTGACAGACATTTCTTTCGGTACGAAACGACACGTGATTCCAAGTGTGAAAGGGAATCGTTTCTCTGTGTGTACGGCAGTCTAGCGAATGCTTATTCCCGACCGGTCGATAACGGCTTAAGTTTCGCGACGGTCGTCTCCTGAGCTCGGACTTTGGAGTTGCGTTCGCGAGAGGAAACTTTTTCCTTATGACCGCCGAGCACGACGGGGACGTCGAATGCGTTTTTACATGATTTTGCACGCTCGAAACACGTCCGTGACTGCGACTCTCCCGTTCCTTTCTTAGCTGGCCGTACGTATGCAGGCACATGTATATTGCATCTGTGTACACGTATACGTCAGTCGAAAAACATATATATATATACACATATATGACGAGTGTATGTGCGTGTATACACTCGTGTATCTACATATACCGTGCCACGTATATGTAAATACTGTCGTGATTCTACGAATATATATATATATATATGTCTATATATACATATACTTTTGTATGTGCGTGTAAAAACTACGGAGAAATAGTACTGCACGGTCCTGAAAATGAATACCCTCCAAACAGAGGCGAAATCATTGTTTCCACCGAACGAATGCTCCGAGGGAAAAAATAATAGTCCTCTGGCGTACTTGATATTCCTTGTCTCTTTGCGAAACATGTACACGTTTGCCAGTGGCGTGCGACAGTATATGAAATAATGTCTCGCGCGCGTACACGGTCGAATTGATGTTCTGCTTTCAGGAGCTGTCACCTTGAAATCGTTAGGAGACCCGCAAGAAGAGCGCTATTCCGATAATGTAGATGGCAGAAAAAGGCAGAGAAAGAAGGGGAGAGATAGAGAAAGGATGAGAGAATGACTGCGTATTCGTGTGCGTATGAGAGAGAGGGAGAGAAAGGGATTGAGAGACTGAGAGAGAGAAAACGGTGAGAAAAACGCTCGCGCTATCCGATCACCTCACTATCTGTGATCCGAGGCTCGCCTAATTTTACGACGGCGGGCGATACGAACTCAAAAATCGATATAAAAGCTATTTAATGTTATGCAATACCCTCGAGTCTAGAAGCATGCACGTTCGTGGACCATTAGGGGAAAGTTTCACGGGCATTCGTTCCGTCGTTTCGAAGGTGAAACGCGCCGGAGACTCACCTTGTCCAGTAGCATCATATTCTGTCAACGCGAATGCGGAGAGGTCGGTACAGCAGATACCTATCTGTGTCGGTAACCGAGAATGACCATCTTTTTCGAACGTATACGAACGAAACCATTATTCTTATTTCCTTCATTCTTCGCACTCGAGCAACACCTTCTCACGTGATTAGATCGTAATATTCCATGTTCAATTCTTCGGACCTCTCCGAGGGTAGTTGCTGCGAAAGTTGTTCAATTCCGATCGGCACTTTAAATCGCGCGAATCCTTTGTTCCCGGACGGTTGAGTGGTAATGTTTTCCGTTCGTCGGTCATTCCCAATCGAAACGGAGAGAGAAGCTAACGCGTGAAAAAGCGAGGGACGACGAGCACGGAGAAACGAAGCAATGGTTCCGCGACACAACACTAACGTATACGATTTTTCAACATGGAAATATATATTATAGCTATACATATATAGGTATATAAAAGAGGATAGTATCTAGACGTATGTAACGGCTAAGTACATTATGATAATGACGATGCTAATTAGTGCGACAGAAATAATAACGATTATTATTATTATCATCATTGTCATCATCATCATCATCATCATCATCTTCATAGTCATTTTCATCTTCATCTTCATCACTTTCATCAACATATTTTCATTGACGCGTCATTGCCACGACAATTGTCATCGCACTGCAACTTTATTATCACAGCGATTACGGTTAATACTTTATTACATTATGATTATTATTATTATTATTGTTGTCATTATTATCAGCGGCGAGGTGGTCCCCCCCGCGGTCCTCCTTGCCGGTCTCGCGAAGTGTATTATATATATATATAAATATATATAGATATCGGTTTCGAGGACTTTTTTAAATAACCGACGGTTGACAGGATATAACGCTGAGTTTTTATGATTATTACTATTATTACTAGATCAGTACGATGTATTTACGGGCCGACGATTTATTACTTAGCGCGTAGGAAGGCGGATATCCCATTTATTGTATAGACAGAAGCGAAAAGAAGCTGAGAATTACGAGTATCCCCCGAGCGATTAGGTGGTTAAACTCTGTTGTTAAATAATATGTCGCAGGCCGGGACGGTCGGCTAAAGACGGCTCGGAAGATTAGTTCTTCTTATATCAACACCTTTTCACTCATTCACGAGTTCTAATCATTTCAGCACGATTATCCGAAAAATAATCCGTTTGGCCTAGAACGGTTGTCAATTGCGGCTCTACACTGACGCGCATGGCAGTCTTTAGCCGAATTTCCTGGCCGTTCACGCGACCAGTACAAGTGCGTTTGGCACAGCTAGTATACGAGAAAAGTAAGCCTGAAGTTCGCTCAAAGCGCGCCTTTGGGCATCCCTTATAGGCATTACCTAACATTTAATAAAAAAAAAGGTAAAAAAGAAGACGAAATCGTGAGGCCGAGAACGACAAGAAGTAATAATAATTAAAGAGAAGAAATGAAGATAACGTTTGACATTTACGATACGCCGCAATACGAGAGCGTGTATATGTATATGTATGCATACGAATGTATACGTATATATATATGTATATTTATATTTCTCGCTGCCCCCTCCGCTGGATTGCCCTTTTCTCCACCTTCCATCGAGACAATAGAGAGAGCGTCGGGAGGACACGACGCATCCGGTGCCGTTGACGCATTTTCCTTTCTCGAGGACAGAAATTGTAAGGCACGACGGAAACTTTCTTTTCCGCGAGGCTCGCGGGGACCTGCGCGAGATCGACGTGCGTTTTCTAGGAGCTTTTCGTATTTTTGTCACGATGTATACACCGTCGATGAGAGAGGTCTCGGGACAGTCCGCATAACGAGGGTTTCTTCGCTACGAGTCTGTTGAATTCGTACGAAACGAAGAGAAAGTTGACGCCGTCCCACAGTATGCCACCACCGAAACCATTGTATCGATCGAAGCCATTATGATAAACTCAATAAAATCCTTGGAAATCATAACTACCTGTTCGATGATTCTCTCCTACCCTGTCACCTGTTCTACGATAATTGCTGCTCGGCCATTGAAGTGACTCATGGAAAAGACAAGGTAAGTCATGCAAAATTTCTTATTTTGAATTATCGTCATTATCTTCGTTTGTATCACGGTCATTGTTATGTCGTTGTAAGGTCATCTGATGCGAAGGAATGAAGAAATACAGGTCGGTTTAATAGATCGTGTATTCAAATAAATGTATAACTTTGAAGTTCAAAAGAGGGCTATTACTTTTTACGGCTACAAATCGCATATTGAACACCCTGTACACTCGCAACGGCGGAACGAAGAAAGCGGAAGTATTACATGGACTTTACAGTGATCTCGTGGGTAATTCCCATTTCCTGTACATCTCGTAGCCAGCCGCGTGGTTCCGCAAGCTTCTCGAAACATACGATTGAAGCTGACGGATTTTACGTGCCGTTCACAAAGGAAAATCATTAATGAATCGTTGGTTTTTTTTCGCGTCAACGAGAAAGTACCGCCAAGCAATTTCTGCTGGATCAGACTCGTCAACGAAACCTGGTGGCAAATATCGCAAAATTGTTGCTACACATATTCTGTTAAAACAAATAAAAACAGAATATCGATGACACAGTTTTGCGATATTTTCGGCAAATTGCCCGATCAATTTCGAATGGAATTGCAGGCAGTTTTTGATGTTCTTTGTAGTCATTGAACCAGAAATTTCTTAGCGGTAATTCAATCGTTTTTTCGGTGCACAACCTAACGTGACAGCTTCAGTCCGATGTTTCGTGCTGGTCAAACGCGACATTTACCCTAATATATTCCTGAATCTCTCGCTCCGCATCTCTCCCTCCTCTATTTTGCGTAACCTAGTTTTGTGAACATTTAATTATTAAGGCAAACCACACTGATTACGCAGAAAAGCAGCGCTCTCTTGCTCGTACCGTTCTCGCAGTTCATAGACATACGCCGATGGAAAAACAATCTCCTCGTCGACGACAAATCGGCGATTATTCGCGCCGGAACGGGTACTTTTTTTCGCTAAATTCTTTTTAATTCCCGCTCGGCGAATATCGGCCCTTACGAGCACCGTCGAGTACCGTAGTAGAAACAATTTTAGCGGTAACGCAGCTGGACGGTGCTCGCAAAGATTGAGAATCCTCTTGACGAAACTGTTTTTCCTCTCGGCGCAATATAAAGCAAGTTGGCAAATTTAACCAGACGATTTTTTGCTGCCTCAAAAGGCCCTGCCACATTTTAATCCTTTCACGACCGACAGCTTCGAACCAAATCTATCGCCGAACGCTGGCCAAGGAAATACAAAAATGATAAACCGTACAGTTTAACGCGAAAGATGTATCCTACGGTGCGCGATGAGAATTTTTCAAAAAAGCAAATATACACTGAAATTCCAGTGGCGAAAGGACTAACAAGGGAATTACGAAAAATCGTCTGCCGGCTGTGATTACGCATTTTCTCGTCGTTATAATCAATCCGACATATCTTTACGCACGCTGTCTTCCTCTTTGGCCTTTCTCTCCCTCCCACTCTCTCTCTCTCTCTCTCTATCTCTGTCAGTCAGTCAGATTTTCACGCATGTACACATCATTTTCGCTCGATTGTTCATCCACTCCCGCCCTTCGAACCGTGGTTGCCACGCACAATAAGTCTATGGCCTACGCGATACGATTCAGACTCAGAATGTCCCTCGTGAAGATTAATTGTGTCAAACCTTCCGGGCTGTTATTATTATTATATATAGAGATCAATATATTATGTATATGTATATATTTATATATATACTATATAGTGTATCGACGAGATTTCAATTATTTGCAAAAGTATGAAACTCTAGCCCCGGCGCGCCGAGGGGTCTAATGACGAAGTTCTTTTTTTGCGATTATTTATTATCGACAGGGCATTTAATATTTAATATACGCATTTCAGTATTCATCATTTTATATCGTATATTATAATGTATGTGTACGTGTGTATGTCCGTGTCTACGTTTACATGTGTACCGCTGTGTATTCGTGTCCTGTGTGTATACATTTCTTTACGTGTCTGTTTATTTATACGTGTACATTATATATGTATAGATAAGTAGAAAAACTCTTAACCGTAATATTTCTGTGTTTATCCCTTACACGTGGTTTTTTTTTCATCATTTCATTGTCTCCTTTTCGATTCAGCTAGGGTTTCTTCTTCGTCTTCCTCGCACTCTTGTTTTTTTGCCTTTTATAAATAAATGCAGTTAACGACGCAGTCGCGCATGCGGTGAAATATTCTCTTTCGTCGTTCGACGAGGACATAGTCGTTAAATTAGCGTTGGTCGGCGATCGGGGCCAACGAGTTCGGTAAACTCGTCGACCCGTCTGCCGACCTTTACATTTCCCCTCTATTATCTACAAACGAATGGAGAAAATTGGCTATGCGCAGAGACGTAACGCGAACGGTACCGTTTATGTATATATGTATATATTTATATTTATATTTATTCGACGAGAAGCCCCATTCGTTTCCGCGCGCGACCCTCTCTCGCCTTCGTTTCCCGCCCGTCGTGTTCCCTCCGCCCCCTCGCTCTGCCCGACGCCATTACCGTTATTACTGTTATTATGAAATATCGTTACCGTTATTATAATATATTACAGCGGTTTAAACTCTATCTGGTATTACAATGTAACGATGCTATTGTTGTTATCGGTATTATTACTGTAGGTATTATTACAAAGTTTGATAATCCTTCGAAGATTGCGGAGTCGTTAGTCGAGAATAATGTGAAACTACACGTACGAGATTCGGAGTATCCAGCCGGCGTTCGCGCCTATATGCTTTCCTTTATTTTAAAATTACCTAGAGATGGTTCGATCGTGCGCGAACGACGGAACGCGGCTTTCATCCTGGCCACACCTCTTGCCGACCAATACAAAAACGTATCGCTGTTTGATGCGCTCGCGGAGATTTACAGATGGATTACAGATGGAAAATGGAGTAACGCTGCCGAGAACGCAATGAATTTACTCATCGGCCAACGGTCCTTACGGAAAGATCCCTAGACGTACGCGGTTTTTCAGGCACACTTTCGCGAAAACCCTATCCTTGTTAACGTCCGGCCGATTTTCCGTTCCAGCGCTTGCGTAACGAGACAATGAGGCGAATGCAAACGAACGGTCGACACTCCCCTTTATTTACCTCAGCTCTCTTTCTCCAGTAATAGACAAGTCGAAGAATTATTTCATAATTATTTTATACAGCTTATTATTGATTATTATGATTTATTTTTAATAAACCTTAGCAGTTAATTATCTGATCGTATTATTGTTACTATGTTATTACTGTTAGCCGTAATGTATTATTTGAAGTCTTCGCATTTCACTGTTCAGCGTTCATTGAATGTATACATACATACATACATTTATTTACACATACGTTTAAGGTGATTCACCGACGTCGGTTTGGTCGACTGTTGGTTATTACGAAGCTTGTTAAATGGGAGTTGCACGGATCATACAACTTTGTTCCGAATGTCGCTGTATACATGTAGGTACACGCGATTGTTTATATACACCGGGAAGAAAGGTTCCGATAAATATTTACCATGGAATTTAAGATTCTGCTTAATCCATAGAATTTCTCAACATGTACATTTTACGTTCTATGACTTTGGCGTTACTTAGCAATTTGATTAATATTATACGTAATTCAAAGATGGTGTCGTTAAATTATTCTTCTCAGTGCATATATACCGTCGCAGGGTGCTTTTTTAATACGAATGACGATTATCGCGTTTTCCTGCCGATTTGCCGACCGCGAAATCAATTTCCCTAGGCGACCACGTGGCCGATCTCGTTATATTCTTCGCATTTATCACAGAAAAACATTTTTAATATCGTTTTAAATGTTCTCTCGCGGGTGACTTTGTGCTCATACACGACGTTCGCTCGTCCATTCGTCGCAGAAACGTCATATCCCATGGAGAAAATTAACACCTGAACCCGTGAAAAGTGTAGAAGAACGTCTAGCCGGAAATTCGTGGAAAATATCGTGTGCCGCGAGAAATAGCTCCTTGGGCCTGAAAGTATTTTGATCGTCGTTTGCCGTTTCCCCGGCATGGAAAAACGTTTCCCCGAGTTTCGTGAGCCTTGAACGAACGAGTCGGCCGTCGTGCAACGATCCATTTCGCCGACCTTCCTTTCCCTAGAGATTACGCGCACTCTTTACGGCGTGAATAAGTAGTGACGACGCGAAATGCGATTGACTTTTTAAAGCACTTAAGGGAAGATACCGCGCCACAGTTGAACCTCGCGGACAAACGACCATCGAGTCGAGTTCTCTCGCCAAATCCAACAAAATCCTCGACAAAGCCCAATTACAATTCTTCTCGATGACTTTTTTTCCGGCGAGGTTACAAATCGCGCGAGAAGCGCCCGAGGATTTTCGACGAATTCGAATCGTCCAGGACGACCAATTGGAATTACCTAATTAGTTGCGAAAAACCCTAGATCGTTATTTACTGTAAAATTCACAAAAATTTCGCGAAATTATTGCGACGATAAAAACGAAGCCAATAGAGGAACCGGAAGTTACGGGATTTCGGAGAACGATACGATTTCTGTTGTCGAAAATCCTCTGGAATAGAACACGCACTCGATCGTTTCTCCAGCCTCGGAACACGCGTAATTTACACATTATGCTTAGCACTCGCGATACGCACGTACACATACACCCTCGTTCTCTCAGATATACGTATATATATACTACATACCTTCCGTACATACTATATATATATTTATATTCATTAAGACGTATAATCGCGGATTATAATTACACATATATTAATCGCGGACGTGGCGTTTGAACGTCCCTTTGTCCGTTTCGCACGTCGTAATCGGCCGATTTTCTCACTTGTTTTGAAACTTTACATAATATTTATATAATAAGCATGACGCGAGTGGCAATGGAAATTCGTAATAACCGCTCGTTAAACCGTCGATCCCTCGCGGAGACGTATGTACAGCTACCTAATCGCCTTTACACGTTTCGACCACACACGCGCGTATATCTGTCTGTCTGTCTGTCTTCTTCTCCCACTCGGTGTTTCTCTCTCTCTCTCTTTCTCTCTGTGCTTGTGTATGAGTGTATTCGCGTGCGACACTGTGTACCTATGCACGTATATGTACATGTCACGTATCATCTCGAGCATGCCCGCCTAAAATACCCCGGTACGATTGGCAGTATGTTAAGAACGTCACGAACGAATCGCGCGCTCGCAATTTTAACCACGCACTCCGCGACGCACTCAACGCTTAGTTACGAGTAGCAGTAGCGACGGTAGAGACGGTGTAGTTAGTTTAATCGAATAGTTTAACGATAACCCCGACGGTAATGGGAGTACTTTATAGTAGTAGGAGTAATAACAGTAGTAGTAATAATGGCGAGGTGGGGGAATGGCAATGACGAAGTAGTCAAGGGATGATCATGACACGATGAATATGAGCATGAGAATTTTGCCTTACAATTTTCAAATTCGTCGTCCTCTATTTGTTCGATCTTCCAAGACTTTCCCCGGGTACGAGGCGTCGGGAAATTCCGTGGGAAGTTGAGCAAGTTATTCCTTGCTCGTTTCCCCGGAATTTCGCGATTTTCGTACTAGAGGAAAAGGTCCTGGCGGAGATCGAAGGATCACGAATCTGTGGAGATTACTTTTTGATGAAAACGACGGTAGAAGCGGCATTAGTAGAAGTAATAGTGGAGGAGAAAGTCGGAAAAATTCACGGGGACGTCTGTCTGTTGGTCCGGGCGAATCTCTCGAGCTTTCGTCTCGGTGGTGGTCGTGAATATTAGTAATAACAGTAATAATAGTAATAGTAGTAGTAGTATTACCAACAGTGGTAGTAACGGTGGTAGTAGTAGTAATAGTATTAGTAACAGTAGTATTAGTAGCAGTAACAGTAGCAGTTTCAGCAGCAGTAACAGTAGCTGTTGTGGTAGTAGTAGGAATGATAGTATAATTACTATAAGATGTTAATAGTAATAATGCCGGCGACTGGTCGACGATGCTCAGGGTATCACGACGAACATGGAGATGACGATGAGGATTTCAACGAAGAGGAAAGAAAGTTGACTGCGAGGATGACGGTTATAATAATAGCGGAATCGAAATACTTGATCTTCCCGTCCGGCCAAGGTAATAGAGTACCGGTAATAGCCGTAATATTAATGGTTATTCGATATATGCGGTAATTTGCGCACGCTAAAAATCATGCGGACTATTCCGATTTGTCTTTTCCCCCCTTCCTGTCCTTTCCACCCGAGGAATTTTCCCGTCGCACTGTCACCGCCTTTTTCCCTGCTTAGTCCCGCCTCACGAAAGATTTCTCTCAAGACCGGATCCGCTTACACCGCGTGTCGGTAAATCGTAATTTATAGCGAAAAAAGGGAGTTTCCAATGAATGACATTATTGTTAGAACGCGTCGATTCCCTGCCAATAAGAATGCCGTTAGGTTTTTGCGTGGAGAAAATTCCATCCTTGTTTAATACTATCGGCCAGCAAAGGTGGTGGAAAATACGCTCAGAGGGTGGATTAACCGAGCGACTACATTGGATAGCGCTAGTTCTCGATTCTTCAGTTCGCTTCGCTCTGTTGGCCGACAACGAGGGATTCCGACAAGCGAGCGTCGAGTTCACGGAGAAACGGAAAAGAGAACATTCGGTACGGCGGTTCCACCGGATCGTCTTTCCCCCGCGTGGATCCTCGTTTTTCTCGTTCTTCTCGTTCGCAGCGATTATCACAGTCACGTCGTACGACTCAGCTACTCGTCGTTGAAGCTTCCTTTCGACAGAACTTCGGCCACGCGCCGAGATATCGAGAAGGACTTCCGGTCGATCGTCGTTCCCGGGGCAGGAAATTGAAGAGAGGCACGGATTTGTATCTTACAGTCCCTGCGAGGGATTTTCATAGCCTCTTCACTTCCGCCCCCGAATCTTCGGCATTTTCGCATCCCCCTCTTGTTTGGCTAACGCCGAAAAGCTCGACGTGTCGTTGACACGCGCCGCATTGGCAATCGGATTCTCACAGTGTCCATCTCGACACACGTAGAAAAATTGTATTAGCCAACCGTTCGGTCCTTCGGCATTTCGAATTTCCGCCGATCATCTCCCCTGCCTTGGCTTGTCTTCGTGTCGGTATTAACGCTCGTGTTTCTCGAGTTTTTCTTTCGCTCTTTTGACCTTGGTAAAATCTCTCTTGAGGACTCTTCGTGTTCAGCAAAACGACGAGCTATTCCGACGTTCCCGATGGTAGTCACAGCCGACCGTGCAGACCAGTCTAATCGTCAATATTCCACTCTAACCAAGTGAATCAGTTACGTTGCACTGGCAGTTTCGTGAAATCCGGTTTTCAACCGTTTTCATTTCCACGTTGCCGGCAATCGCATGGCTCCTTCGCTGTTCTTGGAAAGCGGCGACGAAATCGATCCGTCGCGAGCTTCATTTTATACGTAAAAATCTCGTCCTCGTGCGTTCCCCCCCCCCCTCCGCGAATGTAACGCGGGGCTTTGGCGCCGCCGACGAAATCCGCCAAGGTTTCCGACCCGCTGGCTTTTCGTGCGGCTAGGAAAATTCTACCCCGGAAGTGGCGGTTCGTCGTTTCCTGCGTACGTGTGCGCGCGCGCGGCCCGAAGGACGTTCCGAAGTCTCCACTGGAAAGCCTTTCTAAAGCAAACCGACGGCGTTCCGCACGACGACAGCTCACGCGCAGACCCAAAGACGTCTGGGGGCATTCACGTCGCCGGACCATCGTCCAGGGTCCCACTTTGGCTAGCACCAGTCGTCGTCGTCGCTGTCCGAATGCCTCGACCTGCGAAAAAGATACAAGTAAGCGCCTTATATTCCCGGTCACTCAACAAACATCTGAACAGCACTTGACAGAAGTCGAGCAATATATGAACCTTCCTACAAATATTTCTGTAGAAAGTAAAGCTACCAGGACACAAGGCTCAGGGTATTCAGGTTGATCGAACAACTGTCTAATCTATTGAAATTCCTCTGAGCGTTCCTACGGAAGCTAAAACTACCATTACACCCTGAACTTTGCCTTTGGCTTGAATCTTACCTAGCGGACCTCGGCTTATGATGTGGCTGTGGCTTGTAACCGTTTGGCACGGGGCTGGGCAGTAGTCTTCCGCCTCGACCCATGGCCACGGCTTGTTCGAAGCTGAGGGGATGGTTCACGGGTTGGACGCTCGCTGGATGAACGACCGGCACGGCAGCGGGGGGTGGCACATGGCCGATCCCGGGCCCCGGGGGAAGATGGCTAACGGCGGGCAGAGGCACGGACACGCGGGGCCCGTGAGTCGGCGAGGCGTTGAGTTTCGGGAAGTTAATGTTCGAGGGCTTGAGCTGCAGGGTCGACGGTTTATTCGGCGTCGGTGGTAACCGTCGGCCCTGGCCCCGTCTGGCCACGAGCACAGGGTAACTGTGCTGGTGCGGTTGCTGATGGTACCGGTAATGCTGGTGAACCGATTGCCTGCCGTCCACGGGGCTGGGACTCCTCGAACGTTGCTTCAAACTCGTCGTCCCGTAGTAACGACCGTGTTCACCACGATGAACAGGACTCGGCGAACGCGCTGGACTCGTCGACGCGCTCCACGGGCCACCTGGACGGCCGACTGATGTCAAAGCGTACCACTCACTGCTCCACGTTCCTCTCAGGATGAACCGAGAGACGGCCAGGGCAATTCTTAATCACGATTCATTTGGATATTCGCAATCTTCACAATCAACGCGTCAATGATACTGAATTTTATTTTTCTTAGTGATTCGTTCAATTGCTTCTTGCCCGTCCCTCATCGTTCGTATCGAAATCTCAATGCTTTCTTTTCTTTTAATCTTGACATGTTCAAAAAGGACATTCGAGACGTAAGAAATTTTACAGATTTTTTCATTTTCGGCATTGAGACGACGATGAAATTTTCATTGTCAATAATCTTAGAAACTAGAGCATGTAAAAAAGATGAAACTCGTTGATTTAATCGTCTACTACATTCTAAAAAGCAAAAAAGGTAATGTATAGAATTCGAACGTATAACTGGAGGGATAAGAGACTTTAACTGCATTCAAAGAGAAATTTTCATACATTTTTCATCAAGATCAATAAAAAAAATAAGCAACCACGTTTCATCTTCAGTGATGCAATGAATGAAGCGCAAAATCGGCATGCATGTACATACGCATTACAACGAATTACGATAATTATGAAATGGACGATTGATTAATAAATGTTTGACTAACAAAAAACGTCATGTCGTCACTAATCAGGCTACTCGGTTTTCGCACGATGCAGTTCTTTCATTTCTCTCGTATTCCTAGGTAATTAAAATCTCAACTCTATGATTCGGTTTCATGCAAGGTCATTGAAGATTCTGAGAAAACAGTGAAGGAACAGCAGTCAATATATCTAACTTTCTCGTCATCTAACCATTATTTATATGTATCGCATGTATTTGACATTCGCATGGAAAAGTATTGTTGATTTTAGAATGTCGAATGATCAATAGATACGGCAGGATTTAAAATGATTCGCGATACTTTTCCATGGGGACGAAAAATCGTCTTCTATTGACTAGCCTTAGAATTACGATGCAGTGCCTTGCTAATTAATGTCACACGTGTGCAGTGCATAATGAGGGTAGAGAACTGTACTAGCCGAGCAGTAAAGAGGGGGGGGGAGGGTAAATGTATTTGGCATCGGCAAGTCGTATCGCGAACTAGCTCGGCGAAGGGTTTGAAAATGGAGTTGCGAAAGAAATTACCATCGTAATAGTCGCAGTGGTCGTAATAGTCTGTGTAGGCGCATAACAGAACAGAATGAAGAACGTATTACACCTAGTTACACAGAGAATTCCCCTCCGATCGGGTGGCGATCGGTGCCAACAGCGAAACCGCCGATATTGACCGTCGCTCATGAATTTCTTACAACCTTTCACCACGTTTTTCCACGGTTTAAAACAAGCTCAACGACGTATAAATAGTGACGAGCAGAATACGTTTAAAAGTCCGTGATTTTTGGTGTGAGATGAAGTTATAGAATATTACATTGAGTGAAAGTTCATGAAAATCATAAGAATTTGGAAGTCCGCGGTGCGTGGATTTTCATTGGTCGAAGCTTCGGTCAATTCGAGAAAGCGGCACACCGATCAACACAGCACATCGAGTGAAAAGAAACGAGAAAAAGTGAAACGGAAAACGTTCGGCCGGTGATAAATGATGAATGGATCTGGGCCCGATCGGCCAATTCCCGGCCGGAGGGAAGGATCGGTGTTCGACAGTCCTACCTTGTAACTTGTGTCGATGATTGTACTGCGATGAGTGTGGATGATGAGTGGTCCTTTGGATCTCGACGACGTTGCTAACCGTGTCGCTGAATCCTGGTCCTTCGTGGTAACCCAAATGGTCGTGCCTACGTCGCCTTGGCGATGGCGACCTGCAGGGAAAACTTTTAAAAATCCAAAAATAGTCACTCAAACAATTTCGAAATTCGTTGACAGATTTCTCAGGAATGATGGAAAGATTAACTTTCAAATATCCAAAAGTACTCATTCAAACAATTTCCGCCAGAAAACTATTCATAGTTTAAATTGTATACTGTATGTTCTAGTGCGTATCTTGGTTGATTTCTGAGGACTTCGGGGAAGGGTGAAAGGGTGAAAGGGGGGATTAAACGTACCTCAAGCTCGGTGAGCGCGAATGCCTGGCTGGATGTGCGGATGGACGATGCGGATGTAGTCTTTCGCTGGGATGAGTGAGACTCTCGAGGCTACCGGCGCGCGAATCGCTAACTACGACGTCCTGCAGCTCCGCCTAAGAGCGGAAATGCCAGCGATCAGTTCCCCTCGTTGGGCCCATCCCCGCGCGTTTAACGACAAGGAGGATCGGGGCAATGTCGGAAACGAATCGAGTTGTCGTCGCGCCGTCCGCGTATGTCGTCGGCGTCGTTGGTGCGAGTATTTCCGGTTACCGGGATCTCGCCCTCTTGACGCCGACGAGCTAACCAATCTCCTCTCTCACCTGCGACGCCTTTTGCCTTCGCTATAATCTCGCGACGAACTCGGGCCCCGTCGACTCAACAGCCCAATTTCCCAAACCTGGTCGATCCTCAAACGCCATTAACGTGACCCTTAATGGCGCTTAACCATCGACCAATCCCGCAAGAAACTCATTTAAAAAAAAGGTCGCGTAGAGTAAAGTAAATGGCTCGTGAAATGAATTAAGATCGAGCTAAATTGGGCCCGTCGACGGTCCGAACCTTAGCTCGTCGTTGAATTGCATGTACCGCAGCATGTCTTTCGCGAGAACCGCCCGACTCCTTGTTCGGGATCGAAGAGAGATCGCTAACGAAGTGATAGAGTGGAGAGGTCGATACTGAGGTACGTGTACAAAGAGACAGAGATATACAAGTCGCTTGAAAACCCATGCAGAAAAGGAAGGAGAAATCTCCGACATGCGCATGCTGCCCGGCCAGTCCGGGCCGAGTGAAAAAAAATAGCAGACGAGCTCGGGGAAACCAGAGTGGCCCGTCAACTCTCGAGTGGACCTTCTCCCAGTGAATCTCTTACTTACCGGGAAACGTGGACATTAAAGTGTTAAACACAGAACGAAAGAGACGTAGAGGGCTGAAAGCAGCTAGGGTCAAAGGGTGGTGGGGCGTGATGAGATTTCGCTAAAAACATCGATTTCACGCTAGGGATTCCATGGAATATGGTAGACGGGACTAATTTGCTACTCGGTCATTTCTAATACGATGGGGATTTAGGTGGGTCTGTATATACATACTTCTTTCACTATTTTTTAACCACGAGTTTCTAATTCTTTCTACACTTCGCGACTCTACAATTTTTTTCGATAATAATGATCAATACCGGAATATTCACTATCTCTATTCAATCGTAATACATGTAAGAGGAAGTGAGATATCGAACTAGATACTTTCTACAAAGATAGAATTCTATAGATTGTACCTATTTTCTTTACTAGAATAGACTTTTTGACCATCAAAAATACCATGAAATCTAAAGGAGTATAGTTATAGAATTTCACAATGTCTATTATGCAATGTTCTTCCTATTCTTTCTGTTTTCGATCACCGTAATAAATTTATGTGAAGGCTCACGCGTTTTGAGGTATCGAGGAGTGAGGTTCGTTAATCGCCTTTCATTGCATGTTAAATCTCAATAAAAGAACCTAACATTAATAATCCCACGGCTTTAAAATTAAACAAGTATCTTTCTGGGGAGGGTAAAAGGGAACAACGGACCAGTTAGAGTTCCAAGAGGATAGCAAACAGGGTTGCAATCCATGGGAAGGACAAGAGGGGTAAAATATCACGGGCGAGGTGGTGAGAATTAGGGGGTAGGTGAAAGGTGGACTTAGTCGTGTGAAATCTGATGAGGTGGGCGGGGGGTGGCACCTCAGTCAGCAATGGCTCTAGATCGGGAGCACGTTCCTCGTCATTAACTACGAGCACAACCCCGGACCCACCCCCTCCCTGGCTACTCTCTCCGCTGCTGCCTAGTATATCGTACTGGTGGGACACCTTCCAGTTCACCTTTTTATTTCTGAAAGCAAAAACAAAATCGTGATTGGCAAGGACAGTCCGCCAATTAATCAGCAAGAAAATCAACTCTCTGCCCACATCGCCCAGTAAAATACTACATTTCCTGGGCGCCATTTTGTTTGTGTTAGTCACGTGATAAGCCTCGTGGGTAGAGAATTAATATCCTAGCAATGAGTCGGTAAAACAGTGGACCACAGTGTTATCTAATTTGTTGATATTCTAAGTAAAGATATTTTTTGTGGAAGTTATTTGATTCCTTTTATTTGATGACTGTTGGGTAAGTGTGTATGTTACCTGATGCTACGTTGACGTCTGTGTTCGGCGGCGGCGAGGGTCCCGAGGGCCCCTTCCTCCTCGTCCCTCGACTCTCTATGCCGATCGTGTTTGGCCTCGGGAACAGGCCGTATCGCTTGTTCGAGGCTGTTCGCCCGGCTCCCCGTGGCGTGATTGTTCCCTGTGTGATTCACCCCCGTCACGTCCAGCAGACAATTGTAGAAGGCCGATTGCTGTGTTCGAGCGGGGTGCAAGAAAAAAGCACAACCGGCAATCAGAGTGACGCTCGACGGTTCCATCCGAAGGGCATACTTCCCCCCCTCTCTCTCTCTCTTTCTTTCTTTCTTTTTTCCTCCTCGGAAATGCACATACAGGCTTTCCTTACCTTACGTATCCTCGTGGCCCGCGCGATTCGTACACTACGTTCCGGGGAAGGTTATGCACTAACAACGTAGAGAGAGAGACAAATCCAGAAAAAGAGGAAACAATCGCAACAAGTGTGAAACCACGTCGCCGCGGGCTCGGGTGTCCTTGTTTTCCCCAATCGTCCCTTTCGCCCGGGTGAAAAATTGCAGAAAATTCCATTGTAAATTTTCCATCCTCTGGGCCGGGGAAGAGGGTTGAGGAAAAATTCAGAAAGGTAGCCCGACCCGACGACGGCGCCGTGAGAGAGAGTAGAAAAATTCTTTGAAAAGTGTACGTCGATGTATAAGACATGCGGAAAGTAGTAATAGTAGTAGTAGTAACGGTGCCAGAGAGTGACATATCGGTGCACCCAGTAGAGAGTAAAAAAGTGTGACGAGAAACATGTAAAAAAAGGTACAGTCGAAAGCGGTCGATTGTGCGACGGGTAAGTTCATGTTGGAAAGCCTGTATATGTTGTTCAAGATTGTCAGTCTTTTTTTTACAGTTGCACCAACGTTATACTTCCTCCCCCTATTTCGTTACGTTTGTTTATGCAGCTCAAAGCTCAAGTACGCGGTAAGTATCGGAGATACGAAAGTATAACGTTCGGTGCAATATGTTCGAGAGATTCTGTAAGAATGCAGTCATTAGTAAAGCATGCAGAATTAAAGATTAACGAGCGGCCATTTTCCTTTCGTTCACGAATGTCTGGCGAACGAAGGAAAATGGAAACTCGCTAGGTCGGAGGGTCATACGTGAATGCGCAACAAACAAACGTGGACGAGTAAGAGTATACATATGATATATATCTGAAGCTTATAAACAATGACAAGAAACACTGCAGGTAGGTGGACTGCTTCGGTATCAACAACGTTGTCGGATTACACACACAGAAAGAGAATACAGGGTAGGGGTCCCTCAATTTCAGGCCTGGGTATTTTTAAAAGAGTTTTCAAAAAGCAATACGTTGTTCATAAAAACTCTTAGAACCGAGATCAAATATTTCAGATGAAAGATACTCTTGTAATACATTTTTTTTAAAACTATTTTAAATAAATACCCATCCCTGATCTGTTTAGGGTTTTATCAACATGCCTGAGGGTCAAGACAAATGCTCGGTTTAATTACGAATTACTGACTTCACGTAGTAACTACTCTATGCGTTAATAAGGGTTCCTAAGAGATAACACGAGATAATACTTTTTTCTTCGACGTCAAATTCGTTACGTACAGGGAAGCCACTTTGTAAGACTTTTTCCAACTTTCAGTTAAATTACTAACTCCAACGTGTAACGTGTACTCTTCCGCATACACTTACGTAACGAAGCTTCTTTAGCTGTATGTGGCTAATTTAAAAAAAAAGAGAAAAAAAACAGTACTTCAGCTAGAAGCAGGGTTTCAACAAGACTCTCCGAAGGTACACGTGATTAAGCCCAGTGAAAATCAATTCTCCCAGGAAAGATATCGTGTAAAACCGTTATGTCCAACCGTTCATGCATTTTAATGGGGAATTCAAAGAATTTCAAGACTTAAAATCAATTCTTGATTTCCAATGGGCTGCGACATGGGTGGAAGGGGGTTATTAATATCTGGCGACGTGCAATCGTGCTTTTCATAACCGTATGCCACTAACACGATTCCGCAGCTCGAATAGCGATGATGTCGCACAATTCCTCGGGGTTTCGTCGAGCCGGCTAATTAATTCGCGCGGTTATTGCCAATGATTCGATGCAGGAAAACGGGGGCGGGGAGATAGTATCGCGTAAACGGAATTCATCGGAAATCATCTCCTTCTCTCGGTGGTTTCGCGCGTGCCGTGTGCTTCGTGTGATTTGTGTGTCGCTGTATCTTGTGTTTCATTACTGCCAACATGTTCAGAGCTGTGCTCTAAGAAAGAAGCGATATCAAAGGAAACAAGAGAATAAAGGCTACTGCTGTTATTTGTAAAATTCTGTTTTGTCAGGAATAATGTGTTGAGCGTATCCTGTGTTCTGTGTGGTCATTTAGGACGGTACTTGAGAAATTCTTGATTGTTTAGTGTTCTTGTTTGTGTCTGATTTGTATATCAGTGTGTCGAGTGAAGTGACTAATAGTATATTCTAGGAAGAAGCAGTTAGAAAGTATCGAGCAGGATGAACACTACTAATATAATAACTTTAAAAACTCTCTGGCTATAATCTAGAGCTCTCTAAAATGATCTAACAAGAGAACAAGGGTATATCGTAGCAGAAAAAACGTCTAATGGTATAAAAAACAGTACAGTAACGACGCACACAGCGAAGGATAGCGCTAGAAAGATTGCTCGAGGAACGCACGGTGCAAAATGCCAAGTCATTAGTTTCTCTTGCAGTCGGCGACGTTAGTGCCGTTGAAAAAAGGTACGTTTAATCACTCATGTGGAAGAGCGGGAGGCAAATTTCTCCCTCCCATTTCTACTTGTCTGCTCTAAGGAGGGGGCGAGTTCCTCAAGACACGTGCGACCAATATTTCTCTATCAATAATTACAAAAAAAATAAAATAAATAGATATATATATATATGTAATGAAACGAGCGTGAAGCACTCGCCGTAATCTTACTTTTTTTGCTCCTACGGAGGGAAAGCAAACTCCACTAGGATTCTGATCTACCATTCGATCTAGGATCGACTAAGGTCCAAGTGAGCGGACGGCAAGATGGCGGAAATTCGCGGGTTCAGGGGGTTGGGGGGAAACGCAGTGGCGCGAGGCAAAAGGCGAGATCTACGTACGTGTCCCGTGCGAATTTCTCTCCCCGCCGAGATGCCACTCTGACGGGACATTCGACGAGACGGACAGTTTTTTCGTTACTTACACAGAGCTACACACATTGCCGTAGAAAGAAGGACCGATTTACGTGCGTGAGTTGCCGGCCACGGCTTGTCAGCGCGACGACTACGATTACGAACATCAAATTTTGTATATCATCGTCAAGTTTCATAAAAAAAGTGGACAACTGTATGCTAGCTTCACAATTATCGTCATTATAATATTCACTCGTTTCATTGTCATTATTTTCATCTTAAATTTAGGACAGTAACAACTTGCTTGTTCAAAGGAACATGCTTTTTCGTGATGATATATAAAATCGAACGTTACTTCATTTTGGACATTTCCCTAAGGCTATTGTCTCTTATCGAAAGGATCGCTCATCGTTTAAAGGGTGACTAAGGAAGATCTAAGTTTCTATCTAATTATGTGAAACCGATATATGTAGATGCTCTAATAATCTAATAAACTCGTTAACTTATTTTATACGTTGCTAAGATAATAGGTGCTCGATAAAGTAGAAAAATTGACGTGTGTAAGTGTGTTTTGTATTGTGATCAGCGCAATTATCGTAAGGAAAAATATTTCACCGTATTCATCGGTAGCTCAACGGGACAACTTTTTTTTGTAGAATTTCACTCGGCATTAATTTGTTTGAATTTTGACGATATTTGCGCTGGTTTGACGCGAATTCTAGCGAAATTGTTCAGGCGAGTGGATTGTCGGAAAACCATGAAACCAACGAAAACGAACTCAACGTGTACCGCAATGTGTAAGAAAGATAAAAAGGGAAAGTGCGCGATATGTTATATAGAAATTGAAAAATATCGAAATCAGGGAAAAAGTCGATCTCAGAAGCAAACCAGAACGACGTGTCACTAATTTTCGAAATATTCTTTCATCACTTTTTGCTGTTCTTTATTTTCGTGACAATTTGATTTGATTCTGAGGATTCTTGAACGACGTATGATAAAAAGAATTATTGTACAGGTGAGCCATGAGCACGTTCGCTGCAAAAGTTGACAGTCCATTGACAAGATTCTTAAGCAATTCCTCAATTTAACGTAATTCTTTTTGATTCTTTTGCAGCGCGCGTGCTGTGCGTTTGATACAATGCGATAAAAAATGGCGGGATATAAACGATAGTGAGAATAATGTGGAGTAATAATGGCATTAAAGGAAAACGCAAGAAACGATCGGATGTTAAGATAATAATATAAGTAAGAGAAAAAGTAAGTACTACCGCCTGGGCTGCAGGACTTTGCCCAGCATTATCGTTATCGATAAGTTCGTTATCGTTCTGGAAAATAAAAAGAAAAGACACAAAGAGGTGATTGAGAGCTGCGTAGACATTCTCCTGTCGGGCTATAGTAATTCAGGTAATACAGTTCAACGATTTTCATCGCGCGCGACGATACGCTGAGGTTCCTGAAATCCTCCTTTTTAAAAAGTTCCCGGTGGAAAAGGGAATTTCAATGGGCGATTCGCCCTCTTCTAACGTTCTAATAACATTTCATTCAAATACCACAGTTTCCTACTTAACCTATGGTAAATAGAATTTCATTGAATCCAGGCCGACTCATCATTCCCAATTACAATCGAAACTTTTCTGTGTCTAAATGTTCACTTTAAAATTGGACTCTTGTTGATCTCATAATGGTTAGTGATGATTCGACCTGGAAAGAATCATCTACGACCACTGAGTTGCACAAATTTCACTTGACTCGTACGAAGGAAGGGTCACATTGAGTTTTGTTTCTACGTACGTATATTAAATCGAGTTAGTCGTATCCAAATAGTTAGAAGGGCGAGCGTGATGTTTATTTGAATTCACTGTCGTTAATGAGAACAGTACGCGTTCCCTTATCTTTAATAGTTATCATTACAAAACGTAAAATATAACAGATGTAGTACAAAATCGATAGCTACATGACCAAATAGGTCAAAAAATTAATTGTAGGGAAATAAGTGAACCTGTACCGTTAATTTTTAGACATAAAAGAATTCTGTACGCGTATTCTTCCGTCAGAACTATGACTTTTGTCAACAGCTACTACCAATGCAGCAGGGAATGTCTCGAAAAAATCTGCTCGTCAGATTTATTTGAAAAATTTCTTGTATTTTTCGATTTAGGAAGCTCGGTGACATGTCGATGCCGCATTGGTTTCGATTGTCAGCACAGAAGGAAGGAAAACAGCGTGAGGACATCCACACTAACTAGGAAGGAAATCAGCCACCGCAACAATTTTTTTAAAACAACCATCAATCCCCAAAAGCTGTAATTTTCAAACAAAAGCTTCGAATTTGTTTGTTCGTGGTGTCTAGAATTCTTTGGAATGGTCAAAAGTGGTTAGTATGCTTTCTTTCAAGTCGAATTACGTTTGAAGAATTGTTGAAGTTAGTGCGACGCTGATTTCCCAGATAGGTCTCTAAAAATTGACTACGTGGATATCAGAGATCCGCTATCAGAAATGTTTTGCGTCCGCGGTGCTCGGGCCGCGTCAACTTCTACGACGAAGAAGCCAACGACAAACATCCATTGGGACTCAATCTCGAAACGGGCCCCGCGAGATCGGTTTTGCCCATTCGCCTCTTTCCCACAGAAAATGACCTTGACAAATCGTTTACCAACTTAAGAGAAATCAAGGACAAGTATTTCTGCAATATTCCACCATCATTTTTCTAGTGATTCCTTCGAATTAATTGAAGAATTTCCTCAAGGTCGACGAGTGAGACGAATGGACAAAAGATTCGAAGGGCTGCAAAACAACGGGGTTCTTTTCGACGACACTCAGTGGAGGCTATATAGTGACAGACATGTCCCTAAGGACTTTCGTGACGACTGCGAGGGTTATTCCGGTGTAAGGATAATGTCAAAGGGTGGTCGGTACTCACCTGTCCCATCGACTCTATCTGACCAAACCTCGTCGTTCTCCAACTCTCCAGTATCAGGAGGCAGACGTATATCTTACCCACGGTGAGCTTGCCCCTGCCTAATTCTGCACGACAGACAAAACCATGAAATCAAGTCTCACGAATTGAGATACACAATACTTAACGAGAATGTTGATACACAAAAATAAAGTACCATTGATCGATTTTTTAGAATTTACTGTAAGGTCTGTGGATTGTTCTATACCTTCATTCCTAGGTATCAAAAGGTCCAACATCTTTTTCGCTTGTAGAGGCCAAATGCTCCTGATAGTCTCCCTGAGTTCCTCGTTCGCTTTGTTCATCTCATCGGCTGCGAAACAAGCAAGAAATCCATGAAATCACACTTGCCAGACTCAGTTAGGAAACAGAGAATAGCCTAGACCAGTCCTGAATTGGCTGAATATTATTAGCACACATTTCTATTACTTTTATTGGCCAACTCACCGCATCTCATCTTGATACTGAGATTCTCGCGTATGAGTGCGAAGAGTGTGGTCGTGAAGTTGACCTTGCCGTCCTGGTCGACGGGCATGTTCATCCTGATGAGCTTCTTATAGGCAAGCCTATTGGGGCACTTATTGCCGAAACCCAGGGGCGGGTCCATGTTCTTCAGCATGTCGTACATCTCCGTGTAGTGTATCTTCCCGGTGGCATTGGGATCGTACTCGGCCCATATCCTCACGAACTCGTCGAGATGGTGAGCCCCGAGGATCGATGAGTCCCTCGTGAGGTAGTCGAAGTTGTCCATGATGACGGCAACGAAGAGATTGAGCATGAGGAACGAGCAGAAGAAGATGAAGGTCACGAAGTAAGCGTAGGCGAGGTTCGAGCCACAATCGTCTTCCGATTTGCCAGCCTTCTCGTCGCATTGCCGGCCCTTTATGCAGGACAGCATGATGTTCGGCCAAGCCTCCCCCGTCGCGCACCTACGTACCACCAATCATCGATCAGCCAGTCATCCACGATCCCCATCCTTCGACAATTACGTACAATCACGTCCAATCGCGAAAACTCTCGAAGAACACCAATTTTCGTGTTCTCCTTGAGTTTCCTCCGCTACTGTCACCTTCGACGGTTAAATCCAATAGAAATGTCTGGACGTAATTGTACGCGTAACGAAGTTCGTCATTGGCTAGAGTTGACTCTTCGGAGAGTCACTCCGGATTTACTCTACTTCCCACCCGAGCAGCAGAAATCTTGGCCCCACCCTGGCAAAGTGTTCTTTTCGTAGGTCCGTTTGCGCGCAGGTACTTGCAAGTGCATGCAATTAGGCTAACGGTATTGTCAAGCAGGCGGAATGATGTCGTTCTCGACCACGTTCAAGGGGGTTTCTATTAGGACTCTATGAGTCAACGGTCTCAAGCTAAGGTACGACTGTACTCGCAATAATCTCGTGAGTCATAACTCGTGTACGTTGCTAGAAATGGTCATGCATTTAAGTGGCTTGCTGTACGCATTTGTTGTGATGGTGTGCTGATTGAATCGAAAGCGCAACAGCGAAAGCGATACCGAGCTAGCCAATACAATTCTACCGGGGCCCCTATGAACCCCTTTTACAAATAATATACGTGTCTCTTGTGTGTCCCTTGAACAGGTGTAGAATCCTGGGAAATTTCAGTGACAGTGTGAGCAAAGTTCTGAAACGATTCCAAAGTGATTTCGAGGGATTACGCCATACGCAAACTTGTCGAACGAAATCATTGTCCGTCTCTCCGTGAAAAATCACATTTCTGGAGATACTTTCGACACTTTGTCAATGTACCTTAGGTGAATGGTTCGTGTTGTAGGGGCCTGAATTTGTGGCTGTGTACGAGCTATGTACGTAGTGTGGAAAAGAGTGCATTTCACGTGTGTGTATGTGTATCTGTGTGAAACACTCGGCGCCGCGTGAAAATTCCGTTCTGACGTCGCGGGAAGATGGGTGGATCGAGAGAAGGTGTCCCGGCGGGTTCCTCGAGTTGTGGAAAAAAAATGAGGGGGGGGGGGTCTAAACGAGACCTGGTTTCGTAGACGATTCGCGGTGCAGAGCGAAAAAACGATCGGAGAACACTTAAGGCTCGGCGCTCGGCGAGAATGGCTCTGGCAGCTGGTACTTACCGGAAAAGCAGCATCAGACCTTGAATGAAGCTTTGGAAATTGTTGTGCTTGGTAATAGCAGTCTCGGGGTCCAGGGCGATGTTACCGAAAACCTGAGGCCCACAGAAAGAAGGGGGCCGCAGCCAAAGGGCCATGGCGGTATTAGAAAGAGATCTTTCAATCCATCGTCCCTGCCTCCTCCCTTTCCTTCTCCGTTTCATCCCGCGCGCGATTCGTCGAAACGCCACCGACGAGGGCGAGTCGGGCTGCCTTCAGCCGGACTCGCTCTCCTTACGCGCCGACAAAAAAGGGGGAGGGGGAGACCAGAAAAATCACGGTCCAACGAGCGACTTTGGGGAACGCGCAAAAAATGTATCGTGGCGGAGCTTCGGCGAGGTGGATTTTCTCAAATGATTTTAGCATCTTCCTGCGAGATCTCGCTCGTCCTGTTTTTAGGCGCCCGCGGGGCGAGACAACTACTTACATGTATGCTCGTAAAATACGGTCCTAAATGTATCTATCAACTACGACGATACGTGGCCGTATCGTGAGAGTATATATATATACTATGTATGTATATATATATATATATATATGCCGAGTAGTCACAATCTAACGCAAGCATGTCTATATGCAACAACTCTCTATGGGATCTCTAACTGCGGGGCGAGATTACAACAGATTGACAACGTCGAGCAGCTTACTCTCCTTAAACCTCATGCCAGCAGCCCAGTACCTCTATCGTCAGCGAATCTATGTTCACGACTACCATAGATTTTTCTCCCAATCGAAATTCCTCCGCGACGACCGATCGGTCATTGCTTTCAAGCAAGTCCATCGCGTCGAGTAATGTAGAGTAGTATCGGGAAGAATTTATCGCCGCGGAGACGATTCTCGGGATAACGGGAGAAACTTTCCAAGGATCTTCGTAGATTGGAAATTTCGTGACAACTCGATGATTAGGTCCTACCGGGAAATTCCTTTCGTTATCCCCTCGAATGACCTCCGGCTTAAGTGTCTCGTGGTTTGCATCAAAATAACATTGGCGTTTTTCTTGGAACTTCATGGAAGTTTCCTTGGAAAGCAAAACAAGACCACTTCGGCGGTGAAAAAATATGAAAAATTGCTCCTATAGAATGGTGTGATTGGCGACTACGAGCTTGTAAGGAACTACAGATCTGTAATTCTTGGGGGGAACGTTAGGATGTATCGCTATAGTTAGTAGTAATTACTGCAATTAGGATAAAGCTGAAAGCCGAAGGCGAAAAGTTGCTGCGAGACGATTAAAATGCGTTCCCAGTTGGACAGACTTTTCTCTTAGCACGATGCTCGATCAAAATTTATGGTAGCCCCTGCAATTATTTAGCTGCTCGACTCACCGAAAAAGCAACATAAGACCGGCGAAGAAGCTCTGAAAGTTGTTGTGATCATTGATGTCTGTTGTAGGATCGCACGATATATTTCCAAAGACCTGACAACGGAATTTCAGGGTCACTAGGTGGCAATCAAAATTATATCGTCGTTTAGCACTTTACATCTCCCTTCTAGGCTCTTAATTATCGATGATTCTAATTGCAAATTCATAAACGGTCCACAAGACTTTATCTCAGTCGCCTGTAATTCTCTTCGTCTTATCTCTTTAATGTCAATACATTTTATAAAAAAATAAATAATTGATATAGGCTGCTGACTTTCCAGATGACATGAAAATTGACCTATGGAAATGAGCCATAAATAAACGATATTTAGTCCTATCGATCGTGAAAATGATTCCTACACGTTATCACGCGAATGATAAGGATCGATTCGACATGAACCGTATGTCCGCGAATTTCTTTTCCACGACAGACTCATCACTTCCCGGTGTGTCTCTTCGCGGCGAAAGAATAACGGAATCTACTGGGATCTTCTGCTCTAATGAAAATACATACCTGCATGCCGATGATCGCGTAAATGAAAAACAGCATCGCTATAAGAAGGCAAACGTACGGCAATGCCTGGAAAACAAATGAATCGTCCATTACATTGTCATTTTCTTCTCACTTTCTTGAGGGGAATCATTGAATTTCGTTTACCTTGAAGGACTGCACGAAGGTCCAGAGTAAAATTCGTATCGTGTATCCCTGCCTGAGTAGCTTGATAAGCCGAGCCGCTCGAAAGAGCCGGAGGAATCCGACGCTGAAGAAGTTTTGCTGTACGGGGCAAAGGAAATTACACTTAACCCAAGGAGATGCCGAGATCTTACGGGGCTACGAGTCTTGCTCCGTGCGTGCAAAACGTCGCCACTGCATAATTCACCGTCCGAGGAACTGCGTTTCGCCATATACACCGCGATGCACTCTCTAACGATCTCAAAATGCCGATTCATGTGATAATTAATAGGAAAAATTAAAATGACGATTTTTGGGGGGCTGTTGCAGCGAATGGAAAAAATAGGGATTATCATTTTTTTAGTGTTTTGAAGTGCATCGCTACGAGGAAAGGGCAAAATTCCAAGGACTGTTGGATTTTTACAGAAGCACGTTAACGCACGAACGGAGCTCAGAGGGAAAGCTTATGTTTCTTTCGACGCTTATTCTTACGCAAAATGCTCTATTGGCACCGCCTCGGTAGGAAAATATTACGTGCAATGACCGGCTGGTAAAACAGTTTCACAGAAAAAAGTAATAGTAAAATGATATTTATGATTTTTCTATTTTCTATCCAACCATTGCGTTATGTTTCATATTTTCCCACCGTGGCAGTTTCTTGGCAAAAAGCATTACAAAAGGCTGGACATTGTAGCGAAAGGTATAGAAAATTGTCATTGATAACTTCAATACCGCGAACTGCAGGGAAAACTCTTTCTCCGTGTAGTTCTGTTTAGTTAGACAATGACAGCTGATTCGGCAAAATGTACTGGCTTGTTGTACTTTGAAGGACACACACAATTCGAAATACAATTCACAATGACGGCACGATGAGTCAGATGCGAAAGATTTTTTCGATTTTCAGTTTTGTGGCTGAAAAAAAGTCTGCAAAATATTGCCGCACGACTTGCCATTTGAGAATAACTCCAAGAAAATTGCTAAAGCGAGGATGAATTTCTGCGTACACGAAGTATTCTGCTTACTCTAAGATACGCTGGATTTACGTTATAAACTGTATCTACGACTATTCAATGGTAAATTTCTACGGGAGGTAAATCCATGTGAGAAATTACAAGCTTCCTGTTTGTCTCTGTTGTCGAACAGTTTTACTCTTTTAACCCTTTTGCTGTACAAAGTATGACAATGTGTTTTCTCCTCTCGTCTGGATGCTGTCTGCTTCTCTTGTCTATGGTGTTGTCAATCTTACGAAACTAAACTAAACTTTACTACGCAGCTACGAATCACCCCTCAACGAGCAGACAAATATCCTGTGTTAATCGTGTGTTGTTCCATGTAAGAATATTTCGTGTATTTTAGAAATGCGTGTAGAGTGCGAAAAAGTTTCTCCCGCACAAATGAACGTTCGGCCGAATTAGCTCGTAGGAAAATACCTCTTCGTCGATTCGGCAAACATTTATTTGTGCGGAGTACATTTTTTCCTGTTATACGAAAGCTACTGCAGCAACAGTGTTGTCGACGGGAAGGAAAAAATAAGTTTTCAACACAAAGCTACGGGACGGAAAAAGGAAGGTCTCGTTACTCGTTGACGTTTCCTCGGCTCGGAGATCGAAGGATCCCTGATTCATGGAAATATTCAGCTGCGTCGCAGCCTATGCCGCATTTCTCCACAGCTTGCAAAGAGCGACACATAGCTAGCATAATCTACTACGAATACACTTACGACAAATTTCCAGATCTGTACGAGAAAGTTCACCTTTTCGCTACCGCCTTCCGTACTTGGCATTGCCCTATTCCGACGCTTCTTGTCCTATTACGAAAACAATGGCACAGTCAATCTTGTCATTTTCAATTGCAAGACCAATCAACCGTAGTAAGGAAAGTCCAATATCGCACTCCACAAACTTACCACTGTCTTGTTAAAAATTGTCAAAACTTAATCGACTTAAACCACTACGGTTAATAACATAATAAATGGGAAACGTATGTTCTATGAAAATAAGAAAATTCGAACAAAAGAATTTCTATGAAATGTAGATATTGTTGTTGGAAATCCTTTGTGTGGGTTTGACCTGTAGAGGTGTTTGCGGTTGTGTATGTTCCACGTGTGGGTTAGTGTGAGTTCTCTGAAATTCGCGGACTGCGGAAAAAGGCCCTCGTTCCCTGTTTCGATGGTAAATCGGGCAGCAAAAGGGTTAAGGAAATGGAACGACGAAAACATACTGTTAAATCGCGGCTGAGTCCATTTTCCTCTTCGTTTACCCCTAAAAACTATCTTCCACAAATTTTTTCATTGGCTAATTCTAATGTAAACTCTCAATAAATATTTTGAGTTCCATGCCATGCTGGATAATCTAGTCCATGATTTCCTAAATATACCCGACTTCCTGTACCGTTATCTCATTCCTTCCGGCGAGGAATTCGATTGTTAATTAAAAATTCGACTTACCCCGAACTCGATGACAAGAGCGTCGACGATGCTGCCGATCACCGTGATGAAGTCGAACGTGTTCCACGCGTCTTTGAAGAAATTCTGTACGCGGGGAAAATCCAAGAAAAATCCATTATTAATCGTCATCCTTAACTACGCCAACTATTTTGAAAAGTATCGCAAAACAAGGACTTTCTTTCCCTATCAATTTTTTTCTATAACTTGTAGCGAACCACTGTTAGAATTTTTTCCTTGTTTCCGGACACTTTTCGCCATAGTTTAAATTCCTGTGAGATTTGTAAGGCTAATGTCGGAGGAAGCATCGCCGTATCGGATCAGCTAGATCTCGATCGGTCTGATATTTACTGTGTGTAGACGTTCATGAGCAATCGATGCGTCTCTATGCGAGTGTAGCTGTTCGTGTAGGTGTGTGTTTGTGTGACGTGTGTACTTCCGCGGGCACATACAGACGTGTCGTCGAGGCGTGCTCGCACGCTTCCAAAACTAATCAACTTGGGCCACTAAGTACGCGTCGTGTTAGATCGGTGCTAATCTAAATGGTCTATGAATCTGGCCAAATCTCTTCGTCCTTCGGCGCTCCCCGCCCCACAAATTCCAACGAAATTATCAGCGACCTTATCCCATTAGCATTTCTTTAATAGACGAAGAAATGAGGCCATACATTTCGCCAGGCGCTAATTAGCAGGGTTGGGTAATTATCCAAATGCACATAACAGTGAGGAACCTTTGCATTTTTTCTACGACATTCAACGTTACTCTGTCATTTTGTCTTACGTATCTTTACACTGAAATTATGGAGGGGCAGTTTTTCTGTTTGGAATCTCGTTATCTTGGCACTTTACTTACCCAACCCTGGCTTACGAAATACCCGGGGTCGCTTGTAGCTTTGATGAGCGATGATCGGCTAAAGTATGATCAGTGACGGGATCGTCTCTAATAAAGTATCTACGGGAGCATGCCGGTTTTATAGCAAGCAAACTATAAGAGAGAAACAGAGAAGAAGAGAAAAACAGAGAAGAAGAGTGACAGAGAGCCGCGCGTGTTCGAAATGACATTTCTCCGATTACAGCGGAAAAAGAGGAATTTCAAATTTACAAAAAGGACCTTACTGCAAAGATTATATCATCAATTTCATTTAGTTTCAGGTTTTTCCTCTTTTTCGCGTAGCAGCTCGTTGGGGTCGGCAAAATCCATAATCTTTTTGAATTCCTGTTAAAGTGCTTTCTCGCGCTTGTTTTAAGGGTCGAGTTGTTTGGCAACGACAAGATTCTTCCGTGATACCGGCCCGTCTTTTCCCTGTCATTGAGAAAGGCCTAGTGGGGCCCAACCAGCAGAATCCGATCATACGCCGTGATGTTTGGTCCGATCGACCGAGTAAAATGTACTCGTGACACGCCGTGTTTACTTAAGAGAGTGGGGGGTTTAGTGATTAAGAGGCTTAGTTTATACCTTGCATCCGAAGGCGATGATTTTAAGGACGCACTCAATGAAGAAAAGGATGGTGACGACGAAGTTCACGATGCTCAAGCAGTCCAATAGAACTGGCGGCGCGTCGTGATACTACAAAATACACCCAACACACAGACGTAACACAGCCAAGGTTTTTCGTTCGCTGCCCAATTTGCGCACGTCTTTATCCCCCTTACTTTTTTTTCCAATCAATCCCCATGTACCTATTCCCATTGGTTCCGTATGTACATTCACGAGGGCAGCTAGTTGGTTCGATTCTTTCAACGACATTTCAATCCCCCTTCCCCCCGTCGCCCTTTTGAGATAATCCATTTGCCGAGTTTCTTCAAAATCAGACAATAGATCGCACTTGAATAGAGTTTTTCATAGATTTACGGCCATTTAAGGTAAGTACGGAAACTGCATGCATAGTCATTGGAATAATCCCGTCCTGATTATTGCTCCTGATCCTTGGGGAAAAGTCGGCAAAGGGAATAGCAAATCTATCGATGTATAAAATCATCAAGCAATTCTAACCAATCTCTCGTCGGACAGTCTTCACGGGTGTGCACGATTACGTATACACAAGAACGTTCATTGATGTGTGTGAGCGTGTGTGACATGAAAGAGATAGACGTTCCGTTTCCATAACAAAATGGCATGCGTGCAACGAGAACGAGGCACATCGTAGGCTCGTTTTACGTCGTCGTTAATGTTAAGTCACCGGCATTCGTCATCAACACCCGCCACCATCAGCGACATCATCATAATCATTGTTATCATCATGAACATCAATGTCGTCGTCATCGTCACCATCACCATTATCATCACCGGGCCATAACACGAATATATGTATATATGTATATATAAATATATTGTACATAATAATGGTGATACGCATGCGAGGATCAAAACATTACGTGCTGTCGTTGCGTGCGGATGCAAAAAGGCAAAGAAGACACATGCGGGATAACCGGAGCTTCGAGAATTCCTTTCTCTTGTCGAGTACACGTGTGTCTTATGTAAATATATAATACGTATATGTGTGTGTATGTGTCTGTTGGTGTTTTCCTGTTTCTCTGTGTTTTTGTGTGTCTATGTGTGTTTCGTGTAAACATGCGTGTACAAGCTAATCCTCTCTTGGTCGTGTTATTCTGCGACTCGCTGAGAAACTCATGGAAACTCAAAGCAACTCACGAGAACGGAAAACAAAGAGAGAAAGGGAGACACGAAATGAAGTAGATGAAGAGAAAACGTAAATGTCTTTCCAATTGGTTCAGTGTCAGCGAAGTTCCTTCGAATTTCCCGTACATTTTCCTATATTCGACCGACTGGCTAATGCGGGCAACAAAAATGTTTGCCAATATAGGAAAACGTACAGAACGAAACGAATGTATTTCAATGAATACTACGGTAATTGCTGATAGAAAAAAAATGTATGAAATTAAGGGCTACACTAGACCGTCATTTTCGTAACTAACATTGTCCACTTTCGAGCGCGAATTACAACAAAACAATATTACACTATTTCTTATCTACTGATGTAAAATCTACGACTTACATGGATCGTATGACGTTGAAAAATATACGTAAGATACTATTTGTACGTAGAGCTAATGGCATTGAGCTAATCGATATACTTATTTTCACAATATTTCTATTATTAGCAATGGACGATAATCCCCTGAATTTTGACATAAATTTACTCAGCTCTATGCACATGTCGTAACGTACTCCGACATCGGTGTAGCGTATCACGTATGTCTGTATCGTAATACGAGAATCCGAAATACACAATACGAGTATGCGAGGAAAGTCTATGGCCTAAGTCCTTTTTAAAGGAAAAGCTCTAATAGTCGTCTACCAAGCGAGGACTTACCAAGCCGCGAGAGAAATTAAATTCGCGACGGGTTTTCTTTTCCTATTGATTCATAACAATTGTTCGATGCGTCCGTCGCGAATGATCATTTCTTTCGTGATGCGTCTTTCCCCACCCTCCTCACTAACTACACTTTCCCCCTTTCTTCCCCTCTCGTGTGTTATTCGTTACTTCGATGGGTCGCTGGGCGTATGTGGAGCTTACCCTTATGCCGTAAGCGGCGATCTTCATAATGCACTCGACGGTGAACATCCCCGTGAAGGACATATTCATGTACATCAGTGTTGTCTCATACAGCTCGCTTTGCCGGTGGAACTGCAATGCATACACTGACAGACACACGGCCGACAGAGACAGACAGACAGACAGCGTAAACGCGCAACTACGAGGACTGGAAGTATGTACGGCACGATGACGGATCTTTCACTTTTCAGTCTGGAAACCCGGAGGAGAGGGGGGGGGTTCGTAGGGGAAAATAGGAGGGACTGGATAGGGGGAAACTACGATTGGCGTGCTGAAAAAATCTCTACAGCAACGCGACGGAAATGAGAAAGTTCCTTTTTTTTTCATTGAAATTCTTATACCAAAAGATCGGATAGGTTACATCTCTAGCAAGGACAAGTACTTTCGGCTTATCTTAAATGGGAAAGTGGTGCGCTAAAAAGTCGGTCGGTAAAAATTTGAAGAGGAAAATTCAGTGAGGTAGGACCAGGAAAGGGGGGGGGATTTGAAGACGTAGCACACTACAAAATTCGGATGAAAACGTGGATGGTAGGGAAACGAAAAATTGGACAATGATACACGAGGGTCGACTTTCCTGTCGACGGAGACACAGTTTGGTCGGTAGAAAATTCATTGCCGGTCGGACAATTTTCCCATCGCGCGGATTGTCCGGCAAGGAATTTTTACTGATCGGAAGTAGAAGACATTCGTACTAAAAGCGATACGCGATGGACCAGCTAAAGCGTAAGTCTCCTATAATGACGATGCCTGATAATTCGTTAACCATCGAATGCCGCGTAAAAAATGGCCTGAGCATTTGCGCTTGGTGTGGTATATGTTGGTAGTGTAGGTACACACGAATACGCCAGTACTCGTGCGTGTATGGGTAAGGCACGACACGCGAGATTCGCCTGAAGGAAATCAAAGTCAACGGAAAAACGGAAAAGCCCAAGTGAGCGCGTGAAACGAACGAGTTGGTATACAAAACAAAAGAGAAGATAGGGGCGGCTGCGAGGGCCGAAAGGAAAGTAGACTGATGAGAATGATGTGTTGTCCGAGTTTTTGAAGGATAGGTTCGACGAGGTGGCGCAACTCGATCTCCAGTATATCAGAGCTTTTCGTTCCCCGTCGAGGCGGGAGCAGACGTTGCAATGCCCACGTGCAGTGCCGGCCAATCAAAGGAATGAAAAAAAAGGATGCACGCAGAGACAGAGACATACACACAGACGCACACACACGCAGACGCAGACGCACATTCGGCGGAGTAAGTGACGCGTGTGCCGTTTCGCCTCCCTGTTTCGCCACAGCCAGCATGCGACACGTACTTGATTCTCATGTGCGCACGTGGCAAACGTGTGTGGATATTCGTACTCGTGTTAAACGTGTCACGTACATCAACGTGCGTGCCAATGAGGAGATAAATCTCGTTGAGTGACCGCTGCCAAGACCGTTATTCCTGTTAATTATACGAAATTCCCATCATGCGTGATTTTTCATCATGTCTGACATGTTACTGACTGTATCCACTGCTAGGGAATCAACGAGTATTATCTCCGGCATTGCGGCTGTTTCATCACGAAAACACCGTGTCTTTTGTGTGCGTTCGGGCCTGACGGGCAAATGCGGTGCGCAGAACGATGCCCGGAGTGTTCCTTGCCCAGGCAACGTGGTCGACAACCAACGGAAAATAGAGTCCAGTGTGCGTGTGCATCTAAAATCGCCGTGTGTTTGACGGACTCGTCCGGGAAGCGTCATGAGTAGACACGTAACGTGCGATTCTCAAAAACACACAGACGTGGAAGGGGGAGGAGAAAGGGGAGGGGGAGTTCGGCAGAAACGACGAAAAAATGGCGCCAAGACCGTCGAAAGGTCCCGCGGGACGTTTACATTCGCAGTTCTGGACGTAACGAAAGATCGAGGGAGAAAAGCCGAGCGTAGAAAATGCAGAAGATAGAAAAGAATTGGTGGATTGGTGGATCGGTGCTTTACAACACATCGGGTTTGCGTGCAGGGTTACTTCGAGTACAATGCCCAGTAAAACTGTTTTTCAATGATATCGAAAAATGAAACAAAAATCTGCTATTTCTTGATAAGTTTGACACGTTTTACGAGGCATATATGACAGTCTTTCGTTTCTCGGTATGTCCACAAAAGTCGTGAAAATGAGGCTCGTCGGTGGGACGAGTTCGCCTTGCTGCCGGTCAAAGTTTGGTCTTAGCGAGGCGATGAAAAGTCAAATTCCCGTCGTGCAGGTGTGCCTGTACTGCGTGTGTGTATTCAGTCAGAAGTCCTTGAGAATGACGATTGTGTAACAACGCGGTAGCTGCCATGCAGTTAGTGAACGAAGGAGAGAGAGACACACAACACCATCAATCGTAAAATTGACATATATGAAAAAAAACTTGGGAAGATACGGACAGACTTTTGGATCGTGGAAATCGATTGGACGAGAGGTTAAACAGAAATCTGCAGATTTTTGCAATTAATTCTTGCGTTCGAAATTCTTTCAAGTTAAGGAAACGTTTAAAAAGCTTTTGTCGGGATTGGTCAATCGTGAAATTAGGGGTAGAAAGAAACTCGGGTAGCAAAATGTGAAGCGGGGAATTGGTCGGATTCAACGTGGCAGGAAGGTGAGAATATTCAACAGAGCTTTGTACACGAATGGATAAATACAACGATGACAATTGTATGCAAGTAACAGACAAAAATTCAACAGGCAGAAACAACAATGTCCTCGTACAAATGTTCATTTATCTTACAGTCGCGTCTTTCAAATACGAACGACGCAAGTAAATTCAATTGAACGTTTTTATCCGCGATAAAAAGGTCGTCTTCTCGATTGGTTAAACTTGCCAACGCGTTATTAGAAAATTTCCAAGGGATTCGGAACATAGAAATTTACTGATGCAGAAAAGGGAGACTGCTGGAATAAATAGATTAAAAAAGTATTCTTGAACCCGACGTACTCGCATTTTGGACAATCGACATCGAGAATGTTGAATAATAGCTTTCGAGAAACACGGGGGGGGGGATGGCTAATGATGGTACGGATAAAAATGCTTACCTTCATCATGAGTAGTATTGTGTTTAATACGATGAGTATCATAATAAAATATTCAAATGGCGTTGACACGACTATCCTCCAAATTTTGTACTTGAAGCTATTACGTTCCTTTGGCATATACCTCTCGAGAGGTCGTGCGCCTATCGTGAAGTCTATGCAGGATTTCTGAAAATCGTAGGAAAAAAATGAAATCCCAATTATCGCCGATAAGGATTTCTTTTCTCTGGTGTAATTTTGCTAATGATTCGCTAAGTTTCACCTGATTCTTGTCGATTTCGCCGTCCTGCAGCTCAGCCTCTCCTTGCTCTTGAAAGGTGATGATGATCAAGGCCACGAAGATGTTGACGAAGAAAAAGGGGAACACGATGAAGTAGACGATGTAGAAAATGGACATTTCTATCCGAAAGTTCTGGATGGGACCGTTGTCCTTGTACGTGGCCGCCATCGAGTTCTGGAGGATTTGCGGCCAGCCCTCGCCAGTCTGCACCGCGAAGAGTGTCAGCATCGCCGCCATTACGTTGTCGTAGTGAAAGCACTGAGGCAGCCATTGCCGTAGCTTCGCCGTTGGCAGCATCATACCTTCCTCAAAGACGAAATATTCGCCCCTGTTTCAACACGAGTTCAGTATTAGTCCAACGAAACGTCCCTCCGGGCAACGAAGACAGAAAGAGTAAAGAAAATCATGGGCGAACGTTCAAAATATCGACATTTACAATGTAATTATCCTGTGAAAAATGTTGATTAGTGGGACGTGTCTGTACGACTGTCCTTTAAAGACGCAAAGAAAATTAGTGAGCTACTTTAGGAGTCGGGCCGTCAAGGACTCAAGGACGTGACCCTGGACATTACTCACTGGCACTCGGCTTTGGACAACTTGCTCTCGTCGGTGCAGTGGAAGAACTTGCCGTTGAACAGCTGCACCGCAATGACGGCGAAAATGAATTGGAACAATATGTACACTATGAGAATGTTAATGACGTTCTTAAGACTGTTCACGACGCAGTCGAACACCGCTTTGAGCTTGGGCACTCTCTTGATAGTCTTGAGGGGCCTGAGGACCCTCAGCACTCGCAACGACTTGATCGTCGACAGGTTCTGCCCGGCGGAATTGCCAGTCATGTCGAAGAAGAACGACACAGCCGCGCAAATCACCACCACCGCGTCCATAATGTTCCAGAACTCCCGGAGGTAGGAGCCCGGGTGAAGAATGATGCCGAGGTCGACGATTTTCAGCAGCATCTCGATCGTGAAGACTCCCGTGAACGCGTAGTCGAAGTAATTGAGGTACGTGTTACGGGGCGAGTCCTCCCACACCGGGTCCTCCGCGGCCAGCGCGATACTCGACAGCGAGATTACCACCATTATGAAGAAATCGAAGTACCTTAGGTTGACGACCCAGTGGGCGCCTCTTCTTATGCTGCCAAACAAACAAAACGTCATATCCACTTCCTCACGTGACAATATAGAGTCATGTAAAGCTCAATTTTCACAGGGACAATGAGAAATAATATTTATTTTCCTCGTCGTATGTGATTTTCCAATGACACGTTTCTCTTTAACAGTACTACCTTCGAGATTCGTGTGGTACTTCATGTTTTGGTGACTTACGGATTCGTAGGGGACAGTATAAACATGGAGGAGTATGGCAGCATTGGTTTTGGTCCCGTGTCTTCGTCTTCATCCTGCTTCTTCTCTTCGGATGCCTGTTTTCCGCCCATTCCGTCTTTGCTGAAAGGTCGAACAGAAACATGAGCCTCCGGCAATTTTTCCCGTGAAATTTTCCTGGTCCGCTAAGTTTGGACTTACAAATTCTGGGTGGGGCTTGGAGGGCAGAGTTCTACTTTCGGCGCGTTACCGTCGCCGGGCCTCTGTAAGGTCTCGATTTCCTTCTCGAGCTCCTGCATCTGCTTCTCCTTGTCTTCCTCCTTCTCCTCGTCCTCGGCTGCGCTCAGTTCCTGCGCGTTCGCGAGATTGTCCACGGCGATAGCCAAGAAGACGTTCAGCAGCGTGTAGTTTCCGAACAGCACCAGCACGATGAAATAGAGCGAGTAGGCCATACCCTTCTCCTCGATGCCGCCCTGTGCCTGGATGCCGTAGTACATCACTTCGTTCCAATCTTCTCCGGTCAGGATCTACAACGAAAATCTTCGTCAGTATCAGAGGAATTGTCAGAGACGATAAACCAAAAACAACCATGACAGGAAAATCTACAATATTTAACAAAAATTAAGAATTTAAAATTAAAATTTAACAAAATTTAAGTAGGAAAATCTACACAAAATTCAATGTTCTAAATACGAAATGCAGGACCGCGCCAGGATTCATGAGGATTCTGCGGCTTACATTCGTATCCTAAATGCTACACCAAACTTCTTACTCATCACTTTCACATGTTCTACGTATTCTACGACCAGGACACTGAAGAAAATACTGAATGCAGGACTCTGCGACGAATGATTTGGCGATAGTAGTATTTTCTTGAGGGTCTAGACTGGTTTAACATTGACAGTACGATGGTTCGACTCACTTGGAAGACAGTGAGTAGCGCAATGGGAAAGGTGTTGAAGTTCGTAGGCGGCGTCTCGTGTTCGAAGCTGAACTGACCGCCGAAGAGCTGCATGCCGAGCAGCGCGAATATAAGGATGAAGAGGAAGAGCAGGAAGAGGAGGGAGATGATGCTACGCATCGAACTGAGCAGCGAGATCACGAGGTTCCTGAGGCTCTTCCAGTATTTCGTGACCTTGAAGATTCGGAGGAGTCTAAGGGCACGTAGGACGGAGAGACCGAAAGAGCCGGACTTCACCGCGCTCCAGATCACCTCGAAGATCGAGCCGGCGATCACCACGCAGTCGAATCGATTGAAGCTCGACTCGAAGTACGTTCGCGGGCCAAGCGCGTATATCTTTATGAACATTTCCATCATGAACAGGGCCAGGAATACGTACTCCGTGTAATCTGAAACATCACAAAAACAAGAATAATATTTACATTTTCCTACAATGTAATTCCTGCGAAAATGCCGATTTACGTACAGAGAAAGTCGCTGAGCCATTCTGGTTGGCCGTAATGTTCGACGGCCACGCAGACAGTGTTGAGGAATACCAGCACGATGACGAACCAGTAAAAGTTTTGCGACTTCACCGTGCTCCGTACCCAGAACCTGAACCGTTTCTCCGCCCGCCAGAATTCAGTGCAGGTTCCCTTGTTCTTCACTTTGGACTTGAAGTAAGAAGACCTTGAGAATCCTGTCAAACAGAAACCGGCATCGTCAGATCTCCAAACTCTCGAATTTCCTCAACGAGAATTTCACCCTCGTATTTTCATGTCAATTACGTGACTGGCAAGTTTTTCACAATAATTTCGGACTTCCAATATTATCTCGAATGACGTTCTTCATTCGACACGTGAAATCACTTCGAAATGGACGAGCTCATTCTTTTTATTACTTTAGTCGTCCTTTTCGATGGCTTACGTATCTCGAGCTATTCTAAAGCTATTCTAGGTCACTAAAGAGACTCATCGCACAGACAAATACCGCGAAAAATTGTACAAATACTTTTCTAAACGAGTCATGTATTCTGGGGATCGCTACTCAATACTTCAATCATCTAATAGTCGACAAAACTAAGGGATAGGGAGGTTTACGCTATATACAATCGACTTCTGCTTCGATTACACTAAATACTCTACGGTAATTTCAACGGCTTGGCTTTTACTAGCTAGGATAATGGGCCGAAGATTGTTATTAAATATGCTCCGCTGTGGCTTTCATGAGGAATGGCAAAAACGTATCTGCACTTCGATTCTACCCTTCTCTTACGGGATGCAAATTACTCAAGCTAAATACTCGGTGTGATTCAAACGAAAATACGATCTCAATATAATACAAACGACATTACTGAAGCAGGTTTGTCACGATCGACTGCTCTGTAACTAGTTCATGCTGTAAATATTATATCGGGTGGGATTAGTGCCGTCATTCGAATCGGGACATTACGTATATACCGTTGTATCTATGCACGTGTCACTCCAGCGAATAGAAGCATCGCCTAAAGAAACGTAAAACACGGATTTCACCGTTCGACGAGTCACCGACGATCGTCGATCGTGTGTCAGTGTGTACGTGTACGTGTCTTTCGCAAAACGAAAACTGCTCATAGACGATAAACAAGAAAAAAAAGGGCAACAGTTAGAATAATGTTACAGACACAGCCTTTTAGTACGTTGTTCTTTTTACGACATATCGTGGCATTCACGTTTGTAGTTACCTTTGAGCTTTTTCTTAGGCACTGAAACAAGAGGAGCATCTGATAGCGTATGTTTAGAATGTTCGTCGGCAAGATTGGAGGGCTAAGGCATATCGTATAAAAGTTCCTTTCTCTTCGCTTCCTCGCACCTCGCACAACTTGTCGAAACATCATTCGAAAAAATGGCTCACAATATTTCAAGGCTTCTCAAACCGATGCGACGAAACAATACTTTTTGTTGGTTAAAATGTTATGTTTCTTGCGAAGTGTAAGGAAGCGGGTCAACGCTACGTATACCTAGTAGTTGAACTTGGTCTTAATGTACGAGAGAAAAACAGTTGGAATCGATAACGTCTTGAAGGGCGGTGATCAACGTGCATGGACGCTAATACCATACTGTAACGTGATACGGAATGTAAGAATGGGAGAAGGACACGAGTCAATATCACCAGGACTTTTATGGACAAATCGGTCTCCGTTCGTCAATGCAAAACACTGAGTTACTTTCCACGAATATCCTGAAATACATTTTTCCAGGATTTTCCATTTATCCGACAGTGACTCCGTCCATTGTAAAAATCGTCAACTCCTGCGCTACTCAACGGGGATTTACTGTAATTATTCTCAACTTCCAACTCTCAACGAGGGACAGTCTTAAAAGATCCAACGGGTAGAAGGTCCGATTTTATCGGCGGTGAACATTCAAGAAATGTGTGCAAGGTTTCCCTGTGCGGAGGACGTTGAGCAGGAGAAATACAACTCACCATCGTTCGGATCGTCGTCGCCCTCTTCCTCCTCCGTATCTGTACTTTTACTTTTGCCGAGGTTCTTCAATTTCTTCTTCTTCGCCGCGGCTCTTCTCCGTACTAAAAACAAGCGCAGTCAATAAACTCAATTCTTCGTGTACTATAAAAAAATCGTTCAAAATTTTACGAACCTTCTAGTATGTGCATTTTTTCTTCCTCCGTTGTTCTCTCCTCAGCGAGTATGACTTCCTCTGGAACGTCGAAGACAGTTGGTTGAGTATGTAGGACGGGAAGCATGCGATTACTCTCTAAGTCGGTGCTTAATTACGCGGGAGATTATTCGGGCGTTAGACTTACGGCTGACTCGCGCGCTCGGCGGTTAGGGAAAATAAGGAAAGGCAAAGCCGAGATCGAAGTTACCGAGAGATCAATAGCTTCTCTAACCTGCTTTGCAAATCCAATTGAGATAGCAGTTCAATTCCCGCTCAAGCTGCTGTTGTCTTCTCAACTTCAGGAAGGACTGCCTGTTCTCCACCTTTTCTCTTTCCTTCGCGAATTCTCTACAAGCGGTACACAAGGTCATAGGGACAAGCGATACATAAGGGAGCACATGGAGTTTACACGTGAAATCACGGGGTAATCCTTTCTTCCTGTTCATTATCACAATTAGAGATCTACGTCAAGCTGGACATTACAAGGATTCTTCTAGCAAAAGGGAATTATTTCTTAGATCTTTTGTCCTTGCGTCTATGAAACGTAGCAATTTACTGCGACGTAGCAGTGAGCAGTTTAAATGGTAGCTTCTACGCTGGGTAATAGTTATTTTCTTCGCGCTAGCGAGGCTCGAGGTTTACCAGAAGGGTTAACTAGAATATTATCCGTTATTTCAAGACCTGCTTGAGTGATCCACTTTAAGTAGGAACTGAAGGCGGTCGTGAAGAGACGTTTTCTCTTGGCTTTCTGATAAGCCGCTCGCCTTTCGACCCGCGTTCTTTCGTTAGAGAACTCCCTGATGGGCAGAAAGAAGGGCTGAGGACCGGCGAGAAATTCTTTCGAGCCAGGATATTCAATCCCATCGTGATAACGAACCAAGAGAACTCGGCCGGGTATTCGCGAGGGGAGCAAAGGGAATGGTACTCACCCGCTGAGGACACCGAGTACTAAATTCAGCATAAAGAATGAGCCGAGGACGATGAGAGGAATGAAGTAGATCCAGTTGTACGAGCTGCCGATCGCGTCGTTGGTCTGGAAAAGCAATCGGAATCAAATGAATCCAACACACCGGGCAGGACACGATACTCAACCGATCCTGCAGTCAGTCGATCCACATCTACACTTTTCCCAGGTAGCAATTTTCGTTTCTTTATTTCAAATGGACAATTGCGTAGAGAATTCTCAGAGTTTGATAACCTGGTCGGTTCAATCAATGAAAACAGCGCTGACAAAAGCAAAGCTTTAGACTTTCAGTACTGTTCCACAGGAAAGAGAAACGTAAGGAACGAGGGATACGATTCGAGAGTCAAATTGTGTAATTGAACGGTGATGCAGTGCAGAAAATGTACAGGTTTTTCGAAAGTAATGAATTTTTTGTCTTTCATCGTGTCCCTCGCGGTGAGAACAATAAAGAGATTAAGTTCGACAAAGAGGGCTGAAACTGACATGTCATACTGAGCAAGGCGAACATATACGTCAGTGTTAGTTACTTCCCGCAAGCACAACGAATCCGTAAACCAACGACAGTAACATCGAATTTAAACGACAGGAGAAGAGCTCTCAAAAGCCAACTTCCGTCGACGTTTCATAGCAGAGCGCACTGACTAAAGCACACACACTTCACGGAAATACAGACTTCGACGAATTCTCACGACATTAATTGAAAGAGTGAACACACATTACATCGTTAGTAACATAAAAATCTTCTGGATCGCCGAGTTTGCATTCGACAAGAATTACGGAAATAGAGAACCTTCAATAAAACTGAGAAAATAAGACTACGTAACGAGGAAATCAGATCGACGATTTTGAAAACAAGTTTTTACAAAGGTCGAGGTTGTAACACTGTTAGCACTAAAAGTCAAATCAAACGACACGTACATCAACACATATCTGAACTATAACAATAGATAACACAGCAGTGAAGAATGGAACACCAATTATAAAAGTCTAAGTAAATTCTTAGGGTTTAAGTAGTTAAGAAAGGACAGGGTGGTATCAGGTGAATCGACGATCATCCTTGCCAAGTGCAAACTGTTCAAAAATTGCCAGGTACAGAAAGAGAGAGAGAAGAAGAGAAAAAAGGGATGGTGGGGCGACAGAATTAAAAGTTGTTCGCGGAAATCGTAAGAACCGACGAGCAGTGAATGACGGTGACATCGAGAAGAGACAGATCAACACTGAGGAATACATTTCTTGCTTTACCCAGTACAATATGGGGGTCCAGCCCTCCATAGTGATGCACTGGAAGACGGTCAGCATAGCAAAACCGATGTTATCGAAGCTGGTGATCCCGTAGTTCGGCCCTTCCCAGTGGTCCATGCACATCGACGTGCTGGAGTTGCAAGTGTACGCCCCGTAAGGTATGTCCGCGCCGTCGTCGTCGGTGTAACACGGATTCGGCTGGTCCCCCTCCTTCACGATCTCCTCTGCGAAACAACAGGAAGCTCAGAAAAGAGAAAACGGAAGAGAAAGGACGGAAAGTGGAAACCGAAAGAAAGTTTGGGTTCGTGAGATTGACTTACCGGTATTCGCCAAGCTGTAGCAGGTCCTATGGAGGATCCCCGAATAGAACTCGAGGCCGATGATGGCGAATATGACGATCGCGAAGAGAACGAGCAAGCCGATTTGGAGCAGCGGTGCCATGGCTTTGATGATGGATTTCAGTACCACTTGGAGACCTGTTCGCAGACATCAGCGAGGTCCGATTAGGCCCAACCACCGTTCCCCCGGGATCAATTCTTTCGTTATTTCTTAGCGTGCCACTTTCGCGCCTCTTACGTATCGTTGCTCGAACAATCGCGTCTTTTGCCATACATTTAGGCAATTTTCAACAATCCAAGCTACTGGAATCGCGTTGAAATATCGATAATTTTGTTTATTCAGCTCTGGTCGATGTTAACCTTCGACTACTCCTTTCTATATCGAGTAAGGTGAAATCGTACACGCGAGTTCAATGCATGCGACATTCCATCGTGTCCCGAAACGTCTCCGTCTCCGTGTCATTCGGATATTCGCTATCGGTATACCCATAAACACCGCATACAGCTGGCAGGAAACATCTAAAGTTCAATATCATAGGGGGGGGGGGCAGGGACAATAATCTACTAACGCAAATAATAATAATAATCTCGCTAGTCTGGCAAAGCACATACATATATTATAACTTGCAGTAAAGTCGCTACGTTTCTACTTATTTAATAACGTAATCCAATGGTATGGATAGTTATCGGTACACGTAATAAGTATCTGCAGGTGTTGTATGTCGGCATTCGATGCGATATCCAAACGAGCAAAGTATAATAATTCGGTATGCGTATTATTCATGTGAAACTGTGTATAACGAGCCAATAGTCAGGGATTTCAGATTGCGCAATTACTGGGAAACATGATTTTGATCATGGAAAGATCTTAGTAACAATTTGAGCTCGCTGCTATTGGCCTGGGTACTGGAAAACCTTGACGGAATGGCGGAGAGGAAACGGTTTTTCGCGTGGAACCGATGATCGGCATATGTCGAGCAACGATAATAAACGATCGGGCGAATTTTAGTTGTCCGTGCCTGTGTGGGCATCGGGACGATCCTCGATTTCGGCTGATTCTGAATCTGAAGCGTTACTCACTCGGTATTCCGGAGACAAGTTTGAGCGGTCGTAATACGCGTATGGCGCGCAACGTGCGCAAATCCACACCCTTCTCCTCCAATCCTTGCGAGAACGCCATGACGAACCTGCCCCAAAACACACACACACCCCGCCACACTTTACTACTTACTACTCTATTACACTAATACTCACGCTACTTATGTCATCTACGAGACTAGTCGGTTAATCTAGCGTTCTATGGCCTAACCCGGGGAGGGCGGTTGTTTTTCTTTTTCTAACGGGACCGGTCCTTTCGTCAAGTTTCCCCCCAAAAAAAAGAAAAACAAAACAAAACCGTCCGAACATGTCGATCGGCGATAGGGAGTAAATACGTTCAGCGATTCGCAAACTATCTAGCGATTTACTATTACTAGGGAATATTCGGTAGAAAACGGAAATCGTACCATACCATTTACTCCTCAAGTGAGCTTCCATGATATTACATAACTGATATCTCGTGTAACCAACAAGTACCCTGTTAACTCGGCTGATCCAGCGAAATCGAATGTCTGCCGGCCACCTATTTAAGGATATCGATCCCCCTCGCTCGTGAGGAGGAAATTTACGCCTTCTCTATGGGCCAATCGGCGCACGGGGCCCGCGTTAAAGTTTCAACGGCCAGTACGGATTGAGATCGACGATTCCGAGAGTTTGCCCGGTCGATCGGTTATTTATCACGGCCTAGCAACGGGTACCTTATCGATCCCTGCGAGCACTACGCTGCAGCTCTCTCCCAAAGACTTTTACGTCCATCGAAAAGTAATCACCGTAGAAGGGTGTAGTGAGTGCGGGGCGATGGGGGGGGGGGTTGAGACCGGTGGTGTCATGCACCCCGGAAGGGCAACGATCCGCGCGATCTACAGGACGTGTGCAAGAAATGGAACGGACCGACGTATGTATGTACGTGGACGCGTATGTATAGAACACGTACTATTCCGCGGGACTGCCGTAAAGCACATTATCGACTATCGCAAAGTGAATTCTAAATCGAGGCCTTCCGCCGCGCGACGTACACCGTCACCGGTTTAATGACATCGGACGGGGCAACGTCAGAATTTCTCCCCGGCCGAACCCCACCCCCCCACCCCCGATAAAACGTATCACCGCTAATTAGGCAACTATCTCGCGGTTAAGTGGTACCCACGGACATGGCCGTTTTGCGTTCGGGCCGAAATTCCGCGCGAACGGGAAGTAGATGGGGAGGCGGGGGGGGGGGAGCGAGGGTAAAAACAGTGCGCGCGTCAGAATTGCTTCGTCTATCGATTTTCTAAGCGGAGAACTTCCGGTGACTCGACCGACCGGAGGATCTCCCCGCGTAGCCGAGACTTTGCCGTGAAATCGTCGAGTGAAATAATGCCGTGGTAATAATGGGATTTCGCAAATTTCCAGGGCGAAGGGCTTGACTCGATAAAGCCGATCCGGACGATAGGCACCCCGCCGTTCCGCAATACGTATTTGCCGATCATCTGAGTGTATATATAGACGTATCTATTATTCATCGACTCTGATCCAAAGATAGAGGCCGCTAAATATAGATCCGTCTTGATAGTCGCACATCGCGATATGTGTCGGTTGTTCCCTCGCGTCCTACGTGTTATGTGTTACGTGTCGTGTGTCACTCTGTGTGTATGTACATGTCTGTGTGTGTCTGTGCGCACAACACAATTAAAGTTCGTCTAAGCTCAGGGCGCTAATCGCTCTACCTTAGCCAAATAACAACGGAGACAAAGGAAACCAATCAAGTGGACGTAAAGAAATTTAGCACAAAGTGTAAACTGCGATGGTGGAAATACTTTGTACCTTAGTCAGTAGATGTAACGTAAAATAAAATCGATCCTGAGCGAACGAACTGAGAATCAAGAGTTATCGAAAAATTCTGGATAATGGCGGGAGGGGTTAAATCAATTTCATTTCCTCGTGGAGAATGGTCAAATTCGAACGTAGTGAATTTATCTGGCCTACGATCGATCGCCATCGTATCTGTCGCGTATGTCGAGTCCCCGGGCTTAGGAGTCTTCTAATCGCCAACAATAGTGTGAAATGGAAAGTACGTAGTAGACAGACAGAAGAACCATTAAACGAAAATAAAACTAATCTATAATTCACGCAAGTCCTCTAGACAGAATAATAATAATAATAATATATATATGCGTGTCTGTGTGTACGTGTAATATAATTACGGTGACACTGGATTTACGCAAAACACGTATTACATAAATTTCTATGATATTCATATATATATAGTTACCTATCTAAAATATGTATATGTGAGTGATGAACTCGATATCTAGCGTTATCAATTAGTCTAAGACACCCACAGCCGCTAAACGACGGTTAGTATATAGTATAATAGAAAAAGACACGCGTTACGAGAACACAACGGTAATTACAGAAACTAAAACTAAAGACGAGGGATTTAACGAAGCAATAGTACGGTTCCACTAGTACTGCTTGTGCCTTGTGTAGGTCGTCTGGCAAAACTAAGAAGCCGACGCAGAACCCACAACATATACCATTAAGGGAAACGAAAAGACGCTGGAAAATCAACGACTGTAATCGACATACTATGTATTAGAAGTATGTTAAACTAGAATAGTAACTATGAAGAAAAGTATACAGTCTCTAGCTCTGAGGAAGTAGGGGTTAATTAGAAATATACGTATATTCATATGTATATGCACGTCTGCAGATCGGTGCATACATATCTATGCATATATTTCTGCTGACGACTGTTTCTGTACTGTTTCGACTTGATACTGTCTGCTTTTCACAGAACTCTGGCTGACTCACTTGGAATTTTCGAAACCAGCTTTAGCGGTCTGAGGACTCGGAAGGAACGTAGCATACGCAGGTCGACGTCCACGTTTGTTTCGCCGATCATGGTCATCGACCTAATCCAAGGATTACTCTAGAATCTATCTGCCAAGAGAGGCACACCGTTCGAGGTGTGTTCCTTAAATCCTAGAACCGCGATAACCGAGAAAGGAGATTCGTTCATCGTCATTCCGACAGCCCATCAAATCGTCTGGCCGGGTCTAACATTGCAAACCTTTGCTTATCGTTCGTCAATCGATTTTATGGTAAAAATAATGACGAAACTCCTGTCTCGAAGGTGTGTACCCCCCGGTAATTGATATTTGCACCAGTTTCAAGTACCGGAACCTATTAAGGATCTTCTGCTCGTTCGTTTTTTCATCTCTAAATCTCTACTGTCCTTTCGCTCCTGTCGCCCTCGACGAGCGCTAGCTAAGGGCCACTGTCTCTGAAATTTCTTTGCTTTGAGGAACAATGAACGCTAGACTACGCGGACGTTCAATTGTAAAAGGTAATCTGTTGGATATCTTACGAGTCTAGAAAGGTAATAAAAAGAATGACGACTCTATTGATTATTCAAAGTTAGAAAAAAAGGATGATGGTATCATTATCAAAGGGATGTTAAAAGTGTAGAAATGGGCAATCTAAAAATTAAGGTTCGACTGCTACCTGAATTCTTTGAGTTTGGACTAATAATAATGGCAACAGGATTGTATCCGATTGTCCTGTTCTACGAACCATTTCCGACAATCCTAAAGGGTGTAAAGTGTAAAGACTAATCCGTAAAATTGTCCTATACGATTATTTTTGGACGAGGTACGCCACTGGGATGAAAAGAAATCCTACGTAGCCCTGTAATGCCCTACCATCTACAGGAATGTGAAAATGAGGAGGAACGTGAAGGGATGAAATGAGAAATAAATCGAATGCGTGAGTCATGAACGACGGGAATCAAGAGACAGAGAGAGAAAAATCGAAAGAGATAGGCTGATCGCGAGAGCAACTGGTTTGTGTAGGCTGTGACGAACGTAGATAATGAATGAACGATCAAAAATAAATGTAACACGGAGCAACACCCACTGAGCTCGAAGAAATCTTCGCCCCAACGGTTCTCCGTTGTACAATCCTCAAAAGAAATCGACGATCGTTGACCGACGTCTTGTTTATTAAAATTTCGTTATTTCCCAAGTTCGTGGACCGTACAAGAAGGACCGCCGTGCGACATTATCGGTTACGACGTTGATGTTCGTGGCGCGGAATATGAAAGGCAAGAGTGTTAAAAGTTTGCTTCTCTCACCCGGTCACCACGACGAAGAAGTCCATGAAGTTCCAGATGTTGCGGAGGTAAGAGCCGCGGTGGAGAACGAAACCGAGGGCGACGATCTTGAGGGTCGCCTCGACGCAGAAAATCGCTAGGAAGTACATCTCCGTGGCTTCGAGCTTCTGAGCGAGGATGGTCTTATCGTGATGGGGCAGATGCTCCTCGAGGGCGAGGACCACGCAGTTGGCGATGATGGTCAGCAGGACGGCGTACTCGAAGGGCGGCCATTCGATAATGAAACGGGTGTGCTTCCTTATGCAGTTATCCTCCGACAGTACGAACAGCGACGTTGGACCCTTTTTGCCGCCGCCCGCCCCTCCGCCCTGATCCCGCGGTGGCGCCATACCCACCAGACCAGCTGCCTGCAACCGGGAAACTCCATTAACGCCGGCCACGCCGGGTTAATGCCGTCTTTCCGGCACGTCCCACCCGCCTCTTACGAATTTCCCCCCCTCGACGATTGCCAATATCCCTGCGTTTCCCGACCCGCTCGGCAACGTTCGTTCAACGTTTCACCTACGCGCGATAATCAGCGTCGCCTACGCCGTCTTCTTCAATTTACGAGCGGCAAAGTCCTTGCTTTTTCACCGACGATCACCCTAGAATATGTGTCCGAAGAAACGCATATCTCGGTCCAGGAGTGATCTAGGATGATCTTATCGACGATATTTTTAGTAGCCGTAGAATTTACGTTGTCATTGCGCGTTGAGGGGTACTCATAAGTTTGCCTTGACTGTTCCTGTGGAGGTGGGTTTGTAAGGGTAACATCATGAGGTAGGGTCGAGGTAGTGGGGGGGGGGGGGGGGTTCGGCAAAACGCCGCCGGGTCAATGGGTCAGCGTCTGGATAAGTGGGCACCGCGCGAATTCCCCAGCAATTAACGAATATCCGTCCCTGGGACGAAGTTTTTCTATCCTGAGTGCACTTACCTCCCCTCGAAAGCTAGTGCAGTCACCGAGACCACTCAGTCCGGCCAACCTCGGCCTTCTCCTGTACTGACTCGCGTATCCAGGGTCCCTTTGTGCCGCCTCTTGCGCTGCTGCCAACCTGAAAGCACGCGAGATTAAAGCCTCCGATTCGCTTCTCGTGGAAAACACAAAGGGCTTTGACCGGCAATCTATAAAGCTACTCTCGCCGCCCTATTACATCAACCTGCGTCTTTAAGCTTCTTCCGCTCTCATTGCACCTGTGTTCCTACGACCATGACGATTCTCTTCACTCACAAAAGACGGGCAAATGCATTCCACTCAACCAGAAAAACCTCAACCACGATCTTACATAATCCACGTTTTCTCACCCACAAAATCTTAATTTCTATCTTTGTGCCTACAAATTTTTTTTCACGCGCCAATTAATGCAATGTAATAAATCTTCATGGTGTACGTTGGTTGTTCTATGGACGGTCGTCAATTTTCGATCTCTTCGGGGAAGTCTTACGCGATTACTCTGAAAACGCGTCATTCTATCAAAGTGCTCGTTAATGGGCAGCGAAGCGGTGTGTATATGACGTTGAGTAGCACACACGCTGAGCTAATTAGATGCATTAACGAAGACTCTGAGAAAGGGCCGCACGTGGCACGTCTTTCTACCGCAATCAAGGCATAAAAATATTCCCCTACCCTGCGGCCTGTATCGCACTAAACGAGTTACCGTACTCGCCATCAAAGTCTACGTCGAAAGCAGGGAACGCAATTGGGTTACCACCCAAGATCAATCGTTGGAATACATTTTCAATTATTTAACGGACGGTAACTTTTTGGATTGTCTGCAGTGAGCTGAGCTAGCAACTTGGCACGACTGAATTTCGCTTGGTTTTTGCTTCCGCCGTAACTGACAGCATTGAATAAACGATATTGGCATGGTTCTATTGCAGTTATACTCTGTCATTATTGCCGGCAGTTCTCTGCTACTCAAATAAATAACTCCAGCTATTTAACCGCTTGAGCAGAATACGGAAACAAAAGTATGGGATAATCGGAGCAGGACATAATAAGGTCAAGACTGTTGATCATTGAATTTCGCATTATTAGATGATAAATCGTCTATTAATCCATTTAGTGGGAGCTCCATTGTATTTGTCGGAGATCAATACCATTTTTCCATGAGAGCGCAACGTCCAAGGAGCGATCATCCCCGTTGACTTTGGACGTGCTTCAAGAACGAGCCCTCCCCCCACCCCCCTTCCCCTTGCGAGCATCATTCCACCATCCCTCCGATCCTACGATTCTCTTACTCCTTCCCTCCCCGAGCGCCCCCTCCATCTCCCAGCTTCTGGTCGTGTCTTCCTACGCCTCCCTCCCCGCTCGTCATTCTCTTAATCCCCCCCCCCCTTCACTTCTACGAGCATTTCCTTTGCGGAATATCTCTCGATGTCCTCGTCGTTCGGCTTATCCGCACTTCTCCGTAGCCGGCACGCATATGGGGGAGGGACGATCGTTATCGGGAAAGGCGGACAGACCGGTCGCCGTCTAAATTGGCGGGGGCGATCTTGGCAAAAATCAGCATGGGCTACTCTGGGGACGGGCAACGCGGCGCCCCGGAGGGGTGGGTTCGCTCGACGCGCTCGCCGCGGTGGCGTCAGACCTCTACGCGGAGGGAAGGACCGTCGGTGACGTCACGCGTTAGCGCCATTTTGTCGGGTGACGTCAAGACGATAACGACGGGCAGAGGGTAGAGCGACAAGGACGACGTCCTCGGTTCGCGGTTGGATCGCTAGCCGACGCTTCCATCATACGGCTCTGCACGTGTTGCTAATTTGTCAGCCGAGCATTACGCCCTTGACACGCGTAGCTGCAATGCGTACGAAGGGCAGAACGTGTAAACAGAAGAGACCTCTGACCCTGCCAAGACGTTGGGTCATTGGTGAACCGTAGAAAGGAATTTAAAAGAACCTTCTCGTCGAGCCTTATCGCTCGATTCCGGCGGAACTGTCTTTCGTGAACCGTAGGAGAGAGCCTTAGGTCCTTTCGAGGGTCGAGCTCGTTCGATTCAACGGCGACAGTATTACGTAACTTCGGTTTCATACCCCTGACGAGCCCTGTGCCCTCTGAGTTTAGTATCATTCGACGTAACCTGCTCTGACAAATGGATTTGTATAGCGTTCCTTGCTGGTTTATGTTTCGAGGAACCCGGGGACAGGAGTCGGTAGAAAAAAGTGCAATAATGTGCATACGTTTAAGGGACGAGGCCGATATTTCCTCCGGGCCAAGCGTGTGTGCATCGAGTCATCGTTCAAAATGCAAGTGGGCCACGTATGGCGCAAAGAGCGTCGTGTGCCGTACTCGAGGATACTGCAAGCTCTGCAATAAATTACCTATTAAGAGGAAGTACCGAGAGAATGCACGCGCTCGATACACTGATACATCGTCTCATGGGATTGTACCTACGTCACAAACTTCCTGCCCTCACGTGGAAATATGCTACACCGTCACGTAAAACGAATCGATCGATCGCTCAAAAAATGCCCTTTCATTAGCCAGCGTGAGAAGTATTTCCTGGACGTTCCGCGTGCTCGAGAATACGAGAGGAAAGGAAGGTATATACCCGGAGGAGTGCGGTGGAATTACAGTGTCGAACCTATCGAGACGTCCTAATACGAGAGCCCGACGACTCATAAACAATGCTAATAACATTGTCCGCGCATTAAACCCGTATAAGCGGAGGGTGGACGGACGTAAAAGGACCGGGAGGACCGAAAGAGGGGGGAGAAAGGGGGGAGGGGAGGACAGTGTCTAGCCTTAATAGCCGCCTACATGCTCCAGCGAAATTACCTTTCGGCCTATTTGCCCCGAAAAAGCGTGGGGTTACGTCAGCCGTACACGTGTAAGGGACATACGTGTGTGCTTGTATCGTTGGCCATCCCTTCCCCCCTCCCCCCTCTCGCAACTCGACTCCCTTGGCCTCCAGCTCCCTCCACATCGGTTTACCCCTTACGCGCGCATGCTTAACTCTCAGTGCGAGCGGGCCACAGACGTAAACACTAGGTAAATATGCGATCGACGTTGAGGACTTGCCCGCGATCTCACACTTTCCACTAATTTCACGTATCGTTTCGCATGAAAATCAGGGAAACCCGCGGGAAGATGAGGAATCGACGACATCTAAGACATTGGCCCGAGGAATTCGTAGTTGAAAAGATGGTGAACGAGTAACGATTAGCTGGATCGCCTTTGGAATCCCTCTGTATATGCAATTAGATGGTTCAATAGCGGAAACTGCTACCCCCAGGGCGACTGAATCAAGTTACTCGGTACATTGTCTACATGTAGGTCGGCCGGGCGAGGTGGGAGAAGAGCGTAATACAGGCTGCACAATGGACCGTTAGAAATTAATCTAACAATTGCACAAACGCTTTGTCGTATCCGATCGCAGCTGGGTTGCACAATCGTTGACCCTTTTAGGACGATACAAAGCAGTTGGCAAAGAGCTGCAATCGATCGAAAACTCCAGGCGATAACATCGCGGCAAGATGGTTTTTACTGTCCGCTGAAAATTTAACCGCTCAACGTCGCGATCAGAGAGCTACGAGCGGGGAAATAAATTACAACGATAGTAGCAGGAAAACTTCGGCTGGCCGTAGGCTCGACACAAATCTCAGCGAAGTCTGTGCTCATTGGTCCAACGGGTATATCAGACTCGTGCCAAACTATCCTGCCACGTATGCAACATCGCGACGTTTCCACTTTCTCCCCCGCTTTACATTTACGCCCCCGGTCCGTCCCTGTCTGACCATGCAAGTATTGCCACTACTTGACACCGTTCTCCGTCAGTTTTTCCCCTCGCTACTCGCTCCCACGACTTCGGACCTCAAATTCGATAGCCCCGAAATTTGGTGGATCCAATTTTCATGATTAATTCACCGATGGAACTTGGAATAAAGCCTTGACAGCTGTTCCCTGCACTTAGCTTCTTGTCCTTGACTCGTAACATTATACGGCTCTTCCTACAGTTACGCCCCGCTCGAATTATGACGATAATTGTAATCAGCGAGAAATCTTACCAAGAAACCTGGAACCCTTAGTCACGGGGAGGGGAGGGGGAAAGGTCGGAAGTTGAAAGGAAGCAATTATTAGGGACCTTTTTAATGGTAACCGATCTGTTTTGTCACTTAGATGAGTCACCCTGTTGGTCACGAGGTATTTTCGATCGCTGACAAATATGTCGTATATCTAAATGGATCTCCGCTTCGTACCGACCAGAACTGCTTCAGATCCATGAATCTTAAAATTCTACTTACTATAGCCGCAGTGCGATACGTGCACTATAACCAGCGATTAGCATTTAATTGTCAATAAAACGTGAAACAAAAATATAAACTAAAACGTGGCAATAAAGTTTGACCAAGTTACAGGTTTATCATATTCTTTGTTCTATTCGACAGGTAATAGCATGCGAACTTAGCGCTTTATTGCCAGGCTAATCCATGGCGATAAAGTCGAAGGTAAACGATATCGCCTTGTTCGTCAGCGATAGTTAAACTGCTGGGTCGGTTCGTGCGGTTATATTTATAGAGGCTTGTTAAACCGTGACATCGTATGAAAACGCGACACCTTTCTTTCCTTTATATCGCACGATCGTTCATTCAGGCACTTATCCGTCGACGAGAAGTTCATTTCCTTTGGTCGGCCGCGGCTTAATAAATCAGGGTAGACGCCCTTGTCAATAGTAAGGTCAGCGGAGGCGACTTGTCGGCTCCAGCCTTTGCCAAGTGGTACGAGTCGAGACATACGCAGACCGACGCAGACGTCGAGGGAAGGGGCCGGATCGGCGACGGAAATACGGGGCGGCCACGGGAATAGATGCGAAGGGAGATAAGGAGAAGGAAAGCGCGACGAATGGGGACATTAGAATGAGCCGAATGTACGCCCCAGGGCGGGGATAAACAGGAAAATAAAGGAAAAACTAGCGGGGAATAGACCGGAAGAGGAGAAAATGACGGGGGAGAATTAAGTGGGCAAGGAAGAGATGGAATGGACGAGGAAGATTAGCCGGACTGGAGTGCACGCAGGGCTGACAAATATCGTTGGAGGGATAAAGAAATTGAAGAGGAAAGGCCAGCCGCGATAAAAGCCAAAGGAAATTACGGATACCCGAGGGTATGGAGGAGAGGCCGGATGAAGGAACGTCCGAGAAATCGAGGGAATGACAAAATATTCGACAATGACTAGGATATATGCCGAGAGCTGACGTGTCCTCACGTACGGCACACATACACACACACATATACACACGTACACGAACACGTTATAATATACGCATACTCCTCGGGCTGAGTCTAAAATGGATTGCCGCCACCCACGCCGGAATCGCACAAGATCCGCAAGCATTGACCGGCACGACCAACAACTCCACGTACGCAACGTTCCTACCATATTACGGGAAGATTCGCTTCCAAGGATAAGCGCCGGCGACGATGACTCGTTCGTCTGTTCTCCGAAGGAATATTTTGTAGATTGCCAACGTCGGGGGGGACGTCGTAAGGATTCCTCGGCGTTTCAGCCCTCCAAGGCCGCAAGAAGTGTTACGAAAAATGCCTGGCTAGATAAACATGCCGATCGATTGGCGCATTACGCACGGGGAAAGGGACCTTCAATCTCGAGAATTGACGATCCCCAGTAACGACGTTTCCTGCGACAGTGTACCAACTCCTCTCGCACAGAACTCTGTCCCACCACGAACAAATAGCGCTCTCAACAATTCATTGACATAATTCCGCGTTACTCGTAAGTCGGGGAATTTTCTTTGAAAAAAAAAGACGAAGAATCGCTATTCGTTGATTCACAGAAATTCCGTGACAGCTGTGCACACGAGTGCACAGTGGCCTTGCGCTGAAACTAAGTTTACTAAAGCGAGGTAAACGAATGTAATTGACGGTACTCGTGATCGACTGGACGCTTATGCGGCGGCTAAACAACTGCTCATTCCCTGAATCGCAAGCTTCGCAAGGGCCAAAGTCCTTGCGCCAAGTTGGCTAATCCCTTGAGTCATCGTCTCGGCGAATCGTGAATCCTCCGCGGTTGGAGATTTGAATCATCGATATCGCGCTATTACCGGCCCGTTCTACGATGTTTTCATAGCCGTTGCGGTCACGTGAGGACGAGAATCCTGCTCGGCTAGAGCATCGATTATCAGAGTACGCTCGGCCCGATTACGACTGAGGGTATCTATTGAATTAATCTGCGGGTGTATTAATAGAAGGGTCGGGGGATATTGAAATAATTAGCTGGCCGATGGCAGGTGGAACGGGGTAGCCGGTGTGAAGGGGGGCGGGAAAATCGGATGTAAAAAGAGGAAGAACCGTGGCTGAAAATCGCGGAGGAAGGCGGGTACCTGGCGGCAGCAGGTAACTATATATCTATTGATCGTTCATTCATGCCGCCCTTTCGTCCTCTCCATCCCCTCCCCCGACGCCCCTTTCGAGCTGGCCGAACGGCTCCGACTATTCACCACTACTGTCGCCGACGACGCCGCCACCATCGACGTAGAATCGCCCTCGCCGACGCCGTTCTAACCTACCCTCGACGCAGCCAGTCCTGCCAACGTAGAACCCGCACCCCCTCACCAGTTCTCACACGTGGCGCTTATAGCCACAGGCCTGCCAATCCCCCCTCCCTTCCTCTCCTTCGAAACGACCACCCCCCTCCACCGAACGTGAAAATGAGGATTCCTTGCGGAAATCCAACGTCGTCTACCCCGGTGTCTCAACTTCCGGGACTTTTATAATGTCTAATAATGTTGTCCTCGACGAAAAAGCATACGGGAATGACGAGGAATTTTTCGAGAATGAAGTCCAGTCGAAGGACAGGGTCGGTTGCTGGAGATTGACGAATATGGGAGCATGTATTTCAATGAGTCCTTTGCTAGGGCAAACTGTTAATTATAATAACGACGTTCTGTAGTTTGAGCAAAATGACGTGGGTGTGCTAGGCACTGGGGAAATTTGCCGGCGTATTAATGAGGAAAAGCTGGCGATGTATTGTAAAGGAAAATGCTTTAACTAACCGCATTATTGGCAAAGTTATTAACGTACGGCCGTAGACAGCCCGTTAAAACGTATTGCTACAAAGTTAGTAACGTCGTTACAAGTTGCCAATGCGGCCGACCGATTTTCATAGGCGGTTACTGAAAATCATTGTCTACGTAACGCGACAAACCGTGGAAAGTTCATTTAGTAAACTCAAATATTTCCCCGTTCTCGTCCAACCTTTTTCGTAACGTTTAATGAAGGAAGATCGGCCAGTCCTCCATTGGATTAACGATAAAATCTCTAACGTGTGCCCAGCTATTATTTAATTGGCATTTATGTAACGCTGTTGATCTCGCGTGGCACACGAATTTAATGAAATTCAAATAACGAAAATCGTCCAACGGGAAACAATTAACGTCGTTGGAAGACAGAATGCAGAAATTCTGTATTACCAAGTAACGAGTTAAAAGTCCTTATTTCGTGAAAGTAAAGCCCTGGAGAGTAGGAGAATCTGTCCGGAAGGTTGGACATTGGAAAACGAAGGTACGCATCGTTGATCGGGCAAAAAAGGCGGGACAATGAAATAAAGCGTCACTGAGAATGTTATCGTTAATTAACGGTTACGCATCGACGGTCCGCGGCGCGTATTAAAGTCGAAAATTGTGGTTTCACCGCTCGGGCAATAACGATTCTCCAATAATATTGCCAGCGGGAATGGCTTTCCGTGGATAATTTCAATGATATCGAGGACGTTCCGAGTTCGTCTGATACGCCTGTCGCCGTAAACACGGTGCTTTAACGGAATACATAAAATGCCGCTGTTTATCAGGAAAACTATCGGCGCCATGCGTCGGCACACCTGGCAACAAACTATCATCGCTCGTTATAAATCATTGTTGTTCTACGTGTCGTTCCATCGGCACGTCACGAACGAAACTTTCGCCTAACCAACTTTTCGTTGCTCGCGCGTTGCTAACAACAACGACGTAGTCCAGATAAATGAATCTGCAGCTATTTCCGATGTCCCTTGTATCGAACAAAGTATAATTAATACTAAATTCAATAACGCGAAGATAGGTAAAGACGGACTTTCACTGCCACCCTTCTGTTGCTTGAAGAAATTCGATGGTCGGAAATATGTTTTCCTTGATTGGAAGAAGTGGGATAGTTGTGTGCGATATGTTGAATATTCTGTTTCCTGCCGAGCTACGCTTTCATCGTGTAACACAAGAATGAATGTATCCTGTCCCCGAAGAGAGGAGGTAGATCTAATCTAAGCTTCCCTTGTTTTCTTGCAGGAAACACACGTAAGCTGCCATGTGTGTTTGCATGTATGTATTTTCCTGGTTGAAACCTTCCTAGCCGAGCGTCTTATCGGCTAGATTCCTCGGAAATACTGGTCGTCTTTGGGCAAAAACGAGCGGACGGTCGGCCTAACGTTATTTCGTGAGGAAAATTTGCCCCGGCGTGACGTCAGCGGGTTGCATGGCTTTCACGGGGAGTACGTGTTTTTATATCAACGTGACCGTCCCTTCGTGGCTGTTAGAAGGCACGTCGATTCCCTCGGCCCGTACCCCCGGCGTTCTCGGCGGCTATTTTCCGCGATCCCAGAGGAATGCATTGTCGGGAAGGCCACTTGCTCGTGTCCCTGTGTGTGTGTGTGTGTGTGTGTGCAGGCTCGTACACGTGAGAAGCACGTTTGTCATACTCGACGGACTCCCTTACGAAACGAGGCTCGCCGATCGATAATCATTAGAGAAAATAAAAGCCGAGGAGCTTGTATAAATATACCGCAAGAAGAGCAGCCCTTAATCGCCTTTCTAGAGCACGGCGGTAAGGGAGAGGGTTCAAAAGGACGGGCCTCGCCGTCCTTACGGTTCAGCCCCGTCAACGAGGCGTAAGGTTTTCGATAAAAATGAGCCGACATAGATTTCGTCGGAACGTCCGACGCAGCGAAAGCTCGGCGTTACGCGAAATATTGCCTTCTTGGGCGACGCGCGTCAGTCGCAGGGAACCGAGCCCGTCGACTGACAATCCAACAATTGGACATTGCGACGGCCGGTGAATGATGGCAAAGGAAACGCGCACTTCGGCCAAGTGTGCCAGATCGGACCAGTGGAAAAATAGATTATTGGCCAGCCGAGGAGGGGGAGAGATGCGCCGAGCAGAGGGAGAGGATGAGACAAACGGATGGAGGAGAAAAGAGGGTAGATAGGGGGACGAGGGGAAAGATGGCTCAAAGGAGAGACACGAGTGAAAGGCGGAGACACACGCACGGGGCTCGAAAGCTCGTTTTCTCTGGTTTTCGACTCACCTCTAGAGGGAGGCAGGGGCTGGATGCGGCCATGTTCCTACATGCGTTCGCACCTCTGCCGTGCTGGCGATCCTCTCTTCGTGCTAGGCACCACTATAACCGTGCACGCACCGTGTGCGGCCTCACCCCTCCCGCGAGCCACCGGAAAACCCCGTGAGAATTCACCGGCGGCACCCCCTTTCCTCGAAGCCACCGGTTTTTCCTTCTTCTCTTCCCTCCCCTGCGCGTTTCCTCTTCCGTGCGAAGACACCGCCGCGAGAATCGAAGGGTATCGAAAGATACAGAGAAAGAGAGACAGAGGGGAGGGGGAGAGATGGAGGTATAGAGGGTGAGAGAGAGAGAAAGAGAGAGAGAGAGAGAGGAGAGAGAGAGAGAGAAAAAGAAAGAAGAGAAGCTCGGTTTTCTCCTCCTTCTCGTGCTTCGTCGTCTTCTTCTCTCTTGTGCTCTAGGCTCTCTCTCTCTTCGGTGTGGAGTATCGCGATCCCCGGTCTCTCCGCTGACCGCGCGCACCGCACTACTGCCTCTAACCGACCGGCTCTGCACGCCGCCACGCACTATCTTCCTTTTCTTCTTCCTCGTCTTCCGCCGCCGCCGCCGTCGCCACCTTCCTTCCTCTCCCTTTTCCGCCTCCTCGTCGTTCTCGTGGTTGTCGTCTTGGTGGTCGTCGTCGTCGTCTTGCTCCTTGTCGCTCCTCCTCGTTCCCCTCGGTGGTCTCCTCGTTGTCCCGCTCGCGCGACGTTTTCCTCACTAGCCTTCTCCGGCGCCTAGCTCGCACCACCCTCGGCTACGTCGCTCACGCGCCCTCCTCCTCGTCCCCGGCTCCAGTGGACGTCGTCGTCGTCGTCCACCTCGTCGGCGTCGTCCTCGTTGTCCTCGTCGTCCTCCTGGTCGTCCTCGTCAGCCACCACCGCTATACCACCGGCGCATAACAACACAGCCACGCACACACACGCACGCACTCTCCCCCGCGTAGACGAGGGCGCGCGCGCGCGCTCACGCACGCACGGCCTGCCGATCGAGAGAGAGAGAGAGGGACACGCGCGCACACAGGCATACACACTTGGGCGCGCGGGCGCGCGCGCACGCACTGCCCTCTCCGATTTTCCCTGGCCGGATTTTCCGCTCGTCTTCCAGGCCGCTGCTCTGCTCTCTCCTCTCTCTCTCCAGTGGCCTCGATATCCCCGCACCCCCGGGGCAAAATGAAACAACTGGCTCAAGTGTGTCCTGCACCGCTGGAGAGCCTCGAGTAGTCCAGAGTTCGGCCGAAAGTCTCACTCACTACCTACGAAACCGAGCATCGGAGGCTCGTGGCCACAGCGGGACGGTCGCTCGACTACGTTCTCTCGTTCAACCACCACCACCGACGCGACGACTGCCGCCGCCACCGCCGTCACCGCCGCCAGCCGAGGAGACTCCGCTTCACCCCCTCGCCGAGCCCCTCTCAACCCCTCTCAACCCCTCTCAACCCCTCTCTCCCTCTTGCGCCCTCTTTTCCCTTTTCCGCCAGTCTCCCTCGTTTCCGCGCGACCATCCCGCCCAGCCGCGATTCCTTCTCTCTCCCGACCACGTGTCATCGCATGCATCCGTCTCTGCTTTGGTCCCGCGGCTCTCCTCGCCGTTTTATCGTTCGAAAGCTCGCGCTCACGTTGTCTCTCTTCCTCTGCGTCGTCGGCGCGCAGCACCCCTTCTACCGTCCGGAGCCAGGGGCGTGTGTCGCCAGTGGGACTGCTCACCCCACCACCCTCCCCCCCTGCCCCGAAAGCTCAGTGGTCAGCCACATTCCCAAATCCGTCCAATTTTTCCTCCGCGGTTCATCCCCGCTAAGAGGATCAGCTTGACACTCCGAGGAATGAGTTCAAGTCTCTAAAACACCCCGATGTATCGGGAGTATGAAAAAACAGCTGAGCCTCCGATCGTGACCTAGCATTACTCGTCAACGTTCCGTCGAAGAGCATAGCCGAAAGAATAACAAAACGATGACACCTGAGAATGCAAGATTTACATATAGGTTTACTGCCGAACGACGATAGAGTTGAAGCGAAATCGAGAACCATGCTGGCTGTGGGTGGAGAACGTTGGAATATCGGTCGACAATTTGACGTTAGGACGGACGGGAATTTGCCGCGTGAGGCCCCAATTGGCCGATCTCCGGCTCGCCGAAGGATCGTCTGACATTTCCCCGCCCGGGGGGCATGTCAGGGCCGCCCGCGCTTTTTTCAAATCCATTCCCCGCAAACTCTGGTTTACCCGGAGGCAGGGCAGATGCCGCTAGCTGCAGAGCACGTCAGCACGATGTGCGTGGGAGTCGTCCACGTAGGTGAGCCTTCCCCCGGAGGGGTGTGCGTCGAACCGATACTGCGGGGGTGCGAGCGGTGCATGCGCCCCTCCGGCCCACGGATACCGCGACTCGGGGATAAACTTTCCGTGTGCAGGAACGTCGATGAATCAGCGGGAACCCCGTGCGCTTCGATACCGAAACCAAACCGATACGTCCGATAGGATTTAATAAATAAAACAGCCTGCATATCTAAATATTTTCTTATCAAGGCAGAATTGTTAAGATTCTCCGGAATATTCAAGCACGACGAAGACAGGAAATTTCATAATTTTCAAGGTCCATATCTACATATGTGAAATCTACGAACGTCGAGGAATTGAAAGCTCGTCGTACGATTCGATCTAACGACTTTTTCTTGAAACCCATGATAGGGCTAGTTTCGGGGAAAGATCGTAAAAATGTCCGGCGATTGGAGGATTCTCGTGGCTTCTGCGAGGAAAACGAATTGTCAGGAATTCGGGGGAAATAATGTTGATGGGCTGCGAGGGGGGTGGTGGAGGGTGACGCGATGCTCGATAACGGAGCGACCGAATGACTCGAGATTTTAACGTCGACAGGCTTGCTTGAATGGTCGTGCCGCGAGTTGGGTGTTAATCGCTTTTGCCGACGGAACGAGGTAACGCGGCTACGGGCCGAGACCGCGATTCCCCGCGCACGTGCATAGTCGTCGATTTACAGGTTACGGAAGTGGCGATTTTAGCCGCGGAATTCTCCGAACTGTCTGCTCGTCATTGGAAAACTTGCCGATCGATCGCCAATAAATATGCATGGCCCTCGCGGTAATCCGAAAAACCCATCAACACTGGAGACGTATCGGCGAAGATGAGTTTACACGTCTGAGAGACGCTTAATTGTCCCCTGCTTTTGATATTCAAGGAAATGGGGTAAAAGGGGGACGAGAAAACAAATCTTCCACAGCGAGAAATGAGTGTATTAAATATGGAAGGATAAGATAGGCATGGCATTCAATAAATTCTTTTTTCCGGGTACGTAGGTCGGCCTCGCGGGGGATTCGGATTCACCCCAACGACGTTAGAGAACGGGCGCGATGGCGACGTTTGGGGTGGCGGTGGAACGTGCAGGCGGCCAGCAGGGGCGGTGTACAGGGTTTCCAGTTCGCCCCGCTCTCACCCCGAACTTCGGAATGGCTGCTGTGTGTGCGGTGAATGTGGAACAGTAGGTCAGCGCACTCCGTGACCCTCGGCCGTTTCTCTGTCTTTCTCTTTCTCCCTTTCCCCGTCTCCCCACTAGCTTCCTTCGGCCCCTCGTCTCTCTTTCTCTTGGTATTTTTCTCCGGATATCTCCTTCTGCCTTGCTCTTCCTCAATTTATTCCTTCCCCCTTGTCGTTATCTTTTCTTTAACCCCGTCGCCGTCCTTCCGCCATCTCTCTTTGTCCCTTTCCCACTTCCTCCCGCTCGTTGGTCGTTTTTCTTTCTCCTGAACCCTCTCTCCTTTTCGATCAGAGCTGTGCTTTCCTCCCTGCCCCCTCGCTCCCATGAGCACGACCCCTCGCCCGCTCACCCTCCCGCTCGGTGCATGCACCCTCAAGCGATAGTTCCATGCGTACGAACCGTCCAACTCCCCTCCCTCCCACCCTTCTCGGCGGCCTGCTTCTCCCTTCCTTATTGTGTTAACCTGCGCCACGATACTGTACGTGTCGTTATGGCCCTCGCGATCGTACTACACGTCCTGTCATCGGGAGATTAGCAAATTACGCCATTCGAAAGCAGCGAATTCATTGGACCGATCGTTTCGACATGTCGGACACGTCGTAGCTTAACGTCACGTTGCCCGTTGAATCGGCAAAATTTCCAGCGGATTTCGCCTTCCAAGAAAATTATTGTCCGCCGGACACCCATTGAATTTATCGCATCGACCAAATATAATTTGCTCGATAAAGATATTCCGCTTCCGTTGTCCCTTTCAATGAAACCCGTACCGTACCGAAATGTCGGTTAAGAAATCGATTCATCGTACCCTTAGTCGCTTTGTTTATTTCTCGCCGTGCTTTCGCCTGACTTGTATATGTACAATATACGGATGAGTTGGGTGCACGTGCACCGAGAATGAGGTCTGATAAAGCTATACAGCACAGCTACCGTCATACAAATGTACTAGCCGTACACACTCTTAGATGAGTCACGTTCAATCGACCCTATGCACCGATTTTCATCGGACTTTCACGAAATTATTTCAAGACGTCTCGCCAATAAAAATACTTAAGCGTAGAATCCTGTTTCGAGGCGTCGTTCGCAGTTTTTCTGTGGAATTTACTTGACTTTCTGACGGCCAAGTTTGTTGTCGCCAGGATGAAACTCGTTATTTTCTTTGCGGGAGGCGGAACGTCGATGGCGGTTATTATGTCGCGATTTCGAGGCAGTCAGATCCTTTTGACGTGCACCGAACGGACGAGGAAAGAATTCCGCTCGACTTATCGCGAAAGGATGAATTCACTCCGCAATCTCGTGCAACCACAGGGACGACGAGGCACGACAAAACGTTCATTGTGTTTCCTAAGCTCAGAATTTCCCTGCTCCAAGAGTCATCCATGCGCCGCGCATTGATTACCGTTCGTCTTGTGCGACTCATTAACAATTCCGAGGATCGTTAACAGCGGTAATTAACGTAGCGACGTTCCTAAAAGCGGCCCATGGAAATGCAATTATTTGGTAATGTGCATAAATTAGCGATCCGTCGGTCCGATTTGCCGTTAGCGTTAATAATAAATACGGCTTAATTAACGGCAAAGCCGAACGGGTGTTCCCGGGTATTATTCGACTCGCCGGCCTCGGGAGCTAGAAAATGTGTCGCGGGCTGGTTCGATGCAAAGATCTTTGCCGTCTAGAGCGATTTCCAACTGGCGAGGCAGCAAGAAAAGCAGCGGTTACGGGGCGCAGCAGCCAGGCCAAAGTGAGGAGGAGGACGAGAAAGAGGAGGGGGGGGGTGAGAGGAATGGAAACGAAAGGTAACGAGAACGCGAATGGCCGAGGGGTGTAGGCGAAGGAGGAGGAGGAGGAGGAGGGAGGAAATCACGGGAATTAAAAGCCACAACGGCAGACGGGGAACAACGAACGAAGATGGTCAGCGTCGACCTGCAGGTGCAGAAAACTTGACCGACTTTCCGAGCCGCACGTGGCGCAGGGCGACCTACATTTCAGCCCCATCTTCCTCCTCCCCCCGCCCCCCTCTCTTCCCCACGTTCCGTCCTTTTCCAACGCCACCCCTTCCCTCCTCCGCTGCACCGTACCTCTCTCTCACTCTTTCCCTCACTCTCTCTCTCTCTCTTACTCTCCGGGCCGGCATCCCCCGACACACACGTACTTCCCTCATTTCCACCCCGCATCATCGCGCAAGCACCCATGGCAAGTTCCCTGCCGGCGAATGCCTCGTGCACGGATATCCCAAGGATCGCCGGTCCCCTGTCACAGCCGGCCAATCGTAACGCTCCAACGACCTGACTCTGACGGGCCATCGGCAACAGCCGATCAAACCAACTGACAGATTTCCGCAAATAATCCTCCTCTAACGGCATTGGCCTCCACGCAATATCTCGCTTTGTTCAACGGAATTCCGCGAAACTTTGTAGACGGCATTGCGGTGACTCCCCCCCCCCCCGGCCCCTCCTTGGAAAGGATTGTACGGGTGTTCCCGGACGCGACGATGTCACGAGCTTTCTCGATTTTAAGTGCGAGCCACAGCGGATATACGGGGGAATTGAGCCGGGCTATCAGGGTACAACGGTCCCTTTATTTACCGGGGTATCGATTACTAATAGCAGTTTGCTCAGATTTTAAGTCCTCTCTCTCTCTCTCTCTCTCTCTCTCGCTTCGATTTTCCACTGGCGCAGTTGCGCCCTGTGTTTGCCGGCCGTTGTTCGACCAAAATAGCCCGATTTTTCCGCGAGAATAATTTACTGCGTGTACCTAATAATACCCCGCGCGCGCCACTGAAAAATGTCTGTCCCCTGACAAAGACTTGGCTCAAAGAAAAGCCTGTACCTCCGGCGGGCCCTCGTCGACCGTTCATTATTTGAAATAATCATTGACGAAAGGAGATTTATTCGGGCGAGAATCGTTAATCCGCCGGAGTACCATTAAGTACGTGGACTTCGCAAAGAAACGTAAACGAGACACGTCGTTATTATTAGCATTATCAGCATTGCATGACGTCCTTCCCAGTCAGAAATTATTAGCCCAATTATTTTAATTGCCGCGCTCTCCGCAGCGGTTTTTCGTGCACGAAAGAAAGCTAAGAGAGAAGCGGAGGAATTGATAGGATTCATTTCATCCGGCGGCTTGTGTGTGTGTGTGTCTCTTTATTATTCTCCCATTCCTCGACCCCTTTCCCGTTCGCTCTGATCGACGGTATCGGCTTTGAACCGCACGCCGGCCGAACTAATTGGTCCAATTAAGTAAATGCTCATAATAAAATTAAATTCCCTACGACCCTCTCGCTCGCACTAATTACCCAAATTAAAGAAACGCGTAGTTCCTTATCTCCCGCATCGTCCACCAGCACTTTGCCAAGGACGACAATTACCTGAAGCCTATAAAAAGAATACGTGGAAGGTGAGTGTGCCGCCGAGGAAGCGAAGTTTAGCCTAGGAAACGACTTTAAACGTAACGACGGACTCATTGAATGCCGATGTAGTCGTCCGTAGGGCGCGAATAAGGCCGGAATATTTCCTCTTCCCTGAAATCTGTTAGCCCCGGTGGATGACAATGACAGATATAGCGTGGCGAGATCGAGTGCGAGAGGTAAAATACCATGTCAGAGGTGGGAGATGTAGACGGAAGGAGAGGACCTGTCAGGGGGTGAGGGGGGAGGGGGTTGCAGTTCCTGGTGGGGAGAAGAGCGCGCGGGACGTCGAACCCTCGAGGACTGGCTACCCGCGACAACCTCCGTCAAGCCCCCCTCCCCCCGCCCCTCCCCCGTTGAACGGCGGGAACAGCGGAGAAAACGAACGATTGCATACGATGCACGTATGCATTCGCCCGTGCATCTGCGACGAAGGTATAAAGCGACCAATAACAGACGGGGCATGGTTGTTTGCATGACGCTGTCGTGACAAGGAGGGGGGGGGGAGGAGGGGGGGAAGAGCGCGAAACGCGACGAAAGGCACGGCTATATCCGGTGATAAAGATTCAAATCGATGGGCCGAGGTGTTACTATGCGGTAAAGAGACGGTAAAGCAGCGGGCTCCACAAGTCCGTGGCGAAGTTTGAGGCTATAGAAAAACGGGACGTCAGGTGTGTATGTTGGCGATCAAGTGTCGCGAGGGGAAATGGTTTGAGGAGCGCAGGAAATGGTGGATGACGGTAAATTATGAGGAAATGGAACATCGACCCGTGCCAAGGTATCGTCATTCATCGGCAGTGATGAACTGACAAACCAGCTGTTTATTGCCTTTCGCCAGCAGCTGTATATATATGACGGCCGTTGCTGACGGCCAGCGGCTGCCAAAGGATCGAGGATTTTAATCGGATTATTCGATCGACCTGTCAAAGGCCAGCCCCGCGCGTCCGTGACGTGACCGCGCGTCCACCAATCGAGATTAACTCTTCTTTAGCCCCCCCCCCCTCCCTTCCTCATCGTCTCTTGTTCCCTTTTTCTCCCGTGCATCCCCCTTTCTCTCGGGTGTACCGGCGCACGACCGATGAAGCAGGTACCGCGATCCACGGGACGGTACGGTTTGATCTAAATTCATCAACAACGTCATACAGATCCTATCGCAACTGCCAATATTTTTATTAAAGTTATTTTTAAATCCCGACCCTCCGTACGAACTTACTCGGCCGAACCAAGGGACCGAGTGCGGGAGCCCCGGAAAATACGATTAGCCCGCTAACCCGAGTCTACTGACATTTCAACGGACGAAAGGATAATGCCAGCGTATTTTCCGACAAATTCGGAGATCCGAAGAATCGCCCGTGACTGATATTCTTCCTCCCAAGACTCTCCGTAAAAGCTTTGGAATTACCCGAACTGAATTACCCAAAGCGAAAGGGTTAAGTTCGGACGCTCGCGAAACACGATTATCCCTGTAACGAGATTCTCCTGATATTCAACGAGGCGGCAAGAAAGGACGGTTTAGCGTAGGAAGATTTAGTAAGTGTCGCTCTGCATATCGCGGATTCGAGTGTCAACGAGTCGGACAGCTGAGTGGGACGTTTAAAAACGGCCGTCACGCGGTCGGGTAGCCATACGACGGTGTCTGGTTCACGTTCATTCGCGAGATTACGTAAAGGGGCGGACATTGAAAGCGCGAGAACAAGCCGGAGGATCGGCCCGAGGAGTACAATGACGCCCGTTAGGCCACCCCTTACCCGCTCGCCCCCCCCCCCCCCCCCCTGTCGAGCGAGGATCGATCAATTTTCGCTGGCTTAAAAGCACCGGCACGGTTTGATTTCGCGGGGAACCCAACGGCCCCACGTGTCCCCGGAAAGAATCGGTGCGTTGCACCGAGCATCAACGGGGCTTCGTAAGTCAAGTCATCTGAACCCAGTTAGCTTCGTTATCTGCCGGTCTTCTAACGCTAGGCTCGACTTGCAACGAGCGCACCGCTCTAACGGATTTACGTCTCCTTATCGCGCGAATAGAGCAATAAGGTTTCCATGACGGCCCGGTATGTTTCATTTTCAGTCGGTCAGTCCCCGACGAACTAAATCCCCCCTCCCCACTCGTTCCGTCGCGTCCCTCGCGTGACGGTTTCATCGCGAATGCGTCGATTGAGGAACGACGGTGGAGCACGTGAATCTCGTCGGACGAGATTTAAGGTCCACCGAATGAAGAAAAGATTCATAAGAATAGTAGAGGTCGATGCTAGCTCTTTGATAACGAAGATAGGTCCTCGATGATGCTCGACGTTTCAAAGGAGTAACGATCAATTGAAAATATCATTCCAGTGAGGCGGGATATTGCTTTGATGGCGAGTAATGTGAGGGCAGGCTGACGCTTCAAACGTGCGAGAAAATTATACTCGCGGCCGAAATCTACAATCTGCGGCTGGTTGGGAATGAAAGCTTGTGTACCGGTGAATTGAAATGAAAGATAGGTAATCTGAAAAGCAGAGGGGCAGGAGAATCTGAGGTGAAAGGGACGATCGGTCGACACGTGTACGACATCATCTAGTCTCCTGTGTGTTCCGACGTCAGCGCATTCCTCTGTACGTCGTGGAATACAAGCCCTCTATGCGTTTATCCGATCGTCCTCCGTGGCTTCCGACGTATTTCAGCGAAACGTACTGTGCCCGCCATACCTATCACTTTCGTTTTCCTTCTTTACCCATCTTCTAACCTTCACGAGTTCCTCCATACAATGCTCTCAATAGAATACCGGCAAACCAGTGGAAACAGAGGGACAAACTGAGCGTTAATACGCATGTAAATGAGGAGCGAGTGGTTGGGGGGGGGGGGAGGTAGAAATGCATAAAGATGTCCATGAATAAATTTAAAGGCCACGAGGAGAGGACAGAGGTAAAGGCACAAAGGCGAGGATAAATGGAACAAGTGTAACATTCATCGAGACGTGAAAAGCGGCAATGCAGATATAGATACATAAACAGAAAAAGGATGGGAGGTGCTGGAGGAATAGGGCAAAAAGACGTGAGTAGACGACGAAAGGGGGCGATAAACGCGGCAAGTACGATCACTGTCGAGGACGGAGGAGGGGCTCTGTCGGGTGAAAAACACGAGAAGACGGCCGAGGGAAGGGAAAGAAAGGCACAGGAACGAGGGGAAACGGCTGAAATGTGGGATAGACGGGGAGAAAGCGCGCCTGCGAGCAGGGTAAGAAGAAAGAAGGCCGAGAAAGACAGTGGAAAGAGGGACAGGGGGGGTCGGAGAGGGAAGAGAAGGAGGTGGGGGAGATGGAAAGAGAAAGAGAGGTGGCACGCGCAATGCGGGTATTGATTCACGGCGGCATGGCAGCTGGTAGCCAGTCCGAGCATATCGAGTCGAGTCGACTTCGACTCTGACTCCGACTCGATGCACGCGAGAGTCGATCCTGAAGGAAAACACCGACGGCACGGCGAGGGGAGGGGAGGGGGACGGCTTTCGCCGTGAAACCGTCATGCGCCGGGCGGGGAGGAAAGGCCGAGTGGGAAACAGCGAGAAATTCAATCATCCGGACGGCCGTAACGGCGCCCTAATCGAGCAGATAAGCCACTCGGCGGGCTCATTATCATCCCCATGAAATTCGAGCGGCCGAACGACGCCGCTGGTACAATTAATTCGGGAACGGAACGGCCTGGTTAAATTAAACGGTTACACGGCGCGTCCATTCGCCGGGCTATTTCGATTCCTGGCCTTTACGGCCACTTGTTAGCAGAGTCGATAATTGTTCGGCTATGCATGCCAGCTTGCCTAAGCGGCAAATATAGGGGCTACCCTAGGCAGGACGATCAGCTCCAACGCAGTGACCGTTCCCACTTCCGACTCTTTCGACCAAACCTGCTGTCGACCAGCCGTTTTCATCGACTCCCCCCCCCCCTTTCCTTACCCATCGACTTCTGTTCGCCAGCCACGAGGCCAATGACTATGAATCGATCGACGATATGTCGCTGTGCGATCGGTCAGGACCGGTTTCGAACGGCCGCCAAGGTCGCGATTTCATTAGCGATTATTCGCGAACCTACTTTCCGGCTATTTCGATTCCCACTCGTCCATCTATTTTTACCACCTTCGAACACTCACCTCCGACAAATCCGACGCTGACGTGGTTACTCCTCGTACAACGCGACCCTTCCGAAAGATTGAAAGTAAAGTAGAAATTCACACGACTCGCCGAATGCCTGTATGCCGAAAAAATATCATAGTTTCACCATCGGCGATCGACCTCGGCAATTTTCGTCCACTGCCCACGTGTGAAAATACATGTTAAAAATTTCAGAAGCGGAGAGATAGTCACGCCTGATAACTGTATTTCAACGAGATAATGAATTTCGTGCTAGCGAAAAGTAGAACGAACGATAAGAACGATACTGAAAAAGTAAAGGCTTTCAGACAGAAATTTTTCATAATTAATTTGTTGTATTGAAAAAGAAGACAAAATTAAGGATCGGAGACCGATTTACATCGTCTGCCAAAGTCAGTCTTCTTTGAAGTATCTACAAACACCTCGTCACGTTCGTTGTACTCGTCGCAGTAGTGCATGCCGAAATATGGCCAGACGCAGTGTCCGACTAACGCCATCTCGTTTCACTGATTCGCTGGAATGGTCCGTCATTCCATCGTCATTCGTTGGTAACTGCCCTTACGGATGAAAACAGCGAATAAAAACCGTAAGATGACTGTAAGAATTTATACAGGACTCAGTCAGTAGTAGAAATACATCTACTAGCCGTCGTTATCAGCCGATGGATTCAAAGAATTATCATGGAACCTGTTATCAGCCATACACGACTTTACCGACTGATGAATTTCCGGAAAACATTTTTCAATCGTTCCTTAGCTCTGTCGGTCGATATTGTATTTGTTGGAAATGTAGCTATGCTGGTGGGAAAACGTCAGTCTTGTTCCGTATCAGCAAGGGGTAAGCAGAGAGAGGACTGCGGAAAATCCTGTTACCGACATTTTATCGATCCACCCCGTTGGCTTGGATATCAGGTGGCGTTGGTTGTGCCTATCAACCCTTGGGGTGAAAGCCCCGCTCAACCCTTACTACTGGGATCGTTTTCGTATGAACCCAAACGCGAGATATAAAAGTAAATCACTGAAAACCCTCAAAGATGTTCCAAGGAAAAATGATTATTAAGAGTTCTCTAGAATTCAAGAACCTGGTTTCCCCTTTTTTAGTCTCACATAAAAGAAAAAGGATGATAGTAGATCCGTCCATTTTATAAACATTCCAGACCGACTTAGTCGTCAAGAAAAACATATCGACCGACCTGAAAATCAGCTTGCCTTCTGTGAAGGAATCGATTGGCCCTGTCGTTTTCCACTCCCTATACCCTTTGGCACATAAAATGTTAAGGGTGAAGGTGTCGCGGTGAAGAGTTTCGTGGTAGCAAAACCCTGGCCGAATTAAAGTGCTCGACAGGTAGATCGACAAAGGAGTTGAAGTCCTGACGACGCATGTCGAACGGGCGATTATCCTCGCCACGGGGATTACGGATATAAAGTTTCTTGGGAACTTACATGATGTCTCCGAGTTTGATGCGCGTGTGTATGAGGGCGCAGCTTTTGTGGTCGCTGGTGGTGACCGCCCTGCGTCTCCTGATCCTGGGAATGTCCGACGGCATGTCGTTGAGGGCCCCGGGGGCCCCGGGCCCGAGGGGCCCGCCGTAAGGAGTGAGGCCCGCACCTCCACGCACCAGCGGGCTGCTGCCACGCCGACGCGTAGACACATGCCGGCCTCCCACGCCTCCCAGCATCCTGAAAACAATCGACGATCGGTATTAAACTCGGCCCTATCGATCACTATAGCAACCGCCCTGCGTCGTCCCCGATGAGCCAGGGAAATGGATCGTTCAAGACACACCAAAAGGTTCCCTCGCAAGAGATGTCTGTACCCAATGGACAGGTCGTTCGATACAAAGGGTCTTTGGGTCCTAACTGATAGCCACTCTATATTGATCTCGTCAAGAGAACGCTAAAGATCAAGACGTACGACTGACTTGTGCAAGTTTCCTTCAACCGGGGTTTCGGCAGGAAGTTATCCATTTTAATTACGACCCACAGGTTCCCGGTTTTCTTGGGCTTTGTCTTCTTTCATCCCGGAGTTCTAATGCCCGGAATTTTCTCATGTACCGTGCAATGTACATGCAATGTACATGAACAAGGTGTACTCGCGTTAAACAGAATTTCCCGGCTATTTTACGCTGCGGAAACAGCAACGTACGTAGGAAAGTTTGGTCGTTAGTACGTGTCGAGCGGCGCAATAAAATCGGGATGAAATTCGAGCGGCGGGTCAAAGGAGGCCAAGAAGAAGTTCAGCGGAACAGTTTCGCCTTAATTAGGTTAGCCTGGCTCGCCTTAATCTCAGAACATCAGGAACATAAGGAGTCACGCGAGCCACTCGTCCACGGTTATTTTCTGACACGCGTCCAGCCCGATTAATAGTTTTCCACGTGTACACCGGCAGGACTCGTCGAACCTGTCTTCGTTCTCCTCGGACGATAAACTTAATGTATACACACCCGGACAAAGGTCAACCCATGAAGCTACAACACTCTTAGATCCCCGCCTTACGATCGATAACAGGATAATCCTCAGGAAAAATGACAGACCCCTTGTGTTCGCAAAGTTTTACCCCGTTCCTCCGATTATCTGACAGAGTGAAAAATGCAAGAAACTTGGCCTGCAACTATTCGTAGGATTAGCCAAACAGTTGGCAGTGGTGCGCGCTGTTGATTAATCAACGGAGAAACGACAAAGGTAAATATCATGGGGAGAAGTATATGTGCAGGTGACCGTTCGAGACAGAAACTTGCTGATTTTTCGATCTCCCAGTACCGAAACTTTGCACTCAAGGGACTCATTAATATCATGCCTCAGGCAGCATCGCGCCCACCGTGAGCCCGAACTTTGCTGTTAGCATAACCGGCATTATACATCGGAATATCGAACCGCCCCGCGTGATGGGGGATACAGTTAAAACCGGCGAAATTGAGGAATTAAGGGGAGGTCCAAAGTTCCTAATGTACGAAACGTACGGCTCAGAGTTATCAGGAAAATCAATGTCTCAAGGTACAACAGGAAGTGCCTTTTTTTTGGTGGAATGTCGAGGGCATTAAAGATAAAATACTATTTCGCTCGGTTGTTTATGTGGACGGCGAATTTCCTGGCAGATTTTGCCGTTCCTACATTCGATGGAACTAATTTCATGAAAAATCACCCGACCCCCGGATTCGTTATTAGATTTCCTGCGGCAAGTGTATACGTCTCGACGGGAGGCGCGTGTTAAGGGAAGGGAAGGAAAAATGAGGGAGGCCAGGGGAGCGGCGAGGGAAGAGGAGTTAATGAGAGAGCCAAGTGAAGAGAAACGAAAAATACACGAAAGAAAGACAAACCGAGCAAACTCCCAACAAGACTTGACCAAAGTAAGAGCCAGCTGACAAGCTTTATTCATAATTCCGAAGCTCGGCCGGGAAGTTGGCGATTTTATTTAAAGCTGATTACGCTGAAATATACAGCGAGGAAAAGCTTCTGATAAATTGAATATCCTGGGAGGCAGTAGGGGAAGAACTTTACACTTAAGGAAATTTCCTACACCCCGTAACGGCCCTTATGGTAATCGTCAACGAGACTAATTGGGGGATAAAGCGAAATTCCATGTAATTCTGGAGAAATTCCTGTACAGAATGGGAGGCATTCTATTGGCCGAAGTTGCGGAGAAATTCTTCGGGAGAGTGTACTTTGCTGGTCGACGATAATATCTCGACTTGATTAAATCTGATATTCGTTGCAGCGGGATTCGTATCGACGTTAATTGTGCCGCGAATCAGGGAAATAGATGCAAGGATCCCGGTGTGAGGCGGAAGAGGGTCTCGATGGACGGAGAAGGAAAATAAGGAAAGGGAAACGAACAGATTGCTCCCCGTGAATTCTCCGTGTGGGTATCGGCAGAAAGCGACGGTTGCCGGGTAACGGAAGGAGAAAGACAGGCTGACAGGCGGAGCGAGCGAGGTATCAGAGGTTTCCCGGGATGCCTAGCAACAGGTTGCTATCCTAAAATTTCGACCGACCGCCGGACGGGAGGTAAAGGGAATTACGCAGCTGGGGTACATAGCCATCGCCATTTACTCTCTAAACGCTTACATAAATCGACTGCCGACGCGCCTCTGTCGTTCGATTTCTCATTATCCGCGTGCACGAGGCATACTCAGGGCTTTTCCGCGAGCAAACCGCCGAGAAAGGCAATCGTTGTACGCAGAAACGAGGAAATCTTTAATCCCTGAAATAACACCCGGGGGATTCGCTCAGCCGTGTTTTCCATCCGGCGAACGTGACGGCCAATTCCCACGACACGGCACACGGTTAATAGCTAATTAAGGCAACAGATATTTCATTTCGCCGAGGAGCAACAGCTGTCTCTTTGTTTAATCAAGCTCACTTCCAAGATTCCTTCCCTTTCTTTGTTCATCGGTCGCTAAACATCGTCCGTCCCATCAAACATGGCCATTTTATTTTCTATTCATGACGCGATGGCAATCATGGCAACGAAAATGGATATTTCCGAGAAAATCGTAATCTACGATTCCGAGCAAATATTTCTCGGGAACCATTTGAATTCTGCGATATCATTGCCGGTCATTACGAGGACAGTTCCACTTTATTTCCGTACAGTCGTTCCACCGAATGCATGTAATAAATTACACATAATGGACTGCGTGTAATGGACCCTCGTTTCCTTCATTCGCTACACCGACTGATGAGCATTTGTTTATACGCCTAACGATTCGAGGCGCGCATGGAAATCTCTGGCTATGCATATTCAGTTCCACGAATCAATTTGTCGGAATTGAATTGAGCATTGTGTGCCCAAGCATTATTCACGGGGTGCCTGAACCTCGCGTTCTTTATGGGTAGGAAATCTCTATGGGTAGAAAAATATCAACAATTCTCGACAATGTACTCTCGCATCGAACGTGAAAGAAAATTCTAAGTATCCCACGTCAATTCCGGCTGACCGACGAAAGGTCGACGAATAAATTCGTTATCAAGTTTTTCCATTGTCAATTTACATTGTCTCTGTTACGGGGAGGGGTGGGTAGGGGGTAAGAAATGTTAGCGAGTTTGTCGAGGGGGTCGGTAAGGAAGTCTTAAAAGGTGCTTCCATTAAGTCCTATCGATCGTTGCCTTGGCGAAAAAATGATTACATCCCCCGAACGAATGCCCTGGCAAATCCCACCACCGGCGAAATGTACCTTCGAGGAGGGGACGGTGCCTTCGGTTGGCCAGGAATAACAGTATTAACGGCAAGGTATTCGGCCGGGAAACGCGTTTCCGCGTTCCGCGCGGGAAACGTCCTTAGCCGACACAATGAGATATAAATAACCGGGCGGGCGCCCTTAATTCCGTCGAGTCACGTTTCGTCCTGCGTGGCAGGTGGCAATGGCAGCCCCGGGAAGAAAGGATCGTGTTGGTTTTCCTAGACATCGGCAAATAACGACACCGCCTGCGCCCGCCGATATTCGCTTAGCATTGATCAGGGGTAAACAAAGACTTCTTCCAATCGCCCCCCCCTCCACAGGGATCAGCTCGACTTCCGGGGAGGTACAGGAAAAGCGGAAGTAATGGAAGACTTATAGAACGTTGAAAAATTGTTGTCGCTTGAAAAGTTCCTCTGAGAAGGGGACCGAGTGAGGATTCGTTTCCGAAGGAGTTCTCACGAGTTCTGTCGTCACACAATTCCGTCATCGTTCATCCTAATCGTGCAGTTTGGGATCTTCGACGAGGAGGCAGATAAGAATCGCTTTTCCCGCCGTTCGTCGCCTTATCGGGTCTTCTGTTGGAACGACCACCCCCCTCTCGGCAAAAGCCCCCCCTCCCCCTCCCCTCGTAGACGGTGAGATAACGTTCCCCACGCAGAGTATCGATTTTCTCGTCAACATTTTTACATCGGGGACATCTGCGAATTGTGCACACGAGACGCGCGTGACACGCGCCGTACTTACACCTCGTCGACCGCTAATAGTCCTCGTGAAACAACCACCTAACTCCCCCCCCCCCCTTGCCTCACCTTGTCGCTCTTATCGCCAATCGTACACATGCAATCTGTTTTTGTCACTTAACGGTGAATCCTTGTAGAGCCGAGCGAAAGTTTGCCCTTCCTAGAATTCATTCTACGACTTCGTACATACTTTTCCTATTTGTTAATTGTCCCCCCTGAAACGTTCGTTTGATCCAGCCTCTCCTCGTTCAAAGGGACGATCCTTTTCAAATGCCGACAAACATTTCCCCACCCTCGAATCACTCTTACGAGCTTACAGACACTTTCTGTATTTCCTCCGCGCCCAAATGGACGTTCGTCACGCGGTAGGATAAATTGCTCGAAGAATGGCAGGGGGAACGAAGTGCTTGCTGGGGGCTGCGTCACGCGTGTAATTGAGCGGACGTTAATTCATTAGTAATTAAATCACTACCGCGTGATAAGTTGGCGTTATAAAATCGAGCTAAATGGGATGATGAATCGTTAGCGGCCTCGTGTCGTCAGGTTTTGCAACGGGCTGGCATTATTCCGTCGCGAAATGCTCGTTTGGCGATAATTTGTCATCGGCATTAGTAGATACGGTCGATTGCCTGTCAGACTCGGCGGGACCCCAGGAAGGCGGCTTAAGGGTGGCAAGTAATTTTACTTTCCAACTGGCGGTACTGCAGCAGCTTAGTCTTCAGTTTGATCAATCGGTTTTATCTCGCTCGATTGCTTTTCGCGTATTTTCCAACGACCATACCTCACCGTCCATGGCCCAAACTAATTATTTCTAGCGTCATAATTTCTCATCAAGCCCCATACCCCCTCCATTACGAAATTAATTCATCCTGTATGCACACAATTCCCGTCGTCACGAATTGCCGGTTAATTAAAGAGATATGTTTTTACGTCATTCGGTGAACGCAATACGTAATGAAACGGACATGTAATTAATGCGAGCGCAATTTCAATGAATATAATCCGTCGGATGTGGAGGTATAATATTCGCATTTGGAGATCAGTTTGGTGACCTGTCGTATTTCGAACTTCAGTAGATGGGCTCTTCCATTAGGTAGACGGGGAAGTAGTGACTGCCGTGGCCAAGTCAGACGGGAAGACAGCTTATAGTTATATACTCCTTGACAAGTATAATACAGAGGAAGATGAAGTTAGAACTTCTTACCAAACTGTATCGACACGTGCTTGTTAACATTGACGCAATGGCATTAATGAATATACTCGTGATATGATATTCTCCTTTACTTCCTTCTCACCCTGCACTCGCTTTTTAATCATCCTATTACCCTCTATTATTTTTCTGTCATTATCATAAGCTATCGTCTCAATGAGAAACATAAAAAGATGGATTTCCTCTGACTAATTTATGCACCGGCCAGGAGGGATTTTACGCGCGTTAATTACTTTGAAATTACGCTGATATCGATTCATTGGTTTTACCGTATTTCCCTCGACGTTGATGCTCGTCGTAAAGTATCTACTTGAAATACGTCGGGCACGATATTATCTGGAGAACGTGGCGAGGGTGGCATCGCGAGGACATTAGTTTCCCCATTGGCATTAGCGGATGTGGTCGATTAGCCAGCAGACGAGCGTTATTGGCGGAATCGTCGCTGGCAACCCTCCGTTAGAAACTATAATTTTGCCTTGGCGTTTAAACGTTGCCGTCGCTCGACGACTAGCTGCGAGGCGCTCGCGTATGGCCAAACATAAAGTAGATTACTGGCGGGGCTATAGGACACGTATATGTCCTGCATATACATGGCCGGCCTGGAATTACTTTGTCGTTTCTACGGCCAGCTAAAAGGTAAGCGAACGAGCTCAACAAGATGCTTTCCCTCATTCGATTTTCCCCGGCGTATTGCTTTCCTGCACTTACAATCACTCCCAGTCGCAATGTAATCACCGGTCAAGTCAGCTATTCTCGGAAATATCTGCACCAACGACCTTTTATGCGATCGCTTCCCCGGTCAGACTTTTTACAAGGCTATTAGTGATTAAAATCTTTGACAAACAATTCAACTGTGAATGGCTTGTCAATGAATTGGCAATTATAGGCTCGACTACGGTTACCTCCGGGTCAAATTGCGCGAATAGAATGACCGCAGTGAACGGTAGGGAGAGAGGACTATGAAATCTCCGCGAAACCACTAGCGGCCAATACGTATAAACCTACTTTCGTTAACGAGACCGGTAAATACGGCGCGATGGTAATCACCGGCTAAGCGAATGGCTTTTACGATAACAAAAATTCAAAAAACTCACTTTTGCTTTGCACCAACTCGAATCTTGGACTCGATATTTCTCCATTTTCTTGGCCAACGTTTTCGAGCAGTTTGCCATCACTGCCAATGGTTTCTTATTTGTAATGCCGAATGTAATGGTATCTCATTATGGGAAATTGTTTCCCCGAACGGAACGGTCGATGTCCTGGTATATTTGAATACGGATGGAAGGTCCAATCGGGTTAGAAGTAAAATCTCGCCGGAGATTGCTTTATCTCACGCTGTGAAACGCACAGACCAGGTCGAAAGCATGTCTCACGTTATTACATTCCCGACATCCCTGTTTCTCCAGGCATATTACATGTAAATGTACAGAGGGTTACGTAGATAGTCACGTAGCCGGTTAGTTCCTCAGTAAAACATTTACAGGGGCAACGATAACGACTGCGATAAGAAATTTAATAACATAATTCCCTGGATTTTCAGGAACGAAGTTTCAGCTCAAGTTCTAAATTTATATCAAAGAAAACTGCCCCTTTAACGCTTCAAAACGAAACGTTGTCTTCTTCATCTTTGGCCCAATTTTCCATTTATTCCTGGAAGGGCCTCTAAGTGAGAAGCCGATATTAACATATGCTGTCAATGTACACACTGGGCTGATAGCTACGCATTACAGTATCAGCCGTGAGTGACATTAGCGACGCGTGTTATGACGTTTATATCAGGACACATCGAGTTGCTTACTCACCGACACTTGCTCGATTTTGCCACCTTTGGCCTACATATCAAACGTCTACGAAATCCATCCTAACAATATTTTCATAAGCAAACTATTTATCATATCAAAATACTAATCCCCAAAAAAGGTCTAACTTATCGACGGTATATTTCGACCTTGCTAAGGGCGATAAAAAGCTAAAATTGATGAGAAATATGACACTCTGTGGCGATTATTTATATCTGATATCGGGAAGGCTGTAAGCGAAAGAGAATTATTGGACCACCCGATGTGTGTTTGCGCGGGATTTCCGGGAAGGCGAGTATACGAAGATACCGGCACCCTGTTGCTCTTCCGTGTTGGAACGGATCCGAAACTGCACGACGAAAGCCCAAGTCTCGACGCGTGGCAAGGAGAAAGGGGGCGGGGGTCGAGTGGAAGGGGCTGAACATCCGAGAGATTTTCATCGCGAAAGATTGGCGCACGACATTTACAAGGTAAAATTTTCCATACGATTCACGTTGCCGTTTGGTCGAGATTTTTTGCGAATTCACATTGCTCACATCGTCGCAGTATTTTCACGGTATTCTCAGGTATTCGCCGAACCTGGGTTTTCGTCGTGTCCGCGGATCAATTTAGGGACTTCACGAGGGTTTATTTTTCAACAAGGTCGCAGAAGAGGTTCATTCATTTATTATGACGACTGGAAGGGAGTTTACGAAAGGAGTTGGAAATTATCGAGGTAAATTTCTTGGGGAAAAGAGGTCGATGTGGTTCCGCGCCAACACCCTATCCGGGAGTTCGGGTTTTAACGGACGATTACCCCGGCCAAAGCGAACGAGAAACTACGGGCAAGTTCTTTTTTGTCACAAGATTGTCGCGTCACTGGAAACTCCGGCGCTCGAGGGACCGAAGTTTCAGCTTGTTCAATGGAATTCACCTACGAGAGTGACCCACGAAGAACCGATTACCCGAACTTCCCCGGAGAAGAAAAATTCACGAAGCTTTCTGCGATTAAGTATTAATTATCGCCGACTGTCTATTACCTACGGCTAATTAAGACGAGGGAACCGGACTGCGGCACGATCGTTTCAGACTAACGTCAGATTAGAGCTGGCTAAGACACCGAGACAATAAGCCAGTTTCCTGATATTAATTAATATCAGGTTCCCGGGGAGGATTTACTGGCAGGCCTCCTCGTGTATTCTTGAGGAGAGCAGCTTTCGGAAGTCGGGGAAGGCCAAGGGAAAGGTTAAAAAGTTGCTGCCAAAACTGACCTATTTCCTCATCCTTCGTAAAACACAGATGGAACGGCCTAAGCGGCAATTCTCGTGGTTCAACCTCGGAAAGCAAAGCAGCGTTGCGTTTCTCACGCGAGCACGCTCCTAACTTGCCGCACACGTACAATTATTCCCCTAATCCCCGATCCCCCGTAAAAAAGAAAGGTCCATCTCTCGGCCAACGAGACGTTTTCGCCGTTTTACCTCGGAGAAACATACCACTCGGCGGGCAATTACCACTCACCTTCGCACACAATGTTTTCAAATAAAATAATAGCCCATAAATAGTTCGCTAGTTTGCCGCGAGATTACCTGCCAGAAATCTTTTGCTCAAATTCAATGTTACTTCGTACCATTGCAGTAATAATTATTCTAACAACGACGTTCACAGGAATTGCCAGGTTTACTCAAGACGAAGGTTAGCGAAAATTCGATACTTGTGTTAATTTACGATGGGTAGTGATAACTTTAACGCCCTCGTTAGAGGCGCAATTCGTCATTAGAGGGAACGACTGGGTGTTCAAGGCGCTTAAAAAAATATCTAGATCAAGCCGTGGCGCTGGATAATACGTCAACTTGGGCTATACACGTGAGCACGTTCGAATGAGCGCCGATCCTTCAAGGCTGGCGTGAGTTTTATCGTGGATCTAGGCGACTCAGATCGATTTCGTGTCTGAGCTGGAAAATGTTGGTCGAGCCAAGGGCTCAGCCCAGTCGCTTGAGGATGGGCAAATCCTAATTCCTCCAGTTTCGGTCCTTCCACGAATTACCGCGGGGCCAAATTACTTTAAAGTAAGTATGATCATTGTAGAAGCATATGCATGCTTATCGCCGCTAGCGGAAGTTTGAATGAGCAATGTTAATGTTGCGAATAAAAGGCGGGGTGAAATGGAAACGATTGTCGGGCAGAAACGTCGGTTTGAAAGGAAACGTTTGAAGAAAAATCGTTTGGCCGGCATTGACGGGGCTGTTGAAGGGGTCAATAAAATCACGTGGGAGCTTCAATGAAATTCTCGAGGTCGATGGTAATTTCGGCTATGTAGTTGCCGGAGTTTCGATTCGGTGCTGCGATGTAGGGCAAAAGGGAACAGTCAGCCCCGCGCCGGGCAACAGGTGGGCCCTGCGTTTCTAGCTCGCCCCTGGGATTATTCTATAAAGAGCCAGGGAAAAATCGATGCCGTCATTCTAACCAACCACGACGCACAAATAATCGTACGGAATCTGCCTTTATTTATTTAGCGCACCGACTTCCACCGTCCAACGTAATCCCTTCCGCCCGCTGAGTAGAAATCTCGTTCCACCTACCGTGGATATTTTCCCCCGAGTTGCTTCTTCGTCTACGTCATCGAGTTTTTAGGAAATTTCGTCTGCGGCAAAAGCTTACGTAGCTGGTGAACTTCCGTTCTGACCGCGAGTGCCCAATTACGACGACAATGGACTTCCGGGGATTACGAGCTCCTCCAATCTGGCTTATGAGTAATAGCGGCGAACCTATCTCTCACGAACCCGCCTTCATCACCTTCCGATAATTCTTCCCTCCCGTAAAAATCTCATCTTACACATTACACGGGTAAGATTTCGATTCCGCGGGGATTTCCAGCCATGCGCCCACGTATATTTCAGCCTGAGCTTCCGTCATTTTTGACAGTCCGAAAAACTGCTTGTCTTCCAGATGAAAAATCGAGTCATCGGATCAGTTCCTCAAGAAGCTTTTAAGGTACACATTTCTTCGGTGGTTAGCTCCTTATTCGGGGTTTGCCCCGTGTTTTTCGTAGGCGAGGAAAGTTCGTTTCGCCAGCTTTTGCCTCCGGCTGGAAAGTTGACGGATGCAGGAAACGAAATATCGTAGAGCCCCGAGCGGAAGTGTTGACTCTCAATCGGCGGCGTTTCTCCTAGCGGCAAGTTTGTTCTTTCCGAGCTCCTCTAAAATCAGTAGACATACAGCGACGTTCCCGGGCTCCGAGGGGCAGGGTTTTCGGCCAGTCACCGGGCCGATATAAGTCAAACCCGAGTCCCACGAAGAACGACAAGTCCTTCGGAATACGGACTCGACGGTCTAGCGCGAATTCCCCTTGGAAAATGAAATTCTCAAATCCGTCAGCTGGACATTCCGTTTCCGAATGGCGCCGATGACTCTGACATTCCTGCGATTCGTTACAGAGGGAAACAGGCCGAAATACGTCCCCGCTGCATGCCAAACACGTACCAAGTCGAACCGTGGAACGGTTAAGGCATTAAGCCACTCGAATCAGAATTTCCACGACTATGCCCGGTGCGTGACGTTATTAACTCTCTAATATTCCCTTTTCCCAGTCCCCAGAGCCCTCGGGGTTCATAAATATTTACGTTCCCGTGAAACGACGTTCTTCTCGATCGTTAAAAAAATCATGCCCAAAAATCGAGACGAAAAGCTTCTCGGCTTGTCGAGCGCTTTGAAATGGCACTGGCGAATGAAACAAACTTTTTGTCAATGTTATCTGGAATATCCGCTGACGTGGATTTTCGTGTGAAACTCCCGGGGCGATTTCGCATTTTCCCTAATCATTTATCAGATGGTCGGGCCGACGTGGAAGTTTTCGATAGTCGAACCGAAAATCGCTCTTTTTAGATGGAAGTAGTGGAGGACTGTAATCTCTCAGACAGGAGGTCCCTTGCAACCCCTGAGACACACCGGTGGGGCTTTTCTTCGTTCGCCCTTCTGCTCGACTCACCCTCGATTTTCGTATCGAGTGTTGTACAAACAGGAGGGGAAAGCCTTTTCCACCCCTGTCTTAGGAGCTGGAAAGCAACGTTTATTGGACTTATAGGCACACTCGAGCCCAAGAAATTGTTTCGTCCAAATGTGGAAAACCATCGTTCTAACGATTCCTCGAAAAACATTAATACCGTCGAGCTGACGAAGGGACACAGGTCGTTCGATGAAAAATTGCCCATTTTTCTGCGTTCCTTTGTGTGACCGCGCGTACGCTATTTTTACACGCATTGTTAATATCGCGGAACGATTGAGACACCTCAGAGAATTTCCATGACGGCCTCCATGAATCCGTAGGACAAATGAGTTTCAAGCACAAAGGACTAAATGCAGCGTTCTGGCAGGAAAATGGAAAGCGTAGAACTACAAGGACGCTGAAGGTACAGGCGAATTCAGGTTCTAGCTGGAACCAAGTGCGGCCCATTCTGTTCTCCCAGGCACCGCTCGTCTCTTTCCCCGCGCGCTCTCCCTTTCCCACGGTCGACGAGGACGGTAGGTTCCGTCCGTCCGTCCGTCCGTCCGTCTGTCCGTCGATCGATGCCCGGTACACGCGTTTCTATATATAGCCATCCTACCCGCGCTCCATCTCGCCGTTTCACTCCCACTTTCCCCGCCAGACCCCTGGATCTCCCGCGGATAGCCGACCTGCCAACCACCTGCGCGAAAACTCTACCTACCCCGTCCGCCGAAACACCCTTCCACCACCCCCCTCCCGTCCTTTCACCGTCGGGGATTTCAAAAATCGCAGGACGAGCTTTTGATCGATCGGCAGGGAGTTGGGAATTTTCTAATTAAATCGGCTCGTTGCAAACGCTCGACTACGCCGCTCAGGGTTGGGAGGGGGGGGGGGGGGGGGTGAGTTGTTTATTGTTTAGTTCCTCCTCGAAGAATACTCGTTTACGACGCAATGGGAAGAAAGCTTTGAAGCTCAGCTATAATCAGCTACGAGCCAGGCCATGTTACTTCTGAATTCCCGCACTCCCCCTTATCTGAAAAACTCCTATAATTCGAGGGTGCCCCGCGGACAGATAACGAGCGTTATCTGTCTTACAAGGGATTTTACAAGCAAGGTCACAGGCGCGTTACAATAAAGGTGAACGTTTCCTAGTGTAATTAACGATCCTTACCAAGCGATAAACTAGAAGCAGCAAGGTGGACTATTCGCCCTACACGGATCCCGTTTCGCGGTCTGATTTGAACCTCGATCATTAACTCGCATAGCTACCTAGCCAACTACGTTTCAAAGCGCTTTCGACAAATCCGCCTTCTGTCGGGTGGGAGCCTACTCTCATTAATATTCCAAGAATAATTGCACCTTCACCCTCCCCCTCGCGCTCCAATTATGACCGATTTAATCCATGTAAATTCTATATTCGTATGGATCCGCCGTTCGTTTTCTGCCGAGCCGCAATAACTCACGATCACAATCACTCGCTTAAGTATGTGCATGCAATAATTCATGATCGCAATCCAACTGGACTTCCGGAAGTTCTGCGCTAAGTGCATGTTCCAGTCAGACGGCCTACAACGTTGCATATAAGATAATAAAACGCCAATGTTCACGTATTGTTCCACAAAAAAAAAATACCAACAATTACCGTAACATAAGTCATGGTAGATGAAAATAATAATAATAAACGACATCACGGGGTAGGTAGAAGTGAATTCCCAGATATGCCCGGTGCATATTGGAACTTCTGTAGTTCAACGGGTTGATTATAATGACGGAACAGCAACCTTATATGTGCTACGTGGTATCACAGCTATACAGTCACGATCCCGCGCGAACAATTCTATTTTACGTTTATTGTGTAAACTTCGGTAATGGATAATAATCCAGCAAAGTGAAATTTCCGAGGACTTCAAAATCGCGATATGTACTTAAAGATCAGCACGCATTTACTCAAATTTCGAATAAATCTGTACAAACAACATCCGAAGGGAAATTGTTTGACATCGAAATTAAAAGAATTATTTTTCCCGTTGGCTACCTATTTCTGTGCTATAAAAAAATCTTCCTTTAGACTACGAAATTGTGATTTTATAGTCGTTGTATCAGCGAGTAAATCTCGGGCAATGTTAGTCGGGACATCCGTATAAAACTTAGCAGCTAATCCAATCAAAGCCGTACACATGACGAGTGGGGAAATCAAGGGTCGCGTTGGTTGAAAGAATTCGAAGTGCGAAAAAGAAAAAAAGATGTTTAGGAACAGCGAAATGGTCATCGATTCGACGTATGGTTCACATGGGAAATACAGCTACCCGTATACTTTGATCAACGTTTCGATTACTAAAAATGATTACATAAAAAAGATAAAATCGAGGGCAATATGGATAGTCGTAAATGAATTGGCAATGCTTTTGATAAAATTCGATCTGGTACCTCATTTTATCGGAATTCGTAAAACATTCGATGAGGCAAAGGGGCTTTTTCCGTCATTCGATGAACAAATTTCTTTGGCAAAGAGACTCTGTTACTTCCACGTATACGCGCAAATTTTTTCACAAAGATCCAAGCGAAGTTTCCACTCAACCCCTGGGATCGAACAATTTCTTTCCCTTCGATTTGCAGTTTTTTTATGTTTGTTCGGTGCTTAATTGAGGTTTCCGATAAAATTTGTCGAATGGAAATTTGAATGCAGTTTTGAGAATTGTTAAAAAAAAACGAATGAAATATCGAGAAACCGTATAATTGATTGTGAAAGAATTCTATGCCACTGAGTCCAGCTAAATGATTCTAAATGCAGCTTCATCATATTTCTGAGAAAATCTACCGCCATCGATGTGATTGTATTTTTTGTGGAGCGACTACAAAGCGTATCCTATCCTACTTTTTATTCCTCCTATCCTTTCATTCCTCTTGGTCGCTGGCAAAGTCCTTTTCCGTTGTTGGATTTCCATCGAGATCTTGTACCTTCGTTTCCCTACGACTTCCCCTGCATTCATTCGAGCACCTCGCTCTCCTCCATCCTCATTTCTATAAATCTTTCTCAGAGGCATCGAGACGGGGCCTAGGCGCGGGAGAAAATCGAAAGTCCGGAAAACACATGAGCGGACGAAATTGCGCTCTGGATTTTATCGCAATAATTTAACAGCTCTTCGTGCGGAAGAGGAAGTTCGGGGAAAGAAGAAGACGGCAAATGCGATGCCGACACCCTCGCGATAGAGAAGGGGAGGAGCTTATTAAGTTTGGAGGGTCAGTAACTCGATATAAAAATGTATGTCTGTGGTGAGAGCGTAAAATCGACATGAGGAAACTCGTTTAACGGAAATTTCACTGCAGTGCTATCGGCCGGGGGAAATCAGCTTAAAAGAGCCAATAAAAAACAGGGGAACGGGTAGAAACAAAGCGGAGGACAGTGTTATCGAAGGAAACGTCCATGGATTGTTTTGAAATGTAGCCTTTTCCATCCCCGGAGAGATCGCTGAATACCGAGTAAACCGCTAAGGGAATTAAGGGACGCAAGAAAAAGGTTCGACGGTACTCTTGTTTACGAAGTTCCTGTCGAAAGTCGGCAAATGTGCCGGATAACATCGACTTTCATGAAAAACAGGAAATAAAAGGAGATCACCGATCCTCAGGTCAATCGTTTAAACTTCGACGCAGCGTTGAATAATTCGGGAGTCCGTTTTTCTTTGCAGTTCGGCAGAGAAGTGTCGAAGGAGTAATGGGCAACTTGATTGAACTATGTTAGAGTTACATACCTCCCAGTTTCTCTGGAACCGGCAGATCCGTTGGCACCGAGTGGAGGTAGAGCAAAGATCTATCCGTCAGCTGGTCGTCATAGTAGTAATTCCTCGGCACGGGCAATCCGCACTGTCACTAATTCGCACATCGCAAACCCGTCGCTTCGCGGCCGCTCGTCGTCCAACGCACATTCATTTTTTAGGCCCTCGTCGAAGCGTCGCGGAGGGTCGCGCGTGGCAGGGCCGAGGCACGATAACACGACGGCAACGGGACGATTTTTTTTCTCACCTTTCGAGTGTGCCTAGACGCGAGGGAAAAAAGGAAAAAAGAAGCCGACGAGCCCCGCTTCCGTAGCGCTTGTAAGCGCTCGACCGTCAGCACACGTACTGCCGCTTTCCCACTTGAATTTCGCCCACCTCCAACGGCTGCGCCAATCCGCGCTCGCGACTTAGCTACGCATGCGCGAGCGTCGACCAATCACCGGCCGCGAAAGAAGGTGACGAGCGCTTTCGAACGACGATGAATCTTACCCCGGCGATATCGACGAATAAAGGAACCGATGAAAAAGTCCCATTAACCGATCATTCTATTAAGACCACCCTCACCGCGCGATGATCCATTAAGATTTCAATCTATATCAGCAACACCTCTGACAAATGGGCCACCCCGGGAGATGATAAATGTAACCGGAAGGACAATACAATCGAGCGTAATTAAATCACCGTTTCAATATCAATATGTTCCATGGCAGTTCGTACAAAGAATTGATGGAATTTATAATGCGCCGTTTAGGATATGACTGGTATTCTGTAGATTGCTTAATGGGTCATTTAGGGTGTGTATGTAAAAATAAACTTAAGGTTTAATATAACAGATAAGCCATCACTATTGGTGACTAGCTAACCGAGAGACTGATCGTAATAGAAATTTAGCGCAACACGCACTCTTTGTTGGCGTATTAATCCACCGTTGAATGTTATCGGAGAATGCAGCCATCGGAGAATTTCCTATTCCTGCCCGATCTTGCAGTCGAGTGGATCACGAGCAGGGATAGACAAATCGATTGATACACCTTTTTCAATCGAATTTTCATTAGCTTTCGATATTGTATTGCTACTGTATCTTTTAAACAAATATTTATTTGGATGGATATCGCGTAAAAACAGCGATAGGATGATATTGAATGTGGGAAAGATAGAAAAGACTATTTTTTATTTTATAGAAAAAGCCTATATTTGTACAAAAAGATGTGATCTTAGATTGTAGAATATCGCTAACCATTTTATCTAGAGTTCGAAGAGACAAAAAAATTAACCACCCCATTGACTCGAAGTTACAGAGATTCAGCGAACAGACAACTTGCAGGTGGATTTCCAAGCTAACATTGAGGATTTCTCTGATTTGTATTCGAAAAAGCACCCCATTCTAAATATTATACACATAATGCTACTCTACATGTAACAAAGGGGCAGTTGTGATATTTGACTAATCAAGCTCCATATTACGCAAACGAACGTTATATTACAATTGCTATGTTATGCACAAGCATTAAAGTGTTCCAGGAACTTTTAAATGAAATATCTTAGTCACTGATCAAAAAAGGTACGACAATGTACAATACAGTTTGTAAAAAGAAATACGGACGAGGGTATTCAACGTCGACTGATTTCAAAGCGAGCGGTATTCCGCAAAATTTCCACATCGACGCGAATGTCCTTAGTAATTGTTTAAAAACACCTAGACCCCACCACCATTTGTACTTATAGTTTTTCGTTCGTTCTTAAAATATAGAGATCAAAAACGACCTCAGAGATTTGATATCCCAAACAGAAAATTAATCGTACTATTACAACGTAGAATTAGCTACGTTTGCTTAAAGTTGTGGAGATTGAGCAGCGAGCATCTCTTCTTGCTGTATTTTCCTACGGTATTCGTCCAAGGTGACTCGTATAGTTTTCTCAGAATATCGGCAGTTTTCAGCTCCACAGGTACACGTGAAAGACTTACACTTTATGATCCAAAATTTCTCACCGTAGTCAAATCTGCAACAAAATATGTCAATCATTATCGGTCAGTTTTCTGCGGAACAGTGTATATTTAACCGAAGCAATTTTATTGACTTACCCAAGTTCCTCGTCGGCTTCAATATCACGGTTGGCAAAAAATGCTATCCTAGGAAAATGCAAGTCCTGGTGTTCAACAAACACTCGCACAGGTAACAAGTTAGGTGCGCAGGAATGATTTATAAATCGTGCGATATTTCCGTATCGCCTCGCATCAATACAATATGTTTCCCCATCCTGTAACGTAACATCGATTAACACTACCCTTTTTAAATATTGATTTTATCGAACTTACCCTATTATCCAAGTCAAATAAATAAGAGTCATCTTCCCGATGATCGGCCTCAGAATCGGAGATAATTTCTCCAACGTATTCACAAACGTAAGTACCCTTAGGAATATGGCGTAACGTTCGTAATCCCCAACCCTTGCCCTTAGTTCTAAACAACTGAAATCTTTGTGTTAATCCATGCTGAACTACACGATTATTGCAAGTTATGCGATTACAGTCACAAGCCGGATTGCACTCGAACAGCATTGGAGGATCTAAAGAAAATTTGTAAAGTCGAATGAAATGAATACAATCTTGTGTATTACACGCCATTGTGAAGTACAAGTACCTGCATAATTAAACTCGGGAATAAGCTTCCCTTCTTCGTCATACCAGCACCTCAAGCTTATATTCCCACATAAACACTTCTCTGAACTACAATTATCTTCGCAACGACACGATTGTAAAGACGTTATTGTTCGATCGACGCTTATATTACTCGTGAAACAATTCTCGGTAACATATACGAAATCCGTAGGTTTATCTTCCGAATCGTATCCATTGACACATTGTATTGGGTTTGTTTCTTTGCCACGCGATATATCACTGTAAAGACAGATCTAGGATTAATTCATAGTGAATTATTTCAAGCCGTGAACTATGCAAGTATAATTACTTGGACAAAATTTTCACAGTCTTTTCCCACATGTGTTCCGATAATTCGTTGACCTTAGCATTCAAACGTAATGCTGCCATGGTATCTCCGTCAGTTGTGCAACAATTAACAGCAGTTTCTCCCGCTGCATTGACCTCGCCGATTTTTGCACCTCGCGCCAATAACAAAACGCTCACGGCATATTGATCCTGTCTGGCCGCTATATGTCTACAAGAAAATTCATTCATCATGATACGACTATAGACATTATTCAGCAACACATTGAAAAGAAAACTAACAATGGCGTGTCTCCGTGGACGTTAACTGCATTAACATCACATCCTTCATTCAGTAGCATTTCCGTGATCTCTGAACTTCCACTGTAAGCACTCCAATGCAACGCTATGTTTTGTTCCGCATCTCTAATTAGTGGATCACATTTCTTATCTAATAAAAACCGCGCTACAGCGGAATGGCAAAATTCACAAGCCCAAATTAAACTAGTCCATCCTCCATCGTCAACCGAATCTATAAAAAGAGGAAGACTGTGATAAATATTCCAAAACCTTTTTCGTATCTCGAAGGATGAAATTTTGTAATTACCTACTAACGTCCTTGGCACTTTACATTCAGTCAAAATAATCTGACAAACTTCTAAATGACCAGATTTTGCTGCCATATGTAACGCGGTCATTCCGTCCTCCCCTTTCAATGTCACATCAGCACCGATCCTCACTAAATATTTCACAACATCGGTTTTACCTTTACTAGCGGCTAACATCAAGGGCGTTAATTGGTTCCTATCCATCACATCTAATTGAGCACCTGCTTGTACCAAAACATGTACGCAGGACAAGTGGCCTTTATCAGCTGCTATGTGCAGACCAGTGCGATGAGCGTAATCTCTAAATGTATGATTGGCATTGTACCCGCATGCTGTATTATTCAAACAAACAAATGTTATACAGTATTAAGCACACGAAGATTAATAAATAGAAACGAAAACTCAACTATCCTGCATCTTACCTAATACATTCACTAACTTCTCTAAATCTCCATTTTTAACAGATGTGTAGAGACTCATTATAGTATAGCGTTCTGGTCTGTCAGAATTATTTGATGGTTCTGGTATTTTGATAATCTCAGGCTGAATTAGTGGGCTTGGCGGACGTTCGGCTAATTTTGTGTTATCGCCCTTTCCGGGTAAACTCATTTTTGCCGATGGAAGCTTAGAAAATTTCTTACGCGAGGGAATGAAAACAGGCCTTCGCATGCCAGACATTGTGACGACCACGTCGTAATCTGCCGTCTCACTTCCGCAGTGAGGACAGGCGCCTTTCTTATTAGGATAAACTTCGCATTCGCGATGATACTGATGCCCATTGGTGCACTGTACAAACCTCCCTTGGGAACAGAACAGGCCACAGGAAGGACAACAGTTGTGCCTCAGAAGTCTTTCTTTGTGCATGCGACAGAGTATTATAAAAGGTACTCTAGTACTAGGTCTGCGCATTGCAACGTCATTGCTGTCCACCTCGTTACAGCATCCTACCAATCTGTTATCAATAGAATCTATCGCGGTACAGTATAGCGGTGCACTGGATCCAGTTATAGTTACATAAAGTTGAGATCGTACTTGACATAAACATAACATTGACTGCCCATACGTCTAGAAAGTAGTTAACACCAATGTTATATACGACGTAGCATACACAAGTAGTAATGCTTATGTTTGTAATGTGGAATACAAACTTCACTCATTACTGCAGTAGATTCTGGTTTAGACGCTTGACCTTCAGCAGGACTTGGGCTAGGTGCCATACTCCTACGGGTTCTTTTCGCAGGTACCGTACCTTCTGAAATAATTTCATTAAGTAAGAACGCCGTTAGTTACGTGTTGGTTTAATATGGTTTATCCTGATGTTACCTTCGGGGTAGTCGTTATTTTTTCCCGTCTCCGCTATTGATGGAGAACCATCTAAAAATGATATACTACTTAAAATATACCCTTTTGAGATTAAATTCAAGCGATGTTTATAAACGCTAGCTACCTTCAAACGAATCTGCTTTAGCGATCTTCCGTGCGGCTTGACTGCCTCTAGGACGACCTCTTTCTCTCTTAGGTCGACCGGTTGCAGGTCTTAGAAATGGTTTTTCAACATCTGCTAAAGGTACTTCATCGCTTAACGGGCTGCCAATACAATTACTTACTTTGGTTTGAGCTTCCGAACTTTTTGTCATAGGCGATAGTTTCGGCATACCCTCCAAATCGGAGGTGTTTTGGAGATCATCAAGAGTGGTATCATTATTGCTCTCCACCAGGGTTGAATTTTTTGAGTCATCTATAGTTGTGTTACTTTCAGAGAGACTTAGGTCCCCAGTACCTGTCTCATTTTCTTTACGTATCTCATTAGTTTTAGAAGGTGTCTGCTTAGTTTGTTCCTTAACTGGTACCAATTTTTTTGGACGCCCTGGCCTACTATATTTACGTTTTTTGAAATTTTCTTCTGTGTAATTGGATTTTTCTTTACGTGCTATGGCACTTTCTAAAACCGTACTTTTTAAGGATTCTTTGCATAATCTTCTTGCAGACCGTTTGGGCCCAGGATGCTCTTCGGTAGAATCACTGAAAGTACAGTAAAATATGTAATGTAGTAATTGCATTAAAGTTAAAAAGTAGTAAAAAATGGATAAAAACCTGAGTGCCCGCAGTCTGGCCCGTCCTGTCCTTCTTTTCCTAACTATAGGAGGTGATACTTCTTGTTCTTGAACTAGCTGCATCGACAAAGTATCTACGTCATTATTCTCTTGTTTTTCCTCTACATGAACAGTCTTTTCATCAGCTACAGGTTCAGAATTCTCTTGTGGTTCTTCTGTGGGTTTCTGCTCTTCTGCCACAGAATCCATGGTTTGTGAATCCTTGGGAACTTCCCCTGTCTTTCCTTCCTCCGAGTCAGATTTTTCAATCGCATCAGAGTTATCATCAGAACTCTCTATCTTTACTGAAACTCCACCAATCTGGTCACATTGTGCTAATTCGTCTGGAACCAACGTGAGATTAGAGGAACAACTGGATATTTTCGTTTTTTTACCGTGATCGGTATTTTCGTCGACAGTCCGAAAGGTGAGTACAATGCGCGGAATACCGTTGTCTTTCTTGGATATCTCCAGTTTCACATTACTATCGTCTTCCTTGTGATTCTCCTCGGATACTACTTCTATCGTACTGTCTTTACTCGGTGTAGTTTCGGACTTCTCGTTAGTTCCACCCTCACCCTTTGGAGTTTCCTCGAGCACAGGCGATTTTTCCGATTCCTCGATATCCGGGTTTTCCGTACGAGGCACTTCCGTGTTTTTCGAGGGGCTCACGGTCTTATTAAATTCATTAGTCATGCCCTCGAGGATCTGCTGGATACTGACCTTATCTTCGACCCTCTCGTCAGCCATGTCTTCGTCATCGCCCGCTTCTGGGCACCCCTCGATCGGAATAGCCTCTTTATTCGTACTTTCGGACATGATCGTTTACCAGATCTACCGTATTCCGATCCCAATATTCCTGGTCGACCCTTACAACATAATGAGAATGGCTCGCGAGCTGCCGATCGCACAATTATCGAATGACTCTACTTCAACGTCAATACGTCTTCTGCACCAGCAATGATCGCATTGAAGCGACGCATTCGAGATTTCTTATTTACTGACCGCCAGCACTAAAAATTACACGAGTAGCACGAAAATATTCAACGTGGCACTCCTCGGGAACCCGACTAATTTATTTCCAGCGCGATCACGTCCTTTTAATACTTTTTCCGAAAAAACCTGCTCTACGCCAGCGTGCCCCGCGTAGAGCTGGAGGCCATATTGATTACTCAGGGACGGGCCGATTCGAGCAATGAATTTATTTTTAAATGATCCTCTTTTCTAGTCCTTATTGCGGGATAAAATAAGCTGACCCGCGGTGGCAAAGAAAACCGAATATTCACGGTACTTTCAAGTAGTTGACATATACTATCCACAGTTGGAATGCACGCAATCTAATTGAATACGTAATCATAGAACATCATATACGCAAGTGCGATAAAAGCAAAAAGATAATGAATTCTTTTAGTGACTCGTAATTTCTTGAATATCTTTAAACGATTCGCAGAAATTTTCCTACTTGAATTCCATCAAGCATCACAAAAAGTAGTATATCATTAGCCGCGCGCATTGAAAGTAAATTTTAATGTAGAATATTTTCCTCAGTGAACCATCTTTAAATGTAAAAGGATTCCGTAATATATCGTCTCGTTATCGGCCTTGTATTATCTGGGAATATTAAATGACCATTATGATTAGAGAGAATTATATTCAATAGGCAGATTCTAATTGAAGAGAAGTAGAATGTTGCCGACAAAAATCGATATACGATAGAATTACGTCGCATGAATATTTGAATTTTTACTCATTTTTGTATATACTTCATCCAAAGAGAGTGTTTATCTGTACAAAATATTCACTGGCATTAATGACATTTTAATAATCACTAGCTATACTAAATACTTTGATAAAGATGTGTTATCAATTTGAAGAAAAACGCATATGATATAGTCACTCTTGTCAGCAATATACACTTTTTACATTTGACCTCATTGTACCTATAAAATGCAATCATAAACGTGTTTTTAGACTGAGGAAAAAAAATGCTAAATAAACGATTTCAATTTTCAGACTCTAACATATCTGTAGTCCTTCTCATATACTCCTCTAAGCATAAGAAAGTTGTTCACAAGATTGCACACAATTTTTTCATAGTAATGAGAACTTTTGTTTATTTATATCAGAAGCATTCAGTATATTTTAGGAAATCAAGTACATAAGCTTGTATCAGCCTTTAGTTCTGCAACGATCTTCCAATGGATCTTTACAGCCCCAGCCAATCCCAAACCTTATGGCTCGATTAAACAGAATTGGGCCGCCATGCTGTGTTTTGAGCGCTTTAAACGCGGCCGCTGTTCGTCCTTGCGGAACGTTCCCTTCGTTTACAGTTGCTAAATCCAGTACCAAATAATCTGTTGTAAAAAGATTTGGAAGGAAGTGTAAATAGACATCTACCAAAATGGTAAGAAATGACTCTAACACGATTTGTATCAGTGCGTTTACAGAAATTAATACTTGTTTGACCGTCATAACCTCGAACGTTATGCCAATTTGAGAAAGATAATATAAGATTCGATGGAAAATAGACCGGTAGTAGGGTGATTTTATTAAGAGGAATTTACTGTTTTATACCTGTGTCAGAAATTAAAGATTGAATTACAAATTTTCACGTATGTCATATTAGTTGCCTGCTAACCTCTAAAGTTGGCTAGGACGCGCCATTTGCAGAACATCCTGATATGACTGATGCTATTGGTAGTATTTGTTAACGAAATACCATAATTCTATTTTTTTCAGACGATCGGGAAGAACAATAAAATGCTACAGCACATTAACTATAGGGTCCGGATCATCTTACAGGACTCTAGAACTTTTATAGGCACCTTCAAAGCTTTTGACAAACACATGAACCTCATATTAGGAGATTGCGAAGAATTTCGTAAAATTAAGCCGAAGAACACGAAAGACCCGGAAAGGGAAGAGAGACGTGTTTTAGGATTTGTCCTCCTTAGAGGAGAAAACATAGTTTCTCTGACAGTTGAAGGACCTCCTCCCCCAGAGGAAGGTCTGCCAAGAGTACCTATTCCTGGAGCCGCACCTGGACCAGGAATGGGCAGAGCAGCTGGCCGTGGTATGCCAGCAAATGTCGCTGGAGTTCCTGCAGGTTTACAAGGACCTGTCAGAGGAGTAGGAGGTCCTTCACAGCAAATAATGACACCAGGAGGCAGGGGTCAGGTATCTGCCCCTCCACAAATGCATCCCGGTGGACCACCACGTATGCCAGTTGGTGGTCCTCCACCTGGTATGATGGGACCACCTCCTGGAATGATGGGTATGTTTTTTTCATCATGTTTTGTGTACATGAGAGTCTTATTAATCTGTCTCTTAGTATAAGGTAGTTTACAAGATCATGCTTTCAAGGAATATTTATTGATAATATAGAATATAGGTGCTGTTTTCTTGTATTAAATGATAATTCTTATCATTGCAGGTATGCCACCAGGTATGCCTCCAATGGGCCGGGGAGGCCCACCAATGGGTCCACCTGGAATGAGAGGTCCACCTCCGGGTATGATGCGTGGCGGCCCACCCCCTCGTCCTTATTAATTGAACTCCGTATATCATTAATTATCTAAATTGGATCACTGTCTACATTAATAATAAATCTGAATTTTCTAACGGACTTTTCTCATACTTCGATATTACCACCTAATAATTTTATTTCTGTTCTTGTGTCCTTATTATGACGATGGTGAACAGAGGACGTACAGTATCGTTAAAACATAAAACGAAATTTATACTTCGTAAGCATTAATTTAATTTTTAATAACAGAACGTTGAAGTGTAATATTGCGGCTATTACTCTTCATAGGCTTTTTACAAAATATTACATCCGAAAGCAAAGTGTTCCTGCATGATTTCAATACAAGTAGGCAGTATTCATATATGTGGAATAACGATTTTTTTCGAACAACGACCTATTTTACAAAAAGAGCTATTCGAAAAATGTCGTAAAAAGAATATATATGTACAGCTAGCAGTAATCTTATTTATAACGGAGTAAAAAGAAATCTTGAACATTAGGTCCATCAGTCATGATTTGAATATCTCACATTTTCGGGTCCCCCGAATCTGATTTGTATAAGTATTGCTGTATTTCTTTACAAGTAGGAGCATGTATATAACAAAGTCGAGAAACTAAATTTTCTTAAAAAGTATCATAAATATTATTTACATACAAAAACTCACGCATAGCGCGTGTTCAATGCACATGAATAATACGAAAAACTTTGAACTTTAAGGTGACATGAAAAAATTCTCGTTTCAAGCAATACATTTTATCGAAACATTGCCGAAAGTTCTAAGTTATTCATATTGATCTCATATACGTTAACATTTATACAATGTTGATAGCTTCGTAAGTTACAATAATTGAAATTCAATAATAACACTTAAATGTAAATCATGAATGTCATGGGTACTTTGTTAGTGTTACAATTTACCGATACAGGCGAGTTTGGCACATAAATAGAATCAGTATGATCAAATCCTAATATCCTATAAATATTTCGCATTATACTGTTTTGTTTGTAGCAGTAAATTAAGAAACTTACTGCACAAGATATACACAAATTAAGCAAAATAACGAATTTAATAATAAACTCTCAAAAGCCATTAAAGTATTCACAGAAAAATGTAAAATATCTCACTCTGTTAACTACAACCTGTACGTAGTATTCGACAACAGTACGACTTTCACGATCTGCTAAATGAGAAAATATGAATGAGTGTAGCAATTTTCAAAATATTACGCTTTCCACGCAAAAACTGATCGAGAATTTCTAAGATCTCAGTAAACATCATTGACATTCCCTATTTCTTGCAGAGTATCGCGTTCATCATCTTGACCTACATATACATACATGGATCAACTAGATCCTTGTGGATTTCATGACCATGTCAAGAGCATCAAGTACTGAAATGCGTGTTGAATCTTCTAACCATACTTGATTTGTATCATCTATGGAGAATAGTACGCATTAAACAAAAATATAGATAATTCTGGGTTTCATCATATTATCGTTTTTGTCAATTTTTTCAGTTTATAAGATGAATATGTCAACTCTTACAGAACTTTGAATACGACAAATGACACGCTAGTAGTACGCGACACAATGATTGAACTGTCTCCGTTTAAGCAATTATGAGTCGATCATCAATCTTATTTATAATACGAAAATCTGACTGACCTGTCCTGACTTCCCTGTGTAACGGTAGTGATTGTAGTGGCAGTATTTAAAGGCAGTTCCGTATCATAAGTATGCGAAGCATCATCCTCTTTTCGGGTAAAATGAGCACTTGTATTTTGTATCACAGACTTAGATTCCGACGTAAGCGTACTTGATGATTTCTGAATTTGTGAAAACGTTTCTTTTCCTTCTACGGTATCTCGCCGGAGGTTGAACACAATCGTATCCCCAGACTGAAAATATGATTATATGTATGTTTAACGTGTTGCTCTATTTTATTTTCATGTGTTCTATAGGCGCAGTTGCATCACCTTTAGATTAGATTTTAAAGAATTCGCGAAAGGTGAGTTTGTATTCGTCGATACTGTAACAGCTTGATCTCCGTTGTTGGCAGAAATCCGATGTGGTAATAAATTTATAGATGTACTTTGCTGGCCTGAAACGCATAAATTTTTTCCTCCCATTATGACCTTTCCCAATACTTCCTATAAAACACAAAATCTTTCGTCAGTATTGATCAGTTTATGTTTAACAACATGGCTCAAAAATGCGTGAAAAATTAAGTCTATGAAAATACCTTGCCTGCATGAGAAAGAGTCACACCTTTACTAGATCCTTTTTGTATGACAATTACATTCGTTTTAGGCGTTAATTTAGTGTTCGGGTGATGGGATATATTCACTGTTTTATTTGAATTTAGCGTAATACCCTACAAACAAGTCCGTTATAATTCTTATTCAAACAACTTGAATGATTGGTTATCATTTCATGAAAATTCGTACCATCCTATTCGCAGATTGATGGTTGAATGTCGTAGGTGGTATTTTCGTACGTACTACGGTTGTTGTTATTGGCCTTATATGAGGTGGACCAGGCCCACTGGATGCGGTATTTCCTGGATGTACCGCCTTAATAAGGTGTGCGGCACCTACGAAAGGTCACATTAATGACATACCGTCGAAGAGAACTTAATAACTTGCAGCATGCGTGTCAATGTTTGTCCTCACTTGGTGTCAATGTTTTTGCTGGGACAATTGTTTTGACATTCGGAGTCAACACCGGCGTTACTCTTGTGACACTTACAGTATTTGAATGATCACCCTCAGGTCTACAAATTTTCACTGTTTCTTGAGGAATATGTGTCATTGTTGTACCTGAAGTAATCATACACCTGAATAATCAATGAATTGCAAATTTCATTGTAAAAGGAGAAATTTACACATACCCGTTTCATCTGTCGTTGGGATTCGAGATTCCAGGTTTGAACAGTGTAGGGGAACTTTCCCTTCATCATGTAATGTGGCACTGGGTAATATTACTACTGGTAGGTCTTCTACATTCAATTTATCTTGTGGTATAACTACTTTTGGTCTACTTTTTGCAACATTATTTTCATTTGTTGGAGCTACATTTTTATCCCCTTGACTTTGTATTTTTGTGTTTGTTTGTACAACAAAATCTTTACATGTGGCTAGAATATGCAGAGGGTAAGAAATAAGAGGTGATATATTTTGCCACAATGTTATACTGACATTATGATACAAACCTGTTGAAATAGGTCGGACACAATCTGACCCAAGGGGTATTACAGTAACATTATGATGTTGTGATGTATTAGTTAATGACTGTAATACATGTGTACTATTTTCAAATGTTGTGGAATGATTTGGTATTTTTGATGAATTCGGGGAGACCTTTATAACCTAAATAATTTTTAACATTTATATTCATATCTTTCACACAGTAAATTCAAAACTGATAGTGGATTAGTGCTACATTATGTTTAGTAGTACCTTACTAGGAGGTGGTGAGGGCAGAGGAGATGGAGACTTACGCTTCTCAGAGGTAGCACATCGGCTTAAAGTTTTTAAATTTGTCTGGAAATCATAACTTTCTTTCTCACCATTGTGATTACTTAATCCATCTATATTATTCTGCCTATGACACTCTTCTTGCTTCATTGGTTTTTCTCTTAACATTTGTTGCCCTTGAGGTTCACTTATGATCCCTTTAATGATCAGAAATATCATTTAATTAATAATTATGTTTGGCTTTGGAAATATTTTCTCAAAATCAATTAGAGTAATTGAATTATACCTTTTGGGTTTTCTACTTTTTCATGTATTAGTGGTAGCTTTTGATTTGCAACTGCTGTTGCAAGGGATAGGCTATTAGCTAATGTTGTAAAAGCTGTACGGGCTTTCAACCTGGGTAAAAGAGGGACTGTACGTCGTCCTTCAATGGCCCAATCTATCCCAGTGTTTGGGCCAGTTAATCTGTCATTCCAAATTTATAATCATTAACTCTGAAGCATTGTACTTTGCAGAATATTCTTCAAGTTAGCCTTGCTTCTTTGCTAAGTAAACATACATGAATAATACAATACTGCATTTCATCAATATTAAACTTACTGTTCAGCTATCACTGCCAATTTTTCATCATTAACAGCTCGACGTACTTCAGCACGATGTCTCTCATTAGAAATATGTAAAACCTTGGCAAGCTCTTGCAATAGTTTTTGTTTCTCATTTGTAAGTGGGCCTTGGGCTCTTAATACAGATACCATACTCCCATAAGCATCCAATTCTGCATCAAACACAACATTATCTTCTCACATTATCTACAAACTTATTCCTTTTCGTCGCTTATAATAAAGGCAGCACGACAAAATGAGTATACGGGCGGTTAAATTTCTACACTATAAATATTTAATCTCAGCTATTTACTTATAAGAAAAATAATTACAATTCATCGGGCACCTAGCGTGCCATTCTACATTTGTATAGCAAAATAAATACACGTTAAAAAGTAATAGAAAAGCACGGAATTATGAAAAAACTGAATGGTAAACTCTAATTTTTGAATGGTAACCTTACCGAGGCAACGTAAACATTTTCTACACTCGTCGCGAGTCATATCGATCCTCAACGGCCACATAACCATTCGCTACGAACGAAATTATTGTGAATTTCACTACGTTTCGCGATTAGTTTTAGAATTTTCACTTTTCCATTGACAGCGCGACTCAAACGCGAGTTGACGAGATATAAAAATCATGAATATATGTGGTCAGGCTTTAATACGCGCGCACACATACACACATGTTCATGCAAGTAGGCGCTAGTCGTTTCTGTCGCGAAGTGGAAACTGCCATGCTTAAAAAGCAGGATACAACAGCGCTCAATGCGAAAGAACCTCATATGCAAAGGACAGAATTTCATTTCATTCTGGGCGCCTTGAATGGAAGTAGAATTTCTAACAATAAATCGTAGAATAGGTACGGCACAAGATGCCATACTTCATCCGGTACTTCCATTTACGTTGTATATTTTTATAAGGAAATTATGATGAGAGCAATAAAACTTTCATTATCGGAGGATGCAGTGATTAAAAACACTCAATTCGTTTTCTACTCCTTTATTTGTTTTATGCGATGTTACCTTCACAGTTTCATTACAACGTCAAAGGTAATCGAAGATGGTTACACAGTACAGATTTATCTAGTCTTATATTCGTAAGAGTACAAAATAATTAATACAACGTAAAACAATTGTTTTTGTCTTCTCATTAGCTGCTCGTACAAATTAATTTACGCCGAGGAGGCCGAATTCATTTTAATATCGACTGCGCGCAATGATATACACTGTTAATCGTATTTAGACACGGACAAATCCATTTTTACGCGTACATTAACCAACGATTACCACTTTTAATCTATGAGACATTGAACGCACGGAAAGGGGTGGTAACACATCTAGAAATGCTCGTGTACTCTTGCAGGTATGTGTTTGTGTTTGTGGTATGTATAAACGCACTGTAGTGTAGTGTAGCGGTGGTAATTTGGGTTAAGTGAGACAATAATAATTAGTTTAACCTTAATGATACGTTTGTGTACGTTTTCTGTCAGATTTCATTTAAATTTCTTTGCAATTTGCTTTACGTCTTACTTCACTCGAGCATGTACGTGCGGTAACAATTGTTTTATATATACATATAAAATTGGTTTTCTTTCCGTCCTTCCTGCACTTCAAGATCTTCCGTCCTCTTGAACTCTTACCGCCTAACTGTAAATCAATGAAAAAAAACTGTAGACAAAGAGAGGTCTTCCCTTAAAGGGTCTGGGTGTAAGCATGATGTTTGGATTGCTTTTCTCTTTGTAATATTTTGAAAGCTCTATTTTAGCGAATGCCTTCGCTTTGTGATTCATAGCAATTTCAGTACCGTCTGTCACGGGAATCCGAACGAGAACGGCGATCTCGGCTGCGGCTGCGAGTCAGAGATCTTCTACGTGGACTGCGAGACCTCGACCTAAAAGATTAAAGAGAGATTATATTACTTTTATAAACAGGGGAAATGGCTGTACTATAGCGAGTCGCTTTGCTATGTTATGCCGTATAATAAAAAAAAAACGATGAAAAACATGTCTCTGATAATCGCAGTTGACATTGCAAGGTTTTTTCAATACCTATCAATGTGGTTTTTACACGATGCAAATCAAAGCAAAGTGACATCGCCTGAACACATAGGTACAAAAATCATTGCAAGGCACTTTTAATAGAATTAGGATTATCTAATTCCTATATGCCTAAGGGGTCGTAAAACTTAGTTAGATACAATTAATAATTAATATAAAATGACATCTCACCAATAACGTGAAACCAATCAACAAAAGTAGGATTAATTTAGTAGTTAAATCAAGTCTTTGTAAAAAAAAACGTTACACTGACAGAGACGTAAATATAATATTATGTAAAAGACGACAAAGCCCACCGGTCTAACGAATAAACGCTATCAGCGACCTGATACAATGTACATTGGCAAGATTCGCTTACGTTCCAACGAGTTTGCTATACTCCCGCGATGATTTCGTCGGACCGCAGAGGGCTTATCGCTTTTTCTCTCTCGAGAAAAAAAGGTAAATAATCTTTGAAAATCGGTGAAATACCAGACAACTGTGAACATGTAGTGGTGGTTGGTGGTGGTGGTACTTGGTTGGTGGGTGGTGGTGGGATGGTGTGTAGGTGGTGATCATTTTGCTTTGCTCGGTCGAAGAGAAGTGGCGGTCGCGTTGCTGCTCTAAGTTTAACGTGATGGTTGACGAGTAGTAGTAGTAGTAGTAGCAGTAGTAGTAGTAGTAGAAGTCGAGACGGACGGACGGACTGACGCGCCGAGATCAATTGACAGAAGTATTCGTTCATATCGCGTCGGTTGTTCGATGGATTCACGATGCTCCTAAGCCGCTAGAAGATTGTGGAGGTAGCCCGAAGAAGTCTTTTTGAAGGGGTAACTGACGGACGAACGGACGGACAGCATCGGACTGTCAACTGACGGACGACTTGGCTCCTACCGGTGACTGGTGGTGACTGATGGTGACTGGTTGGGAAGTTAGTGGGCAGGCAGGCAATTTTTTTGTTCAGTTTCGATTGCTAGACTTTTTTTCACGGTGGCTGTAGTAGTAGTAGTAGTAGTAGCAGTAGTAGTAGTGGCGGGGAGACGAGCAGAGCTAGGAGCTGACGCTGGTAGAATCTGCAAACGTCAGTTTTAGCATATAACCATCAACGTTATCATACTCCTGGCCACTATCGGTACTATAATCATTTCGTTTTTTTTCTTATATCAAATTTATTATTATCGCTCGAATCTTTCCTCGTCGACCCTTCCGTCATTTATCCTAGACTGCCCACTCTAATGCATATAAAAGAAAAAAATTCTACGCCGACTGAACGATGTAAACTATATGATGAATGTATCGTTTGATTTTTCTTATTTTTAACACATTTCTCGCAACTCACAACGATACTTTCACGTGTGAACAAAGGAATATATCTTCCCAGTTCTTCAAATATCATTACATGAATGAACTGTTTTGAAAGCAGTTCACTACTAGATATGTGATATCGGTATAACGTAGTAAAATAAATACTAATAAATACTTCCGATAAAAACTAGTAGTTAACATTAAAAGCAAGTACTTTAATAATTTACTTTTTTTGCCCGAGTTTTTTCCTTGCAACCAGTCCAAACTAAAACAGGTACGAAAAGTTGACTGTTTTTGACCTTTTATCAAAAACTGGTTACTTTTTTTATGACATTTTGGAACTACCTCTTCCATATATTGAGGTAAACAATCTCTTTATCCGAGGTGTAAACTTTATTATGGCATTGTACTAGACCACCACTCATAGCGATTGCGCATCATTCGAACATTTATCGAATAATTTTACTATAGTTCCACATGTGATATATCGCTCTCGTGATATTGCGTGCGTAATTGCAATGATTAAGCGGCATTTACGGATACCTACTTGTTGGCGAAGGACTGGTCCTGCTTACAGAGGTTCTGAAAATGGCTTAAAAATCTGAAGGAAAAGAAATTTACCTGGAGTATCGAGTTATCGGTGACCTTCGTGGACTTCTCGAGATGGACCTAAAAAAAATTAAAGAAAAACTATTGTATGACTCTCCCGCAGTTAGTGTATCCGATTGCCCTGTCTCTTTCATTCAAATCTTTTGCATTAGTTGAACCTGAAAATTCTTTGAAAGGGAGTTCTAATCATGGTCTTACCTCGCATAACGACCCAGAGATTTCCTGCGGGGGCTGCGCGATCTGGACCTAAAAATTTGTCAAAAAGACAGATGATACGTAAATCCTTCCGTTAGCTAAGCATATTCACAAGGAGAATGCAATGGGAGAAGGGTAGGCTCTTAGCAATAATCGAGGTCTATCTTTTCCATCAAATCTAAGGTTTTGCCCAAAGTCCTCCCTTCTCAGCTTTCCCATGCATAATTGGTGCACATGCTCTTTGACTAATCTCATGAGCATTGTACCAACTACCAGTTCACCTTTGCAATAGACCACATTTTTGTGACAATACACCAAAATATGTGCTTAATGGACCAGATACCAAAGACATACTTGAAAACTCTTATTCAGAAGAGTAACTTCAATAAAAAAGTACACATTAAGAACATTGTTCTATCTGCATTCCTACATAATTAAAAAAAAATATACACCGGGTGTGCATAAAAAAAAACTTCACCGAAACTCGTGCACCTATCCTTGTCACTCTTATCCAGTAATTCCATTAGAATACCTACTTGGCGATACATTAAGCCATCTGCTGCAGTTCTAATGTGGCTGTAAAAACGATTTATGAGAACTGTCAATCACATCTCTTACCTGGAGTATCTTGGACTTGGCCTGCGACCACCACCACCACCACGTCGACTTCTTCCAGAGGACATTTCAACTCGGACCCTAGTCCCGCAACAACGCCTACAAAATAATACACAGATGATTTTGAAAACTCATTTCAAGTCACTTAACAGTAGGAAAGTGTAAGATGTGAAGTGTAAGATGTGAAGATTTTCTGTTAAGTAATAATATTATTGATCTAAATAACTCACGATCCATCTAATCCTCTAACTGCATCTTGTGCATCTCTGGGATCTTCAAATTCTACAAAGGCAAACCCAGGTGGATTTCTGGCAACCCAGACATTTCTAAGTGGACCATAGTGGCTGAATGCCTTTTCTATTTCATGTTTGCTGGCACTGCTTCCCAAATGACCAACATATACTTTACAGGACAAGTCCCATTCACGATAACGAGACATGTTTTCTGTCTGCAAAAAATAACAGGATAACTGAGTAATGACAAATAGAGTGATGTCTCATCAGTAACTAAACAAGGACACATCATAAAATATCATATCAGGAAATATAGAATTATATATTGTAGTGTGCTAATATTGATCGTTACGCGTTCATCTATTTATAACGCACACGTTAACTTTAACGAAAATCGAACGTATGTACTATTTTCGCAAAGGAGCATATCATGAAATCCGCCATATTGTTGTACCAAGATAAAAACTTAATTACTGCTCCCAACCTTGTAAAAGTACTGTGTAAACGAAACCTATACTCTCATACACCTATGACACCCATATTTCGAGTAGAAAATTTGTAAACACTAGGTACAAACATATTTCCGTATTTAGTTTTTCCCACGCGGTAAAAATTACGACCTCGAAAGGGCGTTGCTTCTGATCGAACCGACGCCATCGACATTTCCGCAAAGTCCCTTCATATTCCCCTCGTAAATGCGCAATACGCGAAACATTTTACTATTTAATTCTATTGACAGTACACGAGTCTTTTACTCACGTTTTCGTCAATTGCAATGTGTTTGAAAACAATATAACTTCTCCGTGGGGATTCGTCTATCGTCTAACACAGCGAGACACGTATAAATGCCGCAAGATGGTAGCGCGTAGAGCGTATCAGGTCGAACTTGTTCCGCCGTGTCCTCTTTTACTATAGATTCGTCGATATGCTATAAGCTGTGCAGTAGTGTAATGGTAACAGCGGCGCCATCATGCTTTCCGTAACAAAGTCAAATGAGCAACTATAACAGATTAACGATTGTCTAAAAACCGAAACAAGCCATATGCAAATACTAAATAGAGTTTAAAAAATCAGATAACATCAGGACAGTACCATCTCTTCCTTTCATGCAATTCTTTTCATGTCGGTAGATCATAAGAGTTGTGAAAATATTGCAGGTCTTACGGAAGTACCCTATAATAAACAAGTATCGATTTTAACATATTTCAATCTACATAGGCTTAGGATATGTAAGAAACACACTCTTAAAATTTATAGTAGAATTTATTTTCTATCGTGTTAGGAACATAATAATCGGATGTTTAGTCATCAGTGATCATAGAGTAATATGGTTAGAAATACCTTTTTTATCCCCTTCTTGTTTACTTGTGACTCATTGATGGTCATAAAACAAATATTTACGACCTGTAGATACAATCCTCAGTACAAATCAATATTAGGCTAATTATAATTAAATATGTTTTATTGTAGGGCTGTGGAAAGTTTGTTTACACAAGTCCAATATACATAATTTACAAGTCCTACAAATAGTACTTTAATAAAAAAATTTTTTATTATTACAGTTGATTCATATATACATATACATGCTGGTTTAAAAGTAAAAAATCCATATACTCTGAGGAATATAAAACTAATTCAATATAGCATATTTGTTTAATGTACAAGTCTTTTGTAATCTATCTTTTCTAACTGAACCAAAGGTTTTAACTGTTCTGCAAATATGCGCATGTCTTCTGCAATTGCATCTTGACCACTAGGTGCCAAAACACTTAATTCTACCAGATAACTGTGTGACATGGGTTCTACACTTTCTGAGATTTTTCCTTGCTGTCCCACCTTAAATATTTTGGATACTGTAATCTTCATTCTGCCTTTCCTAAACATGTATCCACGTGCAATGTATTCAAAGTCTACCCTGCAACCTAATTCTGTTAAGAACTCAACAACAGTACTGCTGGTTGCAATATCTATGCTACTTCTAACAATAGTAGGTCTGGATTTGTCCCCCAATTCAGGTTGACCTATGTATCTTAATTGAAAGGGCATGTCTTGATAATCCAATGCTCTTCTAACACGTAATAACAGTGGCTGTTCTGGTGGTGGTCCTCTGAAAATTAAAATACTACATATTTCTCCTTCATATTAACTTGTGAAAATAACATAATATTTTGTACCTCCTGATACTGAAGCACATTTCATGATCATTAAATGTTTCTGGACCACTGTCGACATTATCACATAACCCACGTAGCCTATGCAACAGTACTTCTACAGCAGTGTCTAATACTGATCCTTGTAACAGGTATTCTTGGTTTGGTATAATATTTGACTTGAGAGCAGCACTCAAGCTGTCCATAGCAGTGCTTATTGGAGTAGCCATGGCTCAATTTGGGAGAATTTTATTATCAAGCACTATACAATTTTTAACAAAGATATTTCATTGACGGGACTGAGTAAATGTTACAGAAATATTCACTTTTTATAGGTTAGGTCTAATATGAATGTTCCAACATTTCCAAAATCCGTATTTGGATAATGCTTGGTTTCCGATCAGTTTTACATATTATTTTGATTGACCAGTGAAGATGTGCTTTCCAAAACTTTTGTTTCGTTTTTTATTAATACAACTTAAATTAAATTTTGGTATATGTCAGAACGTTTATACCGCCAAATCAAATCATGATCAAGGAAGTGGCAACACCGGATGTGTACGTTTGGTGAACGAACCAAACCAAGCGCACCGCCATATTTCTTTTTCTTCCATTGGCTGTGACGTCACCTGTGCGTCGGTGTCCGCTAATGTTCCGTACACTAAGGTGAGAATGCATTTTACAGCGTTATTTGTAGTCCTGTCTGTTTGAGAGGAACAATGTTCGTGCGTTTTTTGTATTAAGTTAACGCAAAATATTCTATTGTAACTACAAGACAACAACCAGAACATTGTTGTGACAAATCACGTTAGGCTCCTACCGAGTCCCACCATCGTAGACCCAAACATGCAGGTTCAAGAAGCGGAAGGTGCCGATGGTATGTAAAAATTCGTTTACCTCCTTGGAAATATTATTTCGTATATCATAAACTGCCGCGTCAGTGTGTGCGTTGATAAAGTTAGCGAGTTTCAAGGTTGTTTCTGTTATGTCACAAGCCACTTGGTACGCATTATTTTCTATCGTACATAACCTCTTTTTATGAAGTAAAACAAGCGACCATTTCTTACGTTACAGTGTGTCTCAATACAATTCGTTGTCATCAAATCAAAGTCGGCAAATGTCAACAGGCATAAATTGATTCCCCATTTATTGAACGCTTTGTATTGTTTCTGTGGTTAATATACAAATATTTTTCACACAGGTTCACCTTGGAATAATTCCAGTGGATATGAGGAGGAACGTAAGCCAAATCCAAAGGAGGGGAAGAAGTCAAATATATTACCATTATGGGGTAATGAAAGGACTATGAACTTAAATCCATTGATTTTAACAAATATACAATCTTCACACTATTTCAAAGTAAATCTATATGAATTGAAAACGTATCATGAAGTTATTGATGAGATTTACTACAAAGTTCCACATTTGGAGCCATGGGAAAAAGGCAGTAGGAAAACAGCAGGCCAGACCGGCATGTGTGGAGGCGTGAGTATGTTTTTTACGATAATATTACTTATCGTAACATGTGAATGCACTCATATCAATCGGTGTAAAACCAATTGTTAATATGTTTCGGGTAGGCTTTACAATTATAGCACACTAAGGAACTTGGATATCAATGAATCAAAATCCACTGGTAGGGATAGGCAAGGTGAAAGTATTCAAAACATGTTGTAATTACAGAAAACATTTTTAATTGATAATGGTTACTGTTTCACACAAAAGCAACAGTATTTAAATATCAATAACTGAGCAGTTTATACTCGCACTTATGTTGAGCGGACGGTCTTGGTTCCACCTTAACAGAACACTTATTGCAGAGTAGCATGTCATTGGTCAATATATTCTATCGTAATGCTTAAGTCATTAACTGACTTAGGGGGGTGTAAATTTAGCGGTTCATGCAGGTCCGAGGTGTTGGCGCTGGTGGCATCGTATCCACGGCTTATTGTCTGCTGTACAAACTATTCACACTCAGATTAACGAGGAAGCAATTAAATGGACTCATTAATCATCCCGATTCTCCATACATCAGAGCACTGGGCTTCATGTACATCAGGTAATAGTATGTCTAATGTTGTTAAACACTCTCGTTTATTTATAGTAACAGAAGGACACTAAATATTGATATTTATAGGTACACACAGCCACCGGCCGATTTATTTAGTTGGTACAACGATTATTTAGAAGATGAAGAAGAATTAGATGTGAAAGCTGGTGGTGGGCAAGTCATGAAAATGGGTGACATTTTGAAGCAATTCCTTACCAAATTAGAGTGGTTCTCGACGCTCTTCCCCAGAATACCAGTGCCTATACAAAAAGAATTAGAACAAAAATTAGCTGAAAGATTCCCACAGCAGTCCATAAATGCCCGGAATGCAAAGCCTCCCATTACTTTAAATAGTCATGGAAAATATAGTAACAATAGCGGTGGTAGAAAGGATAATGGAAATTTAACGGCTCGTAATCAACAACCACGCCATATCCCAGACAGTGAAGCCCAGTGGGGTGAGGCTGAACGGACGAGCCACTGGCGAGCCAGGTGCGTCCACGTGGTATGAATGCAATCACGTTATTATATTATTATATGTTCGTAAATATAATCAAAATAATTCCGGTATCATTCATCGTGAAGTTCCTATCGCTGTTGTCATAAGGCATAAGTTTCATGATAGAAACTTGGTAATCATTATTTATTAAGGTCGTGTAATAATGTAGAAGCCGTATCTTTGTTCTTACCCTTGGTCTACGTCGGTGATATTTGTATGAGCTAGTGTGTACATAACTTTTTGTGTACTAAGGTATTATCTGCGATTAGCTTTTTCACCTATACTTCCTCTTAAATTTATCCTTTCAGGTCAGATGAAGATCGTAGGGATAAATATAGGGACCGTGAACGAGAACGAGACAGGCCGAGAGAAAGGGAACGAGACCGTGGTCGTGAAAGGGATCGAGAAAGAGATCGACATTTTAGGCGATCCAATAGCCGAGAGAGAAGCCGAAGGCAAAGAGATTACAGAAGTCGTAGCAGAGAAAGGTCACACAGGGATCGAAGTAGAGATCGTCATCGCGACAGAGATCGACACCGCGACAGGTTATTATTTACCTTTCTTCAGAATCTGAAATTAAAGAAATCTTGTATAAATATTTAGTGTAAATACCTAATCTTGTGACGCTACGATTTTCTACCCTAGAAGAGGCTCACCTTATGACTACGCTTCAGAGCTCGCTCGAGAGAGAGAAAGACAAAGAGACCGAAGAGATTAATAACATGCGCCAACGTGTATATATTGACATAAATGTTTGTACGAGCGTCATTATGGAAGAGGGTGAAAGAACAAATTAGAACCGAGCCATTCTTACGCCATAACATCCAGAGAAGAACAATTAAGTACCTTGCTTGCGGGGTATTAGCCTAAAATTGATCGAAGTATATTCACCATGTAGTTTACATGTTTTTATAAAATAAAATTACGACCTCCAATATGACCTTTGTTATTTATTATACCCCTTAACATTGACAAAATTAATAGCGTACTATTGCCAACTATACTATTCTTAACTTCGCTGCATTGCTCAATCTATGAATTGACTTAATTTCAATTAAATAGAGATGTAAGAAGTGTCTGATTCGAATTTTTGGGCGCGAAATTCTTCGATTCGAACCGCAACAAAAATGGCGGCGGTCATATGTCGTTCCACCGAAGAAGGCCGCGTTTAAGCAGTGATTTCAGTGAAAGATGAGAAAACCCTACGTTATCAGATGACATCGGACGAATAGGCCAAAAAAAGGTAGCGAAGAAGGATTTTTGATCTTTCGTGCGTTAAATATCTACGATTTTACCAATGACCTAAGCTGTCATAAACATTTCGCGTCTGCTTGTAGTGCCTTCCTGCATTGTTGCCAGATCTAAGAATGAAATTCATTGATAACGCAACTTGCGTCCAATGATACGCTTCTTCAGCAAGGAATTCATTGACCTTCTGATTTTGGTTTACAGATGATTGGCCGGCGCTGTGCCCTGATAGCTCTCGGCGGGCTTTTAATTTTAGTCCTCGCCGTGAATATTTATTTTATTCGAATGATCGTAGAAAGCTCACCTCCAAGATCGTTTGCGAAAAACTTACCGGAAACGAGATCGAGCCCCGATCAACCGGTGCAACGACCGCAGGCGAAGAATGAAATATTTTCAAAGTCTATCTCAAAATATATTGAAGAAACGATCAAAGAAGAGATTAGAATATTGCCTTCAAAATACTTTAAACAAAATGCGAGTTATGTGGCTCTACTCGACCGTCTCGTAGCTGAATTACGTATAATGCCGAACGCACATCCAGATATATGGACTATTCCTGATAGCAACGTAAGACTTAAAGGTCATTCGATACAGTTGATATAATTTGATGAGTGATACCATTTTATTTATAGTGGCCGGACGCACATCACTTAATTCCTCCTGCTGCTCCAGAGTTGGGAACGATTCTGGAAGCAATGCGCAAGGCGCGCGTGGTGCGTGCCGATAACGCTGCTCATGGAACTCA